>CM017442.1:11145696-11745696 GCA_007726485.1 Eragrostis curvula
TTCAAACTACAAAATGATATACACAAATTCTGACAAAAAAAAAAGAGAGCAAAAGATGTGCACAATTCAGTATGTTCAATATAAGCCTTCTTGCCGGATTGCTACTACAACACCAAAACACCACACATTAGATACATGAGAGAGCATTTCCATAATACTGCTGGACGTCACTTGCAACTGCAGCAGTTTTTTAATCATACCAAAGTTCCAGAGAAGCAGATGAATTGTTTTTTTTAAAAAAAATATGAGTATCAGGACAAGCGTCAGGATCACTGCCAATTTAGGATTTTAACAGATGAATTTTATTTTTTTTGACATGCAGATGAATTTTAACTATTTTATATCTCATCAAAAGCCAATTACATTCTTGCCCAATTAACTACGATCAACCGTCCGCTGAAACATCTTGTTCAGAAAGGAGGAATGGGGTCGGGATCAGTCGTCCATTGACAGGCAGTTCCTCAGAAAGGGGGAATGGGGTCGGGATCAGTCGTCCATTGACAGGCACTTCCTCAGAAAGGGGCTCATCGATCGAACCGCCGCTTCGAGGCTGCCGTCGTCGTCCTCGATCGCCACCGGCGCGACAGTCGTGCGGGACCTGCGGAACGCGCCCTTGAGCCTCTGCCACCGCGATCGGTGCAGGAAGATGTGCGGGAACAGGCGCTCGAGCTCCTCCCACGCCCGCCCGAGCTCGTCGTTGATCCGACGAATCTCCGCCACCTTGCGCGACATCTCCTTGATGTCCTCGCCGAGCCTCACCAATTCGTCCAAATCTCGGCTACTCGGCTGAAACGTGAGAGGCTAATTAGACGTGCATTTAGATTTGGTCTGGTCCTTTGGTTCCTTCGCATTCTTTCTCGGAGGCTCAGTTCGCCTGAGATCATGGCGAGACGCGGGCAGCGGGCGTCGGCGCGGCGCGCCGGGGAAGGAAGGAGGGGAGGGAGGGGAGCGACTGGCGGCGGGTGAAGACGCGCTGCGGTGGCGTCCTTCCTGTCGCGTTGTGTGGTGGCGTGCGTCGGACGCGACGACACGTTCACTGTAACAATCGGACTCGGCTTGGCAACAACCCGTTCCGAATCGGTAGGCCGAGACCGGCATGAACACACACGTATATAAAAGCCGGGCCTCCCGTTCGCCTTTCCACACACACCACCAAACCAACGGGACGTCGCGGCGCCCATCGGCCAGGCCAAGATGACGAGGCTGCCCAGATGCTTCGGCGGCGGCGGCCACCCACGCGCCGTCGCGGACGAGGAACAAAGGGCGGAGGAGCGGATCGCCGAGCTCGCAGCCAAGGTCGTGACGCTCGGCGAGGACATGGCCCGCAAGGTGGCGGAGGTGCGCCAGTCGAGCGACGACCTCGCGCGGGCGTGGGAGGAGCTCGAGCGGCTGTTCCCGGAGATCTTCCTGTACAGGTCGCGGTGGCAGAGGATCAAGTACGCGTTCCGGAGGCCCAGCGCCAAAATCGCGCCGACGAACCGTGGCGACAACGGCGTGGTCACGGTTGAGATGATGAGCCCCTTTCTCAGGAAGTTCCTGTCCATGGACGATTGACTTGATCGGCTGCCTGGTCCAATGTCCACTGTTGAGTTGCATGGACGGGACCTAATGATTCTGGCTTTGTACGAGATTGCTGACTGAAAAGGAGTAACGATGTTGTAGCGGCAATTGGTTTATTTCAGCCATTTTTCTTTGGACAGACAGTTACTATCTGATTGCATTATATATTCCATTAAAATTGATAGGGGATCCATGGGGACATGACTGATGTGAGCGTCAGGACTAATCTGTCGTCTGATCGACTGCGGGCGATCCTGGCAAAACCGACCAGCTTAATTGATGTGAGCGCAAAGTATACGTATTGCATAGAGCAGGTCACCTAATCTGTCATCCGGTGAAAATGACACGATCAGCTGTATATAGTCCAAAAAAACATTAAAAACCCCAAGTATAGGATGATGAGCCCCTTTTCCCAGGTAGTTCCTGTCCATGGACGACTGATCAGCTGTATGTGTACATTCGTGATTGACGCATGTAAAATCTATCTTTTCTTATTGTAATCAGGAACCTTTTCGACTAGATCCTTATATAGGTTCATAAAAATAGGGGTGTGGTCAATATAAGAATGATCAAGATGTGGAAGACGAAGTTACCTCTGAAATTAAAAAATTTTATGTGGCAGGCCTTTCAAAATCGTTTACCAACGGGGGTACAATTGAAACGTAGAAAATGGAAGGGTGACATGCATTGTGGTCTTTGCAAAATGACTGAAAATGTAGATCACATCCTGTTTACTTGCCCTTCTGCTGTGTTTGTTTGGTCATGTTTCAAAGAAGCTATGGGCTGGAATGATTATCCTGTTTCGATGAATGATTTACTTGATAATTGGATTTCTTTAGGGGGTGTCAGATATGAACTTAAGTTGTTTTGCTTTGCAATTATTGCTTGGTCACTATGGAAAATTCGCAATAAAATGGCAATTGAGAATTGTTTCATCAAAAAACCTGATGACATCTTGTATAAAATTATATCTGGTATACAGAGGTGGAGCATACTCCTGCGATCCCTGGATAAGGAGGTGGTGGACGGGAAGATCAGCATTCTGAAGGAATGGATCGTCAAGTTCGCTGAAGACAGACGTAATTCAAGCTCAGAGGACTTTATGTAGGATGGCTTTTGAATAATGTGGGTGGTAGTTGCAATCGTGTGAAAGTTCGAATGGTTGAAGTAGTGTCTTGTGCTTCTTTTGTAAACTGGTATCCCCAGTAGCGTTGTGTTGGTGTGGGTTGTAATGATACTGAACCTTTATAGCTTTATAAAAGCAGGAGTAATCTTTCTCAAAAAAAAAAACTTGGCTCCTATAGGTTTTGGATTTTCACGTTAATTTAGGTCAACTGATCATGCAGATGGTAATCTCTTGTTTTGATCCAACGTCCATAGAGCCTCTAGCGGTGTAGCCAATGATGTCCAGTGTTGAGTTGCATGGACGAGGCCTAATGATCAGGGGCGGAGCTACATTCAAGCCTGTGGGGCCGCATCCACGGCAAAACAAAATTTCAGTGATGTTTGTCGAATTTTCACCATGTACGCACCCACTTGTTACATAATTATGCACCCATAAGGTTAAAAACACAAGACTCGAGCAACTTTACACAACATCCTGCACCCCCCTTACTTGAGCTCTAGCTCCGCCCCTGCTAATGATTCTGGCTTTGTACGAGATTGGGAGGGTGTTCGTTTCTTTGGCTAAAATTTTAGCCATTTAGAATCTTATCATTTAAGGATATTAAATAAAGTTTAATTACAAAACTTTTTGCAGAACTTTGAGCTACTTTGCGAGACGAATCTAACGAGGGTAATTAAGCCGTGATTAGAAGATAGGTCACTGTAGCATTACTGTAGCAAACATAGATTAGTTAGGATCGTTAGATTTGTCTCGTAAATTAGCCCCTATCTGTAAAAAGATTTGTAATTAGACTTTATTTAATACTCCTAAATGATAAAATTCTCTTTGATGTGACGGGACTAAAATTTTAACCAAAGGAAACGAACAGGGCTGCGCTACTTGGTTTATTTCAGCCATTTGTTTTGGACAGACAGTTGTCTGATTGCATTATATTCCATCCTCTTAAAATTAGCATACATGACTGATGTGAGCGTCAGGAGTAATCTGTAATCGCCACACACACACACAAAAAAAGTAATCTGTAATCTGACTGCAGACGTGCTGTATTGCAGAGACCACGATACACCTAATCTGTCGTCGGGTGAAAATGTGCAACCTGTTTATCTGACACGATGTGAGTTCACTTTTCCTAGTAGTCCAGGGAAAAAGCTGATGGAAAGAATAACTGTTCCTGGATAGTCCAATGGAACGAACAAAACATAAAAGTTGAGGAAACAGTAGTATAAGACAACCTTGTGCTTCCAGATAAGAAGATGAAAAAAAAAAAACATGAGGAAAGTAGTACAACTGACACAAGCGTGTTCATCCTCTGCTTAAAGGAATGAGTGTTACAGCCAAGAGCCTTTACATACACTAGAAGCTGTGGCGCGCCAGCGCGCCCTTTGATCCATCCTTTCTTTGTTCATTTTGTGTAGTTAAATAGGTTTGTAAATGTACTGCTTTTTTTTTTGTCTGTTTAACTGCGTAATGAGCCATAGAAGGCGATTCATAGGAACAGATGAATGCTCAATGTGTCATTAGCTGCTTTACAAGATATGGGGAAGGTCCAACACCATGGTAGAACAAACATGTAACATCACAACCAGACTAAAAGAAAACAGGATGAGTCAGCCTATCCCTTAATTAGTACTTTAGGCAAATGCTACTCTGCAGTTTTCAACGGGACATTGATGCAGCATCATAATCCTTGAACTGCAGTGTTCTTATAGGAGACACTCTAAACTGCTTTTTCACATTCCTAAGAAAGCACATTGCTTCATGGCAAAGAACTTCATTGGTAGTCCTCTAAGCTCTGTTCAAGTTGATCGTGTATCATGTCACTATGTCAGATTATCAGAACTTTTTGACAGGAGCTTTCAGCTGGTGCACATGTAAAAAGAAATATGAACTTACCACGAGTGAAGCTCAAAATTGAACAGATGGAAAAGGGAATGACCATTCGGTAACTGTGTTCGGACCCCTAGTTCATTGAAGAATGGAAGGATTAACGCCTCCAACTGGAGTGAGAGAGAAGGACCACAACATTTTCACTAAGTGCTACAGATTTGATCAAAGGCGACGAGGTTAATACTTTGTTGCAGTGCACCAGAGGTTTAGTGAGTAATCAGTAATGTAGAAACAAGATCTAGAGCTTCAGGTGGCAACCTTTTGTGGAAGATCTGTGTCGTTACCATGACCGTTACCATGACCCCTGGCTACCCTCAAGTCCAAAGGGCCGAGTAACCTGACAAGGGTAGTCGGACCAGTCCAGAAGAAACCGAGTAGCCCACGATACAAGATGGAAGGTTCTACTACTCGGATGGACATAGGAAAGGCTTCTTGCCTTGTACTCCAAGTATTTCCATGATGTAACCGACTAAGACTCTTTCCATGTAACCCTGTACCCCCGACTATATAAGGCGGGCAGGGATCTCCTCTCAAACATACACAATCAATACAACGACATACAGGACGTAAGGTTTTTATCCTCCGGGAGGCCCGAACCTGTCTAAACTCCTTGTCTCGTGTTCACCATCGTATTCTTGGTCTCTTCACCCCCATAACAAATCTATCGAGGTCTTATAACCTCGACAGTGGCGCGTCAGGTAGGGGATGCACTGGGATCCTCCGTGGATTACGATGGACCAAAAACACATCAACAGCTGCCGGGGCTCGGCGGCGAGCATCAAGTCGATTACTCGGCACTTCGTCACATGAAACCAACAGCCGTGGCGTACCAGCATCAGGACGACGTCCCTGCCGATCTCATCGCGGCGACCCGGCTGCGATGTCCCTGCTTCATCAAGTCCCGAAAAGGCGTGCTCCGTGGATCTCGATCCGCCATCAGCTCTCGCAACAAGTCGTCTAGTCGGCGACTCGACGACGAGGGCGTATACCTGCATGCAAGCAGAGACGGAGTCCAAGTCGGAGACAAAGCTGCAGCTTTCCATCGACAAAAGCCGTGTTGCCTTACGACTCCAAGTCCCTAGGCAAGAGAGGCTACCCTGGTTACGTGAGCAAAATCACGATAGGACAAACAGGGAAGATTCTTTCTTGTTTCTAATCAAGCTTGCTTTGTTTATTTATTGATTCCTATAATCAATTGATGAGTGATCTACTCATTACGTGAGTACTACCCTGTTTTACGAGGTACACATGAGCCATGCTTCGGCTAATTTACTCATGATCACCAGCACGTCAACAATATGGGATGGCTCACGGCCCGCCGACTCATCTCGGCAACTGGGCGTATCTACTGAGGAGATCCGAGTCTATGCTGCGAGCTGAACAAACAGCGGCGACAAGTCATACAGCTCGAGTTGATCAAGCTGGCAACCTTCGCTTTAGGATGGAGACAATATTGCTGGTTCAGGACTTGTTCCTGCGTCCATTGCTCTCATGATCATAGCAGAGTTCTCACACAACCAGATCAACAGAGAAGATTTATTCTTCCTTTTCTATTCATGCTTTCCATATTTTATTGCTAATTACTCTAGCTTATCTGTCCTCACGTGATGCTGCTTGACTCGAATACGAGTCTCACGAATTAGTGCTCTGTTTCTGCATGTACCTGATAACACTTGATCGCGGAGGCCGGGGGCTGATTGAGTTCGACTTCAACACATCAGACGTTCATGAGTCGACTCCCCGACTACCCGGTGTCTACGCCAGCCTCATCAGGCTCCGGCAACTACTCGGCGCATGATGGATGGTGATCTCTCCGTCGCCACGGCCACTCCACGACGTACGGCGGCGACCAGTCCGACATAGCGTCACTCGGCCATGGCGATGCGTGTTCCGTCGACCCGGTGTATATGCGTGTTCAACTTCGCATACACAAGGATCGGGAGGCAGCTCGTAAACTCGTCGACTTGGCGTGTTTGTCTCGGAGATGGAGTTCCACTTCGTATGAACTTTTTAAACAAGTCTGAGGAGGCCCGAGTAGATGGCTTTGATTGCTACTACTCGGACACAACGGCTACCCGGTGTACAAGGACGATTACGCCGCTATGGCATACACATCTACCCGGCGTACAACGACGACCTCTCGGCTACAGCAACAACGCCGCGTACAGCTACACGTACAGTTATACAACAACTGGGTGTACTCTCGCCAACAAGAAAGGAGTTCATCTCTATCAGGGAAGACTATTTCCTTCCATGATTATTCGCACTTCCTTTTATACATTATTTTATTTCTAACCTTATCGACGGGTTAACTACTCACGTCACTTGAGTTTTGATTTTGGCATGTACGCCCTATTTTCTCACCGACGGCACCGACAAGTTGGCCTATGTCAGGGACGACCGCAGCTCCTGCCACACGGGTCGCGCTGGCAACGGCGTCGCGCCGCTAGCGACCATGGCGGCAACTCCAGTCACTTAAGCCACGGTGACTCGACGTGTCTACATACAACTACGACTAAAACTACTCCGAGTAGTACGAGTCATGTTTGTATCGACAAGTCAAGCTAGAGTCCATCAAAGACTCGACAAAGGCTGCAGACAAGCTTCAAGTCTCGAGGGAGAGAGAACTGCTCGGCCGGATGCGCCAACACGGGAGATTCTATCCTTCAGGCCGGGGGCTAAACGAGTTTAGCTTGAACTTTAACTCGGCGTATACCCACAACCCGGCGTCTAGTCAGCGCTGCAGCACACGACCATGACATGATCCTCCTCAAGTCGGTTTAGTCGTATCATTGCCATGCGCATCAAAGTTGCTGAAGTTCTACGAGCATGTACCGACCTTGTTGCCATGCAATGAATCGGCAACATCAGGAAGCCGCCCGAGCTACTGAGCCACAACCCCGCCGACTCGGTCACATCAATCACTCGATGGAGTCACGGGAAAATTATTTCCTTACTCTTATTTCATTATTAATCTTTTATTATTGATTGATACTCTTTTCAATTAATATGTCATGCAGCATCTTCTATCAAAAGGGACACTCATGCTCCCCCGCCGACTGAACCGCTGCAGCCGCAACCTAATGCACTAGAAGCCATGGTTGTAGACAACACCGAGCATCTGGAAGAAGACGACTGACGGGTGCCTTACATCAATTTCATTGTAACGACATGCTCCCATGGTCAGCAACTTCTCTAGGACATTCACTCGGGCGTTGCGGCAATCACGCAACCTCGCGTACTTTGGTCGGCAAAGCCTATCGGGGCTTAACATGAAAAGCTGCGCCTCTTTAGCCGGCTACTCAGCTTCGATGGCAATGCTGTCACGGTCACTCGGCCACTTGATATATTGCGTCGATTTCTCAGCCATGCTTACCCTCATTATTGGCAGTATGGATTTCTGGAATTATACTCATCAACTGAGTTTCATAACATTGGCCATCTGGATTTCTCAATATTGGCCATCTGGAATTCTCAATAATGGTCTCCAATATTTCTGGATTTCTCAATAATGGCCTCTAATATTTCTGAATTTCTCCACAATGGCCTCTTATGTTCCTTAATAACGGACTTCTGGAGTTTCGAAATATTCAGTTATTCATCATCAGGATTTTCATCCAAGATTTTATCAATGGTTGGGATATTTAATTACCATCATTGGCCTATTTATCTGAATATTCATCTCTACAGAGTATTGACTTCATGAGATATTTATCTCTGGATTGTCTCTATTGATTAAATGACAATATTCACTTCTATCGCTTCAAATTGCTCAAAATTGGTTGATGCAATTATCAAACATTGATGGGTTACATATATCCACTTATATCTCCACCACGGCATCAACTTGATCAACAGCTCATATTGGCTTTCTGGAAGTATCAACTCCAAAACAGCTACGCTTGCTAACAGAAACTTTCTGTCCTTACTTATGTCATTTACATTATTTTATTCCTTAGCAATTCAATTAATGATTTGCTTATTACAGATTATATCTTGTACATATATTTTGCATGCACCAATTGTTTTTATGAGAACAGGTGTGTGATGACTACTCGGCGATGGTCGCCTCTCGGCCACTCGTGTGCTATGGCGATCACTCCGCCAAGACAGCACTCGGCCTTGGCATTGGTCACCCCGCCAAGACAGCCACTCGGCTACGGCATTGATCACTCTGCCAAGACAGCCACCAGGCCACGGCACAACCACTCGCCACAACAGCCTCTTTGGCTCCACGACAAACGATGCCGCTTATTATGCAAGCTAAGTCACTTATTTAATTTTATTTTTCAAGTGCATTTACACTTGTTGTATCATTATCAGAGTTTTACACTCCTCATTCTTGGCTCTGTACCCAATAACATACTTATTGCCTACAGAGCCGGGGGCTACCATAAACATCATGAGTTATGTCTTGAGTATCTCTTGCCGACTAAGTAAGCCTTGTCTGCTCTGATTGTGAAGCTCTTGCTCGTTCATGCCGTCGTCTCCCTAAACGTGTGCTGACCCAGTGTCCCACGTCCTACAGGGCCGGCTGAGTCCAAAGAGTGCATAAACATAAGGCGACAACCGGTCTCTGAAAACAGTCAAAGAGGCTCACTTGACAAACACTCACTCTTTTAATCTTACGACTTATGTCAATTTTGTAGACTTCTGTACGCCATAACTTGGCTATCAGAGTTGAAAAAACCGGCTGAGCCGATACACACTAATCATGATGGCTAAAATCAACCTAGTGTTGTGGTCATATATTTGATTATCTTTACAGATTACTACATAATCTATTACCTTGTTTATCTACAGTTATTCATCACACAAGTCTTTCCGAGTTCATGGGCATTTTCTGCACTCGGGGGCTTGACGCCACTCAGGATTTACCCGTCCATGGATTTCTTCAAATCCCTCTTACAATTAATCTCCCGGCTTCAATAGCCCTCGAGAATTTCAGAGGCAGAGAAACCTTATTGAAGATCAGACTACTAAAGCACGTAAGCTGCTGTCAAGAAGAGAACATGAACCTCAACTCAAGGAAGACTACGGTTAATGGCAATAAAATATTTGGCCATATACAACTGAATTTGGTCACCTCCTGCGAGTATAGTGTTGTTATTACACAACGTCGACCATCACTAAAGCGTAGGCTCCATCACCATGCAAAGTTCATTGCTTGTGCAGTCGGCTGATATGTACGCACCACCCCTGAGTACCACCTAGCTGTTATCACACGGCATAGGTCACTCGGCAACATGATCAACTTTCACGAAGAAGCTCGCTGCGTTGTATCGTCGCTCGCCTCGCTCTGTCCCATGTGAAGAGCTGGCCTTGCCGTCACAGCTGGAGTTTACCTTGCCGTTGCGTTCAGAGCACACATTGCTGTCACGCCGGGAGCATACCGCTGTCATCGCGGCCGGAGTTCGTCTCACCACCAGAATACGCCTGTCCGTTGTGGCTGGAGCTCATGCTACAGCTAATCTGACCCTGCTGTTGCCGGCCAAGCTTAATACTCTGTCCCGGGCTCATCACCCTGCTGCAGCTGTCCATGTTATGCCAGCCACGACGCAAACTTGCTGCACCTCTCCTCCAGGGCGCCGCGTCAATCGTCGTGCGTCGCTAAGTGCCGTTGGAGCCTGTTCGCAGAATATTGGATTCTTCGGTTCCTTGTCGTCTCTGTGTTCATCATGGCCGCACGTCACGTGGCTCAAGCTCGCCGGGATTGGGCACCACCGTCAGCGTCGTGGGGCTCAAGTTCACCATGGTCGCGCACCGTCGTCTGCCTCACTACACGGCCGGAGGTCGCCTCTCACCATCGCTGCCCAATCTCTCGTCTCACCACCACATGCAGAGTTTGGTTCCGCCATCACGACGTTGCTGTGCCGGGCCTTGCCGCGCCGCCGCGTCAAGGGCACACATTGTCGGTGCAGCCAGAATCTTCTCGCTGTTGGAGCACATCTAGTCGCTGCCACAGGAGCTCACGCCTTTGTCTTGCCTCGCTATCATTCGCCTTGGCACCATGGTCGAAGCTTGCCGTGCGCTACTACCTTGTTGCGCAACTGGAGCTACTTGTCGGCCACAAACTACTCACAATACAATGATCGTCACGCTCTGATCACTTGAAGACCGGGTGAATGCTAGGATGCAACTACTCTGCCAAGATCAGTATGCTGTTAGGCCTGCTCCAGATTACTCGGCCAAGTAACTTGGCTAGAGTATATCACTCCGCTCTACGGCCAGAGCAAAAATTTCTCCATGTCCTTGACAATATTCAGTCGGACAGCTATACAATCACTCGGTTAGACAGCCAGACCATGATTTTTGTCCTCGACTACATTCAGTCGGACACTTCTACAACATCAGAGGTGCTACAACATAGTTGGCAGAATTAAACATGACTGTATCGTCAGTCAGGCCTGGCAAGGTTTTATTAATGCAATTACTCAGATTCTAGTTTCTTTTGAGTCTGCACATAATCATTCTGATTATCCACAGACTCGAGGGCTAGTCCACGTGGACTCACTTGTGTGAGTTCCATGAAAATTCAAAACAGCTGTACTATCAGTAATCTTAATGCTTCTGGTCTCTTTTGAGTCTGCACATAATCATTCTGATTATCTACAGACTCGGGGGCTAGTCCACGTGGACTCACTTGCGTGAGTTCCACCATTCTCTCGGCAGACTTGCCAGGCACACGGGTTGTCTTATATCCTTGACAATTTAAGTCGGATAATACCTAGAATTTATCCTCTTCTGCATCTCAATTGTTTTCGTTGAGAGACAGCTTGGGGGCTACGGGTTGTAATCATCCCTGGCTGATTAGCTGGATGGACCTAGACACCAGCTCAGAATGAGAAGTTCTTGGCTGAGACTCATTGTGACTTCCTGTTCTAATTGCCTTGTGCGCAGGAAAACATGAGTTCCTTACATAATGGATGTTATTTTTCAACACATCAGTATGATGCACTGATCGTACATTCGTTCACTCGGATCAAGATCTTATTTCTTGGTTCAGCTTACTTTGAGTTACTATACAATTCTACGAATTACACAGTAACTCGGGGGCTACATCAGTATGATGCACTGATCGTGCATTCATAATTTTCAAGTTTGTAGACATGCCTTTTTCAAGGCCTAGGCCGACTCAGTCAGTTGGATACTATTTACATAGTATGCTTTCAGCCCTAGCCGACAGATTCGGATGTTGAATTTATTTTCACTCGGATCAAGATCTTATTTCTTGGTTCAGCTTACTTTGAGTTACTATACAATTCTACGAATTACACAGTAACTCGGGGGCTACATCAGTATGATGCACTGATTGTGCATTCATCATTTTCAACTTTGTAGGCATGCTTTTCAGCCTAGGCCGACTCAGTCAGTTGGGTACTATTTACATAGTATGCTTTCAGCCCTAGCCGACAGATTCGGATGCTGACTTTATTCAAATCTCCTCTATGGGCTTCAACAAGCATTTATTCAATTTTTCTGATATTATTCAGAGTTGGGTGCCAACTGACAGCATGCCTAATTCAAGGCCCTGTTGGCCTTGGTCCACCCGAGGTCAAGTACCTCAAACTTGATTCAGGTCAAGTCCTTTTTAATTTCTCAATATCACTTGAGATCAATTCCTACATGGAGAGAAGATTAGTCGGAAGCAATTCACTGGATCAATCAAAAAGCACTTGGGGGCTACTGTCGTTACCATGACCCCCGGGTACCCTCAAGTTCAAAGGGCCGAGTAACCTGACAAGGGTAGTCGGACCAGTCCAGAAGAAACCGAGTAGCCCACGATACAAGATAGAAGGTTCTACTACTCGGATGGACATAGGAAAGGCTTCTTGCCTTGTACTCCAAGTATTTCCATGATGTAACCGACTAAGACTATTTCCATGTAACCATGTAGCCCCGACTATATAAGGCGGGCAGGGATCTCCTCTGAAACATACACAATCAATACCACGACATACAGGACGTAGGGTTTTTATCCTCCGGGAGGTCCGAACCTGTCTAAACTCCTTGTCTCGTGTTCACCATCGTATTCTTGGTCCCTTCGCCCCCATAACAAATCTATCGAGGTCCTATAACCTCGACAATCTGGTCAAATAAATGCACCATTAGCAGTAATCTTTAAAGGAAAAGGAAACTGGCAATATGTGGAGCTCCTACCAGCTTGTGCCATGGGTGAGCTTTGATTTGAGGGAACTTAAAACTCCGAACACAGTTTGCATAATCAGTTGAGGCTCATGAACTTAATTTGGTCACTTGTCGGAGTACCTGGAACCTGAGAAAAAATGAGCATGCTGCATGAGTCAGCCAGAAATGGTAAACTACCTAGCTAAGCACATCTTCAATTGAAAGAAACTGCTATTACCTTGATGAATTCAACAAGCTGATCGACACCATTATCACCTAGAAAAACTGTCTATACAGCAGCAGATATCTTATGAAGGAGTTGCATCAAATCAAGGAGTAGGCTGATATATCACAGCAACTTGGTTGATCTCTGAGCTGCCCTACAAGAAGTTCAGCAAGAACACAACCAACAGACCACACGTCAATAACTGTTGTATACTCTGTAGTACAGAATATGAACTCTAGAAACTGGAGCTCTATAGTATCAAGAACAAATATATTAAATATTTAGTTCCCCTTGTACCTAATAACATAAGTAGAATACTTACATTTTAGTTGGCATAGACAGTTATGTGATGCTTTAGGTGACAAGTACATCTAGAAGTTATAAAGCATACCAAGTCTTTCGCACTGCCAAAACCAGATAGCTTCAGCTGATGAGCATGCGGATTCACCTGCCACAAAATTTACCCAACATCAAACCATCGGAAATTATCAACAAGCAAAGACAAATTATCCAAAACCATCGATTAATTTGCAGTACATGGTGAGATGCATTCAACCAATTGTCCTCTATGCAGCTTCACAACACAACACTTGCATGATGACACTACGATGAATGGGCTACTACAAAATATAGAGGCAAACTGTATGTTGCCGGGAAAAAAGCAATCTTAAATAGAGAACTGGGTTTAAAAAGCTAGCAAAAGGTTACTGCTCATATATAAAGATACTTGATGCCTTTCTTTTGTTCATTTTCTCTGAAAATTTGTACGCCTTCTTCTGTTACACCTTCAAACTCGACAGATGCACAATTGTAAGATGTGTCTGCACTGCAGCCCTCTCCAAACTCTTACATTCAGTCGACTTTCAGATTTGACAGCCTGCTGAAACGGTTGACTCTCCTTCTGAAACTCCGCTGTTGGATCAGTGTCTTTCGTGTTATACAGTCGCATATTTTTATGCTTGTCAATCTACCATTCCTGATATTGATCGCATCTGCCAACATAACATTACTGAACCCACAACATAAGAGGATGGTAAATAACTCCTTGCTCGCTGAAAATGCTTGCAGTTCGGAGTTCATAGCATAAATCCGTCAGCAATTCCGCTCTAGTACATTATGCGTAAAACTCAATGTACTGCAAATTTTACAATCTATGAATCTGCACAGACTAAGTTAAAAACCAAAAGATATTCATTTTGTCTGAATTCTGAAAGTTGATCAAATCAAGATTAACAATGTAAAAGAAACTAAATTTTATACGATTGCAGAGGAATAAATTGCCGAAGCTTTATTTTGATTAAGAACAAATTGCGCATGGTATTGAGATCAGAATATCTTTTTTTCACAAAAGATCATACATTCTTCACAAAAAAGAAACTACTCCAGGGAATCAGATCGTTCCACCAAATTCCTCACACGCACATGACCAAATCGGCTTGGATGGACTCATCTTCAAAACAATCAGCCAAAACCTCGTTCAAAAGCGCAGGGCAGCTGTTGGCTACATGCTCCAGTAAGTCATCATCGCTTGCCATGATGTTCACGGAACTCGACGCAAGCAGTGCATGCATGTCTCCACGCGGCCGAACGCCCCTGCAGCGTCTGAAGGTCTCAGAGCCATGGGGCCGCTCGCAAGCACTATCTCCTGCACGCATCTGCGCATTTTCTCACTTTACTCCAACTCGAGCCACCTTCGATCACTCCAGCAGCGGGTACGGGGACGACAACAGCAAGAGCGAGATGAGCGGCCGCCGCGATGCGGACCCGGTTGTCCAGGCTGTGCTTGGCCAGCAGACGGAGGCGCCGAGCTCCATCGCTAGTGAGTGCAGCAATGGCGATGGCAACTCAACCTGCGCGACGAACAACGAGATAGCGTCCTCCAACGCCTCGGCCGGGCAGGAGAGAAGAAGGCGATGGTTTCCTGCAACGACGACGGAAAGATCATCTCTGCCGGATTCTGTGAACGGCTCGGAGCAGCGGGAATCCTCCACCTCCAGCCGCCGGAACTCCAGCATCCATGATCCTTTCACTGGAAGCAAGCCGTTCGCCATGTGGCGAGAGGGGTCATTTCGTCGAGCAGCTGGTGGCCCATACGCGTGGTCTCTGTGCCGGTGCCCGCCCAGACTGTGACGACGACCTCACCGGCGTCCTGCCTGAGCTCCTCCCGCCCAAGAAGAGGGTCGTGCGGTACCACCCGTGCGCGGCAGCCATGACCAGCCTTGGACGGCCTGCGCGCGGAGCTGCACCGCCTCCGCATCTCGCGCCCGCCTGGGGCTCACCCTCTACGACCCCAGCCGCGACATGGGGCTCCTCGTCCTCTCGGATAGGCTGGTGCGCGCGACCGTCGTACGGATGAAACATGGTGGTCGCTGGAGGTAACCACGGCAGCGAACGGTGGCGTATCGCCACGGGAAGGCCATCTATTCCGTGGACTGGTGGTGTGCGATGGGCGCCCCCGGGTGCGGCCGCACTGCCGCAACATCTCCTTCTCCTTGTGCGCCGCCTGCAGGTACGGCAGACGTCAACGGCTCTCCTGCATCGAAGAAAAAAGAATCAGAACCGAAGCAAGCAAATCAATCTAGGAAGAAAAAAACAGAACGAATGGACAGCGAAACTCATACAGCAGCAGGAAGCTAGCTCAAGAAGACGAAGAAAAAGAATCACAGATGAAGCACAACTGCACAGCGACCACACGGACGAGCATCGTATTTATGAACGAAAGGGTGGAAAAGAAACCAAGCACTTACAGACAAAAGCATGAACACGTAACACAGCAGGAATTACGTACGTGCCATGCAACGAATGCCGGCGAGCAGCACATGCAGGCCAGGAGATGGGTGAGGCATGGGCGAGAGATGGGCATAGCTTGGAATTATATGCTGTTGCTAACACAGATACGCATCAGAAGCAGGAATCCACCGCGGCACCGCCTCATACTACAAAACAACGGTGAAGACGACAACTAAACCACACGGACGCATGAAGAAGCCTTGACGAAAGGCACAACGAAGCTTCGACGAAGGCAACCAGTCACGTGCACGCGTTGCCAATACAATGTATTGATGCGTCCGCAGCAAAACCGCACGATCGAAAGACGAAGCAATGACCACGATTATTCGGCCTACGCGGCCGCCCAATAACGTCCGCTTTTCAACTCGTTTCATCGTTTAGGATGACTAATAAAGGTGGGAACTCCTAAGGAGCCTTTACATACATGACTAACAAAGGTGGGAACTCCTAAGGAGCACTCTGTGTATTTAACTGCTCTATTTCCCATTTGATCTGTTGGATCAGTCGTTGTTTATCTGCCTTCAAACATTCCAGTTCATTAACCCTGCCTTGGTGCCCAACGGGCTTGATGGCATAAGATGCGTATGCTTTTGTTGCAATGTCAATTGTCATAGCAGCCCAATGCGACTCTAGTGAATCACTTCCTCTCTTCTCTTCAGCCATTAAGCCACGTCTCTTTTCTTGCGCACACTTCATCTTCAGCATGGAGCTGCGTTTCTTGGCCTCTTCTTCTTCAATTTGTTTGAGTGTTGATTGCAGTAATCCCTTTTCCTCCTTTAGCATTGCCTCTAATGATTGTAACAGCTCCTGCAATGTGCATAATGCATTGTTATGCATTCCATTAGTAAGCTAAAACACTTCAACAGTGCATTAATTAAAAACGATTTAGAGTGTTCGGTAGCCATGTTTTGGGAAAAAATTAGGCGGGCAGAAATAAACTAGCAGATAAACTAGGTAACCCTCGTGTGGTGATCTGGTACAGTATAATAGAGCATCTCATAAGAGAATCACCATAACCACAAAAACAGGCAATTTTACCATAAAATAGGATCTACATAACTGAGAAAAATCCTAGAACAGGAGGCTTTCTGAGCAAGCCGCCGAACCATTGAAAGAAGTCAGAAGATTCCAAAAACAAGATCAAGAACTGTTATATGTTCAGAAAACAAAAAAAAGATCAAGAACTGATAGGATCTGGCATTCATTACCTGCCTCCCTGGACGGCCAAGATCCAAGAGCCGCTCCTGCTCGACCGGGACGGCCTCGACAGCCCACCTCAGCATGGAGCTGCTGTTGTCGGAGGCGGCGACGGTGACGCCCCTTCTCCACCGCAGGTACTTCCCGTTGGCGCGGAGGAAGCGGCCGCCGCAGTTGCGGAAGAGGAAGCCGTCCTCGGACGACGAACAGACGGCCTGCCAGAGCATGTCGGGCGGTGGCGCCGAGTCGTCGTCGAGAGCGCGCTGCTGCGCTTCGACGGCGTCCGGTGGCCCGACGCTCGCCGGGCGGTCTGAAGCTGCAAGAAAGAGTCCGTAGAAGCCGCAGAGGAGGACGGCGGCCGCGCCTTCGGGGCCAGCGGCGGGCCGGGCGCTCCATAAGACGTTGTCCGCGGCACGGCGGCCGCGCCGCAGGCAGACGCCGGTTTTGTCCTCCTCGGCGGCGAGGTACATGCCGCGGGCGCAGCACCGCAGCCGCACTAACCTCGCGCCGTGGAACGCCTCCATTGCCGGCGAAATCAAGAACTGCTCGGGTTCTTGATTTCCTGGCCTAGGAGTTCAAAATGACAAATGGGGAACGATTCGTTTCGGTTTAGAGCCATTAAGCGTGTGAGATAGAGGTGGGAGTCAAGAACTTATTAGATTCTTGATTTCTAAGGGTTGCAGAGAGAGACCAGAGGGTGGTAGAGGGGAGTCCGGGAAAGAGAGTTCGTTAGGCGGTTATATCGGGCTGTAGGGGCGCCAGAGGATTTTGAAGTGGCTCTTTTCTATCACTGACAAGGAGGGCCCTCGACCTGATCCCCATGAACTGAAGCATGCATGATAGGCTCATTGGTTTATAATCTGACTTTCATTCATAATAGAAAAGAAAAAAGCACAACTCATGCCCCTTCTAAAGTGAAGCTAAGCAAAGTGGCATCAGGATTGGTTTATATACTGGGAATTGGACAAGTGGAATAGTACAGAACAAACTCTGAATCTGAAAAATGCTATTAGTATTCTCATGTTGAAAAACATGTATATAAACCAATCCTGATGCCACTTTCACACAAATCTTCAATCAGAATAGCAACAAGAGAACCATTAAAATAGTTAGAATTATTCTAACATTCAAGCAACTCAGGGATTTATACCAAAATTAAGCCATCTTAAGCGTTAATGGACTACATATTATCACACAAGCAGTTCGACCCAAAATATAGACATTCAGCCTTGGCAGGCAATAGCACAAATACCTGGTGTGCATTAGACAGAGACAAGCTAATCCGCTGTAAAAAGGACACAAATCCGTGAGCCGTGTGGTCTGCACTCTGCACAGATGATGAAGGATACCCATAGTTACAAGCGCAAACTATGGCTGTCAGTATGTCACCGCGCTCCTGAGCTCTGCACAGCACGAAGCACGCATTCGAAGGGGATGCGGATGCCAGAGCCTCGCGGCGCACTCGCGGGCAAGTTTCTGGAAGACAAAGGAGAGAAGCTCATTGTGCGCGAGCAGAACCGCGTGATTGCCGGTGGCGGGGCAGAGGCTTTTTTTTTTTTTTTTTTTGGGAACGTGGCGGGGCAGAGGCTCGAGAGGATCGATTCGACGATTCGAGGTAGGGGCAGAATGAAGAAGAAACTGGGAAGTGGGCCTCGGCAGGCTCGAAGGACGTGAGCACAATGGTTGGGCACGGCCCTTACGCCGTACAGAGAGGCTATTTGGGCAGCGCGCGAGAATGCCGTCAGACTCAGCTGGGCCCGCTGCCGCGGCAACTCGGCCCACGGCCTCGGCCGCGAACACTCGCTGATTCTGCTGAAACACATTTGTTTATGCTCTCGGATCTGTGTTCATGCTTTTCTCTGAACAGCAAAACAATAGAATAGAAGGCTGTGCTGTGGAACGGCAATTTGCAGAAATGCAAGCTGAAGTCAAAAACTGGATAATGGTTGGTGCAAAGCGTTTATTACGATCCTTAAAGCAGTGTGTGACAAGGGTCATTTTTAGCCCCTCCTGGGCTCTGTTCAAGAGTCCAGCTTCTCTAAACAACGAAAGGATAGTGTATTCCAGCGCTAATAGAAGACCGTGTAGCGCCATAAGGTTTATTTCAGCCATTTTATCGAGAGAACAGGTAGGCATAGAATTTATCTGATCGCATTATGTTCCATTAGAAGTAACCTAAATGACTGATGTGAGCACCATCAGGAGTAATCTGTCATCTGACTGACGATTCCGGCAGAACCGACCGGTATTGCTGATGCGAGAGCAAAGTATATGTGTATTGCAGAGACCACATCATCTAGTCTGTCATCCAGTGACTGAAAATGCCTAATCTGTAATCTGACACGAGGTGAACACGATACACTTTCCTGGTCCAATGAGGCCTTCTTTGGAACGCGGGAATTTTTCCTATTCCTGTGTTTTTCCTGTGAACAGTCAACTGATTCCTGTGAAATTCCTGTACAATTCCTGTGAAAATCCTGCGTTCCAAAGGGGGACTGAAAGAGCTGCCGGAAAAACTGTTCCTGGGTGACGGCCGCATCCGGCACGAGGCATACGGGCGCCGCGCCAATCGGCAAGGCAGTGGCCGGGGCCGGAGAGACCAGAGACCTCCTGGCGCATTGGTTGATCAGGAGCCGTCGCGTTGGGTGGCGTGCATCGGACGCGACGCGGCGACGTGCATTCGACTCGGACTCGGTTTCTTGTGCAAGTACAACGCCACGTCCGAATCGGCAGCCAGATATATAATAGGGCTGGACCTCCCGCGCATGCACTCTCTCACCACCGCGCCACCACACCGGCAGGACCCATCGGCCGAAGGCGAGGATGAAGCTGAAGCTGAGGGCAAGGCTGCCTCGGCGGCCGCCGCGCGCGCGTCGTGGACAGCGAACAGGAGGCCAGGGAGACGGCCGAGGTCTTGCACGAGGTGGTGAGGATCGGCGAGGACATCAAGGACATGTGGCGCGAGCTGGCGGAGATTCGCCAGATCCACGACGAGCTCGGACGGGCGTGGGAGGAGCTCGAGCGCCTGTTTCCCCGCGTCTTCCTGCACCGGTCGCGGTGGCAGAGGCTCAAGGGCGCGTTCCGCAGGTCCCGAGCGACTGTCGCGCCGGTGGCGATTGAGGACGACGACGGCAGCCTCGAAGCGGCGGTTCGGTCTATGAGCCCCTTTCTGAGGATGTTCCTGGCAATGGACGATTTGATCACGACTCCTGTCGATGGACGATTGATCCCAACTCCTTTCTGAAGAAGTTCCTATCGACGGACGATTGATCGTAGTTGCCAGTTGGGGAAGATGTAATCAGCTTTTGATGTGGAGATATAAAATAGTTAAAATTCGCCTGTTAAGATGCCTAAATGCCTCTCCTTTTTGCATTAAAAAACTCACCTTATGATTTAGAAGGAAAAACGGCTTGGTTATGGCTATGTTAAACTCGACTATTGTGTAGGTGTCTGGGTCTGAAACTCCTTCAAATTCATATGAAACGGCAGGGTCAGATGACATCTGCAAATACTGTTTTCTGTCAGAATTTTCTTGTGCTTCACATTTGGTTCTGACATCTGAATATGCAAAAAAAAAAATTAAAACAAACGAAAAGACACACAAAATATCTAAGGCAACTCGAAGAATCAAGGCCCATAATATACAAGCAGCAAAAGGAGAACCAGCTGTTAGGCCACAAACACCCAGAGAAAAATAGAATAGCATTCTACATCTATTAAAATGGAAATGTAAGTAGATCACGAATCTCAAATACAATAAAAAAAATTGATTCTGAACATCTGATATTAATAATTTGTAGGACGTGTCACACATATTCGACCGTGCATGCTTTCAGTTATATGAATGCAATGGTTTTTAACTCTGCCATTCAGTGTCACAAGGTTGCAACAAGATGTACATCCAATAGCATGTCCATGAACTGTATCATATAATAAATTAATAGCGTCATCTGGAAATTAAATGCAAGGAAATGATCTGAGGCACGCCAGAGGACATAATAACAAAAAAAAAATGTATTGATGATAATCTGGATAGATTATAAAGCTAAAAAAAGGCAATACACACTATACATATCAAATCGTAAATACAGGCCAGAAATTGTCAAATCAATCAGCATTTCAAAAAAATTAAATGGATTACAGAACTTCAGAATAGGGGCAGATAGTGGAAACTCGCAACAAAACATATTATCACATTTTCAAAATATTCTCTGTATTACAGAGACACAGATTTTGTGGGCATTGGTACCCCACAAAATGTAAGATCAACCTTTAAGATATTTTCTAAGTATTACAAATCTGCATTGCAGATATGCAGATTAAACCTGCGCAACCTCACAAATCCAAAGAAAACATACCAATGCCAAAAACTTACGTTCCTCTAGCAATAGCAGGTGCACCAGTAGGATGCATTGGTTAGAAGTAGATTTTATATGCCATGGGTCCAACAGATAATAGGACAGGAAAAAGACATGGAGAATTATTATATCATATGGAAGGAAACTCAAAGGTACCCACTAACACAACAAATTAACCACGTTCAATTGAACTTACAGATAGAGCAAATTGTCAGCATTCAGAGCTCAGAAACTAGCAGGTTATTTGATTTGCCACGTAGCCATTTGAATTTATTATTCTCAACAATTATACTGCAATTCTGAACAAGTTCTCTCTAAGGACAATCATGAAAAACCCCATAAATAACCAAACAGGAGATACAGTTGGAAACCATTAAAGTTTCTATAGATGACTGTACTGTAGAGAATGTCAAACTGTAACTTAAGAGTCTCATTCCCTATTCCTTTTCAAGTTCAGTTCATAAAAATTGTGGATAGGGCTGGCATCATTTTTCTATAACATTAAATCGCACAGCTTCATACAGATACGTTCAACTATCTGGAGAGGATTCAAATTTAAAGCAGGGTACAGCATTGAACTGCTTGAGTGTCCTTTAGATTTTCTGAAGAAAAAAGGTTGGTGCTTCGCATGGTAAATTACAAATATGGCATGCTCGACCCTAATGCTCTAGAAGGGGAACAGAAGAACAGAGGCACGTAAATACTGAATAGAAGTGGACAGCAATGTTTTTTTTGAAGAAACGAAGTGGACAGCAATGTTTCTGACAAGCATCAAGCAACAAGCCGTTAGAAGTGGACACAGAGTGACTGAAAAGCATCCAGCAATCGCTTGCTGGGTTATGGTAACTATATTTCATACAACTTCATACAGAAGGAACCTGAATTCCAACAGCATTGTTCATTATACGCAAGATGGACAATCATAAAGCAACTTGCTGGGTAATGGTAACTATATTTCAGTTTCGAAGTAGGTCACTTTAGCTATTAAACTCTGCTACGACTTCATGTTCAATATCAACCTATAGAATGTTTTGTTTTCTACCTAGAACTAACAATACCAACCTGCAAATGGTGAGCACTAGTTTGATCGAAATTATTTATTTCTGTACTGAAAGAACTCCTATCACCGGTTAACTGCCCCTCTTCCATTTGAGCTTCTGAATTTGGCGCGTTTTATCCCCTTCTTGACATTCAAGCTCCTTGATGAGAAATTGGGCTTCCTCCGCCTTCATGGCATAACAATGGTGTGCCTTGTATGCGACCTCAATTTCCCTCGCAATCCATTGCAGTTCCACAGAAAAAGCTCCTGGTCTCTCCTTCTTCCTGATGCATTTCTCTTCAGAGTTTAAGAGCTGAACTTTTACCTGCAATGACTTCATCTTTCGCTCAAAATCTTCTTTCTTTTGTTCTTCATCATTAATCTCAGTCAATATCAAACTTAGCTCACTCTTCTCCTCCCTCAACAATTCCTCTATTTTTGCTTTGTCTTCCTGCAATATATCACACAAAATTATCCTTCAGAGTCATCTCATTTTTGCCCAACACTTTGAAGCAACATAAGTTTAAGCTCTTTAGCTTGCCAAAGTACTTTTAGAACTCGAATCAACAACATGATGCTACAATCAGGTTCAAGAAATTTAAGCTAGGAAGTGAAGTTCTATTCATTACCTCAAGAGGTGAATGATCAAGAACCAGCGGCCGCTCTGGCTCAACTGGAAGGTGTTGGAATTATTGACCTCTGTCAATTGGACCGACAGGCCCATTAGAATCTAACTAAAACCCCTGTTAGTTGTCTTGATCGGGAGGCAAACCTCAGCCCATCTAAGGGCCCGGCCCCGCGCCTACAGCACTATATAACCAAAGGGAGACCCCCTGATCTCCCTGATCGCTTAATCACGAAATTAAGCCTAGGGTTAGCCCTAACCCTAATCTACCGATCAGAAAGTGTGCTGCAAGCCGTGGAAGCCCGGTGTCCCTGATTCTACATCGACCTGAGGTGCCCTCTACCTCTTCTACTGCTTCTGCCGTCTCAGATTGGTGGCTATGGACAATGCTACCACAGGTAATTAATCTCAGTTTAATCTGATCTAAGTAATTAGCTAAGTTCTAGGTGTGATCTAATTCTGACTGGTTGTTTCCTGTTAAGTTAGTGACAATTTGATCTAACAATTGGTATCAGATGCCTAAAACTAGTCGTTTTAGATCCCCTAACTCATGTTTATGGCCTCTGTTAGTCCTAGATTAATTCATGCTTAAGTAAGATTAGTTCGATCTAAGTTAGAACAGAGGTGATCGACATGTTCTAAGTCAAGTTTTAGTCCTGTTTCAGTTAGTTTTGATGATCTAGCACTACTGTTTCCATGTCTAGATGCATCAGTCATTCCTTTCTCTAAGATTAGTGTTTATGTATTAGTCAAGTTCTAATGATCTCTGTCATGTTTTAATAAGTTAATTAAGTTACTGCCCTTGTTCGGTTCATGCTAAGCTATTAGGGTTTCGCACAATTGATCTGTTCTTCATGCTTCATGTCACAAATTTTTTGACGAAACTTCATGTCACAAATTGATGCGAATTAAGTACATCTGGGCTCTAGGGTTAATCACGCACGCACTAACTAAACCCTAACCCTAAGCACAATTCAGATCTAAGCAATAAGATTAAGGGTAAGGAGACCGAGTCTTACCTCGTCGTCGTCGTCGCCGTGCCCTGCGCATGCGCCGCCGACGAACTCCTCTCCTTCCCGGCTGCCGTCGAGCTCTCCGCCTCTAGCGCGACCTCGCCGCGCATCAGATCCGAGCTGCGCGGCACTCAGATCCGCCGCGCGGGCTCCCTGGCACGCGCACGGCCCTTCGGGTCGTCGACGTCGTCGCCATCTCCTCTCGCACGCGCGGATGGCGACGCACCCCTCTCCCCGGCCGCCGACGAGATGCGCCGCGGCATCAGATCAGCCGTGCGTGCGCATCTCGGCGGTCCTCAGATCCGCGCACGCCATAAGCTGGGCCGCGCGGAGGCCGGCACATGCTCGGCGCCGGCTCGCCGAGCCGTGCCGCCATTTAGAGGCCATGCGGGAGCCCGCTCGCCGTCATGCTCCCACGGCGGCTCGCCGTGCATGTGCACCTCGCCGGCATCAGTGAGCCGCGCGGAAGCCCGCACGCGCCCCGGCGTCTTGCCGCCGTCGCCGTTGCCGAGGCCGCTGCCGTGTCGCCGTCGTCGCATCAGATCCGCGCGACGGACTCGCCTTAGGGCACCACGGCGGAGCTGCTCGACGGAGCCGCACGCGATTTCTCACACGCGCGCACCGGCGAGCAGTTCCCCGTGGCGCCGCGGCGGCTCGCCGGCGTGGTTGTCCTCCGGCGCCATCGCGCGCTGCGGTGCTGGCTGCGGGGGAGCGAAAGAGAGGCGAGCGAGTGGAGAGAGTGAGACGGGGGGCTAGGGTTTCGGCCGGCAGTTTTGTGCCGCATCCGTCTTCCCCTGGCCGTCCGATCTCCCTCCCCCTCGATCCGACGGCGCGTGCCATGCCTTCAGCTGGGCTGGGCTCGATGCGCCCCGCGCGGGCATGCGCGTCAGGCCGGTTCGGCGGCCTGCTCGCAGGTTCTTGGGCTCCCGGCCCAAAGGCCTTCAGGTGGCCTGCGCGACGTCGCGTCTACGCGACGGGCTGCGCCAAAGATCGTGCTACTGGGCCGGGCCGCATCGTGCTGGCAGCGCGCGCGCGCCTCTGGGCTGCTGCGCCAATTTTGCTGGGCTGGGCCGCGAGCGCGAGTAAGTTGGGCTACCGGGCCGCGCGTAAATGGGCTGCTGAGTTGTAATAGGCCTCTACGGGCTGATTTCATTTCTAAGAGCCCTAGCTTCCCCTTTTAAGATTAAGTAATTAAGAAATTTAATTAAGTCTTATTTATAAGTTAATTGCTGCTGTGAATTCGTGCGACTTAAGCTGGGCCGCATTGCGCTGAAAATATTTAAGTTAAATTCTCAAGAATTTTTAGTAGCAATGTTTCATTTGCTAAATTTTAAGCTTCCGCTGTCATTTTAAGAATATGTGCTCCTTCTATATTAAGTTTTATTGAGCATAATGAGCACAATATTTTAAGACATAAGTGTAAGATTAATTTAGCTATCAAGTTAATCAAAATTCTTTGGGATATGTATGAGGTACATATTTCATGAGATTTAAGATCTCCCCTTGATGATCAAAATAAGTACCTTTTCTCTGCGAAATTAACATGGTTGGGGAATTTTTTTTATTTTTTATTTTTTCATTAAGTAATTATTTCTTGAGTTTATATGACATTTTAGTGTCATTATTTTGGGGGAAATTTTAGTGTCATCTTGAGTTTGATCTATTAAGTTTTGCCAATAATAGAGCTACTTTTATGCTTTACATAAGTTAGTTATATGCTGCTTTATTATAAGTTTAATAAGTTTCGCTTGTTTTCCCACTGGTGATGCAAGTTGTTACTTATTTTGCATGATTATAATCAGACCACCGTAGGGTTATTTTCATGATTTATTTTTAGTGCATCTTATTGTACTAATTTTAAGTTTTCACATTTAAGTCTATTCCTCTAAGTTTTTTCATCCATCATGCCTTAAGATCAATAAAATGCATAAGTTGCATTTGCCATGCGCATTTTAAGATCAAATAATGCATCTCTTGCGTTATTATTGCTATTTTATTAGCACACTAAGATATTTACTAAGTATCTTTATTTGGCTATGTCTTTTCAGCTGAAAGCCACATGAAGAACATTAAGCCCTTCAACGGCATTGACTTTCCTTTATGGAAAGAGAAGGTGCAAGACATTCTCAAGTCTCTGAAGCTTGATTATGTGCTTCATAAGGGCAAGCCACTTCCTTCCTCTCCCGACATTGAGAAGTATGATGAGAAGATGCATGAGTATCAATTCAAGTTGGAGAAATGGGAAAAGGACAATAAGTTTGCCAAAAGAATCATCAAGCGTTCGATCTCAGAAGGCATAAAGGGTGAATTTGATGATAATGAGGACACGACTGCTAGTGAACTCTTCTTTTTGATTAAGTTAGAACATAAGAGAGTCAGCACAAGGTTACTCTTCACAAGGCTAACCACCTTGCGATATGATGGATACAGTGGAATAGTAAAGCACATACGCAGCATGTATGACATTGCTTATGAGCTTAGGTCATTTGGAATAGAACTCTCCGATTCATTTTTAGAGCATTGTGTTGAGACATCTTTAGTGAATCCATGAATCGGGGGAGTGATTCTTAGAATAAGTTAAAGTTTCATTGTCATAAACTTCATTTAGAATTTGTTAGTGGATTCAATAAGTTAGCTTGATGACATTCAATGTACTTTAGTGAAACCTTTTGGTTCCATATATCATTGTTTTTATGAGTATATTTCTCTCTAAGTTGTGAAATTATCTCTTATATCCTCAGTTTTAAGTTATTATCTTAATTGCTTTTCTAGAAGCAAATTTCATAATGCTAATTATGAATCTCTCACACATGTGAGAATTAGATGAGATAAGTAAAGTGATGAGACCTTGTCGAATATGTGGCACACTCACGTTTAGACCACAAATTCGGGGGGAGAATGGCGTGTCTCATCAATTTTAAAGATATTCCAGAAAATAATGCCAATTAAGAATTAAATTTATAAATTCTCTCCATGTCATTTTGTCTTTCATAAGATTTAAAGACAAAATTAAGCATAAGATTTTAAGCATAATATAAGTTTTAAGTATGATATACTCGCTATATCTTCGCTATATCTTATTGCTTAAAATTAAGAATAAGTTCAAGAGCAACTTTATCATGCAAGACATGATTATTAAAATTACCATTGTGATGGGAGTTTAAACACTCCACAAAGACCAATTGTCTCACTAAGTGTGGTTTTATCCTATATTCTGGCCACCGCTGTTTACAGATAATTCTCACAGATTGTGTTGTGTCACCCATTTTCTGGCCACCGCTGTTGTGGGTTGGTGCAATGGAATCAGAGACGATTGAAGTATGATTGTGTTCATGATACTGGCCACCGCTGTTTTGTGGACATTTAATCATAGCTTTGCTGCTCTAGTTCATTATCTAGCCACCGCTGGTGTGGGCTAGTGGTGGCAAAGCAAGCTGATCAGTGGTATAATAAATGTCGTGCCAAGATAAGTTAAAGAGCTATCATTGTAAATTTATTTTAGATAAGCTTATGGGCCAACACATTTAATATTCTGATTATTCGGAATTCAATGAAAGCTCATATGGAAGGAAATGGGGGAGAAGAAATCTTATTGAGATGTAGGATAAGTTTCCTCTATATCGATGATTTAAGATGAGATGTATATATATATATATACATACATATATGATTTTCTCATATCGTGCCATAAGTGTTTCTCCATTCTTTTCTAACTCTGTTGAGGATCTACATTAGCAGTTCTTCAATAACAGAGACTCGTAAGATTTTAATAATAAGTTAAGTTTTGGGCACAAAAGTGAAAGCCTCAGTAATTTCTAAGATTATGTAAAAGAGGTCATAAAAGGGTCTATGAATTTTGAACATAAGTATAGTTCATCTCATAGCAATTTTCTGATGGAGTCAAGACAGCAGACTGTAATGGGTCTGCAGATTGTTGAAGAAGTGATTCCAAAGGAAAAATAAGATGCTAAGTTTATAACTCACTATGAGTTTGTACATATCTTGGGCAACCGTGATTTATTTTATAAGGTTAAGGTGGATTAATTAAGATCCTGATACTCTGAGAAAATTATTTTCTCCGTAAGTTGAAAGAAATAAGCATGCATTCCAAGAAAGGAGAAATGATTTTATCATATCATAGGACACATCTAGTGATGCTTTTCCTAAGTTCTGGGGGAGTATGACACTTTGATGGGACCAAAGTGAGTATTGGGATCGTCACTCAAGCACAAAAGTTAAAAGAGGCTTTGAAGTGACAATATGTGAATGCAAATATAATTATGCCTGTAAGTTTTGCGTGATATAGCAAATTTTATCATAAGAATAAGGTTAAGAATAAGATAAATAGGAAGACGTTCCTAAGGCTTCAAATTGAAGCTACATGCTAAAGATCTATAAGATATTGACTTAGCATGACAAACCGGAATGCTTGACAAAATTTTGTTAGTCTTAGTCCAGGGGAGGTCCACTGGAAAAGGGTGTTTAAAGTTAAAGGCACCAAATAACATGCTTATTTAATTAAGTACTATTTAGATAAGATTTTGTGAGGGTGTATGGATGTAAATGTGCACAATTAAGTTTTATGTCCTTCATTCTTACAGATATGAGCGATTCTGCAGAAAGCTCTAAAACAAGATTAGCATTATTTATGTTGATTTTGTATGGCATGTTTCAGACAGGCATATAAAATATATTCCGCTATTATTAAGTCTACATTGATAGTACTCAATGTTACTGTATTTATTTACAGAATTCCTTCAAGTAATGACATATAGTTGATGGTGTCAAGCCCATTGACAACTATATTGTTATGTCGTGAAAGAAGATTCCCACGATCAAGTCATTCTAATGCTTTAAGTAAATAGCTAGCAATATGACTAATTGAAGGTGTTATCTCCTATCCTATTTTCGCGAAATTAGTATGGATTTGGTGATTAGCCTGAAATGTGATTCTAGATGAGGCCGAATAAAATAAACTCTCAATTAAGATTAATAAGTGTTCTATCAAGATACTGTATCAGACTTTGGTTAATTATGTCCCGGGACACCTGTATTGCTTCCGGTGACTGATTCGTCAGGTTTTGTTATGGTATTGAGTGTGAACATAATGTGAACATAAGCCTAAGTTTAAGATTAAGATTGTTCAACTAAGTGGGAGATTATTGATCTGTGTATGTCCACCTGCACGTGATCGATAATATGAATATTATAAAGAATTAGCAATTGACCTTCGGTCAAGGGGGAGAATGTTGGAATTATTGACCTCTGTCAATTGGACCGACAGGCCCATTAGAATCTAACTAAAACCCCTGTTAGTTGTCTTGATCGGGAGGCAAACCTCAGCCCATCTAAGGGCCCGGCCCCGCGCCTACAGCACTATATAACCAAAGGGAGACCCCCTGATCTCCCTGATCGCTTAATCACGAAATTAAGCCTAGGGTTAGCCCTAACCCTAATCTACCGATCAGAAAGTGTGCTGCAAGCCGTGGAAGCCCGGTGTCCCTGATTCTACATCGACCTGAGGTGCCCTCTACCTCTTCTACTGCTTCTGCCGTCTCAGATTGGTGGCTATGGACAATGCTACCACAGGTAATTAATCTCAGTTTAATCTGATCTAAGTAATTAGCTAAGTTCTAGGCGTGATCTAATTCTGACTGGTTGTTTGTTGTTAAGTTAGTGACAATTTGATCTAACAGAAGGACCTCCACTGCCCAATGATGCATGGAACTCCCGTTGTTTGCAGCAACTGTAACATCTCTTCGCCACTTCAGGTACCTACCATTGCCGCGGAGGAACCTTCCCGTGCAGTTTCGGATTAGAAATTTGTCATCCTTCCAGATTCCTTGCCACAGCATGTCCAGCGGCGGCGACTGGTGGACGGCGAGTGCGCGCTGCTGCGCTTCGACCGTGTCCGGTGGACCGATGCTGGCCGGGTGGTCGGAAGCTGTGAGAAAGAGGCCGTAGCAGCCGCAGAGGAGTATGGCGGCCTCGCCGTCAGCAGAAGCGGTGGTCCGGGCGCCCCACAAGACGTTGGCCGCGGCGCGGTGGCCGCGCCGCAAGGAAACGCCGGTCCTGTCGTTCTCGGCGGAGAGGTACATTCCGCGTCGGGGGCAGCACCGCAGCCGCACGAGCCTCGCGCCGTGGAAGACCTCCATCGCCAGTCACCGAAATCAAGAACCTCGTGAGTTCTTGGTTTCTTGGCCGCGCAAGGGAGAGCGCGGCGGAAGAGGGAGCGGGCGTACTTTTGCTCCGGAGGAACCCGAGGGAAGGAATAGGGGATAATTATTGCGGCGAGAGAGAGAGCAGGGGAGGGGAGAGTTTGCGCTCGCCGCCGGACTCGACGCCGGGGTTGGGGGAGGCACGTTGGGGGAGGCAGAGGAGGGAGGACAGAATGAAAGCGTCGGACGAGTTTTTTTTTTTTTTTTTTTTTTAAGAACAAGCGTCGGACGAGCTGAACGCATTGGGGAGAAAATTCCATCGATCGGTTCGGCGCCTGGGCTGCCAACGGTCTGGGCCGCTCGGGTTGGATTGTATTTTTCAATTAATGGGCCGCCCGTGTCGAAACCGAACTGAAATTCGGCCCACAATATCGACCCAAGCGCAGAGAGAGAGAGACCGGAATCCCTATAAATAGCGCGCGCTATTTTTAGCTTTGTGTAGCGCGCTTTGAGATCTGTGCAAAAATTAAACCGACGGACATCAGGAAGCCCACGCGAGTTCACCCGAAGCACTGCTGCCGCCTTTGCGCGCGGCCTCAGAGACACGTGTCGGCGCGCTGTTGGGCGAGGCGAGAAAAGAATCTTTTCGAATACAAAGTTTCAAAATGATTTTTCTCTTCAACCGTAACTCCGTTTTCAAATCCGTTTGAACCATTGTGTTCTAGAGAATTAATGCAACAAAACAAGATCTCGCATGGATATATTTTTTGAATTTTTGAAAATCAATATTTTAAATATATTGTTTTAACATTTTTCTAATTATTTTAACATTGTTCTATCCTTCTAAACCAAATGTTTTTAAAAAGAAAAACCAATTATTTCAGCAATTAGAATCAATTGTTCTAGCCTTCGCAACCAAATGTTTCAAGAAGAAAAACCAATTGTTCCAGCAATTAGAACCAATTGTTCTAGCCTTTTGAACTAAATGTTCCAAAAAGATAAACCAATTGTTCCAAGAAAAAAAAATAATTGTTCTAGCAATTAGAACCAATTGTTCTAGCGTTTTGAATTAAATGTTCCAAAAAGATAAACCAATTGTTCCAAGAAGAAAAACCAATTGTTCTACCCTTTTGACTAAATGTTCCAAAAAAATAAACCAATGGTAACCAATTGTTCCAGCCTTCTGAACCATATGTTCCAAGAAAAAAGCAAATGTGCCATCTTCCAAACCTTCCCAACAGTGTAAAAAATCTTTTGAAGAAATACACCGTGCTATAATCAGCGCCGCACTCACGTGATCGACAGCGATTTCACCGCTGCGTTGCAGCTGTGCTGCAACAGCTGCGTTCCAACATGCAGCCAACAGTTCCTGGAGCATGTGTATTTTTCCTGAAGGCTGCAGCACTTGCCATTGCTGCGGGGGCCGTATTCGATCAGCTGTGCCGCTGTAGCAGTGAAAATCCGTACCGATCGCTTCCAGCGCGGCAGCGCCACCCCGCGCGCATCCACGCTCCGCGTTGCGAAAAATTCGTCCCGTTAAACCGGCGCGCACAGAAGCTATGGGCCTAGTGGGCCGCGCTATATGGCAGCTAAAGTTAGCTCGCGCTGCGCATAGGCGGTCCCGAGAGAGAGCGCTACCCGGCGACCGGCGCCATGTTACTTTCACTGTTCGTTTCTTGCACACAAACACTGGCACCCCAACAAGCAGATCTCACCAGCACCTATCAAAACCTTCAGCCTTCTTGACCAAAGCCACGAGTCCGGCGATTGCGAGATCCTTTAACGCGGCGCTTGTTAAGTTCTTAACAAAGTTGTACGGTCAGCCAGTCCTCAACGTTATATATTCTAGGACGATCTGCAAGCTAACATGCAAAAGTAGTTAGTGTGATCTAGCTGACTCAGCTTGATGATCATGGCTTAAACAGTGTATGTGCACCGGATGCACGGCGGATGGCACCGACTCGCAAGAAGGTATAGCATGTCCATACAACGGAACAACAGAACATGACGCACAGCTGGGGTAGTACAAATCTGAGAAGCCTTCCTTTCATGATCAGACCCAAAAGCAGCCAAACCGTTGTCTCTTCCCCGTTTATCTAATGACAATCATTCACACGTAGCCAAGAGATCAACAAACTAATGAAGAGATCAAGAGAATGCAATCCCTTGACCTTGACAAGGTTTAACGAAACGCCTATAATAAAGAAACCAAAAGCACCACAAACAAATACGACATGGTAACTTAGTTTAGTGTGATGATTACGTACTTGTTTTGTACTATTGTTGGAGCATCTTGCAAGCTGGTATCTGGTGACTCGGTACTAAGTAAAGTACGCCTTGCATTAGCATGTCCACCGAAGTCGTTGGCGTCCTCGGTCACCACTGACTCAGCCGGCCTAGGATATTTCCGGGACAGATCCATACATAACTCAATGACAGTTCACTGAGTCAGCAGTGTCTACGAACTCTCACTGATTTGATCCATGTGCCAAAAGCAAATGTTGGTGGGGAAAATGTAGGACGCAAGAGTACTGCTAATCTGGTAACAGCTGCATGCCTACCAGAGGAGCAAACTTCTCGTTAATGTATCCATGTGCCCTTGCACATTGTTATCAGCATCTTTGAAATCAAAGTTATTCCATCACAATCGGCTGAAATAATGGAAGCTCTCGGTCAACATTGAATTCCAGTAAAGCTTTAGGTTTGGGGGTTTAGAGAGGGAATCCAAGCAGGGGCGGAGCTTTGTTATGAACAAAGTCCTTGATTCTAACATGTAAATGTTGAATGTATTGTAATAACTCTTGCCTAGTTTATATACCTAATGCGACCCCTCTAACCACATCCAAGCTCTGCCACTGAATCCAAGGCATCCAAACTTAAAAGAAGCTATGTGTAAAGAAGGCAGACATGATGGAGGAAGCGGTTTAGGGTGTGTTTGGATGCTGCCTGGCCAGGCAGCGATCCCAGCTGTAGGCACTCGAAATCGAGGGCCTGGCCGCTGCTACCTGAGCCAAGCAGTTTGGGTAGGGTCTAAACCAAAGAGGCCCTTAGTGCACAGAGCGATGGAACCTTACCACCCGCAGGTGAGGCGACAAACCGCCGCTGAGCCTATGCACGACCGGGGTGATGCCACAACAAGCTTTTATTGAAGGAGAGACAGTCAAGATCTCAGGCACTACTCTCTTCGTCCCACAATAAATGATGTTTTAGATATGTTTTAAATCAAACTATTTCAACTTTGATCATTTTTTTATCAAAAAGTATCAATCTTTATGGTGTCAAAAGGATATCGTTAGATTCATCATGAAATATTTCATGTTATATCTATTTTGTGTTATAAACATTGATATTATTCTCTATAAATTTGGTCACAGTTTAAATAGTTTGACACTTTGACTTCAGACTAATATAAAACATCAACAAAAAAAATTTGGGATGGAGGGAGTACGATGAATGAACCAGAAGTTGATCGAAAGGATCGGAGCCGTGCTAATTAGCACCATCTTCTCAAAATAGTACTCAAATTTTTTACTTTGATCAATGTTCATGAACCAATATTTTTTTTTATCGATGCATATACTACGGTGCATCTGCTATTCAAAATGCCCACGCAAGTGACTATATTGCCCCGGACTGGGGAGATGCTAATCATGCTTGAGCCTTGTTAAGGACTGAACCACGAAGCATCTAAACCGTACGGGAACCACACGACTCACGACATCCCGGACCCATCGCTAATCATTTCCCAAATTCCGTTAAGAATCCAAGCTCCTTGGCGGATCAGTTGGGTCGGGGCTCCAACTGGGATCTATCCTGATCACCCAGACACGTATATAATCATTTGCATATGGCCACTATGGTCTTTTCGCATTTTTAGTAGTCACAAGGAAAAAGTGGAAAAGAAAAAGAAATCACGTCGACCATGTCAATATTCGACATAGGTACATGAATGAATCTGCTTCACGATATGCACCGATCGGCTCCTGTGTCTGTGTATGTAAGCACTACTCGGCTCAAGGTTCACCAACTTGACGACATCCAAACAATGTACGAATTTTTTGAAGCTGTAATTGTATTATATGCAACAACTTGATGGCAGATTTACACGAGTGAACAGTGACAGCTTCGTGCATGACCGACCCATCCTCCAGAGCAGCGTCCCAGCCGCCGAACAGTCATTACACGAGGTCGCTGTTACAGTTTGCGTCGACAACGGCGGCACAAGACTCGGCAGACACGTTGTCCTCCTCCTCGTCCATGGTGTCGGACATGGCCCTGCCCCTGGTCTCCGGCAGGCAGACGACGAAGAGGCCCAGGCACCCGATGGACAGCCCGAACACCCCGAACGACCAGAAGCTCCTGTCGCGTCCGAGCGCGACGAGCACGGGCGCCACCACGCCGCCCAGCACCAGCGCCTGCCGCACGATGCCCACCGCCGAGTTGCGCACGGACGTCGGGAACAGCTCGATGGAGTAGATGAGGGAGACGTTGAACGCCGTGCAAGTCGCCGAGAAGGAGAGGATCTCGGCGGCCATCCGCGCCGCCGAGCCCTCCGGGATGGCGACGCACGCGAGGCTCAGCGCGCCCGCCGCCACGGTCACCGTGACCAGCGAGATCCGCCGGTTGATCTTGCCGATGAACAGCCACACCAGCACGGAGGACGGCAGCTCGGCGAGCGCGTTGTACGTGACGCTCAGGTACAGGTTGTCGGAGCCCAGGTTGCCGAGGTTGAGCGGCATGCCGTAGTAGACCATCCCGATGCCGAAGCTGGCCGTCATGATCGCCGCGAGACGCCGCAGCGCCCAGGGACGCTCCCACAACGTGCGGAGCGTGGAGAACACGCCGCCCCCGGCTTTAGCGCCGGCGCCGTCGTCGTCGTCGTTTGCGGCGGCGGCGCACGCGTGCAGGAGGGAGAAGCTGGACGTGACGCTGGTGCTGCCGTTGAGCGCAGCGATCTGGCGCAGCGTCTCGATGGCGTCCTGCTTCCGCCCGCGCACCAGCAGCCACCGCGGCGACTCCTGGACGAGGAAGTAGAGCAGGACGGAGTAGCACAACCCCGGCGCCGACGTCCAGAAGTACATGCTCCGCCACGACGCCTCCCGCAGCGCGTACGCGAGCGCGGGCAGGGACAGGAACCCGACGGTGAAGAAGAAGAATCCGGCCACGCTGACCGTGTCGCGCCACCGCTTCCCGACCAGCTCCGTGGACAGCACCAGCGTGCACGTGCCCACGACGGAGCGCCCGAACCCGGACACGAACCGCAGCGCGGCGTACGCCCAGATGTTGGGCGCGAACGCCGTGAGCGCGCCGGCGGCGGACATCGACACCAGGGAGAAGAGCAGCATCTTCTTCCGGCCCAGGAGCGAGTCGGCCAGCGTCGTGAGCAGGAACCCGCCGGCGAGGCAGCCGGCGAAGAAGGACGACGCCGGCAGCGAGACCAGCGCCGCGCCGCCGCCGCCGCACTTGAGGCCCCACTCCGACACCATCGACGTCTCGGCCGGCCGGTCCCACGCCCATGACCCGGCCGGGAACGCGCACGGCGAGGCCGCCGCCGGCGAGCAGGCGCCGGCGGCGCCGCCGTCCCTGCAGTGCCACCGCGGCTCGGCGTCCGTGAACACGGAGATGAACACTTGCTGCGCGTCGAACGCCCACGCGAACGCCAGCAGCACGGCCTTGAACAGCTGCACGGCGCCCGTGTCGCCGAGGTACGTCTCGATGGCGTCGTCGATGGTCGGCGCCTTGTTGGCCAGTTTCAGCCGGGCCTTGTGCTTTGTTAGGAGCGGGGTGGTGGTGGCCTCCGTGTCATCAGCCATTGACACGATTTTGTGTGAGTAGCTGGTGCTCCTGTGTGTGTCTGTTCTTTGCTTTCGGTAAGCTGTACGTCGGAGACGATGCCGGAACCGGTATTTATATCGATCGGAGCGAACTTTTTCAAATACTAATATGAAATTTGGTACACAGATGGGGTCCCGGTTCAAGGATTAGATTCTTTTGCTCCTTCCGTGATGCTTACATGATTGGCAATGGCATTGTTCCACTTCCACACTACTATCGGTGCACCCGGAACTGGTGAGCCGGCCGTATAACAAGGATACTAATCATCATGTATCACCCAATGCTAATCGGTGATTAACAATGGTCGTACGGCCGGTTGATGACCCAGCCGTGAGACGTACACACAACATTACTGTTGACGGAATCACTTGAAGCCTAACTATCCTCCTACATAGCACAAAGCATCAGATTTTTCTGACGAAACACTTTCAATGTTCGATGCGACCTTGAGAGGAACAGGAGACGACCAAAATGGCAAAATGGACCGAATGGAGCAGAACGGCCAGTTGCTCCTACGATACTGATCGATTTGAGTGGCTCGGCGTTCGTAAGCACGGCGATGAACACCTGCGGCGCGTCAGAATGCTACAAGGTGGCGAATGATCTTCCTTCCCCTATTTTCTACCAAAATGAGAAATAGAATGGATAATTGCTTCTCGATGTAAGCAGATGAGAAGTCTGCACGAATTCACTAATCATACTACACGTCCGACCCGGCTGTCCGACTCACATCCGACCGGGCAATCACTCGAACCAGCAATCATGGCTTGCATTTGCTAGCGACTGGCAGCCGTAGATGAACACCGGGCGGAGCTCATTTGGATGCATAGCATTTTCGATTCCACTTGCGGTCCCAATACAGTCAGCATGGATCGGTAGTCGCAGTAATATGAGTTGTCGCCAGATCACCCACATAATCTCACAGTATCAATACAGTCAGCACGGACTGTTAGTTGCACGTGTCACTTGGTACGGGCCGAACTGGCCCTGACTCGGAGGAGATTCCCTGCGCTTTCTCGAACCATCATAACCGCAAGAGTACAACACACTTTTATATATTGGCCGTCGATGAGTATCTGCGGAAGGATCAAACGTCGCATAATCGGTAACGGTACATAGATCTCGTACGTACGTAGAGGTTGGTGTACGTGACAAATAAAGTGCCAAAAATCCTGCATGCTACGTACACACTATACCTCCCGGTCGGTACTGCCAAGTTGAGCACGTTGTGTCAATGGCCCCCTTAGACGAAAAACAATTGCTGGAGTTTGGACCTTCCACCGGCCGGCTTCTAGCTAACTCGATAAGATCGGGCGGCATGATAACATTCTGTGAGACGATCGAGCCATGTAATTAAGCTACGACTCCGGCGATATTTTAAGCGTTCGGAATCGGAGATCGGGTGTAATTAAGCTACGACTCCGGCGATATTTTAAGCGTTCGGAATCGGAGATCGGGTGCGCATATGTGATGATTGCAAGTAAACAAAAGAGAAGACGCGCTAGCACATGGACCACGAGTACGGTGCCCAGTCAGACGCACATAAGCGCCAGCCTAGCTGCCCCGCGGCGGCTCTGCCTGCCCTGTTCCGGCCGTGGGTTTTCTGTTTGCCGACGAGCTGAGACCGTGTGGTCATCCGATCCAGCTCAGCCAACTCGTTCGATCCCGCCGGCTTCCGTTGCGCGGCCGCCAGCCGGTTGCCTCGGTGGTTTTGTTTACCGATCCTTCCGCGCTACCAGCTCTTTTGTCTCCGCGTAACGTCGGGCGGGTGCAGGGCCTCGCCTATGCACCCGCGCAGCGCACAGGGCCGCGACAACTGACAAGGTTCGGAGGATAAAACGCGCGCGCGCATGACGCTGACTCGTGTGACCACTCGAGCCCGGCCTCACCAAGTTGGCAAGTTGGCTGGGCAATATTATCCAAGAATCCATCACAACATGAGGGAAACGGGAAGATTTGATGCTCAAATAATGTTCTCTCTTCGCAAAATACTAGTCGATTTTGTCCCTAAACTTTCGCTCAAAGCTCAAATTTGATGTCCAAATAACTTGGTGTTCGCCTCACAAAGACGTCCTTGGCTGGAGCTCTTTTCTCCAACGTGGATGGCCAATGCTGACTAGACATGCCATGTGGACGGACAACTCGAACCAGGGATAGAGTTGGACTTGCAACCAAAGTTCAGGGGCAAGCTTCAAAGAAGCGCTTAGGAATGAAATCACCTTATCTTGTCAAAGCATCTTATCTTTTTCTTTCAATCACAAATCTCAAACCATTAATTAGTCGAGTACTCCCTTCGTTCTAGTTTAAGTGTCATTTTAGTAACACGCAGTTTTTCTAAAATAAGTGTCATTCTCACTTCCCAATGCAGTTTTCTCTCTATCTTTCTTCTCCTTCACTGCTCATCGTTTTCAACGTGCTCTCTACTTTTCCATCTTTCTTTAATTCTCGTGTACGGAGCTAAAACGACACTTATTTTGAAACGGATGGAGTACAGTTTAGTATCCAGCGACTTACGGAATGCAACTTCTAAGCTATGAGTATACGTTACAGTTTGAGGTGCTTAAGTGTTGGGGAAAAACACACTTTTAGACAGCTGAACCAAGCGTAGCTCACACCAACATTTCTATGCTTGGTTTCTTAAAAGAAAACATTTCTATGCTTGTGTGCAGCATTGTCCTCCCAAATCCCAATGCTATACCATCTATTTTCTTACAGTTTGAGTTTGATGTATCACAAGATTGGCCAGTTGCCGTGACGCCCGGAACATTTGCTCTTCTATGGCTAGCAGCGGCGGTGGGAGATCCAGATGCACACACAGGTCTCCGACTCGAGGCTGACACAGATGCTTTCGTGCGATCGCATCACCTCACCTGTTCCAACCAATCGTGAAGAGGTCGAAAACTGCAGAATTGTTCGGTTCCAATCATGCGGGCCGCTTTCCAAGATCCCCTTTGTCCCTTTGCATAGCTACGCTTGGCACCTTCCGTGGTCCCGCGCTCGATCGAGTCAGCACCTAGCTAGCACCTCACGAGAAAAAAAGGGCGCAAGCGCAACATGTACGAACTGGAACGATATCCACCGTACGTAGCCACACACGGTGACGGCGTTCCACACGCACCTGATGTACGGTCGTTTCACTTTGTCTTGTGCATTTTCGACAGTAACATTGATCGGAATGGATGCACGGTGGTGCCGTGTGGTGGTGGCGTGGGATATAGCGGCCGGTCGTGCCTATTTGCGCAATTGCGTTCCAGATCCAACGACTAGGGGGCAGAGTTTGTCTTCTGAAGTTACTACTACGTGATTTGAGATCTTGCCGGCGACTTGGGGGAAAACGAAGTGACGAAGCGTTTCGTGGTTTGTTACCTGCACGAGTCCTGTTGCTAGCCGCCTAGTCATTCGGAAGATATGGACGAGTTTTTTTTTTAGGGCAAAAAATATTTTTTGAGGGCAAGATATGGACGAGTTAACATACGGGAAAACGAAAGTACACAGGATCGTAGCCGGCATACAGATGGATGCGGAACGCAGAAGTACACACGCTGTTTCAGTTGAAGACAAGATGGTTTGGAATTCCCTGAAACCGACGTTAACAAATTCAAAATCCAGGGTGTCGGATTTGAAAGCCCAAATTCGCCGGCGCCCCCCGGCCTACGTAAACTGCGAGCGGGTGGGCTGGGCCTGTTGGCCTTTGCGCGCACGCCGCACGCCCGACGAAGCTGGACGACGACGGTGTCGCGGCGCGGGCGACCAACGCGAACCGGATAATGTTGTTCTTCCTCGGCATCAGTCCGGGAGACCCCATGCGCGTCCATCGAGACGTCGAACCAGGCACCAGCGCCACCGGACCGGCGCACGCACGCACCCGACATCCTCGAGCCTGTGCTGGCAAGACGCGTGCGTACCCGAGGCGCGGCGGCCGCTCGCGGTGGTCGGTCGGTCCTCTCGCGGCGACATGTTCGGAGCTGGGACCACGGCATGCGTCTCGGACTGTCGCGACGGGAACCGCCGCCCATGGAGCGGGAAGGCATGGGTGTGGGGTCATATCGTCAGTGCCTGCACGCAACGGAACGGCACCGGCCAGCAGAAGGGAGGTGCGGTCCGGTCCAACCCCACTAGGCCTACCCGGTTAGTTTTACTACTTTGACGCCGTCCGTGCTCTGACTTTGACCTGTTGACTAAGACATGGTCAAATGCGACGCCTCAAAACTGAAACAAACTATCGTGGACTACAGGTACGATTAGTACACAACTGCTTTCTGAAAGAACTATTTTCCGTTAATCAGTATTGTAACGTTATTTTCCGTTAATCAGTGCGGCCAAAACGGTGATCCTAACTGGCCAAACTTTAGTACTACAGTTACATAGGAGCAGCTACTAGATGAGCAACTTGTTAGGTGTAAATAAACCAACACAGTAATTCTTTCTAGCCAAAGCTTAATGATGCTCGATCCGTGAATAGCTCTTTTTTTTTTTTTTTTTGCCAACAACTAGCCAAAGCTTAGTGATGTGGATAAACAAATACTAGGACCGTACTTATCAGCGAGTGCATCAATCGTTTCCTTAACGAGGATGTGGATAAACGATGTGCCCGGTAAACTTCCTCATTAAGAAAACGAATATACTGCTTCGTCGGAGCAGTAATTAATTAGCAAAGCTGCAGACGGATACTTGCGCCCCAATCAAGTCCGCGAGTTGTTAGCACCCGGCCAGTAAAAAACATTTGAATTTTAACGCTGTGTTTCACAGCTCACGGCTAGTTGTCCCAAAATAATCGGAATTAAAAACCAAGAGCAGAAAACTCGAAATACACGCGCCGGAAAACCAGTGGGTCGGCGGACCGACCTCCCCGCCGACTTCAATTTTTTCTACTTTCCAAACAAAAAACAACCGACGTGGTGATCCAATCTCAGCAGCCACATCACCAAACCCCTCTCCCCGCCGCCGGGCCACGTCCCACCCCATTCCTCCAACGGCTAGTTTCCGGGCCACCAGATCGCGCCACGTATCCGATCCGCCACGCGTGTGCTCCTCCCCGCGCCGTCCGATCCACGCGTTCCCACCCCCACGCGGTTGGGCGCGCACCCGCCTCGATTTCGAAACAATATCGCCGTAAATCCCACGCCCACCCCATGCTACCTCCCTTCACCCACTGTCACCGACGGGTGGGACTCTGTTTCTTGGTCCCACCGTTCAGCGACTTGTGATAGCTGCTGAAGCGAGCGGGTGCGGGGGGCGGAAAATATCAGCCACGACCCCGCCAGATTCTGGTTGTTGCCGTAAATTTCTAGAAAGCCCCACGCGCGCCTGATATTTCGAGGCAGGTTCCCTCTAGAAGGGTGTCCCTATAAAACCGGAGAGGGAGGTGAGCTGTTGTTTCTATATTTACCTCACCGGGTACCATTCGCCGGCGACATTGCTTAGCAGTTGGGGAACACATCCCAGGTTTGATCCACCAGCCGAATTAATACCGCGCGTGATCATCGAGAGGAAGAGAGAGGAATCCGCAGCACCTGAGCCGGAGCTGACAGGTATTTTCCTTCCTTCCCAATCTCGCGATCTCTTTCTGATTCGAGCTTGGTCCTTGTGCGGCGATTTTGCTCTGCTGTTCTGCTTTCCTTTTCTTGGTCTTGTGTATGGGATAATTAGGATTGTGTGTCATCCATTTGCTTTGTGATCTGGTGTATGGATCATACTTTCCGAAGTTGCGATTTGGGTTGGCGGCGGGTCAAGCTGTTCTTCGTTTTGGCAACTCTGTTCTTTTGCGGAATGGGGTGGTGTTTGAGATTTCATAACCGGGTTCTCGTTTTGGTTTTCCCTGTGGAGAATTTTATTTCCTTCCGTTCGAATTGGAGATTTCTACTGATTCGGAGCTTCTTCCTGTGTCTCGTGGATTTCCAATCTGGATTTTTCAAAAAATATAGCCGTTGATTCCATTTCTGCGGCTACTCTTTCGTCAGTGCGGGGAAATTTCCCAATCTATAATTTAGTTCCTTTCAGCGTGGTGATTGAACCTCTCTATCTGTATGCAGATTAGATCTCCGATCGGATTCGTGATTTTATCGCCAGCAACAGTAGGGTTTAACAAGCAAAAGGGGAAAATGGCAATTGGACAGGCTTGCACAAGGAAGGGAGCTCTTACGACGTGCTTGAGCTTCCCGAGCACCAGGAGCAGCACGAGGATCTTAGGGAGGAAGAGGGTCGCCGTCTCGCCGGCTCCGGCCTCCCCAGGCCCGCACTCGCCGGTGCGTGCTCTGCGCAAGCAGCGCAGCACCAAGCTGCACATGGACGACGCCGTCAGCCTTCTTGAGTCGCTGCCTGAAGACGTCCTGGTAAGTGTTCACCTCTGTTCTGGATTACTTCTATGTGGTGTCAGTGATTCGATCATTAGTGTTTCTTATCCCAGTTTGATCGGAATTTTACAGATTAAAGTCCTGTGCAAGGTGAATCACAGTGATCTGAAGCAGCTCCTCCTCGTGTCGAAACCAGTCAGCGAAGCAGTACGCACTTTGATCCCTCGAAACTTGTTCAGATTGTATTTGTTCCTCTTTAGGTAATATCGCTGACAGCAATTGTTCAACTCTGTTCTTGCAGACAATCGTTGCTAAGGAGCTGCATTTTGCATTTGCGACGCCGTCATCAAAGGCCGGCTTCAGAGACGAGGAATGCAGCGAGGACGACGAACGCCATTGGGCGCCTAAGCAACGCCGGGGTGCAGGGCGGTCGCGCCTCAGTGGCAAGGACATGGCCGGCGTCGCCACGAACTTGGCGGCGGCATTCGACAGCTTGCTCTCGGAGGCTTAGGATGTAAATATGTCAGCACAGGTCATCAGTTTTCGGTTGAAGCCGCCCGTGTATATCGTAGTGTCAGTTTACGAGGTTTAGTGGGCTTTTTGTGGCCGAGTTATAGAGGAACTTTTAGGTAGTGATGAGATAGTAGTAGTATACCTATACGTGTTAGTAGCTTATATATATGGTCGTTCTTCAATGCTGTGATTGAAGAACACACGCCGTGTTTTATCTTCTTCTATATATAAAGTATCTTGTAAGTTATGAGCATCACGTGGAGTGCTTTTGGAGCTCTGAAGAAGAGATTTCTCTTGTGTATTCCTTCAGTCGAGTGTAGGAACTCTGTTTACTCTGTAGTAGCTCTGTTGACAATGGCGTTTACAGTTTTAGCCCTTCAACGGCAGAGGGAATGTTGCAATGCCTGTCTGAACAGTTGATTGTAAACATTGGTTCACTCCACCGCTTCGTTTGTCGGCTCCAAGCGAGCGACAGCACCTTCAGTTCTGAGTTTTGTTTCGCCGTCACAGGCCCATCTGCCTAAAATGGGTGTACAGGCGCCCGCGCTCGCGGTGCTGTCCTTCTCCGTTGATAGACACACCACTGCTAGTCTGAAATGTGGACGTGACGCACCACGCCCGTCCACTACAGGCCGAAATCTCGAGTTCTGTAGTTCATTAATTTATTTTACAGCCTTAACAAACGAATTTTCTGTGCACCCATGATGTTAGCTAGTAAACGGCCATCTTGCGCTGTAAACAACCCAATGCATATATTTTTCCGTATAGATATCGTGTATCTCCAGTTCATACTGGAATTCAAATCGAGCTGCCCCTGCTTCACGAAAACCATGCGCCAGATAGATGGTTCTCCTCGAGGGCTCGAATCCGGAACCAGAAAAGCTATTCTGCCACTTGGCAAACTACCAGATGTCGGTTGTTTGTGCAATGGTTAGTTGGCTACGCCCCAATCCTCTAGCGAAGTATTCTTACTATTTTTTTTACTTCTTTTACCATTTCTTTTATATTACATCACAAGTGTACTAGACGTTTATATGTCTATCTCATGCATTTACGCCCTGTACTCAATTATGACAGCTTGGCAAGACGCGGGCGTGGCAATTTAGAAATCAGGACGCGCATGCAAGTTGGAAATATATGAAGCGATACCTCCATTTTATGTGGTTTGGAATTGAGGTATACACCATTTTTATCATCTTTTATTTAGTACATCAAATTATCGTCTTTTATTTTAATACCTATGTTAGAGAACATCTGGTTTTCTAAATAAATTGAACTGTGAATTTTATAAGGAAAAGAGCATATGCTTTAACCCCCTTGTCATACCTCGTGAAGCATAAGGATGATCACGAAAATCATCGTCGAAACCCACACCTCGATGCTTGGCTTCGAATCCTCGATCGGTAGGCCTCTCTAGTTGAGGTAATCCATACGGCATGTTCACGATTTGATATTCAAAATATAAAAATAAGTGTCCATGTTCCTAATCTATGTCAAATTGGTTAGCGCCTCACCTGAATACTACATATCTCATGTATATGTATACTACAAATCTAAGGCACTACACCAAAGTCAAATGGAGATGCGGGGAAAAAAAAAGAGGAGGGGAGCAAATGCCCCATTTCCAGATATTCACATTCAAGATTTATTAGGGTTTAGTTCTATATATCCTTTTTGTATGTTAAAAAGAATGTAACAAACGCTTGGTGCAATCTTGTTACCAATCTTGTTAAATTCAAGTTCAATCTTGTTAAATTCAAGTTCAAGATTTTGTCATGGTCAACTATACTAATAGCAATCCTTGGCGTGAATACGAATTTGACTTGGGTACATTAATTGCAACTTCTTTTGTTTATGTCTCATCTTGCTATTGTTATATTAGACACTAGCTTGAAGTTGCATGCTACAATATCCTTATAATAGTTAGAAATTAACAATATTATTTTATTATGAATAATACAATATATACACATTTATTACCCCTCAACTTGCATTTAAGGCATCAAAAATAATTCAAAAGATTGAAACATAGCATTATACTAGAGGTGTAAAAATAAACAAAAGGAAATTGACCCAACGAGAGCATAATCAAGTTTTTTGGAGACAGAGCATAATCAAGTTTCACACATAAACAATGTGAGCATGAGACATACCAATGGATTACCCACTACCAAGGGGTTGGATAAATATTGTCATTTAAGAATGTGCTGATGCTAATACAAGTGTAGAATCGTTGAATATGGACTAAATTCGTATTAGTGAAACACTAGGGAGAAGCTCAATGGCGCCCAGAGACAAGGATGGGAGTGTGTAACACGAGATACAAAGCTAAGATGGCCATGGCATGATAGGGAAAAAAAATGTGTGTACGGAGAAGAATATAAATGTAAGAGATGACAACAATGTGGAAAGATGGAGATAGAAACACAATAAAACAATGTTAGAATATGGTATATTAGAAAACTATGTTAATGTAAACAAAAGGTATTAATAATATTAACGTTGCAATATGAGAAGTACACAGATAATTTGATATTTTACACGGATCACCGTGACACTTCCTCCCATTGAAAATTGTTGACTCTACCTCTGACCCGGCGGCCTGCATATAGCTGCACTTTACAGCTTTACAGGAGAACTAACCGATGAACAGTTGATGGTGCAATCATTTGTGCGAGCCGGCCCCAATCTTCCAGCACGGCGCGTTTACTCGCCGGTACCACCGCGGCAACAGCCTTGCTATACAGCAGATTACCAAAAAAATAATAATAAAAAACTTGCATAGCATCCGAATGACAAATTGAGGGTGTGTTTGGTATAGGGATGAAAGCGGTCGGGAAACGGTCGGAAAAGGGCTAAATCGTTTTCAGTTTCATATTTTTTCTCGGTAGCGAATTCGATAGCGGTACTTGCGGAAACAAATATGGTGTCGGTATTACGGGAATATCGAAAATGAAATTACTATGACAGAAATATGCGGAATCGATCGGGAATCGATATTAAATATCGGTAACACAAATGACAGTCATGATAGGAAGATGATTGATTTCTTTCCCTCATTACATTCGGCTTTCCCCGTGAAGCCGATCTTTTTTAGCACGCGGGAAGGGAATGTTAAGATCAGGCTTACACCACTCTTGATATATTGCCTTTTTTAATTTAGAATATATTATATATATTTGATTGGCTACACTAATATAAAACGGTAAAATATCAACGGTAATTTTCGGCTAAAAACGGAAATTGTCGGAAACGATCGGTAAAGTCAAAAATCGTTTTCATTTTTGTTTCTACCAAATACTTCCACTTTTGTTTCCATTTTCTCGGTATACCATTTTCAACTACTACGATCGGGAAAAGTCGAAAACGAACCTCGGTTACCCGATAAATTTCGTTTTTGCTTTCATCCCTAGTTTGGTAGGACTTCGGCTTATTCTGGAAACAGCTTATCGAGTGACTTATATGTGAAAACAACTTTTCTAGCTCATTCTGACTTATATGTGAAAACAGCTTATTCTGCCAAACTGTTTGGCAAAACAGCTTATCCTGACTTTTCTAGAACCATTTGAGACATAGCTATTTTGTGTGAAATGAAAAAAATAATGTTGCTAGAAACTTTATTAGTGAAATCAAAACATTCGTCGTGTCTTTTTTAGAAAGACTAGCTAGATGTTTATTTGTATCACAAGTTCAAGGAAAAAGGTAACAAAAAAATAAAAGAATTAACACGTCTATTCTGGGCCCTCATTTGCTGGCCCAGCAACCCAGCTATACCAACCCTAAACACGAACGCAAGCAGCCAACAAGCCAGCCCCAATCACATCGTTCCGGAAAAAAGAAATATGGGGCGCCGCCGTCTTTCTTTATGGCTCTTGCCTCCACTGCGCAACACCAAAATTGCTTGCGCCCAGGCACCTGCCGAGGAAGCTCCCGGGCCGCGCTGCGAGTACGCGCCCGCGCCCAGAAGCAGTTTCCCGCTCCAATCAAAGGGCGTCGCAGCTGGTTCCTGGTTTATCCTGGCGCCGCCGAGAGAGAAGAGAGTTGTTCGAGGTGGAAGAAGAACGAACTGTTTTTCTTTGAGGACATGGTGGGTATTTCTCTGAGAGTCGCGCGAGGGTGTCAGGTGTAAACCGAAGAAAGCTAGTTTTACCAGCTTTGCCTCTCCAGTACAAAAAATGAAACAGCTTATTCTGACTTGGACTGATAAGCCGTTTCACTGAGAAACGTTTGGCAGGGCTTTTTTCTTTTTGACGATAAGCCAACGCTGAAGCCGGGCAAAAAGCTATTGCCAAACAGACCCTGAAGCTACAACGCGTTTACGCCGGCAGGCCATCACGACGTCTGACAAGCGAAGCGACAAGGCCCCGGCCCGCACCGAAGACGACCTGCGGCGCGGCGCGGTGCTTGAACGCGGCGGCCCGGCGTTTCGGTACGAAATTCCGCGGCGCGTGGAGGGGGTCCGCCTGTGTCGGTCCGAGCCGGCTGCCGCTGGAGCCAAACCGCTGAATAATCGACACGCCGGCCGCGCGGACCACTGCTGGGCGCCGGCGCGCCAAGAAAGCGAACAGCTGAGCACAGCGCATGATCCTCCGGTGCCGGCACGGTCGCGATCACACTTCTCTATACTTCCCTCACCGATCGATATGCGCTGTTCAGGCTTCAGTTGTCCACTCTGCTATACCTGCGCCTGTGAAATGCACATGTTCCACGCTCCACGTCCGAATTCGTACGCCCCGCTACCTACTTGGCTGAGTCCGATCGAGGAGGCACACTGTCTGTCACTACTCGTAAGAGCAAGCCCACATCGTTTCGTCTTGTTAGCCGTTTGCTGTCAGAAAATTCCGACGTGGACGAGAGAGAAATACTCTCTGACGCAGCCCTTGTCGATGCTGCCGGCGATGATCGCGTCCTGAACATGTGGGGCCTGCCATCTCTTCCAACCTCTCTCTCACCTGTACGTGGTAGGACCTTGAAGTGGCGTTCGATGGTCGAGGCGTTGGACGGCCTGGCGCGTGAGTGGTCGCGAGATTGGCCATGCGCCGACCGCAATGGCCTTGCTCTAAGCACGGTCCGCTCGCGGAACGTTCCAGTTTCGCCATGCTTCCCACCTTTTCGACAGGCCGCACCGCAGCCTCGAGCGCCACCGGTTCACGTGCGGAAGTCGCCGGCACGCATCATGGCGGACAAGATAGATCGCAAACCTTTCCAGGGACAGGACGTACACGTTCGTTCTACAGGGATTTTCATATCTTTTTTTATATACACTCCAGCTGTGTCCGGACATTTAAAAAATGCCAGGTTCTTTCTTTATTGGATCGCAATGGAGGATTATCATATTAGATCCATGGAAAGTTTAGTACTCACGTTAGATGGTTTTTGAGTTCTCGTTGGACTGGGTGAGTGGCAGCAGTTCTTTATGGATCACGTTTTCCTCACGGGGGCGTTGTCGGCGGCGGCGGCCGCAGCGTGCAAAGTGTCCGCGTGCATCACACCCTGCGGATGCTAATCCGGGTTTGAGCGGCCCGGGCTCAATTGTAACAGCGCTGCAGCGGCAGCCGCCAGCCGGCCCGCGGCGGCAGCGGAACACAGCCCACGTTTCGTCCCAACAAGCGAAGCAACAAGCCACCACGCCCCCGCGTCGCGAAGAAGACGCGGTCGCCGCCGCCGGGTTCGGCACCGCGGCTCGGACGCGCGGTGCTTGAAGGCTAGTTCAACCCCACGCCTTCGCGGCCCGGCGTTTATGCACAAACCGTGCGGCGCGTGGCACGTGGTTCGGGGCCAGCTGCGGCGCCGAATTATCGAGACGCCGGCCGCACGGGCCATGTTGCCGGGCGCTGGCGGGCCGAAAAAGCAAGCCAACAGCTCGATCGGCTGGCCCGAGTCGGTTGATCGCATCATCCCGGTCGGGGGTCTCACTTCCATTACCGTCACTTACGTACATCCTGGCGCCGCCTGCAACTGATCTCCGGGGTGGTTGTCGTATGCCCCAACAGTCGTATCGACTAGCTGGACTTCTCGTACGCTACGCACGGTCCGTTCTTTTCCCTAGCAGCAGCTTCAGCTGTCCTACTTCCGCTAGCCACTGGAGTAATCAGCAGTTCAGCGGATGCTCTAGTACTGGTGCGTACCAGTACTGAACTGGAGTACGAGTAGGGATGCAGGTTTTCCAATTCGTGGGTCGTGGGTTGACCCAAAAACTCCCTCAAATAAACTAGAAAATTTTCCTTCCTTCACAAATCGATCAGGCAAATGAACTAAATTTTCCTTCCTTCATGAATATCCAATGGGTACCCACCTGCATCCCTAAGTACGAGGGGTCTTGCCTCGTGGTACTCTCCAGCTCGCCGTTCCTCATTCCAACCTTTTTGACTGGCCGCACCTCCAAACCTCGACCGCCAACCGGTCCACGTGCGGAAGATGCCAGGCACGCATCATGGTGGAGACTGGAGACAAGGCAGATCGCAATCCCTTTGGGGGCAGACGTACTCCTACGTTCGTTCCACGGCGACTTTCATATCTTAGTCCAGTTGCGTCCGGATATTTTAAAAGATGAGGTTCCTCCTTCCTTGGACGCAAAAGTTGCAAGAGATTGTAGTGGGGGATTATCATATCAGATCCATGGAAAAGGTAGTAGCACTTATGTTAGATGTTTTCGAGTTCTCATTGGACCGGCAATTCTTTATCGTTCTCATTGGACTACCAAAAGATGAATGAAAAGATAAAATCGCTGCGAGTCCAAAATGAGACCGAATCGCAAGGAATGTCGGCTAATCATGACTTATGAGCATCTTCGAAGACTGAGCCGGCAAATCCTCCAGATTGACGAAATCACCACTGGAGCCTCGCTGTCGACGGCTACGTCGACTACCGCTGAAAGCACAAATACCGTTAAATTCTAGAAAATTCGCTCCCAAGACCTCAAAGTGCTACTCGGATGCCTTAACCACTAGGCCAAGACCCCTTTCACTACTAGTACGTACCTATAACATCGATAGTACTCCCTCCGTCCCGCAATAGGTGACGTTCTGGCCAAAACTTTTGTCCCACAAATAGGTGTCGTTCTGATTACTCCCGAGAAAAAGCTGTCGCCCGTACTCCACGAAGGTAAAAGAAAAAAATTAAAAAATGTGCCCATCCAACACAGGCCCCTCGTCCTCTCTGCCCAATCGAGCAAATCTTGAGACGCCGCCACCTTCCCCAGCCAAATCCGTTGATCTCCATGGATAGCGACTGAACTGGCGGGCACGGATGCAGGGACACTCGCTCAGGGCATGGCAACAACGGAGCTTAAGAGTGGTTCGACGGGGCGGAACTCGCGCAGGGCGCGTCGAAAGCGGTGCTCGAGCGGGGCGGACCTTGCGCGCGGCCCTCCGTCGCGGAGCTCGCGCGAGGCTCGATGGCGCGGCCCTCCGGCGGCTTAGCGGTTGCGCGCGGCTCGATGGCCCGGACCTCGCGCGGCGAGGCGGTTGCCTACGGCCCTCCGCCGCCGAGCTCGCGTGCTTCTCGATGCCGCGGATCTGGCGTGGCGGTGCGCGCGGCCCTCCGCCGCGGAGCTCGCGAGTGGCTCGATTGCGCGGGGCTGCCCGACGGCTTCGAGCTCGCGCGCGGTGGAGCTGGCCAGCGGCGCGGCGCTTGGTGGCCGGCGGCGGGGGGAAGGAGGAGGACAGACGCGTCTGCACGTTGGGAGAGAAGCACGAGACGGTCGAGTGGGAGGAGAAGCAATGAATGAGGGTAGCAAGGTAAAATGACTACGGCCTTGGTTACTGAACTTCTTGCAACGTCACCTATTGCGGGACACCTATTGCGGGACGGAGGGAGTACATCATTAGCAGTGCACGTGATAGATAGCTGCTTTGAAAGCAATATTCCCATCGATCACTATCAAGAGAGCTGGCTTCGGCAATTGTTTTTTTGTTTTCTGTACGAGCTTCCTATTTCCAAATCCCAATCATGACACTCCTGGCTCGCCGTTCTTGTGTACGAGCTCACATCTGGACTGCCAGTACACGGTACAGTGAATTGCAAAACGTTGAGTAGCAAAATCAAGGGAGGCAGAAACCTTGGGCCTTGGCAAGAGAACGTCGTGGGATCGCTCGAACTAGCATTTCGGATCAACTTCGGAACCTAAAGCCCCTCAAAATCGGCCTCGATCGACTCCATACAGAATCAAGGTGATTTGTTTGGAGGAAAGTACAAGTCTGGTGCAGGACAGTTCGGAAGCTCCAGCTAGCGCAAGAAAGCCAGATCCGGTCCGGTACATGCCCCTACCGTTGTTCCTTCGCGAACGAACATGCATCTAGATTCGAGGCCCGCCGTCCTGGCAAAGCCTTCGAGTGCACGCTTGTTGTGGGTGCCCTCGTCGAGCCGGGAAACAGAAAAAGTTGGCGAAACACGCCGCTGCGCGCCGGCGCCACACGGTAGGTTCGGCGGCGCCAAAGTGGCAAAGCCGTGGCGAACAGTGGCGTGCAACTTTGCGATACGTGACGGGCGGGGAACCGAGGGTCGCACCCGTGCCGGAGCTAGCGCGCCTTTCGCTCGCCAGCTTTGTCGGTCTCGGCGCCAGCCAGTCGCCTGCTTTTGTTCTCTGCCGCTGCCCACTACACCGTCGCCGCTCGGTCGGACGCATCCCATCCCGTTGCTTTTGCTTTCGTGCGCGTGCAGCCTTCTCGTCTGCGCGATCGGGCCGAGACCTCTGCCGCTTGCCGGTGGCGGTGCTCTCCTCCCGTCTTCCCAGCTGTGGTTCTTTCCGTGCGGTGCGTGGCTGGGTTGGTCATCTCTCATCATGGAGGTGACAGGTGCACGCCGGCCGCTTTGACTGGCACAGGTCTCGTCGCCCGTGGTGTGGAGTCGGAAACGCTATGGGCACATCGATCGGACGAGCCAAAATTTGCGCGAACCAGATCTTCGACAGGCATGCATAAGAAACACGTCACGAGTAGAAGTACATGAAGCACTTGCTTGGGATTTGCGCAACAGCCGGCTGCACTTCGAAGTTCACCAATTTTCAACACAGCACGGCTTGCAACCATAGTTCCTCTCGTGTTCATCGGCGTTACCAGCCAACCGGAGCTAGCCTGCAGCGTATCTCACTCGCGACACATCTGCTTGTCCGCTTCTTTTTCCTACATAAAAACCGGCTTGGCGGGCGCGTCGCTTTAACCCCGCCCCACTCCTCCCGCCATAAATGGCCGCCACTCCCGCCCCGCCGCCGCCGGGGCCCCCACCACCGCAGCCGAGCGAGCTCGCCGCCGCCGCCGGTGACCCGCGGCCGCGCCACCACCCGCTCCTCGCCGCGGCCGCCGCCGCCTCCCTCCTCGCCTTCCTTTACCTCCCGCGGCCGCTGCTCCAGCTCGTGCTCTCCCCCGCCTCGCTCTCCTCGCTCCTCCTCCTCCTCTCCCTCCTTCGCCTCGGCTCCGCGCCGCCGTCCCCCGCGGCTCCTCCTCCCCCGTCTACTTCCCCGCTGCCGCAGCCGGAGAAGCGGCCTCCGGAGGCCGCGCACCCGCCGCCGCCGCCGCCGGCGGAGCTGGAGCCCGAGAGCGTGGTGTTCCTGGAGCAGCCGCCCGAGCTGTTCGCGTCGTGGGCGGCGAAGGGGCGCGCGCTGGAGGTGATCCACGAGGAGTTCGAGCTGGAATGGGGGCGGCCGGAGGAGATGGGCCTCGCGTGGGCCTCCGACTCCGACGACTCGGACGACTCGGACAGCGGCAGCGGAAGCGACGACGACGGCGGCGGCGGGATGATCGAGATCGAGCTGGAGGAGGACAGCCTCATCGAGATCGACATCTCCAGGTGCCGGTGACGGATCGGCCGGACAAGCTTATTAATTGTCTTCTTCGGTTTTTTCATCGGGGATTAAAATTCTTGGGTCTTGAGGTTCTCGGTTATTGACAAAACAAGTTTTCTGATCATTTAGGCGTGTGGATTGGATGGAGTTCTTGAGCCTTTTTATCTAGATCACTAGATGGCTTGCTGCAATGTACATATAGGGATGATGATGATGAGATACTGAGTGACAAGCTTTGCTTTCTTGCTTTCTCTTTTAAGAAGAAACGGGATGATTTGACTTCACATGTCCTCCTACTGCTTGTGCTAAACATTGATCACCTTTGAGGTGTGATTACTCCAACTTCTGTTTGTACCACATAGCACGAATTCAGCATCATGAGCTGTTGCAGTTTCTGAACGATTGATCACATCTGGTGGTCTCAGTGAGTTTCGTCCTTGTTGCCATGACTGCAATCACAGCGACACCTTGGTAGACCAATTTGCTTGTGCTGCTGCATCCATGAGTGGCTAGGATTGTGCTCGATTCGTCAAGCTTGTGTTGCAAATGTTCGTTGCCTTGGTGATGCCGCTTGGATCTGGATTCCGGAGCACTGCATGTGCTAAGATCGCGACAGTGGTACTGGCATGCTGTTAGGTGGCTGGGTTGGTTGAAGTTGGCTCGCCGAATCGGTTCAGACTACAAGAACAATTCCCGCGTCAGTGTCATGCCGCATAGCACTCACTACTGTTCCAGTACACGCCAGACCAGCGAGCAAGTCCAATTTTCATCGGCAATCTGCCAACCTATACGGTTTGGACCTGTGATTGCCTGCCTGTTTGATTAACTTTTTGTTACTTAATCAACCTGCATAATACAGTGGTCTGTACTCTGTAGCAAGCGTCTAGTCAGATTATTTTTCGGTTTTTTAGGACATGCAGTCGTTGCCAACAATCTAACAAGCTAAGGCAACATAAGATCAAGCATTGTCCCTGTCATTTTCCAGGTGAACATACTGCGTCAGATCAATGATCTTGATTTCACCGACGATTCCTGCTATCTCGATAGGTATTTAGATCAGACGGTGTCTAGTCCTGTTTACACCAAACCTAGTGCTCTCTACGTGCACAGCATTTTTTTCTTCACGACAAGTAGATTCATTGCAAACACTGACAATGATATGTGCGGAAAAGGAAGAAAAATGTGATTGGATCGTGTCATTGATCTAGGCAGCTGGCTTGCTCTCGGCCCCAGTAGGAAGTTAGGTGGACTGGTACTCAGGAGTCGAGTCACGGACTCAAGGATCAGTTAGGTGGACTAAGAAACGAAGAGAACATTACGTTCATGGGCCTGTAGTTCAGAAACATACCTGGGTGCCTGTCCAGTTGTCTCCCATGTCAGGTTCTGAACCGTTGGGCAGGGAGGACTAGAGGGGGAAATTGACTCTTGGAGAAAAAAAATATTCCTTGTTGTGATAACTCGCTAGATAATTGGCTGGGCTAGGCGTGTTCGTTTCGTTTAGGATTAAAGTTTAGGTCAAAGTTCTTTCTATTTAAAGGTATTAAATAAAATGTAATTATAAATTTTTTTGCAGAAACATGGATTACCTTGCGAGACGAATCTAATGAGGGTAATTAAGCTGTGATTAGACGATGGTTACTGTAGCATCACTGTAACAAAATATAGCTTAATTAGGCTCGTTAGATTCGTCTCGTAAATTAGCACCCATCTGTAAAAAGATTTTGTAATTAAACTTTATTTAATACCCTTAAATAGCAAGATTCTCTGGACTAAACTTTAGTACAGTTCATTTTATGGAAAACTCGAGGAATCTTGTGGCCCTGGTCGGACAACTGCACAACCGGTAGCAGAAGATCAGGGGGGACACAGGCGTCACGAGCCACGCGGATACACTGCTTCAGTTCACTAAACTAGATTTAGGTGCCAGCCGATTCATGGCAGCGTACCTCAACACAACTTTTGGGGGTATATTGATTATTGACTGGTTATCCTGTTTACACCCAGCTCAGTGTTCTGTCCCTGCACAACGTATTCCTTTGCGACAAGGAAATGTAGCGCAAGCACTGACCGTGATCTTCCAAAAGTAATAAGCAATGACAATGTAGTTTGTGAAAAGAGTGAAGGAAAGAGAGACTGCAGTCGTGTGTCGTCGCAAAAAGTTGGGGAAAAAAGATACTCAGATCAGTGTACAATGTTTACCAACGAAAAGAGCAGTTGAGATTTATTTAAAATAAATAAAAAAACCGAAAGGAGCAGTTCGTTAATGGGCCTGCAGCTCTCTCTTTTTTTTAAGGGAGAGAGGATAATGGGCCTGTAGCTCAGAAACAAGCCTACAGTTGTCTCTAGTGATGGCCAAACAGACGGCCCGGCCCGACACGGCACGGACCCGAAAAGGCACGGCCCGAATCGCAATCTATTTCGGGCCGGGCCATGCCAGCCCACGTGCCTACCCCTCGGCCCGGCCCAAAATGGCCTTCTCGTGCCTAACCGTGCCGTGCCGGCCTGCTAGGCCCGTGAGCACGGCGGCACATTTTCACCATTTCAGCCCAATAGTGGAGACTTAAACCCCCAACCTATAGCATAGGAACCCCCAAACTATAGCATAGGAACCCTCAACTTTGAAAATCAGAACAAAAATATGATAAAGTGAAGACTTGAACCCCCAACCTATAGCATAGGAAGTAAAAGACTTACCACTAGACTACTTCATGGTTGTTATTCAATATAAAACATAAATTTTATTTAATATCGTGCCGTGCCGTGCCGCCCGCCGGGCCACACCCTCGGCCCACGGCATGGCCTGACCCTCGTGCCGTGCCGGCCCAGGCCCGAAATTCATCAGGCCGTGCCGTGCTCAGGCCGGGCCAAAAATTACGTGCTTCGTGCCCGCCCGTTTGGCCCGGTCCATTTAACCATCACTAGTTGTCTCGCAGGTGGCCCATGCTACGAGAAAACTCATCCACAGCCGTGTACAGCCCACGAGTAATAATTGCCATCTGTTTGAGGAATCACCACATTCCCTTGGTGCTTGCAGAAAAATGCACTATACCAAAGTGAAGTTTTGCTCAAAAAAAAGAAAAAAGAAAAACCAAAGTGAAGAATCACCACATATCTCAATGCCACTCTCTTATCCTTTGCTCGTTCCACTTTCAGATTTCACTTGGTAAGACAAAAACATGAGCTTACACACAGAACTAACAGGTGTGATCCGCCATATATATACCCCCTAAGTACTCAAGCCTCAACGGCCTTTGCCGAGAGCCTTGCCTTCGCCGGGGCGGTGATGTCCTGAGGCGACGCGCCACCTCCCCTGAACAGCAGGATGGCCAGGTTGCCGATGCCGAAGTAGATGAAGCAGCCAGAGTGGTGGGTCACGAACGAGCCGAAGTCCGTCCCCACGATGCACTGCCATCCGGGACCGTAGGACCGATCAAACTCCTGCAAAATGCATCAACGGACCACAAAACAGTTTCAAGCTGAAATACAGGAAAGAGACAGTGCGCGCAATAGCCTGCACTGACCAGACCGCTCTGAAAACTGAAATGGTGCACTGTGTGGTTCAGCGTTTGTTTGTTGCAAGAAGCCAAGAACTGATGTACTGTACCTTCTTGATGAACCGGGCGATGTCGGTGGAGTCGACGACGTCGAAGTCGTCGAGCGCCTTCCCGGCCAGCCGCAGCGCGTGCTGCTGCATGACTTTCAGCATGTCCGTGTCCCCAATCACTGCCCGGCTCTCCATCATCGTTTGCTTGCACGATGCTCTGCTTCGCTAGCTGGTGCCGATCGATGTGCACGATGCAGTGGTGAACACAAGCCACTACTATACTGGCTTCGGTCGTTTAGGGTGTATATATATCCACTATCCGCAAGTAGTAAATGGGCATGGGAGCAACAACGTTAGTGGCGATGCCGGCTGCGCGTCGAAGGTTCGTGGATGGCGCAGCAGGGTGTGAGTGTAAAAGTATGTACGTTGATGAACGGCTGCCACGGAACAGATTGTGGAGCCACCGGCTCCAGTTGGCAGAAAATGCAGGGGAGTGTAATCCTCAGGGCTGTGTTTATCGAGCCTGTGGACTGTGGCTCTCCGACGGCAACGTACAGGGGCGACGGACATCTTCGTGTTTGTTTGCATGCTGTCCCCTTTCTGCCACAGACGGTAGGTTGAATGGTCTGTCGAAGTTCCGTATTTGGTTCATTCTGAATCTCGAGCATTAGCCTTGCATTGACTGAATGGATCAGAAATAGGTTCATACAATATTTGGAATTTTCAGCAGATTCGGCAACATGAAGGTTTAGTTTGCCAGCAGTGTATATAAATTTAAGGTACTTGATTCGCTTGATTAATTGGAAAGAAAATAATATCTTTGTTTACAAATTAAAATAAAAGAGGTTCAACCAGCCAACTTTACAATTCTAAAAGAACATGTGTCAAATGAAATTGCCATATTAAACCTCTAAGCCAATGGAGCAAAAGAAATGCCTTCTTGTGGCAATGTGGCGTGGTCAGAGTCATACGAAAGCCTGCGGTTAACAGGAACGCAGAGCTGCTACTGTAGGATGTCATTTTCAGAATAACATATGAATGAATTTCGGCATATTTTATTACAGTGAAAAATTACTCTGGAAGTCTTGACTCCTGTAGAGGAATTTTCAAGCCTGCCATGTATCACCAATAGTTACTGTAAGGCCCTCTTTGGTAGGGCTTCACCCATGGTTTTTTCAGGAGCTTCACATGTTTTTCAACTAAAAGGGTGCTTATTCAAGTGTTTCTCTTTAAAAATATGAGAAAGCCGTATCCAAAAATAAGGTGAAGCATGAAGCTAACAAAATAGTAGCTTCATCGGCTTCTTTTCTCTACGACGCCCTTATCTTTCTATATTTGTCCCTAGGAATATGGAGAAGCCGCAGAAAAAGCCATTTTGCCAAACGTTTTAGGCACAGCCGCCGACACAGCCACCACAGCCGTTTTTCTAAAGAAGCCACAGTCACAGCCGAAGCCGGCACAGCCACAGCCCTACCAAAGAGGTTCTAAATGATATTTTGGCAGTGAGTTGTACATGGAAAAGATAATCCATTTGTCTGCAAATGTTGGTTTATGCCATTCGTCAGAAGGTTGCTGCATTTATATTTCCGGTTATATATCAAATTTATTTGCACTGAACACGGGAATCTCTGAACAGATCTTAATTTCACAAAAAATACAAACAAACCGGTAAAACTTGTTTTCTGCTTGCAGTAAGTAATATTTTCAATCTAGTACAGCATTACCATTTATATATCAACACATAAAGCTTTTTTGGCCGGGGGGGGGGGGGGGGGGGCATATGCCATTGCTGGATGAAATGATCTTGGAAATTTTGATGTTCATTAATTACATGACAGGTGGTAATTACCTTATTTTGTTCTTTTTTTTTTAAGGTTTGCGATCACTTCGAGCGGATCCTTGGAGGCACAAAGACCACAACGGCGACGATGCGAAGCAGTGGCCTAGTAGTGGGGCTAGGGCGCAAGAAGAGAGAGTTTTAGGCTTACCCTATAATTTCTCTCTCTCTCTCTCTCTCTCTCTCTCTCTCTCATTGCATAGAGGAGGTTGACTCAACTCCCAAGCAATCTACGACTTAATTTTCGAGCAAACTAGATAGAATCTTATAATATGATATTATCTTCTCTAAATTACGCGTAGCGTGCACAGCTTGGCTGGTTGCCCGCAAGATTTCTTGGGGAGCCGGTCTGGCCTCGAGTCCTCCTAAACACAACAAGGAACGACTGGTTGATTTATGGCTCATCTCCCTGCTGTAGGCCTGGCCCACCAGGTTACAGTGGGCATTTTCTTATTAATGAAAATTCAAAGGGGCGTTAGACCCCGGGCTCATATTTTTTCTCTAGACGCGCCCATGGCGTCTAAGGCGGCTGCCGTGCCAGGCCTGTTTGCCTCTCCAAAGAAACGTTACTAATCCACCACGTGATCTTGGACGGTATATCACAGCAAGGATCAGATTGGTCGCGCATCTTTGTGCTACTTTGGATTATATGCCTTCCATTTCAACTACCTCAGCTATGTGTTACATTGGATTATACGCGACTAACTGTCAGAGAAAAAATGTCCCTTCTAAACACACTTGTTTCAGCATTACCTGCAATGCATCTAGAAATATTTCTTTCATTGACAAGACAAAAGCATTGAGCCACTCAAAGCACATCTAGAGAATCAAGACCTAGGTTTGACAATTATAGAGGCCGAAAATTCCGAGTCAATGCATAAACGTTGCGGCAGGAGATAGTTGGCTTACAAACTTTTTTCTTCTCAAGAAAGTGGAGCCTTTCCTGTCCTTGGGGAAACTTTTACTACATTGCTCTAGGGCTTTAAGTTACTCGTAGCAAGTACTTTGCCACCCACAACCACTTTCCATGGGACCAGAGTGTTAGGAACACTTTGTGATCCAAGATCCATGATGATATCGAAGAGCAATCATGCATGAGTCTAGATAACAGCCTTTATCTCCACTGGCCATGAAACTGTATTACCAATTTTGTCCACTGGTACGTAAGTATATAGCTCTGAAATTTCTGAAGAACTAATGGAGAGGGATTAGGACTTTATCTCTTATCCACCTGCCTCCATTTTTCTATGGTGGAGAAGATGATCACATGGATATATGCATGTGACCACCGCAACTGCAATTTGCCAAACATTTATTGACATTTTTCTGTGATCAATCGATATATAGCAACAGTCATCCATCTGTTCTGTGGTTCCCTGCCATGTGCCGAGCCGGGCCCTTCGCCCATATTTGCATGGGCTAACTGAATCCAGCCACAAGAATCTTACGCACTACTCGTTGCATGGAAAAATCATGCTAGTAAACTGTTAGCATCTCTGTTGCCTCACGGAGAATGTTTTATCTAATCTGTCCTTCAGCATCCTGTAGTCGGTGAGCCGGTACAAAACACACGTTGCCGCTCTGTTCTTCGTTCAGAAATCACACCGCGAGCGGTGGTCACATGACCAGGAGCTATGCGGATCTCCAGAAAGAGGAAAGAGAGCCCCCTTTTCTTGTCACCAGGGCAAGCCTCTTGTGTGATTTTTTTTTTATAAATTCATCTGTTCCTGTGCATGCCCCCTTTGTTCCTTCACATCCACACCAACAAAAGCTAAGGTTCTCTTGTGAGGCGTAGCGCGGCCATGGCCCCCCCCCATTGGATTGAGGTTGGTGCGGCCAAATAAACCAAGGGGCTCACATGGGGAAGAAGAAGATCCAGTGGACAGGGCTAGTCGGCTAGCCGAAACGGACCCTCGTCTAGTTCTAGAATAATTTACATGGAATGGAAGCATGCATGGCGCACAGATGCAGATCCTGTTCGTTTCTTTTAGCGCTAAATTTTAGAGGCCTCTAAATAAAGAGAATCTAGTACTAAATAAAGTCTAATGATAAAACCTTTTTACAGATGGGTACATCTTTACGAGACGAATCTAACGAGCCTAAGTAAGCTATGTTTTGCTACAGTCATGCTACAGTAACTATCGTCTAACCACGGATTGCTTACCCTCATTAGATTCGTCTCGCGAATTAGACCAGGGGTTCTGCAGTTAGTTTTATAATTAAATTTTATTTAATACTTTTAAATGATAAAATTCTTTTTTTTAAACCCCTCTAAATTTTAAACCCCTATGAAACGAACACCCCGCAGGCATACACGGCCATGCATTTTGGTAGGTACTGTCCAGTCGCGCGCGTTCTTTGGAGCCGAGTGGATGGATGCTTCAGTGTCAGTGCGTAGCTCATGATTCTCGGCTGCAGGCTGCGATGCTAGATGCCTGGATTGACCTGACAGAGTGTGCTCGCTTTGCCATGATTCGAGTCATCGATGGTGACTTGATGTTGCATCTTGTGATCTGAATAGTACTCTGTTTCTTCCTTCATGACATTGCGTGCTCATCAGGTTCTTTTTACTGCACCAGATTGAGAACTCTCTGCAGCTCCACTTGATATGTGGTGTGGCGGCTTCAACCAAATTGCTCCGGTAACAAAATTTTGCACCGTGATACCTTTACAAGGAGTAGTAGTCATGTAAAATCCATGCATTTTGTACCTGCACGAGATGATTGCCGGTAATTGTTCACAGCAGTGGTACTAGAACTGTTCGTTTGGGGGCTTCTGCTGCCTTCAGTCAAATCTAGTTCGTGTTACGGTTTAGGTGACGTAGGTATTTGAATACTCAACAAATTATTAGGTGAAAATATTGATTGCTCTATTGCTTCTGGAGTAATGGTTAAACTAAAAACGTTTAATTATCTATATGTAAAAGCTCAAAAACGACTAGTGATTCAAGGCATAAGAAATAAATACCTCAAATTGATTAGTAGTAGTTCAAATCTAGTTCATGTTACGGTGTAGGTGTTGTACATTGGTTTCGTAAGTATTTAATTCTTAATATTTTATTAGGTGAAAATATTGATTTCTTTACTGATACTGGAGGACTGAATATTTAGCTTGTACGGGCAATATATGTTATTTTATCTTATATGAAAACTCAAAAACTAAGAGACTTGAGGCATAAAGAATATATGCTTCAAAAAACAAAGCAGTATTTTTGTTTTTTTTAAAATAACTATTCTGCGGAACTTGAATGGTACTCAAGAAGGTACCATCTAACAAATCAATTTATTTGGACGAAATAAGCTTCATGTAAACTCTTGCCGATTTTTTCCAGAATTTTTTTATGTGTTATACTTGGGCCCAATTTTTCGAAGCTTAACAAAGGATAAGTCAACGACAGAGGAAAGGACTTTGATAACAACATGAGGGTCGACATGATGACATCATGCGAAAGTGAAAGCTCACATGCAACATTTTGTGCATATCTTCATATTCCAACCAAACCTAATGAGATACCAACTGTTTTTTTTTAAAAAAAAAATAATTGATGACATTAGGTAGCTTAGCCAAGCAAATTGTCATAAGCGTGCAAGTTGTTCTAACATTATCATTCCTTCGAAACTTAAAGAGTGCCTGACATCCTAAACGATGAAACGAGTTGAAAAGCGAGCGTTTCTGGGTGGCCGCGTAGGCCGAATAATCACGGTCGTTCTTGCGTGGTTTGATCGTGCGATCCTGTTTACGACGCGTACCTGCGGACGCTTGGCTTCGTCGAAGTTTCGTTGCGTAGCCTTCGTCGAACTTTCGGTGCACGTTTGCGTGTTTTTTCCCGTTGTTTCGTAGCTTGGGGCAGTGGATCCTCTGATAGCATGCGTCCATGTGCGTTGGATGTCTGAGTGCAGTGCATTCTTGCCTCTGATGCGTCTATGCGTTACTCAAGTGCATGCTTCCAAGCTGCACCCATGCCTTGCCTATCTTCTTGCATGCTTTTTAGCCCATGCCTTGCTCATCTTCTGCATACGGTGCTTGTCGTGATCTGTTCGCTGCATGGCACGTCGTCTAGGCTGCCTTACGTGCTCGTGTCCTTATGGCTGAGCATTTGGTTTCTTCTGCATCTCTTCGTCTATAAATACGATGCTCGCCCGTCTGCTTGCTGTGCCATTTTGTGCTCGACCTGTGGTTTCTGTTCTTCTTCTTTAGCTAGCCTCTCGCTGCTGTGCCATGGCTGTTCGTTTTGCTTCTGCTGTGCGAGCTTTGGTGCCCATTCATTCCGCTTTTTAATTCTGTTTCGGTTCCTGTTCTGAATTGGCTTTTATTTCTTGATGTGCAGTTGCTTGCGGATGTGGGATGTTAATCCATCGAGCCGTAATTGGATTGTTCGTGTTCGTGTTGCCCGTACGTGGCTGTGATGGTCGTGATGCTGAGGCATGGTGCTGACCCGGAGCATGGCGGCGGCAATGGCGGGACGGAGGCCGCAGGACCACCTCCCCCATGGGGGTCGACATCGCCGGGCGCATGGTGGCGACCTCGCTACGGCCGATGGACGACATCGCCAGTGCGCAGGCAAGCTGACGGGCGATGCACGCAGCGTGCCAGAAGAGCGCCGTCGGCCGGTGCGTGGTAAAAGCGCGACACGGCGTGGTAGCTGAGGACACCGAGCACGGGATGAAGCGGTTAGAGCGCGACCGGTACCGCGCCGTCGTGAAGCACCTCGCCGCCGCCGGCCGCACGGAGGCGTGCTTCCTCGCCGGGCTCACACTCGTCTTCGCGGCGGACCAGCAAGCGGGACCGGCTGCCGGCGCAATGCTTCGCCCGGGCCACCAACGCCGGGCACAGGGCAGCGGTGTACGTACTCGGTGTCCTCCGCTACCACGCCGACGACACGACAAGGACGACACCGTCGACTACATCAGGCTCGTCGAGGGCAAGGATGCGGCGGTCGGCGGCGGCGTCGACGGTAATGCGGCTGGGCGCACGGAGAAGTGGACGAACAGCAAGTGTGTGTGGTGCCGAGCGCAAGCCAAGGAGGATGTCCGAGAGGAGACGTGGAACGTGATCTTGGAGCCCACTCCAACGCCTGTGGTGCTGCCGAAGTAGGGTCACCTGAAGGATTTGTGTAAAAATAATTCAACTCAAAGAAGGCCCTTCCTCTAGCGCTGCTGCGCTGGGACGTGCATGTGCTGGCCTATGTCGTTTTATGTTTGGGTTGGCGCCAATGCAATTCGATCCTGTTATGGGCGTGATTAGTGCCTTTTTCTGTGTTACTTCATCTTTACTTCTCATGCTTCGTGTCGTCGCTGCGTGTTGATTCTTTCTACACTTTGTTAAGAGCGGTGATTCTTGTTCATTTCTTGCGTCCTCTGTCTAATAAGTACTGCCTCGGCCTGTGTGAACTGAGATGGGGTTGGACGGAGAAGGGCGAGGTGGCGACGCCCGCCGCACCATCTCCATGGTGGGCGTTGTTGGCGCTTGGTTGTCGGGGGTGGCGCGCGGCGTGTGGCGGTGGAGGCGTGGGAGGCGGGGCGTGCATCGTTTTGGCTTCCGTGCGAGGGATAGCGCATCGCTTGTGGCCCTCACCTCGTCATCGTCCGTGGTGGGCATGCACCTGACTTGCCCTGTCACTAACCTCACCCGTCGTCGTCCGCGGTGGAGCTCCTCAGGCTGGAGTCCGGCAACGCACGCTGCTCCTCAACCACGATGGCGACGATGCAAGCATCGGGACGGCGGTGGCTGGCGCGGTCACGGCGCTCACCAGCAACCAGCCTCTCCACCGTCGTCGACTTATTTGGCTTTATGCTATACAAAATTGCCAGCTATAGTTTCAACTTTTCAGTTTCATAATTATACCTATAATTATCCCGATTCAGTTTCCCATGACACCTTTTTCCAACTATATGATCTTGGATATAGAACGAATTATCTGACCATGTTAATATATAGTGAATGATATGGTGATTATCTTATCGATGCCTTGTTAGTTCAAGGATACTTTTCGAATCTTGCGATGCAGGGAGGCATTTTAATGAGGTGAAGAACAGGGTCAAGATACAACATCCTTCAGTGCTATTGAGTGCTTGGATGGTGTGTGCTTAGTTCACATCATCCATATTTAGTTCCATTTCCACTCCTCAGATCATTCAAAGCTCCTATCACTGTGCAGTTTTTGGCCAATAATCAGTTGGATAAACCATCTTTACATGCCGTTGCAATTCCGGGTTTTCTTCTACAGCTTTGTTGCGTGCTGTTAGTAATGATCTTTTGACCTGAACAATTTAATGTCTTTAAAGCAGGCATAGACAATCAGCTTCTCCTTGTTGTGACTCAAAGAAACAAGGAACGGGGTGCTATTCACTCTGCTTTTTGTCAACAAATCGTTTTCAAGACATTCAAATAGTTGAGTATTTTTACGTTTACTCCCTCCAGTTGTGAATTGTTGACGTTACGACATGGAGGTTTTTCAATTTTGAACTGAGTTTCTTGTCCTAACATCAATTGTTTGCAACCAGAGTGAGTATTTTGTAGCAGTAGGTTTATTTGATTGTCAACCATGCAAGACATACGAATTGCAATGAATCACTAAGTGTGTCAGGTATGACCAATTGGCCTACCTTTAAGACCTCACGTTTCGTCAGTTTTCAAGAAAAAATTGGTCATGAGGTTGTTTTACTATTAGCTGTTTTTATTTTGTTACTATTGCGTAAAAAATATATTGCCTCACCATATGCTCTTGACAGGTCGATTAAGACTTAGGAAATGACCCTGCTGACGCTAGAATGTATTACTTGCCACCTATGTTCTATCGTTCAACAACAGCATGAAAAAGTTCAGTTTAAGCTTGACAACCTTTAGAATTTTTACTACTTCAAATATTGTTTCAATTTTAACGGGTTCAAGAGGAAATTGAAGATTTCAATTTTGACTTCAGGGAGATGTTTGAAGAAAGACAAAAGATAATGGATAACAGAATCAACTCTCGTCAGGCTAAGGAAGCGAGCTGTAATAAAATGAATCGATAATCAATCCTGGTCAGGTTACGAAAGAGGAGGCGCGCCAGCGGCGCGCCCCAGCTTCTAGTCACTAGAAAGCACGCTCAAATGGTTGAGACGGAAGCCAGGCAATAGAGCATGGTTATCCTCGTGCCACCATCCACAACACTAATATTGGCGTAAATGCGCGGTTATTTGGGTTACCATAGCCCATGATGCACCGTGATGGGGAGGGAGCTCGGCCCGTACGCGTAGCATTTTTGGCGCGTCACGCGATCCTAATAACCCGTAGCCAGTAGCCACGTCGTCCACCACCTCCACGAGGTAGAGGCCTGCCTTGGTGGTGGCTTGGTCAGTTGTGCCGCTATTCCATTCCCGCCTGGCGTGGTGCCCCCCGCCGCTCCGCACCAAAACTCGCCGATCCCCAGGGGCGTCGTCGCGTTCCCCCACCCACGGCTAAAAACCGCGCGCTCGTGCCGCGTTCCCCCACCAGGGCCCACCCGCCTCCACCTCCATTAACAACCTTGAAGACGACGCCAAAGCTGCCCGCCGTCGCCAGTTCAGCACCACCCCCCCTCCCTCGCAGTTACAGTTATCACACTCCACGCACCGCTGCTTCACCCGCCTCTCTTCTCCTCCTCTTCCCTGCCGTTTCACCTCGCAGTATCTCAGCCGAATGCCAGGGCGGCAAGAATAATCGCAGCGCATGTGACAGCCTTGTCCGGAGGCGAGCTGATCGAGCGATGCTGCGGCTGTGAGCAACCAAGGATGGGCGAAGCAACAGGGGAGGAAGCGGCGGCGGCGAGCCAAGAACCGGAGCTGGCCGACGAGCAGGGGAGGCTCGCGGCGGCGCTGGACGCCATCAGCTCTCTGGTCTCCGACTCCCTGTCGGCCTCGCTCTTCCCGCTCAAGTGGCAGCTCATCAGGGACCGACTCAACCGCCTCCACGCCGGCCTCGCCGACATCACCGTCGACGACGACAACAACGGCAGCAGGTGCGACGCGTTCGCGTCCCTCCTGCGGGATGTCGCGGTGACGGCGCGTGAGGGCCGCGAGCTCGTGCCGCGCAGCCAGGGCCGGAGCTACGGCGGCGGCAAGCTCCGGCTGCGCAGCGACCTGGACGTCCTCTCCGCGTCGCTCGACGCGCACGTGGCGCGCCTCGACGAGCTGCACGCGTCGGGCGCGCTGACGCGGGCGCGGGCGCTCGTGGTGCCGCGCCCGCCGCCGGGGGCCCCGCGCGACGACGTGCGGTTCTACGTCCGCGACCTCCTCGCCAGGCTCCGCGTCGGCGGCGCCGAGATGCGGCGGGACGCAGCGGCCGCGCTCGCCGACGCGCTGCGATGCGGCGGCGGCGGCGGCGGTGGCGACGGCGACAGGTACGCACGCGCCGTTGTCGCGTCGGAAGACGGCGTGGGCGTCCTCGTCGCGCTGCTTGAGTGCCCCGACGCGCGCGTCCGGGAGGAGGCCCTAGACGCCGTCTCGTCGATCGCCGCGCACGACGCGCACAGAGGGGACCTGGTCGTCGGCGGCGTCGTCGCGCCCGTGGTCCGCGTCCTCGACGCCGCGGGACCGGTGGCCGCCAGGGAGCGGGCGGCGCGGGTGCTGTGCAGGCTCACGGAGAACTCGGACAACGCGTGGGCCGTCGCCGCGCACGGCGGCGTCACGGCGCTGCTCAACGCCTGCACGGACCACGGCTCCGGCGGCGAGCTCGTGTGCGCGGCGTGCCGGGTGCTGCGGAACCTGGCGGGGGTCGACGAGATACGGAAGTACATGGTCGCCGACGCGGGCGCCGTGCCGGTGCTCGTCTCGCTCGCGCAGGGCGGCGCCGCGGACGACGCGTCCCAAATCCACGCCATGGAGCTCCTCGCCGCCATGGCCGCCAGCGGCGACGACGGCTCCGTCAGGGAGGCCATAATCCAAGAAGGCGCCGTGGAGTCCCTCGTCGACGCGCTCAACCCGTCGTCCCTGCGCTCGTCCAAGGCGCGCGAGGTGGCCCTCCGCGCCATCGACGCGCTCTGCCTCTCCCCCGGCGGCGCCACCGACCGTCTCCTCGCCGCGTGTTTCCTCGACCGCGTCCTCTCCCTCCTCCGCCTCAACGGCGACAACGCCCTTCAGCACTGCGCGCTCAAGGCGGCGCACCGGCTGTGCTGCCACGCGTCGGAGGAAGCCAAGAAGGCGGTGGGCGACGCCGGGTTCATGCCGGAGCTGGTGAGCGTCCTCCTCCACGCCAAATCGCCCGAGGCGAGGGAGATGGCCGCGGAGGCGCTCTGCGCTCTCGTGTCCGTGCACCGCAACCGGAAGCGATTCGTCCAGGCCGAGGACCGCGGCGTCTCGCAGGTGCTGCAGCTGCTGCGCCCCGACGAGGAGAAGCCCTCGGCGACGACAAGGTTCTTGCTGTCCACGCTGACGCACCTCGCGGACAGCAGCTCCGGCCGGAGGAAGATCGTGTCCTCGGAACATGTCAGGTACGTACAAACAGTCATCGATTTTGACAAGGAAAAATCGCCTCCAGCTACGAATCGCCTAACCTGTTGCCACTGTTGTTGTCATGCGACAGGAATCTTGAGAAGCTTGCAGAGGCCAACGTCCCGGAAGCGAAACGGATCGTGAAGAAGCTCGGCGGGAGCAAGCTCAGGAGCATTTTCCATGGCATTTGGAGCCTATAATCCTCGGAACAAGCACGAGCCGCGTGACTTACTTGTAGCTAACACATATGTTCCTTTTTTTCATCTTTTCTTACTGTGAAGGAATGAAAGAATGGATCGCTCCCATCTCTCGGATTACGATGTTTCCGAGACACCGAACTCATCCCCATCCCCATCTCCACCCTGTGTATATCACTCATCTCAGTCAAATAAAAGTACAAATTCCATTCAAGAATGAGTCCATACGTACTACACTGAGTGCATCAGCATCAGATATCACGCACTTTCCCCTGTTGTGTGCATCTGCATTGGATGATTTGCTCGGCATATTCGTCCTTGATGTGAGGCGGAGCGGCGTGGGTCATGTCCCATGAATGATGATGGAAAGCACTCTGTTGCCGAACGCAAAACCGATCTGAGCTTTCGGCTTCGCGTTATGATCTCTGCAGTACATGCTGGTAAACTGCGGGTAGTACGTGCCTGCCGACGAGTTGTGATGGGCTGAAGCTCTGGTCTGGTGTGCCGATGGCAATAAAAGTCGCCGTCGCCTTCTTTACCTCCATGCGTCCATGTCGATACTTATTGCACGCAGAGCTGTGGATCGATCGATCCGTCGGCATCTGGTCGAGGGTCTACTATCGCTGACTGGTCGAACAATCCATTGCAAGGTTTCTGAGATCTGACTGCATCGTAACTGCTTGTCTGTCGACCTTGAGTGCTGCAGACTTGCAGATGCTCTGATGGTGGACTCTGGTCAGAGGAGGCAAATGAAATCTCAGACTAATCTTGTTAGTACTTGGAAGAGACCGTACATGTGGCCGCACGGCGACTGTAGTACTCGTACATTTCTGACGTACATTTGTCTAACGAGTATTAATTTTCCTTTCTGTGTTACACTCGTACATTTCTCTACGAGTAGTACTGGGTAACTGAAATCCGAATTTACAGTAGTGTAGTGCTTCCTTTTCGTTTGCAGATACTCATAATTGGTTGGTGTTCATGCAGGTCATGCTGAGGCCTAAAACTCTGTTCCAGTTTCCCTGTCGAGTGTCAGCAGACTAATACTGTAAGTGGCAGAAAGAGACACGCTAACCTTGCCATTAGCTTCTCGCTCTGTGTCCCCTTCCAAATCGAACAAGTCGAGCTGAAATCCTATCATAGTACTCCTAGATGGTTCAGACAAGATGGTTCAGCACCCACCGTGACACCAGAAACACACAAGCCGCTGAAACGGTTGGACAGCTTCCTAGTACCAGCCAGTGACAGCATCGTTATTCAGAGTTTCAGACACGGCTACTTATGGTCGTCTGTCAGTCAGGCCAGCTACTTTTTCCCGCCGCCATTCACCGAGCAGTGAACACTTTGAAAACGAGTGCAGAGCAAGCGATTCTCACTTGGACTTTCGAGTTCCAACGCCGGCCGGCCAACCCTGGAGCTTTCTTGCACCGGCAGCCTTGTCGCGGCATTGGCCCTTGTGCGTGCGTGATGTCTCCGAGTCCAAGGGTGTGTTCGTTTCACCGTTTAGACCCCTCTAAAATTTAACTCTAAAGAGAATCTTATTATTTAGGAGTATTAAATAAAGTCTAATGACAAAACTTTTTTACAGATGGGTATATCTTTACGAGACGAATCTAATGAGCCTAATTAATCTATGTTTTGCTACAGTGATGCTACAGTAAATATCGTCTAATCACGTCTTAACTACCCTCGTTAAATTCGTCTCGCGATTTAGAGGGGGGGTTCTGCAGTTAGTTTTGTAATTAAACTTTATTTAAGACAAGATTCTTTGTGTTTAAACCCCTCTAAATTTTAGACTCTAAAACGCCGAACACACCCCAAGGCAGGCAGCAGTCGAAGGACGTGTTCGTTTCGTTTAGGATTAAAGTTTAGGTCAAAGTTTTTGTTATTTAAAGGTATTAAATAAAGTGTAATTACAAAACTTTTTGCAGAAACTTAGGCTATTTTACGAGACGAATCTAATGACAGTAATTAAGCTGTGATTAGACGATAGTTACTGTAGCATTACTATAACAAAACATAGCTTAATTAAGCTCGTTAGATTTGTCTCGTAAATTAGCACCTATCTGTAAAAAAAATTTGTAATTAAACTTTATTTAATACTCTTAAATAGCAAGATTCTCTGAACTAAACTTTAGGACTAAAGGCCAAGTCTCGGAGAGGCGCCTTTCTGCGGCGAGCAAGCGAGAGAGCTTTTTGTTTAGTTGGGACTTGGGGGCGAACGTCAATGCAGGAAGCTCGTACTCCTACCTGGTGACGATAAAAGATGTTCCGGATTTCTGGAAGACCGTGACACGATTGTTGAGTTAGGTTGGCTACTCCATCATCCGGGGATTGTTTACTCTGATGTTGTTTTCGTTCATTTTTTTTTTTCCTAAGAGTTGACCACGGCCTGTGTAGTGACGGAACACGGTTAACATATAGAGTAGAGAAAAACCTATTAAAAGCAACAGGTATATTGTCTGAGGTCACGCATATGATTCTCTGATGGATGTCAATATACCTGTTTCTTTTCAGACAGGCAATAGACCTATGAAGACCTGATCAACACCTTTTATAAAAATACAAATAAACAATAAAGAAGAAATTCAACAAGGCGTTTGTAGTCCAACGGTTAGGATAATTGCCTTCCAAGCAATAGACCCGGGTTCGACTCCCGGCAAACGCATTTTTATTTTTATTTTTTGTACGCGCACGGTGCCCTTCCTGCGGTTCAAGTTGGCGGTTGCCATCTGAATACACGGCCATCTTGTCACCCGGCGGGCGGGACTCTTTTCCTCATCTCTCTCACCTGGGCCCTGGCACACCGGCCACCGCTCCGCTGCTCTCCTCCCTTTCTCGAGTCACGCCTCACGCGTGCCCGGTGCCTCGGTTCCCGCACGATCCGGCGCTCTTCCATCTTCCTCCATAGTCCATATACACACGCAACGCTTGTGCTGTGTACTGGGCGTGGGCGGCGCGCTTTCTGCCCTCTTCTTGCGTTCCGAGACCTCGACCACTCGCATCTTTGCGCGTGATGTACGTAGAAGGTGGTGCGGTGGTGGTCCGTGGACTGTTTTTTTTTTTTTTTAATGAGCCAATGGCCCGTGGACTGTTTCTGTTTGTATTGTAACTATCCGTTGGACTTTCCGTCAAGGCAGCACAAACCCAATAGCTGAAGAGTGGGCCGGTGTGGCCCTGCTTCTACTTGGTTTCCCCCCGAACTGCAAAGCAAAAGCCTTGTAAAGTTTGACTCGTTTCAGCCCATAACATTAACGGACCAGATCTTTGGGCCACCTGACCTCCTGCTGTTTCTCGAATTTCATCACTCGCAGCAAAGCTGTACGTGCAGTTTGACAGCCGTGAACAATTCGCTTTTGCAGATTCAGATCTCAATCCAGTTACTTCTCCTAGTGCATCTCTCTCAAATAGTATGGTGATAGTTTCTCCCCCCAAGGGGTCGTACGGGCACCTTCGATTTGTCCGAAGTAGAAACATAAAGCTTGTCTTCTTTTCCAAAGCTACCTGTGGTGCCTGTAACGATCCGTGCGATGCCTGTCAAGAGCTAGCTCGCTGCAATCTTCATACATGTGACATGTCCCACAGAAATGCAGCGTGTGTGGTTCATAACGGAATGATTTGCACATGACCTAACTTGCATTTCAAATCTTGAAACCCACCTGGACAGCACGAATGAAATGGTGATAGCTGACGCGGTACCATGGCACTGCGACTAATTAGCATATGCGTTCTCTCTGGCCCCAAAATTCTTGGGGTTCGCTTTCGGATTACAAATGCATGTCATTCTCAGAAAATGTATCTTGTTGGTTGAAGTATACTCCAAGATTGTTTTTGTTGTTGGATAATAAAGAAGCTACGGCCAATTGAATTATCCAATGCATACATGATCGTACATGACCAGCTGGACCGCATTTGAAAAGGGCTCAACCACAAAATATGTGCAAGTTACAAGCACACTGAACAACTCTGCAAACGATCACTAAGAAGCATGATCACTAAGTAGGCCGGGTTGCTCATTTGATTAGGACCCAGTCAGGACTGGACCCAATAATAGCATGATCACTAAGAAACAAGAAATTGTTTGGGTAAGACTCAACCACAGAATAATACAGCCCGCACAAGCTCATAGATCGACAACTAGTACAGTGACATATATAATCTGGTAGTACCACGAACGAAATGAAATTCTTAATTCTGGACACCCGTTTTGCACGTGTTGATTCCGTCAGCGGGCAACGATAAAGGTGCATTAGTATATTCTTCTTGTCTGCAGCTAAGCTGCTAGCTTTACCCTCACACCAAACTGATTACTGGCGGGGCCGCCGTTCCATGATGTGAAGAGAAAACGAATCTGCCTGACTTGTATATTGGCACGCCCAGCCACACGCGCGTTAGGCCCTTGGCGCGACTTGAACGAGCATGACAGAGATATAAGTACACGCGCGATAATATGCTTGACGGTGAATATATTCCGCTTTGGTGATGATGCGAGTGATGAATACGACGGTGGAAAATGACCTGTTGAGGCAGCCGTAATACTATACCTACCACTACTAGTGACTGTGACCGTTGACCTTGAAAGTTCCTGCTTAGGTAAAGGAAATCACAGATATCTGTGACTGTTGTCTTGATGGTCACAGTAATAAACTGTAAGCATCACCCAGCGGATTGGTCTGGTCCGGCACGGTAGATCCGTACGCGCGAGAATGATACAAAAGGACAGTTGCAGTCTCTCGAAAGAAACAAAGGTTGAACGCACTTTTTATTAGTTTTACTGCCACTTGATCGAGCTCGCTGCCCTTCGCTCCTAGTACTTGGATAAAAGACGGAGAGAAACGTCATGCTTTCAACGTCGAAAAGCCCGGGGTTTCTCGGGGACGCGGGCTTTTGCGAAGTGTCACATTGTCCGCGGAGTATTTACTACACTGCTGTAGTACTGTTAGCAGCTTGTTTAATACTGTGATCATCATGGCGCAATAGCACGGCAACATGATACTATCAAGGGGCCATGTATGGCGCCATGCAAGTTGCATAGGAGTAGCTCTTTCCTTTGAATATTCTTTGTACCTCGATGTCGATATGTGGGCCGTAGTCTAGAGCTCCCAGACGACTTGTCAAATGTGGCTGCTTCTCGGGCAGAATAGCAATGGGTCATATACCCCAGTTACAGTAGTTGACCACCGGACTTGTTGAAGTTGACTCAGAGCGCTAAACAAGCAGCACACATCAAGCAGAGCAGCATACACACATGCGTCTTCGGCTTACACCACCTCAGCGTTGGACCCGTCTGCTGGCTGGCTCGCGTCGTCGCGCGTGGTGACGCAACGATGCGTACCTCTCCTCTCTGCTGTTCGGTTGTGTCGACCTCCGGCTGTCTCGTTCGCGTATCACAGTCGATCGTTGACTCGAATAGCATGCCTTCGCCTTCCCGTCCTAGCAGCAAGCAAGATGCCCGGGGACCCGCGGCAGAATGGAGGAAGGAGGAAGGCCTGGGCTGGCCGACCTGCTGCTTTGACTAGTAGCAAGCAAGCAAGAACACAGTTTTGGACAGTTTTGAACACAGCAAGCAAGCAATGTGTACAAGTAGTATAAACTACCACTGGTAGTACGAATCGAACCATAGAACGTACTAGTAGAAAATCAAAGGGCTCCAAAAGTGGTTCGGAGAAGTAAAGCTCCGTAAATGAGTCCTTGCCTCTTGTGCTACTGCAGTGTTTGTACTGGAAAATTAATAAAACGATCCAAAGGCATCATCTGTGCATTGCTGGGCACTAGAAAACGAGAGAACAGCGCCACAGCCATGCACCACACTAGAGGTAGATGTAACCCCACCGTGAAAAAGGTGCAACGACTGCAACTGCCACTGCTAGAAAGCAGGAAACGACCAAAGCTTACCACCAACGGGAGGCTGCGATTCCACGTGCACATATGGTTAGCTTCTTGTACGCTCGATCGCTCCACACGGGTCAAACACCCTTGACCAGATTCGATCGACGGATCGGGAGCAAGCTTCCTTCCTAGACGGATGCAGCATAGGACGGCGATGGGTGCGTTGGACGTATTCCCGCAAGTGGAAACGGCAGCAGTAGAAATGGAAACCGTCCTTGTCACGGCCGCGATCGCCTCGCGATGCACCGACGTCGACGGCTGCAAGGCAGGCGCATCGATGCATCCGTTCCAACCACTGCGGTGCGCACAGCGGAGCGAACCATTGGTCGCGCACGCCTCCCTTTGACTCCGGCCTGCCAGACTGCCAGTACAGCATACTGTAGCTGTAGCTTGTTGCATTGCATCACGGCACCATGTGCCACGGCTCTTTGGTCGACATGGCAAATTCATTGACTCTGAAAATCATTTTTTTTAGAAAATGATTGACTCTGAAAATCATGGCAATTGTATTCCATTCGTTTCGATCTTTGAGTAGTACTTGCGGCAGGTTTTGTTTAAGAAAAAAAAACCTCTAATTTTGAAACCACCATGCATTAACCATCGCCAGGAACAAAAATATCTTTCAGGACGCAAAAAAGCAGACTCAGGCGCGTACTGCTTGCGTAATTAAGCTGAGCTAGCTGTTCGACGGGTTGCCGACCGGCTATGCCAATCTCGGGAACACTGTTCGACCATGATGTGCGGCCCCTAGTTCGTGTTGAATGCATGTGGATCGCGTCTCCAAGTCAACCTGTGCTTTCATGGGCGCAGCGCAGGTGTTCAGTTCTGAACCGTGTGGATCATTGCATATTCATTCCACCACTTGATTAAACATCCAATTTATTCGCCAAGTTTGTTCAATACTTTTTTTTTTCATCTGTAAAACCAGGTCGGCTTCTATCAAAAAATCGTTTGATAAAGATTTATTTGAGATGGTCAAACTAATTAAACGCTGGTTGTCCTCTATCGTGACCCAGGGACCATCTATTGCCAAGGCAAATACCTTGAGGGAGATGCGCGCAGCGCTCCTCGCCGACTGGTGCCGACTCACGTATACGTCACCGCCCGCTGTCTCCACGGCAGCAACAAGGTGTCGCTTGGTGGTGGGGCTCGCCCTGTCAACAACTCAATCTGGTGTTCTGTTCCTAAAGCTCTGAAAGCCGAGCAACCAGTTTAAACCACCGTCATCTGTCCACAGGCTTTGTACAACCAGTCCCAGGTCAGCTGCCGTGAAATGTACATTCTGCCAACCCGCGATCAAACTCGACCACGAGGAAGTAGATTCTCCACGAATCCTGGGCTACGCGTGACCTGTGGCCGAGTCATCAGCATGATCTCATTCATCATGGCGGCAGCACTAGTCAAGCAACCACTAATTGCGCCATCTTAACAAAATCCATTTGCATTTACATTAGCATAAAACTGGATAACATCGACAGCGCATCTGGAGCGTGTACACGTCGGGCGCTGGACGGCGATCCTCCTCCGGCATCCGAGGAGGAAGGAAACGCTTTGCTCGCTGCGCGGCGTTCACATTTACGGCGGCCCGGCTCTTTCCAGGAAAGCAGAGGAGCTGGATAAAGCTTTTATCCACGGCCACAATTAATAAGCAGAGAGAAGACCAACCAGGCTTGTTCTTTTGCAGTCCAACCCTTGTCTTCTCGTGACCCTTTCACACGGAGCCCCCCGCCCAAAGGCCGCTGCGCTCCTATAAATGCACGCCCGCTCCTCCCCCGTTTCAACACTCACCATTCACCTCTGCATCTCTCTGGCGCATACGTTCTGTAGACACTCACGAGCGTTTCGTTCGTTCGATCGTTCTCTCTCCCTGCTCTCCTCATTAGCGCAGGCTTTTCGTAAGATCTCTCTGGTGATCTTGCGAGGCGAAAGCTTTGTGGTGTTCTGGTAGAGTTCGGTCGCAATGGCCGGCGGCGCGGTGGTGAACACCGGAGGGGGGAAGGAGTACCCCGGCAAGCTCACCATGTTCGTGCTCTTCGCCTGCATCGTCGCCGCCACCGGCGGCCTCATCTTCGGATACGACATCGGTATCTCCGGTACGTCACCACGCGCCTCTTCGTTTCCCTTTCCTGCTCGCCGCCCCAGTACCTGATTGTTATGGCTGTTCGAGTTCATGGTCTCTTTCATTTTCGCTGTTGTGGTTAGAGAAGGACAAATTTTCTTTTTGCGGTTTTTGTTTGCGTCCGGTGGCATGCTCTGTTCTTGCGAATCAGGGAATTTTCTCGGGCTCGGTTCACCTACCGTTGTGTCGGGAGAGCCGACGCATGATTTTGAGCCAACAATGGGCCTGTGATATTCCAAATCTGTTTATTTATTTTCTTTTTCTAGGTTCTTGCGAAGAACCCAAGAAGAATCTTTCCATGTTTCACCTGTTCATCTTTGGATTTTTATCATATCTTTTCTTTTTCACACCTGTGGTTCATCTTTAATGAAAAAAAAATCTCAAAACATTCCCTGAGTAGAGAAAACTATTGTAATACGATAATCTCTTACTGATGCGAAACCATGAATGAAGAGGAGAGGAAACAAGAACTGAATACTGATGTTGTGCAATGATGGTGTTCTTCAGGTGGCGTGACGTCGATGAACCCGTTCCTGCAGAAGTTCTTCCCGTCGGTGTACCGCAAGGAGCAAGAAGCGGAGCGGAACCAGAGCAACCAGTACTGCAAGTTCGACAGCCAGCTGCTGACCATGTTCACCTCCTCGCTCTACCTCGCCGCGCTGGTGGCCTCCTTCTTCGCCGCCACGGTCACCCGCGTGGCGGGCCGCAAGTGGTCCATGTTCGGCGGCGGCGTCACCTTCCTCATCGGCGCGGCGCTGACCGGCGCGGCGTCGAACGTGGCCATGCTCATCTTCGGCCGCGTCCTCCTCGGCGTCGGCGTGGGGTTCGCCAACCAGTCCGTCCCCGTCTACCTCTCCGAGATGGCCCCCGCCCGGCTGCGCGGGATGCTCAACATCGGGTTCCAGCTCATGATCACCATCGGCATCCTGTGCGCCAACCTCATCAACTACGGCACCGCCAAGATCCGTGGCGGCTGGGGCTGGCGCGTCAGCCTGGCGCTCGCCGCCGTCCCGGCCGCCATCATCGCCGTCGGCGCGCTGTTCTTACCCGACACGCCCAACTCCCTCATCGACCGCGGCCACACGGAGTCCGCGAAACGCATGCTCAAGCGCGTGCGCGGGACGGACGACGTGGAGGACGAGTACAACGACCTTGTGGCGGCGAGCGACGAGTCCAAGCTCGTCTCCCACCCGTGGCGGAACATCCTGCAGCCGCGGTACCGGCCGCAGCTCACCATGGCCGTGGTCATCCCCATGTTCCAGCAGCTGACCGGCATCAACGTGATCATGTTCTACGCGCCGGTGCTGTTCAAGACGCTGGGGTTCGCGGACGACGCGTCGCTCATGTCCGCCGTCATCACGGGCCTCGTCAACGTCTTCGCCACCTTCGTCTCCATCTTCACCGTCGACAGGCTCGGCCGCCGCAAGCTGTTCCTCCAGGGCGGCGCGCAGATGCTCGCCTGCCAGGTGGTCGTGGGCGCCCTCATCGGCGCCAAGTTCGGGTTCTCCGGCGTGGCGGAGATCCCCAAGCTGTACGCGGCCATCGTCGTGCTCTTCATCTGCGCCTACGTGGCCGGCTTCGCCTGGTCGTGGGGCCCGCTGGGTTGGCTCGTCCCCTCCGAGATCTTCCCGCTCGAGATCAGGTCCGCCGGGCAGAGCATCACCGTCTCCGTCAACATGCTCTGCACCTTTATCATCGCGCAGGCGTTCCTGCCCATGCTCTGCAAGTTCAAGTTCATCCTCTTCTTCTTCTTCGGCGCGTGGGTCGTCGTCATGACCGTCTTCGTCGCGCTCTTCCTGCCCGAGACCAAGAACGTGCCCATCGAGGAGATGGTGCTCGTATGGAAGTCCCACTGGTACTGGGGCAGGTTCATCCGCGACGAGGACGTGCACGTCGGCGCCGACGTCGAGATGCCCAACGCCGCCAAGCTCGCCATGTAGCCTCCTGACGACGGTGTTCGTCAGTAATTCTAGCCGTATGTCTATCATTGTTCGTCAGATTTTAATTTAGCGGGGAATTTCAATGTTTAAGGGTTCTCTGTATTATAATCGTCCCGTCACTAGTTAGGATGACTGGATGATGACCAACAGTCAACTGGTCTTTCATCTGTCTTCTTTTTCCATTTCTTTTCTCTTTGTTCCGGATACTTTCGATGTGGGGCATGGTTTGGGCCAAATATGAATATGAAACCAAGTTGCGGAACTCTGCAGTGTCCATGTGCATTGACTCCTGATGACTTCCTTTTTTTCCTTTCTCATTCTTGAGTACTTCTTTTTCTTGTTTATTTATTTATTTGTGAACACTGACGGTGACATCCTCACCAGCCGCAACAAAAGGTTGATTTTGAAACATGGGCATCGACGTAGCAGTGATTTTGGTGTTTTAGGACTAACAGCAAAACAGCAGAAAAAAAAAGGAGACTTCACTCAATCCTGGGAACAATTTCATAGTACAGGATTATTTTGTTGGACAGATACTTGGTATACGGTTGGCACAGCAAGCGAGCTGGAGTGCTTGCCGATTGATGAAGACAGAGGAGGAACAGTGGTCGTCTTCACCAGCCGAACAAGGATGCCAAGAAAAACAGTGCAATGGCGCGTGAAGAACATGAACTAGTGATCGATGTGGCCCTACTAAAAATAACTGTCCATTCCTTGCATGCATTTTCAAAATTTATTTACCAGGGATTATGGTTCAGATTTTTGGATAGAAATAGAATCTCCCCAAAAGAAGACAGAGCATTCATTCGGTAAAAACGCGTCAGCTTCGAATGCAACCAGCAACAAGTTTGTCCGAACATGGTGCACGGAGCTCTGTAATTTTGCCATTTTGGCCACCAGGCGAATAATCTGGCAGGGGCGAAGAACATGGTGATCGTCATTAATCCCTTGTTTCTTTCTTTTCCTCCTTCCCTTTTAATTTCTTGGTCACGTGGAACCTCGCGGTTTTTCGCTGGTACTACATCTCACGATCGGCGTACATACAATCTTTTTCCGACGCGGGAGAAAGACAACCAACGAGATCATCTAGAACGACGATTCTGATTCGCAGGACGTGCTCGCTTCACCGTCAAATCTCTGACGCGACGCTGCTTAGATCAGTAGGGCAATGGGATAACGATGCCGTCGCCGTCGCCACCGACCGGACGGCCGGCGCGCTGGATCGCCGCGGCGGGTCGGCTCCCAGGGTGCCGCGCTCCCACGGCACGCTGACTCGTGGCGGTGTGGCGTATTAAGCGTTATCCAGTATGCATGTGCACGACTCCTGCTTTTCTGCTTGCAAGACTACTAGTACTAGCAGTTTTCTTCTAGAACGTATGCCAGCTCGGGTCTTCCGATTGTGTAGAGGGATTGGAGGAGCGGAAATGCATCGTGCATGATCTTGGAGTAGTACATTGTAAACCGCGGCAAGAGCTTTATTAATTTCTGCATTTAATTATTTTGCCACAAAATTGCACCATTCTAAAACATCGTGGTGCTTTTCGGCAGGTCATACTATATCTTCCACCATTTTCTTTGGAGTCGTCCCACATGCTGGACTCAGCTCATTTTCGCCCACAAACAAAAAGCGTATCAAATCTATGCGTCTTATCCGCAACGATAAGAGCAGCAGCAGTAGTCCGGCTACAACATCACGTACAGAATCAGGAACAAGAAGGGCGTGTGAGGAGTAATTAGAAAGCAAGCAAGTCGAGCCACCAGCTTCTCCACGCTCCATTTCGACCACGAAACATCGCAGCAACAGAGCGGGCAGCTGGAGGACTCCTGTGACTGCGGTTTCCTTTTCCGCCAAAAGACGCTTGCATGTTGCCCGGAGAAGTGGCAGCCCTACAGCCAGGCGTACAGCGTACTGGCTAGTAGTGTGGATATTGTCTTATCCTTAATGATCCAATGCTGATTCGACCCCATCTTTAATCACGTGTTGGGGATCAAGGAAAGACATCAACCAAAAGAAGGTCGATCGAGGCAATTACGGCCCAAAAGTGGCCGGCACCAACCCGGACTCGATCCAGACCCAGCTAGACCAACACATATGACGATCGATTTCGACTCACGAGCTCCTCGTAACGGGAAAGCGACTGCTGAGGATCGATGGCAGGTGACGAATTAAGAAAGCCCGCGGTCCTTCGAAGAAGAACCCGGCGAATTAGATTAGCACGGATTACTTGCGCGCACGAAGCGCGTGACACAATCCCTTTCCCCCCGGTAAACTAATCCACGCCTTGAGCGAGCGAAAAGGTTGTTGGTGGCTGGTTGCTGCGGATTACGCAACGTGATCCGGATAAATTTGTGGATAGACCGCTGTTTTTCTCTAGCGGCGGACGTGTAAAGCGAGCTCCCTCCTCCCGGCCAGCTACCACCAATTAACGCCCGGCCGGCGGACGTGTTTTGACCTGGGAGGACGACGGCATGTGGATATATGCTACACGTGACAGGATCCGATTCGGGGCCGCGCCGACCGCCTGCATGGGCGTTCCGTCCTGCCCGGGGTTCATTATCCACAAACCAATCCATCATCTCATTTATCAGGCACGTGACGTACGAGTCTCTTTATGATACGCAGTACAGTATCGTCGACGAACGCGCATGACCGTCCCTGTCCTGGCGTCCTGGTGAAGCGAAGGAAGGAAGCTGTGCGCGTAGTACGTCGAACAGCGCATTCGCGGGCCTGTCGGACGGTGGCTCCAGTCGAGGCCGACGAAACAGAGGTGCGGATAGGAGCGGAGGGCACGTAGGTTGCCCTCAGCCTATCAGCTCGAGCAGGCGAGAAAGCTGGCCACGCCGGGGAATTAATGACGTGGGATGAGTTTGAAGGTGTGGGGAGGGCGAGTCGTCCCCGCCGCGATTTCGGAGGAGGGCGTAGAAGTCAAGCACCTGGTGACTCAGCCCGCACCTGGAACAGGATCGGCCGGGGGTTTCGGCGGCGGCGTGGCCGGCCGGCTACGAACATACGATCGATCGAGGGCGGCGGCCAAGCCACGTCTCCAACGCCCGACGCGGACGGGGCACGTGCCCAGCGCTGGGGCCAGCTGGTTTATGTGACAGCGTCCGCCCCTCCGCCAGGGTCCTGTTTCGGTGATGGGGTTGGTTGACCATGCTGGCCCGGCCGGCCAGGGAGTCGTCGCACGACGAAGACGATCGAGGAAGTGGAGCCATGGCCAGTTGCCGCCACGCCTTTCAGATAGGTACGCATGCGTCAGCGGCAGCAACTGCCACTCCGGTAGATAGTCAAACTGAGTGGAAGAATGAACGAGAATCCGACAAAGGCCCATTGCATCACAGTGTGAATGAGTTTACCCATTCGCGAAAAAAAAAAGAATAAAAAAATTCAAGGAACCAGCGGTCTCTTCAAAGAAAACATAGAGAAATTTCGAAAATTACCGGAGTTGTTTGTGTCAAGCACATATACTGTTCTCAGGGCAATTTTTTTGTGTCTTTTGCATTAAGCCGAGTTGAGGGCCCAACAGGCCAACACGTTCGTTCTAAGTATTTCAAACTGGCCGGGTTAACATATTGGTAAACTAGCATTTTGCCCGTGCGTTGCTACGGGTGTTAAAATTTTTATTGTTTAATATATGCCCAGCACAGCAGCAACACCTTATCAAAATCATCTGGTTCTCTCATTCTTCCCTCTCAGTTCCCGACTGGGTTTAAAATTTTTAATTTCAGTCTGCAAAATGAAGCAAAAGTTTCATGTTGGTTTCCCTGAAGAAAGGTTGTTCCATTGTATTGTATGTTTTCAATGCTAAGGTTTTAGAATATGGTTTGCAAAAAGGTAATGCAAATCATGCAAGCCAGAAAATTAGAGAAACCATGGCAGGGACTAAGGATATGCAGATTCAGAGATGCATCGACCATCAGCTCCGTGGCAAAGTAATAAACTAATAACGGCGGCAACCTATAAACAGTCAACCTTAAGAAATATACCAATAGTAAATCATTAAAATACAACCAATTAACTAAACAACATAACTATATTATGCTCATAATATAATTATATGGTAATTGTATTATGCTCAATATTATTATTTATACATCATTTATCATATGTATAAATCATTGGCTGGATTTAGAAGGCTCGTGCAGCTGTCTGCATTGGTCCAGTTGTGAAGTGCCGAACAAAGAAGGCAGCAGGGGAGTTGCGTGCCTGTGTATCTATTTTGCTACAATATTTTCTGGTTGGCAAAGAAACAAATTGATGTTGCAATTAGGAAGGTGGTGCTGGGCTGTACTCTGCGACAGGAGTGCAAGAAAAAGAGAACAGAAAGAAGGCTGCTAGGCTCTGGGAGAGTGAGTTGCTTGTGCTGTGTGAACGTTTGTATTGTGCGTTGTGGAATACAAAGAAGACTAATTACAAACTACAAACCTTGTATGTATGCATCATGTATCATATGACTTTCGAGAGCTAAAGCAAACGGAATAAACAAAGAGGAATTTACCAATGCTATGCAGGAGAGCAGCCAGTTCCACTTAGCTAATTAAAAGTTTAAACACGCGCAGATCAGGAAACCAAAACAATTCTCTGCGGATTGTGGAGGATCAGGTAGAGAGACATAGAGGACGCCAACCAACGGGAAAAAACTCACACCTTCTCGTCACCATTAATGCCAATCGAGCAGAAATTGTTCTGTACCGAGGAGGCATTGACGCTGGGCATTGTTTTGATCTTGTCGCCGTCCAGGTCTTCTTTCTTCCGCTGCTCGAGGACCCCATCGTTGTCCTCGTCTTCTTTCCACCGCCGCTCGAGGACCCGAGGCCCCGGTCGCCGAGCCGCTGAGGTCAGCTCGCCGCGCGGCTCGCCCAACCCTAACCCTGGAAGCGAGTAGAAGGGAGAGAGCAGAGGAAGCGATGCAAGGCGGGCGTTCAGGGCTGGGGAACGGAAAGAAATCAATCTGGCCATGGAAGGATATAGGAGGATCCGGATCGAGAGAGAAATCAGCACAACAAATCTGGAAAGAAATCAATCTGGGCAGGGAAAGGAAAATCCATCTTGAGAGACATCAAGCAGCAAATCCGGACATTTTCCAACTCGGTTTACAAGATCATCAGGTTAGGAAAGTTTATGTTACGATTGTGGCAGCGCGCGGAGCCGAAGGCGCAAAGCGAAGGCGAGCTTTGCTTCGTTGAAAAAAAAAATGAAGAAACGCAAAGAAAAACGTGAGAGGCTACGAGTCGAACCCGGGTCTTCCACATGGCAGTACACCTCCGTTACCACGGGAGCACGATTCAACTTGAGAATAGAAGCGACTCAAAATCCACAACACTAAACTGAGTAGAAGTCGGACTTCGAATTCAAGTCAAATTCAATTCAAGTTGACGTGAATTCGATCTAAACTCAATTGGCAGAGGTCTGAAAATCAAGGCTGACGACCCACTTTAGACTTATTAAGTAGTAGAGATTCAATTGGACGTTTCGCATCACACCCATTTAAGTTTTTTTTTGTTGATATCTCGTGACCCATTTAAGTGCTCAAAACCAATCGGCCTACTTGGGCCCAACGAGTAGTTCACGACGACGTCCCTTTCTCTAAGCCCATATAATCAACGCACAAAAGATGGGCTGGAATGTACACAGGAACAACAATCATCGTTTTCTTTCTACCACCGTGTTGCAGGATCACTCGCCCCACTCTCTGCGAGTTGATAAAAAAAAACCTCTCTGAGTCACGCGTTCCGTTGCGTCCATTGCTTTCACGATCTAATGCGGTTGGCTGCTATCCGCAACTCTCGCCTTCCGGTCGTCAGGCGCTAAATCTCTTTTGAATCTGCATGTCAGTATGTGCATGTTGAACGCAGAGTTGAAGCTTGGGTTCTCTGCAACATAAATGAAGGCAACAATGCATGCTCACATGTGCTTTTTTTTTTTGAGAATCAGGAGCTTCATTCATCAGACCATAGTGTGGTTACAGTCATCGGCTAGTAGGGCACGTAGACATTACGGATGGTTATCATACCACTCCTCCCGTACATTGTTACGTGATACCTGTCTAGCACACTCATGAGCTACCATATTACATGATCTAGTAGCAAAGGCAACGGTAAACTCGTCGAAGCTCCTACTGGTACTGAATATATCCCACAGTATGAGGCTGACAGCTGACCTCTGCGTGTTTAGGTTGTTCCACAAATTAATCAGCTCTAAACAATCAGTCTCCAGGCACAATTTTGTTACAACAAGTTGCTACGCCATTTGTAGACCATCCCTGCAAGCCCTTGCCTCCATTATCAAGGCATCTTGCGCCTCACCCTGCCAAGCCGCATGACCCGTCATGAACCGGCCATCATAATCACGTAGCACAACCCCAGTAGCTCCCGTACGATCACTTTCAAAGAAAGCACCGTCGACGTTACACTTGTACCAACCAATTTGGGGTTTGTTCCATTTATGGGTAGGTTTTGTGTGCTGACCTTTCTCCGGATGCAATAGGTTCCACAGATCAAATGCCGTGTCTCTCACCCATTCAATAGCCACTCGTATTGGTAGCAGTGCCTCTCCATGTCGGCGTTTGTTTCTCATCATCCAGAGCGACCACATACCACATATTATAATTGCCGCATTTTTCCTCGGACATATATCAGGTTGGAGTAAGTCCCGTGCCCATGTCACCTCATGTAACCTCGGGAGCTTAACACCAGTAATGTTTTTAATTTGTATCATCCCAGAAAATCCTTGCAACAGTGCAGTCCATGAGTATATGTTTGATTGACTCTTCAGTCGCACCACATACTACACAATTTGCAATCCTTTCGATATGTCTCCGGTGTAAAATGTGCCTAGTCGGTAGGAATTCATGCAGCCCACGCCACCAGAATACACGTACCTTGGGAGGGACTTCAAGTTTCCAAATAGCCTTCCAGTCATGATCAAAGGAGGATTCAGAATTTTGGTCATCTTCCACTTGACGGCGATCACTCTCGAGTAGCGCAGATTTGACCGAATAAGTCACATGTTTCTCAGGTTCCCAGGCCCAAAAATCATCTCCCCGACCATTAACATGAGTAGATAGTATAGCCTCCGCGTCGAAATCACAGAAAACTTCCCTGATCAGTTCCTCATTCCACTGTCCACTGGTCGTCAGTAACTCTGAAACTGAAACTAACTGATGGTTCTCTGGTGGTGTGAATGGCTTACCAACCGGATGGTTCAAGATCCACCTGTCATGCCATATGTTTGTACTTTGCCCATTTCCTACTCTTTTGAGAAGGCCTCGTTGGAGTACCTCACGACTAGCAACAATAGCTCTCCACGTTTGACTTGAGTGTCTCTTTCTTGTAGCCTTCAGAAAGTCACCATCATGGAAGTACCGCCCCTTCAGAACTCTAGCACATAGAGAATCAGGCCTGGTCATCAGGCACCAGCCTTGCTTTCCAAGCATGGCTTTATTGAACATTGGCAAGTCCCTGAATCCCATACCTCCTTTAATCTTTGGCCTTGTTAACAAATCCCATCTCATCCAATGCATGTGGCGGTTGTCTGCAGATGAACCCCACCAATAATTAGAGATAGTGCTCCTCATTTTCTTGCACGTAGATGCAGGTAGTAGAAAGCAACTCATCGGGTACGTGGGGACTGCCGGAGCCTTTGATTTGAGAAGGACCTCACGGCCAGCACAGCTCGCTTCACGCCCAGGCCAGCTCCCAACCAAACCTTTAATTCTTGTTGGCATATATTCGAAAGCGTCATTTGTTGATTTTCCCACCGCCGTGGGCAGTCCCAAATACTTTTGGGCAAGTGCCTCGTTCTGAATTTCCAAGACACTTTTGACTGAATCCTTCATATCATCTGTGCTATTTTTGCTAAAAAACACTGCAGATTTGTCTATGTTAATCAATTGCCCCGAGCCACGGTGATAGATCTCCATAATCTCCTTTAGTCCGTCAGCCCCTCTTTGCGAAGCTTCTGAAAAAATAATACAATCATCCGCAAGAAGAAGGTGCGATATCCATGGCGAGTGAACGCTTACACGAACTCCCTTGGCTAAGTGCACTGGGCCTCTTGACTTCAGGATAGATGACATCCCTTCAGCACATAACAAGAACAAATAAGCGGAGATGGGATCCCCTTGCCGTATGCCCCTAGTTGATCTGAAACATGTTGACAATTTTCCATTGATCTTAACTGAAAAAGATACTGAAGTAACACACTTCATAATCCGGTGAACAAAATTCTCATGGAAACCAAGTTTCAACATAATTCCTTCGAGGTAGGTCCACTCTACCCGATCATATGCTTTTGCCATGTCCAACTTCACTGCACAAGCACCAAATTTCCCTTTCTTCCCCTTCAAATAATGTATGCACTCATATGCCGTGACGACATTATCTGTTATGAGCCTACCCGGAACAAATGCACTCTGCTCAACAGAGATAATCTCATCCAGAAAAAACTTCATCCGGTTAGCTAACACCTTCGAGCATATTTTGTAGATAACATTACACAAAGATATAGGCCGAAATTGTTTCATATCTTGCGGATTCTTTATCTTGGGTACAAGCACAATAGTTGTAAGGTTTACCTCATCCGCCAAAACACCATCATTTAGGAACAGCAACATTGCATTTGTTACACTCGGTCCCAATAAATCCCAGTGGGTCTGAAAAAACCTTGCTGTATATCCGTCCGGGCCTGGCGCCTTATTCAGGCCCATCATGAACAAGGCCTTTTCCACCTCCTCTGCTGTAAACAGCCTGCAGAGGCTTGTGTTCATCTCATCCGTCACCTTGGCCTGCACGTACTGGAGAATTCCATTCGGATCTAGGTCCTGCTGGGCCATGAATAACTCCTGGTAGAAACTCACTGCACATTGCTCGAGGTCTTCTTGCTTTGTAATCACTGAACCATCTAGTAAATTCAGTGACCTGATTTGATTGCCTCTGGTACGTTCCTTCGTCTTTGCTTGGAACAGCGCTGTGTTTCTATCACCCTCCTTGAGCCAATCCATTCTTGATCTCTGTTTTTTCCATTATTTCTTCTCTAGACAGTAATTCAGAGATGCGAGACATGTGCTCGGATCATCACCGGATACATTGCAAGCTTCGAACAAATGAACTTTCACCTAGCATTCAAACTTGTGAGGCAGCGTAAAAATTTGAATCACAAAATTGTAACAAAAAACTCCATTGAATGCAAATTATCATAATGTACGCTAGCTCAAATAGTTAGGATAAATTTTCAGGACAAACTTGATGAAATATGCATTTTCCCCCTTCAGGCCAAACAATATTCAACCTACTTCCCGCTCCCATCTATGTCGTCTGCAGAAGGTCACCTATTGCTTCATCAGGAATAACATTACTGATAGCTTGCTCTGCGTGCCACCGAGCATGGAAGCACTTTTGCATGTCACTTATTGAACATGTTACAAATTTTTATGTGTAAACTACAAAGCATCCAAGTTAAGTGTGTGTGTTTTGATTGGGGGCATATGCCCCCATTATCATGGTTTACGATGTTCGACATCATATCATCGTAATGTGTTGACGTATTGTGTTTTATGTACCAAAATGTAAACCGCAACTGACCGGGTCAATTGTAATGTTTCCCTCGAATTGTTCTAAGATGTATCAAATCACACAGAGACTAACAATAACACATGAACATAAATATGAAGTAAAAGTAGTAGCTTTACATCTGGTTCGCAAGTTGCGGTGCGCCAGTCACGTGCTAACTCCGCTAGTTGAACGTATTACGCCATGAATCTGGACATCCCAAATTCTTGGTGCAACGGCGTGACGATGTCGCGTGAGTAATAAACGAGTTAATAATTAGCAACAAAGAAACGAGCAACAAGTGAGCGGATCTAGCTGCACACGCTTACTACGATTACCACCTATGCATCAGCACAGGACCGGCTGGTTATCATCAGCAAGAAAAGCTCCGAAACAGAGCCGACCGTCTGATTACAGAAAGAATCACCATCACAGCACACGCTAGTAATCATACTCTACGTACAAAGAATATATATCACACACACGCACACGGACGCACCCTGCCCCGAAGAGATCCGCGCAAGATGCACGTACGATCCACCACCATCGTTCGATTCAGACATTGTCGGGCAGGTCGAAGTGCTGGACGCCGAGCACCTGCTGCGCGGCGTTCTGGACGAAGAGGACGAGGCCGCACTTGGTGGCGCGGAATCCGTCCCAGAGCGCGAACTGCACCGTCCCGGACACGGACTTCTTGGCGGAGGCGCCCTCCCGCAGCGCCGCCACCTTCTCCAGGCGCCGCACGACGTGGTCGTTGAGCAGCGACTTGCCCTTGTTCTCGCCGCGCCCGCAGTCCGTCACCAGCCCGCTCTCGTACAGCGCCACCATCACGCTCGCGCCGCCGCCGCCGCTGCCGGACTCCAACTTGCTGCGCAGGGTGCCCGTGAAGGACGCCTGCAGCGTCGTCGGGTTCGGCCGCTGGAACGTCACCTGCAGGGTGGGTGTTTCAAGCGTACGTTTAGTACTTGGAGCCTGACACTGACACTCCGCCTAATACACGAACAGATAATCAGTTGGTTTTCTTGATAATGAGTTAATTCGTTGGTTAATTATGCTAGTACAAGCATTGTGCCGCGCCTGAATAAAGTACACAGCTGGGCGCCGTACGAATATACTTTTGATCTAAACATGACTGATCCACTACTTGTCTTGGGTAGATCTGAATTATTTGATTCCTGATCCGGCATTAGTACAGTGGCAGATCAATTAGGCTACTCTAGATCCTTCTTACTAAGTCTGCAAACCAGTTAAAACCAATATTCCAGCCGAAGGTTCGATCGGTAATGGCCGTTGACATGTATACAAGAAAGACGAGCGAAATGAAAGCGTACGGCCGGTACCTTCATGGCGGGCGCCGGGTAGCGCGGCGCGTCACGCACGGCGGCGGCGAGCGCGTCCTGCTCGGTGCCGACGCAGTGCGCGCGTCCCTGGACGACGACCTGCGGCGTGAAGAGCGTGTCGAGGCGGAGCGCCTCCACGTAGGCCTTCTGGCGCACGGTCCACGCGCTGGTCGCGAACGGGTCCTTCCACCCGCGGTAGTCCCAGTAGTCCACGTGGAACCCCAGCACCACCACCGCGCCGGAGCCGGAGTCCTGCGCCAGCCGCGCCGCCACCGCGTCCGCCTCGGGGGACGCCGCGCACCCCTGCGACGAGAACAGCTCCACCAGCACCGGGCCCGGCGGGGCCACCTGCTGGTCGTCCGCCGCAGTTGTCCCGTCCTCCGGCGCCGACGCCGTTCTGCGGCCAAAGCACGCCAGCAGCCGCGGCGCCATTGCGATCGGACTGATGAGCTGGGGTGCAGCAGCTGGTTGGTTAGTTGCGCTGGCAATGTGCGTGGTGGCGAAGAGAAGAACGATGGATCAGAGTGAGGCGTCCGCGCGCGCGTTGGTCCGTGCCGGGCAAGGTAAAGTAGTAGGTCGAGGTGATGGCTGACGGGGTAGCGGTTGGGTTGGTGGAGGGGAGAGGAGAGGAGGAACGTGGCGGTGGCGACGGCAGGCGCCGGATACCACACACACACCAGCCTGGGACAGCCGGGCAGCACGCAACTTCTATTCGATCTTGACTGGCCGGCTGCATACGTTGCGACCAATTTGCCTTCCCATCTGTACACCTTGCCTAACTTCCATTTACCTTTTCCTTGCCAACTTTGCATTTGTTTATTTGTTTATGCAACTCGAGTAGTGCGATCTGTACCCAATAATTCGATCTGCCGCCACCGCGCGCCTTTGCCGAGCGAAACGGGACGAGGAAGAGCTCTTTCGCTCACCTTTCGCTTTTGATCACGATGGATTCGTTCCTTCGCGCGGTGTATTTTGTTGTGGGCTCGAGCGTCGACAGACGACGACGGACGGTGTCTGTCGGCCAGAGTGCTTGAATCCGCGTATGCACGCACGCAGCGATCGATATTATTGGCCTTGTTGTTCAAGACGCAAATAAACACAGAAACACTCCAACAGCCACCACGTTGCTGCTTTACCCGTTAATCATGTACTTCAATATCGTAATACGCTGCGCGATAAATGTCATTGGTGCTTTGGCCTTTGGGTGTCACTGTTCAGTGGACTCACAGCTCACTGGATCGGACTGCGTGTACGCTGCGCGGTCGCTTCCGCAGTTCCGCTGTGAATTTTGCGCCTGTAATCCTTTGGGATCGTCAGTTCGTCACTTAGCCAGCAGTCCAGAGAGGCCCTCGGTGATCGGATGATCTGATTTGCATAGCGTGGCTGAGTGCTGCCGCGCCGCGCACCTGCTAGCACATGGACGTCCTACCTGATCACTGTCGGTGTAGCTGAACCACCCCCTACAACCGCGTCGCTACTCGTGGATTGCGGTACTTCAACTGGGCTGCACCGACAGTGAAGGCGCCCTGATGTGTACGCATCATCTGGGCTAGGCCTATCTAAGCCCAATCAATCCGCAGCGCAGTAGTCAATCATGGACTAATGGAAGGAGGCCTATCTGAATCAGGCCCCTTTCTTCCGGTGAAAGAAGCAGGCTCATTGGGCTTTCGGAAAGTTGTCTACCAAGCTTAGCCCGCAAGAACTTGCCACCACCGGCCAGGCGGTCACCGGGTTTGCCGAATCCGTCTCTCTCCCCTTCCGGAGTCCTGGAGTGACGGCGCACGCGGCGGGTGCGGACGTGCAGGTCCGTCCCGTTCAGTGGCGTTCGCCCATGCACCGGTGGCGCCACACGGCCAGAGCAGGCGACCGCGCCGGGCCGGCGTCACGTGAAGCCACGTGAACGGTGGGACCTGTCTATCCATCCATCCCGCTCCGCTCCGGTGCAGGTAAATCTTGTCCTGTCGTGGCTCATCGCGTCTGTGTCGCTGTTAGGGGTGGCAACGGATCGGGTTCGGATTGAGTGGAGCAAACACCCACCTGCGACGTGAGATATCTCGGGTGAAGAGTCACACCTACGCCCGCGCCCGCGGGTGAACAATGGCACTCGCGCCCGCGCCCGTCGGGTTTCGGACGGGTGTTTCGGTGCCCGTCGGGTTTAGCTTAATAAAAACTAAAACACATATTCAGTACACATTCGACGAATAATCTCAGTTTTGAATCTCACTCTCACGCTAATCAACACAACATTGACAAGTCACAGCTAATCACAATCACAATCTCAAGGGGTGTTCGTTGCATGGAGTCTAAAATTTAGAGGGAAGAATCTTGTCATTTAAGAGTATTAAATAAAGTTTAATTACAAAACTAACTGCAGAACCCCTGGTCTAAATCGCGAGACGAATCTAACGAGGGTAGGTAAGCTGTGATTAGACGATAGTTACTGTAGCATCACTGTAACAAAATATAGATTAATTAAGCTCGTTAGTTTCGTCTCGTAAAGATATACCTATCTGTAAAAAAGTTTTGTCATTAAATTTTATTTAGTACTCTTAAATAATAAAATTCTTTTTAATATGACAGATCTAAATGCTAAATGCTAAAGCAACGAACGCCCACTCACTCCCAGGCTGCGTGGAATGTTTAGTTTCCCCAATAATTAAATCTCAAGTCAAGCCACGCATGCAAGGAAACAGGACGAACTATGAAAATCCCCCCATATTCAAGCATCCCGAAGCAAAGCAGAGCACGAAAGCAGCAAGAAAGGAGGCAGACCACCTCGTCTTCAGAGCCAATTTGGCCAATTTCGCAAACAGCAACAGCAACAGTGGGATGAGATGGGACGCCGGATGCGGTGCGTAGGTGCTCGGGCTATACTTCCGTCGATTCGTCGATGCGGTGCAGGACTGCGGTGTTGAGACGTCGATTGAAGGTGGAGGCGACCGGGCGGTAGGATTCGACCGGGTGCGGCGGCGTCGCCGGCAAGATTTGGAGTTGCGGTGGTGGCGGCGCGTGAACAAACGGGAGCGGGAGTGGGGAGTCGGGGGCGGCGCGTGAACAACCAGGAAGTTCGGCGCTGGACCAAGCAAGAGTTGGCGGGTGGACCGGTGGTGGGCTGGGCTGGTGGCCAGGTGGGAAGTTTGCTGGGCTGACATTCGGGCGCCCGTCGGGGCACGCGCGGGGGCAATGTGACACCCGGCTCCAACCCGAGGTATCACGGGTGCGGGTGCGGGTGCGACCCGCGGGGCCAAAATGGCACCCGTGCCCGCGCCTGTCGGGTGTAAAACCCGCGGGCACCCGAACCCGCGGGTGGGATTGCCATCCCTAGTCGCTCTTGCTCAGCGCTCGTGTCGTTCTCCGTTGCTGCGATTCGGAGAAAGGAGAACAAACAGTGCCGCGACCAGTGGCGGAGCTAGGAAATTTACATAGGAGCCCGGCCAAACATGATCAATATAAAGCAATGTATATTGCCAATAACGATAGTAGGCTGATTAAAAAAAATGTCACTATATATGTATGCATTAAGTATTTGCAGTAAAAAAAATTGTGGCCGCACTATGTAAAAGAAATGGTATGAAATGCTAAGGTGCAACCTTTTCATACTATGATTACCCTTCAATAATTAATCCAAATTATAAACTAGCAACGGAAGTGTTTAAGAATCGAATTGAATTTAATCAAGAACAACAAGTCAGGAAGTCTTACCTTGCCTCGAACTGTTGTTGTCACAGAGGAGTGCAGAGCTATACAAAACAAATTGTGATCCACTGATCACTGTGTTCCTCGGCTCGTCATCGTGGACAGCGTTGTCGCGTGCCAGGCTACCGGTGTGGTGCCGCCGTGTGCTGGGGTGTGTATAGTTTTGAAGCTGGGAACGCAAGGTGCATGCACACGATGCGGCGGCGAAGGGTTTGGCTAATGCAAGCAAATTACCATGATTACCGTCATCGATCTCAATACACGGGGAAGGCCTGAAGCAACACGTATTAGCTAAGCCAAGAGGCAATAAAGCCCATGCACTCATTAATTATTTTCTTAAGCGGTGTTGGCCCATAATTTGTTAAAGCATGCAGGTTAAAAAAATTGTTGCTTCCTCTAGCCTTTGGGGGGGGGGGGGGGGGGGCATGCCCCCCCCCCCCCCCCCCCCCCCCCCGAGGCTCCGCCACCAGCCACGACAAATCGACCTTGTACGAGGAGACGAGAGACCCACACTGAGGCCATAATTTTGGATAATGACATTGAAAGGAATCAAGGATTTCAAAGGAAAAAGAACACTTAATTACACGTTTGTTTTTTCCCTGTACCCAAACACGACATTGATCGATGATGCTGCAGTTCAGCAGTCGCTTCTTTGAGCGTAGAATGCAACCGAGTCGAGTTCAGCAGTCGCTTCTTTGAGCGTAGCATGCAACCGAGTCGACCTCTTGGATCCGTGCTGTGCTTGCAACTTATTCCACGTTCTGGCACGACAGAACACATGCCATGCTAAAACTATTACATACTGTGATCGTCTGATGGATAAATCGAGTTTAGTTTTTACAGGTTCCAAGTTCGAGTGGGCTTCATATATAAATTTCGCATGGCCTTCGTTGTCGGTTCCTGCAAGGAACATATATAGGAGGTGTTTGTTTCGCGTATTGTATCTAGGGCTGGACGAAAAGCTCGTGGCTCGTTAGCTCGACTCGGCTCGTGACTAGCTCGGCTCAACTCGGCTCAGCTCGTTCACTTTTTCTAATGAGCCGAGCCAGGTTTGTAGCTCGTTATGTTTAACGAGCTGGCTCGTGAGCCGCTCGCGAGCCAAACGAGCCAGCAAATCTCAACAGGCCCAGCATCCCTCAGTCCCCTCTTTCCTCTCCACGCCTTATCCCTTACCTGAATCGAGCTCTCGTCACACCTTGCCTACTCCCTAGTCCCCATCGCACGCATGCCTCGCTCCGTTCGCGAGCCGCACCGCTTGCCTCGCTGGTCCGTCACCCTGCTCCCTCGCCGTTCACTTGCGAGCTTGCTCGGAGGAGCTTCACAAGGTTGTCGGCGCCTCCTTCCCCCGTCGCAACACTCTCTTCTCCCTTCCCCTTCGTCATTGACACTGCATCCATCCACGCCAAAGCTCATGGTGAGCTTGAGGTCGTTGTCCTCACCATTCTTCCCACATGACCATGGCGACGACGGAAGGGGACCGAGTCAAGATCTAAACCGCGTATAGGCAACGTGACGCGTGACGGCTGATGGCTTCAAGCCGGGAGGTGCCGCCCCTACCCCTACTCCTCTCTCGGCAGCGACGACCTCCATAACGTCGGCCTCTACCACCCCTCCCGGCACACCGTCGTGCTTAAAGGCGTGAAGATGTACCTGATGGCGTGGTCATCGTCTTGTTCCCCAGGTCGCAGCAGAGATGCTGGAGGCGAGCGGCGAGCTTAACGAGCTGGCTCGCGAGCCAGCTCGAGCTCGTAACGAGCCGAGCCGAGCCAGCATTTCAGCTCGTTGAGATAACGAGCCAAGCCGAGCCAGCTCATTATCCTAACGAGCTAGACCGAGCCGAGCCGAGCTGAGCCGAGCTGGCTCGCTAGTCCAGCCCTAATTGTATCGCATTCGCATTACGGAGCGGTATGGAGATGCGTTACCGGCGTTTGTTTTGACCTCCGGCGCAATGCGATACCGGTCTATTTAACTCCAATACCCCTCCTCGTCGGCCGTATTCACGATTGATTCCGCCGCAATCAATACCCTCCCGAACTCGCCTCCTCTCGAAGCCGGCCGAGTGCTCCATCGATCCAGCGTGCTGGTTGCCTTGTCCATGGTTCGACCTCGCCCGCCGATCCCCTCCGGCCCTCCTTGCTCGGCAGCCCATCCTCGTGCCCTGCAGCTCCTAGATCTACGGCGCCTCCTCCATGGTTGAAGATCTACAGCGGGACCTCGCGCCCTCGCGAAGCTTGCATCCTCATGGCGCGAGGTTCAGCAAGAGGCAGGCCAGGTCCGCCTCTTCGTCGTTCTCGGTGCTTTGCTTGTGATTTCGTCCAAAAATTGTTCTGCTGCTCTGTTCGTTCAGAGGTTCATGCATGTACGATTTGATATTCGTGACATTCATTTGAGATTTGTGATGGTCTCTTTGATTTTGGTTATGACATCATTAACCTTTGTGCCAAATCAGTGGGAACTATCGAGCTTCTTTCCTCTTTCTTCCATAATTTTTGGTTTCTTTACACTGACGGACTGCTGCACTAGCTCATTCCCATACCGTTACGAGAGATTAACCAAACAAAATCGGTATTAGCTCAAACCGTTTACGTTACCACCGTTTTTTCATTCCCATTGCGTTTGCGATACAGAAAATGAATCAAACACTTCCATAAGAGCTGCGTGCACACCATGCCCGTGGTCGGTGACGCCACCCATGAAACCAGCCGAGTTTGTCCGCAGCCCCAAATCCCATCTCTCCGGAGTCGAGGAGTGACGGCGCACGGACGCACACGCGCGTGCGGATGGGCGGAGGTCCCGTTTTCGCCCATGCCGCGCGCCACCCGTCGCAGCGGCCACGCGACCACGGTGGCCCGGCGTCACGTGAAGCCACGTGAAGACGGGACCCATCCATCCGCGACGTCGCGCTCCGCAGCCTTTGTCCGATGTACGCAAATCATATGAGCCCATCGCGTTCGTGTCGCGCTCCGGCCGTCCGGCGAGCCGGCCCCAAACAGGAAGAAACTTACGGCTCAGCTTGCAGGCAGCAACATCACCGGTGTACTGGGGGAGAAGAGGAGGCCGTGCACCGGGGTCTGCGCCAGAAGTTGGTTGCGTTGTGCCCGTGCGTGCAAGCCATGAGCGCTGCGCGACTAGACTACCTCCCTGAAGCGTAGGGTGCGTTTGTGCTCGATCGCGCCTCGTACAGTCGCGGCGGGCATGGCTCCCTGCCTGACGACCGTGTCGCTTGCTTTGCTTTGCTCGCGTCAAACTATCGTGTCGAAGCTTCCGCGGAACCCGAGCCGAGTTTCCTTCCGGCGGGCTGAGACAGAACATCCACTGAAATTACCCATTTTTTCTCTGGGGGATGCTTAGGTAGGTCGACCTCGACCGTGATGGATGGCGTCGAGATTCCGATCAGCATGCCCGCCGAAACGCGTGCCGGCGGCAACTGCTGGCTGCTTTCCACATAATTTCCCAGTCTTTCACTGGCATTTTTCTGCAGATTATTATCCCGCTTACATGGACCTAAATCGTCAACGGAAGGAAGTTCATCGAGCGCCTTCCGTCCCCCAACGGAACGGATGACGGAAGCTTTGAAAAACAAGACATCTTTTATTCGTCCCATGGCCCTGTCAGTTTTCTTCTCAAAGCAATAACAACAAGAAGTGGTTCTCTCGCCAATAAGCAAGCTTCTGTATCGCGTAGGAGAGAAGCGCTTGTTGGATTTGTACTAGCAAGCCACCACGCAAAGGCCAAAACAACAGTTTCCTTTGCAAGGATCCGTCAACACTCGACAGCGCGTAACATCATCGATTTAAGTCTTGCGATCCAGATGACGATGAAATGACATTTCGGATTAATTTCCATAGCACATCTACATAAAGGATCAGTGCATCATTACGCTATATACAATGCAACAGTCACCTCACCCCAGCTTGGAATTCCCACCCCCCCCCCCCCCCCAAATTTCCCAGATGATTCTTCTAATCGCAACCACCCCACCCCACCCCACGACTCAACGCGGATTAGCTGGGACCCCAGCAGCTGATGTACATGGCCCTGCGGAGCGACTCGTCGGAGCCGGCCTGCCTCCGGCCGTCGGCGGCCGCCCGCGCCGCGGCCAGCGCGGCCGCCTGCGGGACGAGCCCCGCCAGCCGGCCCCGCGCCCCCGCCGTGGCGGCGGCGGCGGGCACCCGGTCCCGCTGCGCCCGCACCGCGGCCACCGTCGCCGCCGCCCACACCCGGCTCAGAAGCGCCATGTTTCACAACTGACAAACCCTTCGCTCTGCGCTCGCCTCGTTCTCTTGCTCGACTGGTTGAGCTGGGAGGTGGGAGAGCGGTGGAGACGGGGCGGTATTTGTAGCGGGAGGGAGGGTGGTTTTGGAAATTCCGGCTGATGGTTTTTCCTGACGGGTGGTGGTTTCGGTATTATCCCCTGCGATATCTTTTCCTGGCCCGGTCGCTTGTGTGGGGCAGAGGATAAGGACACAGGCGCTTTTCCGTTCTTGCGTCTCGCCGAGTTTCTCCTAGCCTTCTTCTCACGAGACGGCCACGGAATCTGGCCTACCTGGGCGTGTCATCGCATATGGGTATCGTTCTCTGTTCATCAGAGATTGATCGTGCTGCCGGTGAGTGTTTTGGTTGATCGGTTGCATTATCAACAGAGTGTTAGATACCTATAACGTTGACAGCTTGGAAATCAGTTCTCCTTCAATGCTTGATCAATTGTTATGAAATTCTATACGGGCTATATGATTTTCTGCACAGCCGGGCGCAGTGAGAGAAACAGGGGAACTCTCTTCGCGCCATGATTCAGAATCTTACAAAGTACCACCTCGCACCTGGACATGAATCTTGCTGCTCCATACTAGCTGCACTGGCAGCGTGTAATTTAGCACCCGAGATCGTCGCGCATGAGGAGAAATCCGCGCCAATGCGCGATAAGATTGCTTGTTTCGTAGCAGCGCGCGTGAGATTATAACAGGTGTCCGGGCTTATCCACGAGGGGCCGTGGTGAGTCATCGTTTTCCATCACGCAGTAGTGTTCGTTTCCACCTCTCTAAACTTTAGACTTCTAAAATGAAGAGAATTTTATTATTTAAAAATATTAAATAAAATTTAAAGACAAAACTTTTTTAACAGTTGAATGCTCATTTCGAGACGAATTTAATGAGCCTATTTAATCTATGTTTTGTTATACTGATGCTACAGTAACTATCATCTAATCACGGTTTAATTACTCTCATTAAATTCGTCTCGCGAATTAGACCCAGGATTCTGCAGTTAGTTTTGTAATTAAATTTTATTTAATACTTTTAAATAATAAAATTCTTTTAATATGATCTCTCTAAAATTTAGATCGTTTTTGGATGCAGTTATATGTGGTACTTCTTGTCCACTTCTCCGGTGTAATTTATTCGCAGCATTCTGACTAGTACAATTATGGGGTTGTTGACCCTGATAATTGGTTGGGAAGACATGATAACGTTATCTCTGGGACACGGGACTGTTTCACCTGATTCTATTTTCTTTGATTTTAGAAATTAGAAGAAGGGTAGTTATTAAAGGCATCATGTTTCTTTTCTTTGCAAAAACAAAGAAGCATACAAAAGGAGGGGGGAAATAAAACTGTACATTAATCTCAGGCTTGCACTGAAACTGCTCTAGGTTTACATGTTCATGTTTTTACAAACACACACAGGTTCCTTTTTACTCGATGCAGCTTTGCTCCATCATCCATCGATCCTTCCCCCCGAGCATACAACCAAGAACCCGACGACTCCTGGTTAGAACTCAGCTCATGGAACTAGGCGAGAGAGCGAAAGCAAAGCAGATGCTCTGCCAGCGACTGGCAAGTGAGCTACTCTCTTTGTTCAGAAATAGATATCGCTGTTGACTTTTAGACATCACATTTGACCGCTCGTCTTATTCAAAATATTTATTTAAATATAAAAACAAATATGTCATAATTAAAATACATTTAACGATAAAATAAGTTGTAAAAAAATAAATAATATTTGTATAAAAAATTTGAATAAGACGAGCGGTCAAACGCGATATCTAAAAATTAACAGTGACATTTATTTTGAAACGAAGGGAGTATCAGTGATAGCCTATCACGATATAGCTCTCGATCATGAAAAACCATTTCGCTGCAGTTGCAGCACCGGCGACTCTTCCACGGCAGGCTGGCGGCTAGCTGGGGCCCCAGCAGCTGAGGTACATGACCATCCGTAGCGACTCCTCGGCGGTACGTGCGCCGCCGTCGACCTTGCCGGCCGACGACGTCAGGCCGGCGAGCACGGACACGCCCCGCTTCGCCGCGAATGTGCTCGGCTTGGCCACCTGCTCCTTGAGCTCAATGGCGGCGCCCAGCGTCACCGCCATGTACGCCTTGTTCGCCATTGCAAGTTTCATCGATCCCTCCGTCTTCTTAAAACGGATACGCCACACGTGTGCCTGTTTGTAACTTTTAATGCTGAAGCTTCCAAGATCCAACGCAACAAGCTTTGCACAATCTTTGATGTGTAGGAGTGCATACTACTCTGCATTGGATAGAGGGATGGAGAAGTGAGCTATATATGCACCTTGCTGACACGCCATTGGTTGATGCTGAATTGACAATGGCCAATGGTTTTGCAGGCAGAGGGAAAAACAGGTGGCTGGGCGGACCACTGGTTCCTTCAAACCGGGAGCTAGGGCTGGACAGAGTCCATGGTATGGGTATGGCCGATGAGGCCAAACGGATAGGCACTGCAGTTACGGGGACTTGTCTTCTCTGCAACGTTCAGTTTACCTTGCGTGTGCCTGTCGCTCCAATCACGTTCAGGAATCCGGCCGGCAGCTCTTCATGCCTCTATTGGCTCACTTTGCTTGTTCGAAACGGGGGTGTTGGTTTTCATCATTCTAAATTTTAGACCTTTAAAATAAAATAAAATTTTGTTATTTAAAAGCATTAAATAAAATTTAATGATAAAACTTTTTTGACAGATGAATGCTCATATGAAGACGAATCTAATAAGCCTAATTAATCTATGTTTTGCTACAGTAATGCTACAGTAACCATCATCTAATCACGGTTTAATTACTTTTATTAGATTCGTCTCGCGAATTAGACCCGGAGTTCTGCAGTTAGTTTTGTAATTAAACTTTATTTAATACTTCTAAATAACAAAATTCTCTTTGATGTGACCCCTCGAAAATTTAGACCCCTAGAAACGAACACCCAAGGTTAAAATTTTAGCCCCGTCACATCAAAGAGAATCTTGCCATTTAAAAATACTAAATAAAGTTTAATTACAAAACCTTTTTACAGATGAAGGTTAATTTATGAGACGAAACGAGCCTAATTAATTCATATTTTGTTATAGTGATGCTACAGTAACTATCTTCTAATCGCGATTTAATTACTCTTATTAGATTCGTCTGGCGAAATAGTACAAAGTTCTACAATTAATTTTGTAATTAGATTTTATTTAGTATTCTTAAATGACAAGATTCAAAATGCAGAAACTAGGGATATGGAAGAACAGATACAGTACCAGTAGGGTGACTGATATGGATAGGTTCTCTGATCTGGATCATTATCCGTTACGCACATGCAAGAATCTTGAGAGCCTCCGGCCTTCCTCCTCCATGTGCTCGTCTAATATTTTGTTTCTGACACTGCAGAAGCCATTAAGATACAGACTCTCTAATGAACTGCCTGGTTATCTATCCCTATGAATAAAGAAGCGGGAGACAAACACTTAACATGACAAACCACTTGCACTTCTTTAAACTTCTTTCAGTATTATTATTTCTTTCTGTTGTAAAACTCTTAATTGGGCCAGGCCCACTTTCTAGAAGAAGGAGTCCTGGTCCATATGGGCTGCTTTATCGAATCCAGACCCAACACGAAGTTAGGGTTCCCCCCTTATATATAGTTGAGGAGACCCCCCCTGTAACCTGACACCAGAATTTCGCAATAAAGAATTTCGTCTCCTCTATTCCAGTTTTACTTTTCGTTATCTGTCGTGATCTACGTGCCGTCGTTCCGCCGATAACCTAACACGTTATCAGCACGCTCTACGAGAGATTCGACCAGCAGATCGGTGAGCTACGGTACGTTCTTGTTTTTGCGTATGATTTTTGCTATCTTGACTCGTTGCAGTCAAGATCTGTCCAGAAATCAATAGATCAGATCCGAGGACGAGCTTTAGGAGCTATGGCCGTCCGAAGACGTTCTGCATCTGAAGAATCGTCAAAAACATGAAGAAAAATAAGTTCGGGCGCAACGTCGCCAGGAAGCAAGCCTCCAGTGCAACGACACCGGAGTGCTCAGCTCCTAGATCTAACTCTAGATCTCGATCTGTAAAGCAACAGAAGATGGCGCCAGATCTAAACCTAGATCCGAAGCATCACAGAGAAACAAAAAGGGCTAAGGGTTTCATTCCCTAACCCTAGATCGAGATTTGAAGAACTCTAATCCTACCCGGCACGAAGTCCGGTACAGATACGGTGTCACATCGTCGAGTTCAGATCTAAAACAGAAACAACAAAGGGAAAAGGGTATTAACCCTAACCCTAGGTCCAAGATCCATGAAGAAAGAAAAAAAAGAAGAGCAACACGCCGCCAGCCCGGACTCCGCTGCCGCTCGCAGTAGGCGGCGAGCTCCGGCCTCCGCACCGCGCGCGCGCACGCCGCGTCGACGACGGCCCACCGCGCAGGCCCAGCCGACGCTCGCGCGTCACGCCAGCGCGATGCAGCCGCGGGCCCCGCGCAACACTCGCGCAACGCGCGTCGGCGCTGCCTCGGCCCGGCCTGGCTGGCGCTGCGCGCCGCGACAGCGCGGGCCCCGCCTGCCGGCTCGGGACGGCCTCCGCGTGGCCCCGCGCCGCCTGGCCAGGCCCCCGGCCGCCGCGCCGCAAGCTGGCACACGCGCCGCGAGCGACACCACGGGCCAGCCGAGCCAAGCCGCGCGTGACTGGGCCCCGCCCGCCGCACCGCCTGCGCGTCGGGCTACAGCGACGTGCTGCAGGCACCACCCAGCGCGCCACGCGCTCGAATCACACGGCGCCCCGGCCACCGCGCGGTCAACCCGAGTCCGGCTACCCACCTACCACTCAGATCTGGAGGAGAAGCAAAGAAAGGGAGAAGGAAGAAGGGTGGCGGCGGCTGCCTGGTGGGAGAATAGGAGAAGAACGGAGTGAAGACTAGGGTTTCAGCCCGTATATATTCTCGACGCGATTTTTACGAAAGAATCCTCCAGAAGATCGTGAAATTGCAAGATAAACCCCGAGCGGTTCTGGAAGTTTTGACAATTATGAAGAAGTCCTCCGGATATCAGAATATTACGAGAAATACTCGGAAATTCTGAAGCAGCCCTCGGAGTACCAGAAAATTATGAAAATATCCTCGGAATATCTGGAAATTACCAGAATATCCCTGGAATATCTGAAAATTACGAAAAAATCCTGTTAATTACGAAAATTGACATGGATACTCCGAAAAATTCTGGATTGTGTTATTTTTGCATATAACACCCCAGTTTTGGTGTCATTATATAGAAACACCAAGATTATAACTTAAACATGCAGTTTTTGTTATACTTATGCTCTCTATTACTTGGATACATGAATTAATCCGTGCACATTAACATCATGCAGATGTCTGACCTCGTGAAGAGAGACTTTGAAGTCTTGACTCCTCATGGAAGCAACTACCTGTCATGGGCACTTGATGCGGAGATCCTCCTAAGCAGCAAAGATCTTTTGAAGACCGTTCTGCCTAAGGCGGGAGACACTGCCGCAACAGACGTGGAGAAGGCGCAGGCTTTGCATTTCTTGCGCCACCACTTAAGTGCTACTCTGAAGAGTGAATACATGACAGAACGTGATCCAAAAGTCTTGTGGGACTCATTGCAGAAACGCTTTGAGCAGATTGAAAATGTCTTACTCCCCAAGGTTGAGCGTGAATGGCAAAACCTACGCTACCAAGACTACAAGACTGTGGAGGATTACAACACTAAGCTTTATGGGATTGTCACACGCATGAAGCTTTGTGGCAAAGAGCTTACGCAAAAGGATCTTATTAACAAGACCCTCTCCACCTTTCACCCTAAGTTCACTCATGTGAGCCGCCAGTACAAGAAGGAGAATTATGAAACCTATGTCGCCCTGAGTAATGCATTGCAGCAAGATCAGGGGGAGGACGAATTGATCATGGAGAATCATAAGAATCGTCCTACTGGCTCATTGGCACCGCATGAAGCGAATGCCGTCTCCTTCAATAAGAAGAAGAAGAACAAGAATAACAAGGGTAAAGGTGCTCCCAAAGCTACACCAAATGCACCCCCGAAGGTTCAAAACAAACCTAATACTTTCAAGAAGAACGCAAAAGGGAAGTCAAAGAAGACACCTTCAGGGGGAGCATATGGTGAACAGGATCAAGATTGCTATAGGTGTGGTATGCATGGCCATTGGTCCAAAATATGTGAAACACCACAGAAGTATGTTGACATGTACAAAGACCTCAAAAAGAAGCTCGCGCAGCATGAGGCTAACTTTGTTGAAGGCACGCAGCCAACAACAAAGACACCAATGGACCATGCAACACCAAGCAAATCCTCTGACCTGGAGTTGGACAATGATCTCATGGATGAAGAAGAAGATGTGCATGGAGATTCTGCGTAGTCATGAAGACTATTAAGAATTACTTAGTTATCTATTTGTAATAGGAGTGAAATAAGTTTAAATTCCTCGAAGGAATTAGTTCGTTTATGTAATCTCTCGAAGAGAAGACATTTGCTTTGAATAAATCAGTTTGTGAAGTTTGTCATTGATTACTCTCTTTGTTTATACATTTCTTATGTATGAATTACAGCATTGTGAAGCAAAATGACTATGGATGAGGAGCTCTGTCTCGTAGACAGTTGCACCACCGCTACTATTCTAAGGGACACTTGCTATTTCCAGACACTTCGAAAGTATACTGGGAATATTCTTACTGTTATTGGCAATAATAATAAGATTGTTGGCAAAGGAAGGGCCACATTTGTTCTACCAAATGGTACGCAATTAACAATCCAAGAAGCATTACTTTATCCGGATTCAACCCGGACATTGTTAAGCTTTAAGGATATCCGAAGAAATGGGTTTCACGTAGAAACCAATGATGATGGAGGTGAAGAACGTCTGATCATAACCAAGAAAGAAGGCAATAAGAAGACCACTATTGAAAGTTGTCCGTCAGTCAAAGAAGGCTTGTACTACACGTATATTAAGCCAAACAAAGAATTTGCTACGTTCAAGACTATCTTTACCAATCAAGAAGCATATAGATTATGGCATGACCGTCTTGGTCACCCTGGCCTTAATATGATGCAGAGAATTATGAAGAATGCAATGGGGCATAATTTGAAGACAAAAGATTTCCCAAATCAAGCAGATTTCTTGTGCATTGCATGCGCAAAAGGGAAGCTTATTACTCGCCCCTCGCAGCTTAAGATTCAAGCAGAATCTATGTCATTCCTTGAACGAATTCAAGGTGATATATGCGGACCAATTAGTCCCTTATCAGGGCCTTTCCGCTACTTCATGGTGTTAATAGACGCTTCCTCGAAGTGGAGCCATGTATGTCTATTATCTACTAGAAACCATGCATTTGCACGATTGACTGCCCAGATCATACAATTGAAGACATATTTTCCAGATCATAGAATCAAATCCATTCGAATGGATAATGCTGGAGAATTTAAGTCGAAGGTATTTGATGATTATTGTATGAGTATGGGCATCAAAGTGGAACACTCCGTACCACACGTGCATACACAAAATGGTCTTGCAGAATCATTAATCAAGAGGATCAAATTGATCGCTCGACCATTGTTACAGAATTGCTTATTGCCTACCTCTTGTTGGGGGCATGCGGTGTTGCATGCAGCAGCACTTATCCAATTACGACCATCTGCTACACATGAAGAATCACCATTAGCATTGGTGCGTGGTAGAATACCAAATGTTTCCCATTTACGGAGATTTGGATGTGCTGTATACATTCCAATCCCTCCACCTCAGCGAACTGCTATGGGCGCACAACGGAAACTCGCAGTTTACGTTGGATATGAAAGTCCGTCCATAATCAAGTACTTAGAACCCTCCACTGGAGATTTGCATACTGCAAGGTTTGCTGATTGTATCTTTAATGAAGATCATTTCCCGGCATTAGGGGGAGGAAAGTATCTCTCTAGAGAAGAATGCCGGCAAATAGATTGGGATGCTAAAGGAATCCTAGGAATGGATCCTCGCACTAAAGAAGCTGAACTCGAAGTTCAGAATATACTCCACTTGCAAAGAGTTGCTAATGAATTGCCTGAAGCTTTCACCAATACAAGAGACATTGTGAAGTCTCATATACCGGCTGTAAATGCTCCTGAAAGAATAGAAATCCCATTTGAAGGGGATGAATATATGGAATTCCAACCTTCTTCTATAAAAGCAACGAATGCTAGGAAGAGGGGGAGTGAACCGGTTACAAGGGCACCTAAGAAGCCTAGAGTACAAGCTCAAGCTAAAGCTCCTAGGAGACGTCCTGCGGAAAAGAAGCCTAAGCAAACTGCTCAAAAGAAAACCAAAGAAGGTGAAAGTGATCCACATGAAGTGGTGAGACTTGAAGAATTAAACCCAAGTGAGAATATGCATGAATCTCATGAGGGGATACCGGAAATTCCTGACCTCAATGTATCTATCGATAATGAGGATCAAGGAAATGAAAATTCAACGAATTATGTTGAGACGGGAGTGGTATATAATAGAAAGACACTTGAAGTCAATACATACTTTGCCGAAACGATTGCAACACAAATTGATTTGGAATCTGAACCAAAATCAATGAAGGAATGCAAGAAGCGTCCTGATTGGCCAAAGTGGAAAGATGCAATCTGTGCAGAGTTAAACTCGCTAAAGAAAAGAGAGGTGTTTGGTAGTGTAAACCTTACACCAACTGGTATTAAACCAGTGGGTCACAAATGGGTGTTTGTCCGGAAGAGAAATGCTCAAAATGAAGTGACTAGATACAAGGCGAGACTCGTAGCGTAAGGTTTCACGCAGAGACCTGGCATTGACTACGAAGAAACCTACTCTCCCGTAATGGATGGAATCACATTCCGGTATTTGATCTCAATGGCGGTGAATATGAATTTGCAGATGCGACTTATGGATGTGGTCACAGCATATCTATATGGAACATTAGATACAGAAATCTATATGAAAGTTCCAGAAGGTATTAAAGTCCCAAATGAAGATGACCGCAAATTATATAGTGTCAAATTACAGAAGTCACTATATGGTTTGAAACAATCAGGGAGAATGTGGTACAACAAGCTCAGTACATTTCTTTTGGAAAAGTGATTTGTGAAGAATGAAGATTGTCCTTGTGTATTCATAAAGAAATCAGAGAAAGGCTTTTGCATAATCTCTGTTTATGTTGATGACTTGAACATCATTGGTACTACCAATGAAATTGAAGAGACTTGCTCATACTTGAAGACTGAATTTGAAATGAAGGACCTGGGCAAGACTACATATTGTTTAGGTTTGCAACTTGAACATACTTCTGAAGGGGTACTCTTGCACCAATCAAACTATACCAAGAAGGTATTAGAGAGATTTAATATGCACGAAGCATATCCACTCCGATCACCTATGGTGGTGAGATCCCTTGATATAGATCAAGATCCTTTTAGACCGAAGCAGGAAGATGAGGAATTATTGGGACCTCAATATCCATACCTCAGTGCCATTAGAGCCTTGATGTACCTTGCGAATGGTACAAGGCCCGACATAGCTTTTGCTGTTAATCTACTTGCAAGATATAGCTCAGCACCAACTCGAAGGCATTGGAATGGCATCAAGCAAATCCTCCGATATTTGAGAGGAACTGAAGACCTTGGATTATTTTTCAAGAAGAATGGGGAATTAACCCTTGTAGGTTATGTTGATGCTGGATATTTATCTGATCCACATAAATCAATATCTCAGACGGGATATGTGTTTTTATTTGGAGGAACTGCAATTTCGTGGAAGTCAACGAAGCAAACATTGGTTGCTACATCGACAAATTACTCGGAGATCATCGCATTGTTTGAAGCTGCAAAGGAGTGCGCCTGGCTCAGGAGGATGACAAGCCATATAATAAAGACCAGTGGAGTGGCGTATACTCCATCCCCTACAATTATCTATGAAGATAATAAAGCTTGTATTGCACAAGTACAATCGGGATACGTAAAGTCGAACAGGACAAAGCATATGTTACCTAAATTCTTCCACACGCATGAAATGCAAGAGCAGGGAGAGATTTTAGTAACACATGTCCGATCTTGTGACAATCTTGCAGATATGTTCACAAAGGCCTTACCTTCCCGCACTCTCGAAGAGTGTCGGCGTGGTATTGGCATGAGAAGACTTAGAGAAGTGCTTGGAACAGGGGGAGAACTTCCCTAAGTACATCATATTCCCGAACTAAATGAGTTATCTCGAAGATAATTCATATCAGTCATGAAGATTGATAAACATTAATCATGAAGATTAAAAACATTGCACTCTTTTTCCCTTATGAGTTTTTCACATGAAGTTTTCTCAATAAGGTTTTTAACGAGACAATGTGTGCATACAAGTGGTGGTAATATGTGCTTTTTTCTCCAATTTTTCCCACTGGGTTTTTAGGAGTTTTTATGAGGCATACTTATCACGATAAAGAGCCCAAGGGGGAGTGTTGTAAAACTCTTAATTGGGCCAGGCCCACCTTCTAGAAGAAGGAGTCCTGGTCCATATGGGCTGCTTTATCGAATCCAGGCCCAACACGAAGTTAGGGTTCCCCCCTTATATATAGTTGAGGAGACCTCCCCTGTAACCTGACACCAGAATTTCGCAATAAAGAATTTCGTCTCCTCTATTCCAGTTTTACTTTTCGTTATCTGTCGTGATCTACGTGCCGTCGTTCCGCCGATAACCTAACACTCTCTACCTCTCTCAGATGCTTCTGTTCACCGGGCAAAAAAATAAGCATCGAAGGGTGCAAGTATATAATTCAGGCTCCTATACAGACTGCCAATTATCCAGATGTGTTGATGGATCGCCCATAAAGAACAACGGTTAAAAGTGACAGGTCACAGATAAGTGCATCGACTATTTAAAGAGCACCAAAGATCTCACGAATCTCATCTTGGAACGACATCATGGTGCTTTCTGGTCATGCCTATATTTCGCACACAAGTGGATATCGCAATCAAGTAGTAAGCTGGTAAACTTGAAGCGGTTTAATATTTCGTTAGGCGACAAATCATATTGTTATTATAATAATTAAGGGATTGAAGTAGTTGTATTAGTTAACTGAAGCATTTGTCTTGTGATAAAAGGCGTCTAATCCTAGTTTATAGATCAGAGTCGGGTTTTTCAGTTTTTGGTAACACTCAGATCAGTGCCGTTGAGAGTGACACGCATTTAGAGGACAATTCTCTTCTCACTTGGTAAAGTGTTACGATCAGGGGCTAGAAAACCCTAGTGGCTCATACCCAGTATTTTTGTAACTTTGGAGTAGAATCTGGAACGTCTAATATTCTTCTCTTTTTTCGATTATCGAGCTTGTTCGTCTCGCTGCTTTGCAGTAGTTATTTTGCAGCAGCTACAGTGTTTCAATTATTTTTTCAGCGTCCGCTACAGTATTCGTAGTTATTTCTTCAGCAGTCGCTACAGTAAAACGGCTGCTTCGCAGCGAGGCGAACAGACTGATCAACATCAACCAGTTAAAAAAAAAAAAAAATCAACCATTGCTGCTGTTGCTAGACATACGCATTACATGAGCACAAGACTGTACGAGTCTTCAAAACAAAGTGGAATGAAGACAAAATGCGTTACATCCACTAGACAGACGATCTCCCTTTTTTCATTTTGTGAAAAGAGAGGGTTAAAAGGCATATAAGCTTGGAAAAGCAGCAAAAGAACCAACGCTCGTAACCATTGTTTCTTGAAACATGTAAATAGTGTTCCATTACTTTGCAACATACTGCACGCAGTGAAATCAAATATTTGCAATACAATTCTCTGTCCCATAATGATTGACATCTCTAGTTTTTCTAAAATAATTAATATTCTCACTTCTCAATGCACATTTCTCTCTTTCCAATACATTTCTATTTCTATCTTCTCATTTTCTATGTACCCATCTTTTCCACATCTCCTTACTCCGTGTGCCTAGAGCTAAGGCCAGTCTCAATGAACCTTTCATCAACATTAACTAAGATGTCACATCAACAAAATAGATGACATGACACATCATACGAGAAAAAAATCCCTTTCATTCTCATAAAAGACATTTGACACGGTTTCATATATATGAAAATTCATTGAAACACCCATTGAGAGTAAAAATTTTCATCCCAACATGTTTTGACCAATCTCAATGCAACAATTTAATGTTATATTTTGTTTATAAAATCGTGAAATGAAATCATACATTGATAAAGATCATTTCATTTATCATATAAAAACTCTAAATCTGATATGACACTCTTAGAAAGTGTGAAATAAAAGCATGCATTGAAATTGGCCTAAAATGCCAACTAAATTGAGACAGATAGAGTAATAAATAACAATTGAAACCGGGTTGAAAGGTTTTTAACTTTTCAAAACTCTGCCCTCAACTTTAAAAAAAGTTCTCAAAACGAACATGCTTTCTACCTGGTCTCGGCACATTACTTCCGAACCATTATAAACAAACAGGACTAAGCACAGATCCTACATCGTAACTCACTTCAACCTGTTCAGAGAAATATACCCTTTATTTTGTTTAAGACAAACCCATCAACACCAGCACACAACAACACATTTGTTAACGCTGTTACACAGGAGAGAATACCGGTTAGCTTGACCCTTGGGACTGATCCTGCAAGCACAACCCTAGACTACACACTACACTACCACAACACCTAAGTTTACATGAATGTCACAGCCATTGCTGACGCCATATGCATAGACTCTGGAGCAGCAGAAGGTACAATTTACACAGAATCAACTACTTCAACCTGCTGTTGCGCGAGGTACCTTTCCCTCCGCTCTTTCTGCGACAAACACATGAAGGATGGATTAGCACTGGAGAACAAAAAGCAAGAACCAAACAGAGGACCAGAAAAATTCATGTCAGCTCCGAGAGAACTATACCCATTCATCAATGACAAGCCCTTCACCAACAATTTTTGGGCCATTTTCTTCCGGAGGTTTCTTCCGTGCCTCAAGTGCAGCTTCTGCCTCAGCTAACTGATTGTTGAGCTTTTCCAATTGCTTTGAAAAAGAATGAGTACATGTAAGTTATCATAATTCCAACATCCATTGAATGACTTCCAAATACAAAATACTGTTCTTATCATTTACTTACAGGGCTTGGATTCTCGATGTCCAAGAAAACTACCCTCAGGATCTTCTCAACAACAGCTTGGTCCTTCTGTTCATCAAACTGTAACCGACAAAAATAGTCACTTTTATGAACAGCAAATACACTGGAGTCCCCAAAAAGGTAACTGCTAATGGGAAAACAAAGTTGCAAAAATAGCATAAAAATGAATTTTCATAGTTCCCAAACTACAGTGTATGCATCTCACTCATATCATGCCTTGGATAAAGGACTAGAAGCATGAATTGTCCTCCTATCCAACTTATGACACCAGATATATGGATGCAAAATACGAACAAAATGTTGAGCTAAGATCACCATTTAACTAACTGGTTTTAGAAAATAAAATGGTGCACCATTCTAATTAAACACTCAAATTATCCATCATATTAGGAAATCAACACTACACAAACATTGCTAGATACAATAAATTTATGCATGTACATGAAAGGAGCAAAAGCTGTGATTAGGTTAGAGTGTGGCGACAATACATGCTTAAGCATGGGTATCCTGTACAAGGGAGTAGGGACCTTCACAAGAAAAGGTTCTGAACAATGATCATGTACAATTTTGCTTATCTCATCAAACTTATGGTACAAACTAAAGGCATCAGGTGATATTGGCCTTGAGCTTGAGGACATGCAAGGGTACAGCCAAAATACATCCCGAGGGATGTTACGACGAAAATACAGGCAGGTGCCATCATTCTCCTATTATTTGGTAAGTATAATCAACCTTTGTACCCCAAGCAGCCCTCTAATCACTCGTAGGGAACTTTAGTTTGAGGGAAAAGTGGGGCCGACTGTTGAACACCACTGTTCCCTAATACCAAAATTCTTCGTCATCGGCCACAGTGGTTTGAGGGAAACGAGGAGTCCATGAATTTTGGTGGGAATCACCTTCACCACTGTAAACCTCATAAGCATGTCGCAAAAGTACAAGGATAGTGTCATCCCACCAAAATCATAGCATCATCCCCTGATGAACCAACTCATACTAGGGTAAGGTGGTACCTCAAACAAGTCGTCCATAAATTAATTACCCAATTTGGTGTGCCTAAATTAGACAATATGCTCAAAATGGGGCTTGTACTCAGCTAATCTCACCAAAGTTCACACTAACAACATGTTCTCTCTCTTGTCGCCATATGACCTTACTTTTCACAATGTGAACAGGAAGCATAGCCCTCCCATCACTGAGCGAACTTTCCTAACTAACATCAGTAGAGATCCACGATGTGACCTCCCAACTGGGGACGTCACTTTTGATTAAGTGCTACTCAAGGAAATATCAACCATTTTGACATATAATTATGAGACGAAATATTCTCGTAACTTGGTGGGAATTGAACAAGAATGAAAAAAAAGGGGGGGAGGGGGCTACCAACCAGCTCCGGTGCATATTCCATTGGTCCCTTGACCTTCAAACTCAAAATCTTAAATTTGACCTTGCACTTCTGTAGAACATTCTCATTATTCTCTGGATGCTCCACAAACTTGAAAACTGGCGATTCAGAAAGACAATGATATAAGTACCAAAAAGGAACACAGGGAAGACTAGTCATTACGCAAGTACAGATCCAAGGTTACAACAGTATTACCAGTTGCTATGATAGTCTCCCCAGGGGCAAGGATGGCTCCAGGAGGACGCATAAAGCAACTCTTGGGTGCAGTTGTTTGAAACTAAAAAATCAAATATCAGTTAATAGTCAGAATAATACCATCAACAACAAAAAACAGTGCTGAGATTGTTTGAAATACTGCTTTTCACACATACTCTGCTGGAATAGAACTGTGCAATGCAATAGCGCATACAAACCTTAAATGCTACATGAGACTTGCTTGTATTCTTTATCCTGATTGCACTTTTCACTTGCTTTCCTGGCTCATCTATACAAGGCAACACCTGAATTTCATTAGCTTCTCTTCACAAAAGAGCAAATATTAAAAAGTTTAGAGGCAAAATCAAAATATCATAATTGCTCTTTTATGTTACTGATGGCATTTAGAACAAAAGAATCAAAGTGATTAAGCACGAACCAAGCTAAAAGTAATCAAGCAGTCAAGCATCAGAATTTATCAAGCATTTTCTTGTCTGCTGAGTTCTATCTGATTCCATGAATGGTTCAACCTTTTCAGTTTCCACATAGTGACAGATACCTGGTATCGTGCGTGTAACGAATTTGCAAAATATTTCATTTGGCGTTACTGTCTTCCCCAGAAAACTAGGCTTTCATAGGACACATTTGGATGTTTGCTCATCCATTTAATCGCCATATACTTCAAACGGACCAACAAAAGGTTACAAGGCATCGCGACCTTCCATAACTGCCTACTCACATTACAGCGTCTCACAAAACGACAACTCAAAAGTACGTTATAGAATCTATGCATATTGTAAGATAATCACAAATTTTTCGTGAATTTTATTCCCGCGCTCTGCCACAGCACATTTGCCAAATTGAGCTTCAAATGGACCGGCAAAATTTTCAAGATATTGCAACCTTCCATAACTGCCTTGCTCACATAACAGTGTATCAGAAAACGACAACTCAAAGATACGCAGAAGAATCTAAGCATGTTGAACATAACCACAAAATTGTGGTGAATATCGTTTCCATGTTTCATTTGCATATTCGGTGTCGGCATACTTGTGCGTTGAATCACAAATGGAACCTAAGCACTAAAGACAATAAGCCAAAGAAACTTGCAGCATAAATGGAACCTAAGCACTTAATACAATAAACCAAAGAAACTTGCAGCATAAATGGAACCTAAGCACTTAAGACAATAAGCCAAAGAAACTTGCAGCAAAAATGGAACCTAAGCACTTAAGACAATAAGCCAAAGAAACTTGCAGCATAAATGGAACCTAAGCACTTAATACAATAAACCAAAGAAACTTGCAGCATAAATGGAACCTAAGCACTTAACACTTTAATAGTTGTTGCAATAAGACAGCTGGAAACACCAACATACAACATTATTACGTATTAAAGCTATACACATGGCATACTTCATTATCTAAAAAAAAAATACACATGGCATACTTAGCACACCAGAATTCTTGCTTCAGAATCTTGGGACCGATACTTGAGATCCCAAGTCTAGGAATTTCCAATCGGGGATTCTATTCAAGATATGCTTACTACGATTCAGATCCAACACCGAGATCAATGAAATTCAACTCCGACACAAGGATCACTAAGCCCGGGTGGCAAATGGATCCCAAGATGGAAACTGCACGACGCCAACTAAAACCGAACCCCAACAGTACACAGCCCAGAATCAGCAACTCAATCGCCAAAACGCAGTCAAAACAGCCGATATCCCACGAACCTAACACGATTTACTAACCAGGGTACAAGTCATGCGACACCAGCAGATCAGGTAAAAACGGAATCTTTCTAAGCATCTCGCTACCACAGCACGGAATTAAACAGGAACAACCCCATAAAGCTGTGAGTTATTGGGGCGCTCACATGGGAAGTAGAGCTTGTTGGCCGGATCGAGCCGCAGACGGCGGCGCGCCGGCAGCAGCGCCTTGGCCACGGACGAGATCGACCCGGCCGGCGCCCCCTGCGCGCCTCCGGCACCGTCCCCAGAGACGGGCGGCGCGTCATGGCCGTACCGGCCGGCGGAGTGGTGGATCCCGGACGACGATGACTGCGGCGCCGGCGCCCCGCCGGCCTGACGGAAGGGCATGCGGCAAAGGTTCCAGAGCTTCCCACCGCCGGAGTCGCCGCCGGCGTGCGCGTTCCTCTCCTCGCTGGAGATCGCCATGGGCAGACGGAAGTTACCACTTACCGGAGAGGCTGTGATATGGGCTGGCTGGCGCTCGCTCTCCACGCTCTTCTAAAGTGATCTTTTCTTTCACCGTTTCACCTCAGCTTTCGCTACAGTGCATTCTGCCTCCTCGATCTCGCCCCCTTTTACCTCGTCCTTTCCGGTTGACTTTTATTTCATGGCCTGTGGACTGCGGCTTTATGCTGCTGCAGGCACAGTGAAGCTAATCATGGCCCCTTGCTGGAGTACATCACCGAGGAAGGGAGGAAATGACAGCGGTGAAACGGTGAAGGTGAACAATGTTCCATTGTACTCCTACTTTGTCAATTTGATCTTGGCCAAGGTGATCCACTTCCCCAGCTTCCAAAAATTTTGGCCAAGGTGATCGATTGACACAATGGTTAGATTTAACTGTTAAGTCGAGACCATTTGCAGATATTAGCAAATGGCCAACAGTTTGTAGTATTTCTGCAAATGGCCAGCAGTTTTGTAGTAAATGCCCAACAGTTTGTAGTAAATGACTATTTGGATAATAACTTTTCCTCACATTTATTAGCAAATGGCCAACAATTTGTAGTATAACTGATTTAGTAAGTACTATAACTATAGAGGATGAGTTTGTAGGGAATAATAATGCTGGTAATGAGTTAAAACTGTAGAGAAATATATCATCTTGTACTAGAAGTATTGTCGGCCACTCAAGATAAATTATCGGGAAAGATAACAAATTTTGTAGTGTAGGAAAGGTAAATGCTTAATAAAACCTTTTTTGAAACGTGAGAATTTTTTTCAAAACCATGCATTTTTCTTGTAAAACGGAACCAATTCTTTTAAATTCTTGTATTCCAAAGCGGTCCTAAACCCTGAAGTTGAAGGGAAAAAGGAAGTTTTCAACTCGTCTGAGTGAATATGATGCCTATCATTCGTTGTTTCTAGAGAAAAAGAACGGCAAATGGATGGTATATTACTAAGGGTCAGTTTGGATCCTTTGCCTGGCCTAGCCTCTCTTTGCTTGGCAAGAACATCTGTTTGGTAGGGCTTTGAAAACTTGCTTTGCTAGGCAACCTATCTTACAGTGGCGAGAAAATCCTTGCCAAGCCAGGCGAGCAATTTTTGCTCTCCGGCGCTGGCAAGGTGTGGACACGCTGCATTTAATGCTCTGGGAAGAGAAAAGGTGCATCCTCAGATCATTTGCTTGTCTGGCTGACAGTGGGTCTGCTCCTTGTGGAGTGCACCAAGCATTCGGCTGTAATATTATTTCCATCATGCAATGCGTGTATGTGGACCCTTGGCCTTGCTCAAAAGCAAACAACGAAACCGCTAGTGTTTTTTTGCCTAGCTCTGACCATACCTTTGCCTTGCTGAAAATCAAGGCTAGTCAAGCTTCAGCAAGGGAACCAAACTAACCTTAAGTTGAAACGCTAGACACGATGACTTTTGTCGGTCAGCAGAAACTGGAAACAGAAGTTGTCCGGTGAAGCAATGGCAACTGGCAGCACTTTTGAGGATGAGGGTGCTACCAACGCAGACGGTAGTAGATGTTAGCACTTTACAATATTAAATGAGAAGCATCAGGTAAAATGGTTAAGACCCCCTTTGGAACGCGGGATTTTTTTCTATTCCTGCGTTTTTCCTGTGAACAGTCAACTGATTCTTGTAAAATTCCTGTACAATTCCTGTGAAAATCCTGCGTTCCAAAGGGGGCCTAAAATTATTGTTATGGTTTGGCGTATGTGATGTTACACTTGATGTAATGATAGACGTGGCAATATAGGCCTATGGATATTACGACATAGTAGGTGATGACCACATGCCCTATTCTCTAGCATGACACATTGTCTTCCGGAGTAAAATTTGAAAGAGAACAGAAATATATTACCCTAACTTTGAGAAAAGTGCAAACTTTGAATGAGTATCAAACACAACATTTACTTGAAGATAACTGCAACCATCAACTTAAAATGGTGACTCCTAAGTTCCGTAACCTGTTATAAGCTTTGCCCACTGGAGAAGGATGTCTTCAATTTTCCACGCAGTGATAAGTATATATTTTACTTATTTCATACTAAGTTATTATCGGGTTCCTCGATTTAAATCTCTTTCAATCTAATGCCAATAAATTGTCATATTTTTATGTTTTCAACTTGTCCCTACACATTGGTAAAGTTGTAAAATCTACATTGTCCATGTGATTCGAATCATGCATTTCGCTTCTTTTTTACTTTTAAATTATTTCACTCATCTCTTCACTTATTATTTAATATCACCTTCATACCAGTAAGCAAGATCATACAACACTTATCATGTCACTCAATGTCTCTGTGTTCTGGTTCATAAACATGATGTGTTAATTTCCATTACCAATATTATAACCCCTAAAGTTATTTTTATTGTTTATTTCATTGTTGACTGAAGTAATAAGTTATGCATAAAACTCATCTAATGCATATTTCAAGACATAGTAGAATTTATAAATGAAAGTTTAGATGGAAAAAGATATGAAAGTCAAATTGATAATGAACGGGCAACTACAAAATTAGATACTCGTTCTGAAAAGAAGTTATCACATTCAGATAGAAAACCAATTAGCAAACAAACAAACATATGCCATCCAAAAACTCTCAAACAAAGCATTCTCGATCAACTACAATTGTTGCGTACACACCACTAAGAGACCAAATAATTCAATGGACATTTACAGCGTGTTCGTCTCGCTGCTTTGCAGCAGCTACAGTGTTCGTAGTTATTTCTTCAGCAGCAGCTACAGTGTTTTCATCAGCAGCTACAGTGTTCGCAGTTATTTTTAGCGAAACGAACAGGCTTAGCTGCTAAAGTCTAAACCAAAGCCATCATGCCCACTACACTCCATGTTCTAATTCCAGTCCCGCAAGCAAATCCAACCTTTCAAGTCCATGTGCCATCCAAAAACTCTCAAAAAAAGTATCGAAAACACAACAAAATCTCCAAACACAAGAAAGATATGCCACGTGACAACGTCTTAGTGGGCGAGAATAGGCCTACTGGATAAGAAAGATCCCCACCCCTCCACACCCGAGCGAACAATAGCCTTTCCTCCCGCTCGCTCCTGCATTTACCATTTTGCCCTCGCCGGCGGCGCCGACCACCTGCCGCCGCGCCCGGCGAAAGAACCGGCACGAGGCTCGAGGAATCGCCCCATGGCGGCCATATCGTCCCTTCCCTTTGCGGTGCTGCGCGGAGCCGCCGACTGGAGACCGTCGACGGCGGCGGCCGTCTCCGGCGCCGTCGTGCTCAGCGCGAGGGCTCGTCGGGTCTCACGCACAGTGGTGCGCTGCGTCGCTACGGCCGGGGGTGAGCTTTATCTATACTTATGTTGTTGCCTGCACGGAAGGGTGAGCTTGTTTGAAGTAGCTGGGCTTTTAGCTGCGAGGCTATCTCGAACTTGCGGATCCCCCACGCCCATGTCGACTTCGCCTGATCCCGAATTTCGCTTACCAATGTGCTATTCCGGGAATCGTCGGCAGTGCTGCTTACTCCCGCCAAAGATGGCCGTCTCGAGTCTTCTCGTGCTCCCCTCAACTGAGCTTAGTGGACTGACGTGACATTTTCGGCCGATTAACCCTTGCTTGCTTGGATGAATTGCTCCAAATAGTCTTGTAACGTGCAATCTTTCTTTGCCGTGAGCTATCAAATCGAAATATTCCTGTCTCTCCATTGAGCTTGGCATGGGTTTGTTCACTGGGGTACTCGTCTAATCCAATCCATCCACCCATCCCTGGTCCAGACTGAGTTCTTTCAATATTCCCTTTGCTAGAAACGTGATAATATCGGGTGCTGTAATTTTCTGAAGTAAACTCTTGAAACGTGGAAACTTTGGTGAGTTGGATGTGTAAGATTTCACGCAAAATGGTCTGTTGTGACTAATAGTGCAAATTCTTTTTGTCCATTATGTAATGATTTCTATGAACTAATAGAGCAAATGTATTGGATAGTTGAGCTATTTTAAGTTAATTTACCTGATACGTTTAGTGCTGCCTTTATTGTTAACAGTACAGCTATACTTCTCTGCATGGTAAAGTTGTTTTTTGCTGTCTGATTCTGGATCATTAGACCTTAATTGAATATAGGTTTCTTGTTCAGCATCTTCACATGCCATTTAATTACAGTGGCAATTAACTTTTTGAATACTTGGCTGGTGAACTGGTGAACAAGAACAGGTTTTTGTCAATCTTAGTGGAAATGAAACAAAGATTTTTCATATTCATCTAGTCCACCGAAACCTGTGTTGTTATGCTGCTTCTCACCCTTGTTTTAATTTCATTCTGTCTATATTCAAATGATTGGTCAAGCGATCTCTACTGGATCCTTGTACATCCAATATGTTCTGACGAAATTACTTGATGTTGAACATCTTGCTTGTGTTCATAGCGTTCACAAACCACTGGTACAGCCTTTTCATCCGTCCTGAATTTTGTGCAGATGTCCCACCTACCGTCGCAGAAACAAAGATGAACTTCCTAAAGTCATACAAACGCCCTATCCCAAGCATTTACAGTACAGTTCTACAAGAACTTTTGGTGCAGCAACATCTAATGAGATACAAAAGAACCTATCAGTATGATCCTGTGTTTGCTCTTGGCTTTGTCACCGTCTATGATCAGCTCATGGAAGGGTACTCCAGCGATGAGGACAAGGACGCCATCTTCAAGTCATATATAACAGCATTGAATGAGGACCCTGAGCAGTACAGGTGCATTTCATAACACATGTCCCCGCTTTTCTAAAGTCATTTTAGCATGCACACTTTAAATCTTCAATTAATTTCCTACCTCTATTTGTCCAAGCGTGAAAAATATATTATACCTCAACTTTTGAATTTATTGATTAATCGTGGGTTTTCTTAGAGAGAGATTAACTCTTATACACTTCACATCTGTTAAATTTAACAGGCATACTACTAACTAATTGTATATGCTTTGTCTTTTTTGGTTATTAGTTGCTCTGCTTTCTTGGAAATTGGCATTGATAAAAAGCTTATGCTCTTTGGGTTACCAGTTGGATTCTTTGTTTGGCATCAATAAAAGTCTCTTTCTTCAGAAAGTGACATTTTCTTTTGCAACAATCATGACAAATGTTTTTATGTTCTCTGTCCAGAGCTGACGCACAAAGGATGGAAGAATGGGCACGTTCCCAGAATGGTAATTCCTTAGTTGATTTTTCTTCAAGAGATGGAGAAATAGAGGCTATTCTGAAAGATATATCAGAAAGGGCGAAGGGCAAGGAAAACTTCAGCTACAGTCGGTTCTTTGCAGTTGGCTTATTCCGCTTGCTTGAGCTTTCTAATGCGACAGAGCCAACAATACTAGATAAGGTTGCTCTTTCCATTATTAAAGTTTCTTGTGTGTCCCCATATGCGCTGCTTTTCTTCTAAATTTTGTTTTCTGTTACCCAAGTTTTTTCCCTAAAGTATTTGTTTTCTAGTATGATCTTTTTTTTTTTACTTAGGTCTAAGAAGAAGAAACCTATCATAAACCTGACGGGACTGATTTGAAACTATTATGTAATTGCTACAACTGCTTTAGAACTCATTTAGTGTTCCTTTTGAGAACATATATAACTTAATTTTTGGATTCACTAGTCAGATCACACTTTTTGCATAGCTTATGCTGCTGTACTGGCCTCCTGAGGTAGCATATATGTTAGTCATGATGGCATGCCATTATTGAAGTTAGTAACTGTTTCTACGTTTTTCATGTTTCCTACCAAAATAGAGTTATGTTTTTGTCTGCAAATTTTGTGTGACCCTTGCATACGTTGATATGCTGGTGTGCCTTCTACAAGGTACAATAGGTTAGCCTTGTAAACGACCACTTCAATTCACAATGTTTTTACTTGGTGCTTGAGCATGCTAGATTATCATCTCTATAAGCAAAATTATGTCCATCACTTTTTCCAGTTTATGCTTTGTCACTCCGATCAGGTATGATGATGTTCAGACCGGCGGGTGTAGTTCAATTAATTAAGTACCCTACGGATGAAATCATGTATATCCTATCAGATGGAGTAGTACGTGTCGGCTTTGGCGTGTCAAATTCTTCGTGCGGCACTCGAGAGATAAACTTTAACATGTGTGCTAAAATGTTTAAAGTGTCTATGGATATCCGGCCACATCCTGACTAGTACTTTTGCGATGTGCATCAGACATATGAGCAAAGCATTTCTTTGAGCTATTAGCCAGTGCTTAGTGATGATCTCAGAACGAAATGCACTCTTTTATTGTTATGTTATTAATATCACCTACAGGCACTGACTTTATTTCTTATTAGCTTTGTGCTGCTCTAAATGTCAATAAAAGAAGTGTGGATAGGGACCTTGATGTTTACCGCAACATACTCTCGAAATTGGTTCAAGCCAAGGAACTTCTCAAGGAATTTGTGGCTAGGTAATCAATTCTTCCAGCAGTATCCTTCGCCTATCCACTGCCAACTGCTTGGCTTCTATCTTCCTCTCTTTGCATTGTCTTCTTGCCCAGTTTTATACTGCATTGGACTGTTTATTACAATGAGTTTAACTTGCCTGACTTAAATGATATTGGCAGGGAAAAGAAGAAGAGAGAAGAAAGATCAGAAACCCCAAAGCCGAATGAAGCCGTCACTAAATTTGATGGGAACCTTTATTCCATTAGGCATTAGCTCTGCCTTTTGCAGCAAAGGGCTTCCCCAGATAGCAGAGTTGACATTACATCTGTGTTGAGTTGAGAAACTATATTCATGGCCTCTCGTTTGGAGCATATTTGGTTGCTCTTCTTGTGGTATAGTATTCTGCCGTACAAAAGAATCAAGATTGTTCTTACCATTGAAACTCTGTTTGGAACACGGGAATCTTTTCCAATTCTTGTGGGAATTGAACTATTTGTCTGACAATCCTGCTTTCCAAACAGGCCCTGAGGGTCAAATATTGTATTTTCTCCTTTTTTGTATTCAAATGTATCATTTCCTGTACTTACTTGACAATGTACAAAGAGATTTGTGGGGATCAATGTTGCTCGTGATTTGAGAAACATAGCTCACTTGTATGTATTGTTGGTGGTAAGTTGAGAAAAATGAAGCAGTTGGCATTTATATTCTGAGTCTCGATTTACCCTATTTATTTAATTGAAGTTACTTGTTCAGTGAATTGGAAAACATGAGGTGGGACCGTGGGAGAAGGCCACAAAAATGCAATTGTGTGGATTCTTGTTTCCTTTCAAGCAGTGTAACTTATTTGAGGACACGATTCAATATCGATCTGGACAACACTGAAATGATGGACTCCCAAAACAACCTGGTCTTTGATCTGATGCCTTGGAATAACTTGTTTGAGCAAGGTGTAGGATTTCCCACCTTTCAAGAGGGCTCAACAATTTTAGGCGAACTGCACGCCAAATGAAATTCAGTTTCACTGAACGTATCAGTTACTTTCAACTAAACCAGGAACGCACCAGTCACAAGGGGTAGGATTGCCCACTTTCCAAGAGAACACGCCAAATGAAATTCAGTTTCACTGAACGTATCAGTTACTTTCAACTGAACCAGGGACGGTTAAACCGTGAAGTAAGGAGTGAAATGCAGCTTCACACGCATTTGGTTAGGAAACCACAAGGGGGGCAAGATTATTTCACCCGATATTTCCCATCCCCAGGCACCCCGAAGACCACAAACCAGAAGAAATCCAAGAGCCCGTCTTCCAATCACCATGCTCCACGTGTCCCAACGGTCTTCGCGAGCATTGGCGCATACAGATAAGACATGGATAAGGCAGCGCCCATCGCGCCCGTCAAATAGATCACATCCTTGCCACGGCCGTCCGATCTGCCACGCACGGGATAACACCTGGAATCGGTTATAAGATTTGTCCCCCCGTGACGAGCCCCAGCCACACACCACCACCACCACCTCGTCACACGCGCAGGGAAGCAGAGGAGGAAGAAGCAGCAGCCATGGCTTCGTCGGTGGCCGCCGCGGCGAGCACGTTCCTGGGCACCCGCCTCGCGGACCCGGCGCCGCAGAACGGGCGCATCGTGGCGCGGTTCGGCGGGTTCGGGTTCGGCAAGAAGCCGCAGCAGCAGCAGGCCCCAAAGAAGACGGCGAATAAGAAGGCGTCGTCGCCCGGGTCCGACCGGCCGCTGTGGTTCCCGGGCGCGGTGGCGCCCGACTACCTCGACGGGTCGCTGGTCGGCGACTACGGGTTCGACCCGTGGGGGCTCGGCAAGCCCGCGGAGTACCTGCAGTTCGACCTGGACTCGCTCGACCAGAACCTGGCCAAGAACCTGCCCGGCGACGTGATCGGCACCCGGTTCGAGACCGCCGACGTCAAGTCCACCCCGTTCCAGCCCTACAGCGAGGTCTTCGGCCTCCAGCGCTTCCGCGAGTGCGAGCTCATCCATGGCCGCTGGGCCATGCTCGCCACCCTCGGCGCCCTCTCCGTCGAGTGGCTCACCGGCGTCACCTGGCAGGACGCTGGCAAGGTACGTTACCTACAATTGTGAACATTGATTTGAAATTTGATTTGATCTATGCAATAACCAGCAGCTCGATCTGCGCGTGAAGTGAACCAACACGAAATTAATTAACCAACAACGAACCTGTGCGTACGTAGGTTGAGCTGGTGGACGGGTCGTCCTACCTGGGCCAGCCGCTGCCCTTCTCCATCACGACGCTCATCTGGATCGAGGTGCTGGTGATCGGCTACATCGAGTTCCAGCGCAACGCCGAGCTCGACCCGGAGAAGAGGATCTACCCGGGCGGGTCCTTCTTCGACCCGCTCGGCCTCGCGTCCGACCCGGAGAAGAAGGAGCGGCTGCAGCTGGCGGAGATCAAGCACGCGCGCCTCGCCATGGTCGCCTTCCTCGGCTTCGCCGTGCAGGCCGCAGCCACCGGCAAGGGCCCGCTCAACAACTGGGCCACACACCTCAGCGACCCGCTCCACACCACCATCTTCGACACCTTCTCCTCCGGATCCTCTTAAGACCATCCATATGTTGCTTGCTGCTCCGATCCGTCCATCGATGAGAATGTGTTCGAGATGGATGGATGAACGCGTGCGTCGTTTGATTTTGTGGTGAGCGAGAGGGTATGGGGACGATGATCTTTGTTGATGGTAATGGAGGTCTCTTGTTAATTAGGAGAGCTGCTGGAACTTTGGTGATGTGTAATATATGAATCAATGATGAATCAATGCATTCACTTGTACATCGATCCTGGGATGATACAAATCCTGGATAATCTATATTAGGAGAGCGGACTGGCCAACAACATCCATGGTGACGACAAACAAATTAATTAACCGATACATTGCTTATCTTTTTTGTGTGTGTGTGTCTTGAGGACCATCAAAAAGACTGATACACCCAATTGCATCGCTGGTGAAGGCATGACACTTCATCGGAGCAAAATTGGGCATGCTGAGGATGCGAACTGAGTGATCAATCTGGGGATGCCGCTTACGCTCTGGTCGGTGTTTGATTTCCTAGAGACTGTGGACAATATATTTCATTTTAACGTGATCGTTTGAGATCGCTGAAGCTGTAGCCACCAACATGTTGGTCGGTGAAGAGCTTCAGGATTTGAGGTCACACTGTCACAGTGACCATTGGATCGACGGGGAGCGTGTGGTTCAAATTCACACTGTCACAGCTGAAGTCATGTAGGCCAGAAGAAGGGCCGAGCCCAGGTTTAGTTAGACCAGCCGCAGTGTATGCTTGAAAACGGTGCCTGAAGGAATCTTTGGTTCCAGGCACCGAAGCCTCCCCACTGCAGCCATCGGTGCCTCATTTGGAAAATCCGGCACCGAAGCCTTTACATGCACCGGCTGCCTGGTTCCACTGATGAATAAAATAGCAATTTGCAGATGTTCTGTGTGTGAGAGAACGGTTTGGTCTTTACAGTGAGAGAGAACGGTGTGAGGACGAGCTCATTCTTTTTTCTTTGTTTGGGCCCACGTTCTGCACCAGGCAGTGGTGCTCACACTACGGGCAAAAGGAAAAATGAAGCACCTTTGGTCTACAGTAAATGACGTGATGGTTGAAGCTGCACTACACTGAGGCTGGTCTTATGGATGGTCACGTTCTAGTGCTAGTAACCCCGCAGCCCAGGAGTCTTTCACTAATATAGCCACCGTTTCGATGGGCTTCGCCTAAATAGCTATAGCAGAACGGGCTTCGCTAAAATAGTCATGAAACCATTGACGCATCCGCTCAAATAGCCATGGCATGTTTTTTTTTATTTATTTTAATCTTTTTACACGAAATTAATCACTTGAAGGGACGAAATTGCCCCTGGGAGTTTTTCACTTACACAAATCGATTCCAATCGAGATCGAGCCTGTACCGGACCCCTTTCTTCCTCACGAGCCCGTCCGCCATGGACGAACAGGACGGCGGCGCGCCGCCACCCCCTCCGCCTCCGGCAGCTGCGTCCCCTACAAACGGGCGCGGCTCGTCTTCTTCTTCACCTGGAGCCCCTCTTCCCTCCGCCCCCTCGCTCCCATCGTGCGGCTCTAGGTCTCCCGGCCCGAGCTCCATGGATGAAGACAGCTGCGCACCGCCGCCGCCGCTCCCGCTTCCTCCGGCCGCCGCGTCCCCAGGAAACGGGCGCGGCCCTTCTTCTCCGCCGCCTGGCGCTTCTCTCCCCCCCGCCCCCTGCCTCCCAGCGGCAGGCACAAGCTCGGCCCGCCTAACCCTGGGCTCCACGCACGGCGTCGAGGGGAGTTCAAGCCAGACCGGCATTGGAATCACAGGTGAAGGTAAGCTCGTATCATCCAATGTTGCAGTAAATTTCAAGTTTGGCATGCATGTGGCTGAGTTCTTTGCATTTGTTCTTTGAAGGCGACGACTATTGGTTGGAACTTGATGGCCAAAACCAATTGCCGGCAATAGAAAATGAGGTGGGTGTGCAATCAGTGGTTCAAATTGTTGATTAGGAATCCTTGCAAATTGAAGAACGACCCGATGATGAAGGCAGGCTACAAGTTGCTAGTGAGGATAATTTGTATGAGGCTTTGGGCTTAAAAGGCGAGGATGAGACTACTAGTTGTTCGACTATGTGAGAACTGTGTCATTGTGTATTGAACCATGTGAACTTGTGTATGGTTGAATCATATCTGGATGTCAATTGTCTTGGTTTATTTTTGGGCTGCTGTGTTGATTTTTGCGCTGCCGACATGTTATTGTGGTTATTTTTTGAGCTGTTGTGTTGATTTCACAAGTGCCACTAAGCGCATGCATATCCATTGTACATGTTTTTTATTTTTATTTTTGGATGGCTGGACATGGTTAAAATGGCCTGGAACATGCATCTGTAGCATGCAAAGTGCCAGCGCCTAACCTTTTTTGTTTCGATTTTTTCGTTGCCGTGATGCTAAAAGTGACCTGGGGCATGGATCTGGTCATGCGTTTTGTTTCTGAATGAGGGAGGGGTACTTTCGTCCGTCCAAGTGATTTTTGAGAGGAAAAGAAAAGAAAAATGTCTATTTTACACGTCATGGCTATTTGAACGGATACGTCAATAGTTTCATAGCTATTTTAGCTGTTCGGCAGGCTGCAGCTGCGGCAGCGGCTGCAGAAAAATAACTACGAACACTGTAGTTGCTGCTACAAATACTGTAGCTGCTGCTGAAGAAATAACTGCGAATACTGTAGCTGCTGCAAAACAGCTGCTGCAAAGCAGCGAGGCGAACAGGGTAGAAGCCCGTTCTGCTGTGGTTATTTAGGCGAAGCCCATCGAAACGGTGACTATAATAATAGTGAAAGACTCGCAGGCCAGGAGGCAGGCCTATAAAAGGCCACCCATACATATTTCGGTTCCTATCCCATCGAAAAGCGAGAAAAAAAGCTCCCTCCCGCCACACAACACCAATGCCGCTCCTCCACCTCACGCTCCCGTTGCCGCCGTACTGCCTCCACGTCGGCGTCCGCCGGCTTCTCCCGGCTCCGGCTCCGCGTCACGGCCGCCTCTCCGTCGTTATGAGGTGAATAATCAAATCAGCCTTTCCTTGCGAGTGCAAACGCACGTGTTGTTACCACCGTCACCGATCGACTCGTCTGATCGCCTCTACGTGTGCTTGTTCTTGGACAGGGCCACGGCGGTGGAGGTTTCAGCCGCGACGGAGGTCAACACACTTCCCTTCCCGCCGGATCAAGCGGTCCACCACCGTGAGCTCGCGGCAGCGGCAGATGTCGTCGAGCGCGCCTGCCGCCTCTGTGTGGACGTGAGTCCACATCTATATCTCCTCTTCTGGTTTGCCGCGCGTAGCCATGAAATTTGTTTGATGTTCTCTGGGTAATGACTAATGAAGAAGGCTCTGCATATATATGCATGATCCAGTTTATTCAAACGAAACAATCCAACTCTGGATCGTGATTGTGACGTCCTTGAATTTCCTCCGCACCTGCTTGTTATGGTAAAGTAACTTGTTAGTTTAGCTGTTGTATAAAACAGAGCTATTTGGGTTTTTTTTTTTCAATTACGAATAAATTTTTCAGATAAAGTTATTACCTTAATCGCACAAACTATTGCTGTACCAATTTTAAACAAACGAGTTAATTACATGCATTCCGTTTCTCTCAAGAAAAAAGTGGCCCAAAATGCTTAGCAATATAAAGGCATGCCTTTGCCAGAAAACCCAAACTATTTACTGTCACTTTAGGAAAAAGGAAAAGGAGAAAATATAAACAAAGGTCTAAATCATGCTATGCACAACAAATTATTCATGTCCGTTGCTTTCATTATGTTCAAATTGATAAAAAAAGTAATATTACCTAGTCTTGATTGGAAATAAAACTGATCAGCAAAGTATAATTGAAGCACAACAGGCATGGGGCATGCTTGTGTCGGATGTTGGAGTACCAAAGGTCTGTACTGAATAATTATGTAACCTATGAGCAACGACGGAGGTAGAATTTTTGAATTTTGAGTGCAAAGAAACAAAGACGGAATTGAGGTGATGGGCTGGTAGTAGGGGGCCTATGCCCCCCCCCCCCCCCCCCCCCAAATCTTTTCTTTTGTTCCGCCGTACTAGACTTGTATAAAGATATTTTTCTTTACAAAAAATAATAGGTGTGCATGCCCCAATGCTAGCTCCGCCCCTACTTGCGTAGGTGAAGAAGTAAATGTTCCAAACTTTTGACAGATACATCAGTAGACGGTTTTATGTGATCCATTTTTTGCTGGTTCCGTTTTTTTATTCTTGGTAGGTGAAGAAGTCGCTGTTTTCGGATCGCAGAAATATTCTAGAAAAGAATGATGAAACTCCTGTCACAATTGCGGATTTCGGAGTGCAGGCCCTTATTAGTTTGGGTAATCCTCAGCAAATTTTCAAAGTTCAGTGATCTAAAAACAAGAATAAGAAATAGTTTCAAAGTTCATATTAGTTCAGATTTGTAGTTTTGTCTAATGTTGTCTTTTACTATGTTGTTATCGGAAGAGAAGAACTCCAGAGATTGTTCCCATCAATACCTCTGGTGGCAGAAGAGGACTCCGCGTCTCTAAGGAGATCTGAAGCTGACGATGACTGTAATTATGCGCTTGTTGAGTCAATTTTTAGTGCAGTTGAACACAAAGTGAGCAAGGGTGACTCACCTTTAACTCATGATGATGTGTTAAGGGCCATCGATAGAGGCGGCAAGAATTCTGTCTCTTTCGACTCGAACCATGCTACTTACTGGGTAAGCAATAAGGCATATACCGTTTATCATAAGATACCAAATTTCATTTATTACAAAGTGATGCTGTGTTTTGAAGGTACTTGATCCAATTGATGGCACCAAAGGCTTCTTGAAAGGGGATGATGCTCTGTATGTGGTACGGTTCAGCACATCTTTGTGTATTGTTGACCACATATTTAGCATTTATTTACAGGATTTACTTATACTTGCATAAGCATATATGTACACCATTGGTGACGGGTGCATATTCTCATATGGAAAATGTCTGCTCAGACTACAACTGTGCGGGGTCTTCATATCATACTGTAGCAGGGCTTCTATGAGTGTATGTTTGCTTCTATATGTTCACTGTGCTGACATACATTTTTGTCATTTTCAGGTGGGTCTAGCTCTTGTGGTGGATGAACAGTTAGCAGTTGGAGTGATGGGATGTCCAAATTGGACCGAAGATCCCACAGACAATGAGAACGATGTCAATGCTACTGCCTTTAGTGGCCGCGGGGTTCTTGTGGTATCTCATGTAGGCTGTGGTACTTGGTCTAGGCGCTTATCTGCTGAGATTGACCAATTCACAAGAGCGCATGATATTTGGACGCGATGCTATGTTGACACTTGTTCAGAAGTGCACATGGCACGCTATTGCCTTTCAGATGGCCAAACCTGGGATATGATACCATTATCTCTTCTGTTCAGCACAACGACAGACGAACATGATCCTAGAGATGATAACAAAGTTCTTATCTTGCCTGTTTTTTGGGGCAGGTACGTTCGTTGCACTTGCATTACTGATATTCCTATTGCAAACTAGCATATGAGGTAAGCAAGGTATTTAAACTGATTTTCTGCAACTCATGCTCCTATCGATCGATCGACAGAAAGGCGTTTGAAGCATTGATTGATATTTTCTCCCAATGTTCATATATTCATATTTGCTATCCATTAATGATTTTCGGATGGTTGGTACATGATGAGTTATCATGATGTTTTCTTCTTCATGATATTTTGCAGTTTGAGCAAGTATCTAGCGGTAGCTGCTGGGAGAGCTTCAGTTTTTGTCATGCGAACAAAGGCGACAGTTATACGCAAGGTTCCTGTTGCTTGGAATTTCCCTAGTCCTGCATGACTAGTTAAACAACTTGTTGACTTAGTTAGTAACTCTTTGACTGACCCTTTATTTTCATACTTTTTTGCAGTCTTGGGATCATGCTGTTGGGGTAATTTGTGTGCAGGAAGCTGGTGGCCAGGTACATACATTTCTCACCTTGCTAGTTATGAAGAGAAGACTCTGAATATTAGTTTTGCTCCATCAACTCAGGGTGTTAACACTATAACCGTGGTGATTTTGTCACTTCCTGAATCTGGCAGACCAGCGACTGGAGTGGGAAACCGTTGGATTTTGCAGCCGATGAGACATCGCGCAGAAACATCTACCCTTCGGGTGGTTTTCTCGCATCCAACGGCATTCTGCATGACAAGCTTATCGAAATGATCTCAGCAAATAGCAAATAATTGCATATCTTGACATATCAACACATTGTTTTTTTTGGGGCCAAATTGGTCATTAGATATTGTTTCGGTCTCCATTCGTTAAAAAAAATGTATTCGGGCTCACATTGATTAGACAAACCATCACATTGTGACCCTGATGAATCCTTACCAGGAATGTAAATTCCACACTTGGATGACTACAAATGTGAATACAAGAGGTTTGCTCGGAAGAAATAACATGCACTTGGATGACTACAAATGTGAACTTTGCCTATGGCAGAAGGAAGAAACTCTCATACACCGATTCATCAAATGCAATTATGCAAAGCCTACTGGAGCTCAATTGGAATCAACATACCCCAAAATCTGGGAGTTACGCATGTTCTAAAATGGTTAAAAAGGAAACTAGTAGTCCCTTTCTATATGGATATTATCATCATGATGGCATGGAGCTTCTGGACTACTAGAAATGACTGGCTTTTCAGCAACATTGACCCAACAGTAGATGGATGCAAGAGGAGAATCATCATTCATCAAAAGGGAGACATGTTGACAGACTTTCAGAATGGATCCAGATTACCAGTTAACCTTGGCTCAAAGCCTTAGTTTAGTCATCTTTTATTTAGCTTTTCCTTTGTCATTTTCCCTTGTAATGAACCTTGATGCTTTTACTATGTCAATATATTATAACCTGTAGGGCTTGCCCCTCCAGTTCAGTCAAAAAACAAAAAGTAAATTCCACACCACTGTTCCAGTTCTACAGGGACCTTGATGTTTTCATGCATGTTTGAACCGCAATGTTCAGAAGTTGTAGTTCACGGTGGACAAAACTAGAGATGAGTTTCAGAACTTCAGAAGTTGGGCAGCACTCTCTGAGTCCAGTGAAGAGCGGGACTTTCTTTCCAGAACACCACCAATGAAATATAGAGTTAGGATCACACCCAGGTGGAACAATTTTTTTTTTCTTTTCAATCAGCTGAAAAGAGCAAGAGCAAGAGCTCTCCGCCAGCAGCATGCATGTGGCGCGATGGGTACCGAACCACCAGCCGAGCCGCTGCTCCTGTCTTCCTTGCGTTTCGAGTTTCGACGACTACCAAGAATAATAAAAAGGACAAGAGCAGTTACCTTTGCAACGAACACGCGTCGCGTCACTTCACACCAGCGAATCGGACACCGGCGGATCGCGGCGGCGGCGCCCAGGGCGCGCGTGCAATGGTCGGCAACTCGGCATCTGATTTCAATTTTTTTTTAATATTTAACTTTTTTTAAACTAATATTTTAATAATAACCCGAGCGCAACTAAAATTGCAAATCTAGCCCATTTTGCCGCGGCAATTTACATGGCGCGACCAAAAGAAGAGTCGCGGCAATCGGAATGCCGCAACTAGAGGCCACGTCAGCGCTGACCTCCACGTCAGTTTCGATGACTTTAGTCGTGGTAGATAGTCTGGCGCGACCGGGCCCCGCTCACGGCGATTCGATCGGCGCGGCTCAGCTTGCAGTCGCGGTGGATCATTTGGCGCGACTGGGCGGGACATGACCCTGCGCGCGCAGCCCGCACCCTGTCTTTCTTCCTCCTCGCACCGCACCCGCACCTCTTCTTTCTCTCTCCCTCACCATTCGCCCTCAAGGTTAAGCTTCAAATCCGGCCTCCATTGTTGCGGGATCGACACCAAATCGCGAGGCTAGTCTTCCTCAAGGTAAATCCCCACTCTTGTCCAATTAGATTTCGATTTGAAGTTGATTTTGGCCCGATTTAGGTAGTTAGGGTTTAGTACTTTGAATGCCCCATTAGGGTGTATTTGGTACGAATCGAGGTTAATCGCAGGTCATGTATCGCTCGATAGACCGATTGTAATGTATGATTAACGTGTAGTATGGCTTGCATGGCATTTTGTAGGCAATGGTGATGGGTTAGATGATAAAAGGGAAAATGGCATATATGTAGCTATTTGTACAGCATTTGTGTGAACCCGAATACTAAATCATTTTAAAAACTTTGTAGATGGACCATGTGGTTCGTATATTTTTCGGAGGAACCGTTAATGAGAATGGTGAATTGGTTAATATGCGTGAAGAAGTTGTGACCTTTGTGAAAGCACCCACTTTTAGTGAAGTTGAGAAACGCTCTGAGTCATGTGTTGGTGTCACAGGATGTTTGAGATACCGAGGGCGTTTTGATGCGGGTGGAGGTGGTAGGGCTCACTATGTTTTGTTAGATTTGGGTACATAGGAAAATTGGATGTTGTATAAGGAATGTTTGAAGGATGCACAAGTTAGAATTGCGGAAGTGATAGTTGATGTTGTGACGAATGATGAAAGGAATAGAGGTGGTTCATCCTCAGAAGATGAACCCGTTGATTCATTGACTCAAGAAGCACCCCATGTTGAGGGTGATCCATTGGTGTCTCCGAGAAGGATTGGTGGCATGACATGGTCTGTGGCGGAGTTTGATAGGGCGGTGGTAAACAACGACTTTGACAACAATACTTTTGAGGAAGAGGATAGAGAACGAGAAGAAGAGGATAATGTTGAGCGCCATGTTGGTTCATCGTCAGATAGTGAGAGTGATCGTGAAGAGGGAGAACTATTCAGACCGTTGACTTATGCAATCTCGATTTGATGGTTTTTGTAGGACATCATTGGGGGGTCTCAACTAGATGACGCACCGCGCCCATCACAACCCACTCAACGTGCAGCACGCACAAGGAAAGACGTTCAGAGTGGCAAATCCTTGCCACAAACCCAGGCCGTGCACGGAAGAAAAAGAAGCCGTACGCACCGGCGTAATGAATGCCTTGATGGCTACGTTATGTATGAACTATGTGGTTGTTGGATGATGTGTGACCTATGTTGTGTGAACTATGTGTTCAAGTGATGAACTTTGTGGTTGTCGAAGTGTCGGACTTATGTTCTATGTTCGAACAATGTTAAACTCATGTGGACTTTATATGTGAGAACTACGTTCCGTTTAATTCGTTGATTGTAATTGTGGATTGCCGTTTGATGCATATGTGGACTGATATGTTTGATATATGAGAAATATGCCACTGATAACTGTTGATATCTGAATTTTTTGTTGATTCTATTGAGTAAACTGGGTGACATTAGTTACTGAATGTCCCAGGTCTCGCGCCATTTGAAATGGCGCGACTCATAAGCCAGTCGCGCCAAACGGTTCTCCGCGACCAGGACTTAGTTGCGTCAGCCTTCGTTCGACATGCCAAATGCACACTGCAAATGCCGGACGCCCGGCGCGACTGCAGGACATGTCGCGACAAATCATTTGGCGCGACCGGGACATAGGCGTGGTCCGGAGCCAGTTTGTTCCCTGAGGCCCCTGTGTAAGCTTCATGGCCATTGGAGTTGGAAACCCCAAGGTATGAATGTTTTGGTGGATGGATGAGAACCCTGCATGTGACTAACATATTCTTTGAGTATCTTATCCTTATGTCACATGGAAGCAAGTACGACACAAACCAACCTATTACCTCAAGTCAAGGATGATTGGTTGCCTCGTCAACTCATGGACGGACTTGTTGGAGTCACGGTCGAGGAGATGGATCAAGGCTAAGGACATGCTAGACTCAAGCAAGTGTTGGCTTGGTTAGATGTTAGCTTGAGTCCATAGAAAAATCCGAACTATCAAGAGGGTTCGAGTTGGTACTCTTCGGTAAACACTAGTGTAGAGATCGTTTGGATGCATGGTGTGTCTCTCAGACGCTAGGGTTGCAGAGGAAGAGTGCAGGAACCAAGGAAGAAGGTGTTGGAAGCGAGGATCGAAGGAGAAGATCAAGTTCCAGCTGAAGGAGAAGCCACCGTATGATACGGTGCCAGTCACCGTATGATACGATGACTGCAGGGAGAAGTTACAGGAGAAGCAGTCAGCGTATAATACGGTGGTAGTCAGCGTATGATACGGTGACTATGAACAGAAAAATCCAGTGAAAGGAGAGTCACTGGTAGAGTCACCGTATTATGGCCACCGTATGATACGGTGGGTCACCGTATGGTTTCCAGGGGAACTGCAATATCGACGAAGTTGAAGAGAAGAAGGAAAAAGAGTCACCGTATGATACGGTGGCTACGGACAGGAAAATCCAGTGAAAGGAGAGTCACTGGTAGAGTCACCGTATGATGATCACCGTATGATATGGTGGGTCACCGTATGGTTTTCAGGGGAAGTGCAATTTGGAAGAGTTGCTGAAGCTCGAAAGAGGTAGTCACCGTATGATACGGAGCTAGTCACCGTATGATACGGTGACTAAGAGGACAGTGCCTCTCACAGGAAAATGTAGTCCCAGTCGACCGTTGGATAGTCACCGTATGATACGGTGACTCTAGTCACCGTATGATACGGTGACCAGAGAAATCTTGGCAGTTTTGTTGCAACGGCTAGTTTCGTGGGTGGAGCCTATAAATAGCTGGTTGCTTGCCTCTTTGAGGTGCTCTTGGACAGTCCAAAGGAGGGGAGGTGCTGTCAAGAAGCCAAGTGAAGGAAGAAAAAGCACTTTGACGGATTTGAGTGATCTAAGTGCTTGAGAAGAGTGACACCATGTGTATCCTATGATCTCTAGGCTGGTGAGTGCTTTAGAGGGCTGACTTGAGTTGTTACTCTTGGTCTATGGAAAGACCTAGACCGGTTAGGTGTCGGTGGTGAGCTTGCCAAGAGTGTGGAAGTCATCGCAAGTTTGTACACGGTCTTTGGGCTTCCCGTGTGAAAGAAGCTACGTGAAGAGAGCGCCTTTTGGACCGCATAACGTACGGATCCTTACCTTCGGAGGAGCATCCGGAGTTGCCGGCGGGACGTGCCCGCGTCTTCACTTGGAGGGTGAAGAATGCTCTAGAAGGGATCGCCATCGAGCGGAGCGAGGGGTCGAGACTCCGGCGGGAGTGACCCAACGTGGAGTAGGGGGAGGCGCCATCCTCCCGATACCACGGGAAAAATCATGAGCATTTCTATCCCTTTATCTTTACTACTTGCATTTACTTATTACCTTTATCTTGCTTGCTAGTAGTACTTGAGATTGCCTTGTTTACTTGTTGCTCTAGTTATTCCCTTGGTTCATCTATATGCTCTCTAGTTTCTCCTATCATATGGTTGCTTGTTGACTTCATGTGTAGCTTGCTTGCTAGTTGATCTAAGGACTCTTCCTTAGTGTGCTTATCACCTAGTAGATCTTCTAGTGCCTTGTGTTTGGTTGCCTAGCTTGTAGCTTATCTTAGGTTTGCTCTTACCTAGTGAACTAGTTCATACCTTGTGCTTGTGTCTCTTGCTATCTCTAGTTCACTAGGTTAAGGACTCTCCTTAGTGTGCCTCTTTAGTTGTACTAGAACTACTTGGTAGTAGTTGAGTGAGTGATTTGTGTTAGGTGAAAAATCGGTAGTGTGCACCGATTCACCCCCCCTCTCGGTCACACGGTCCTTACAAGTGGTATCAGAGCCTCGTGCTCTTTTTGGGCTTAACCGCCTTGAGTTGTGATCATAGGAGTGTGTGGTACAATGGCCAACACTATTGATAATGATCCTATCACTTTCATCGATATTCCGTTTATTGAGTCTTCCGATGAGTGCTTTAGTGATAATACTTACTATGAGCTTATTGAGGAGTATGAGACTATTACTCTTAGTCCTAATGAGAATATTGCTGATTTTGCTTCTCGCTTGTATTTGGTTGCTAGGAGAATTGTGACTCCGAATTATCAATATCTCAATTATGAGCACTTGGTGAAGAGATTGTTGAGGAGTCTTCCATACCCTCGAGTTGGACTTGTGCCGTTTTGTATGTTGAAGAAGTTCTCCGTGATGCCTTATGATGATGTGGTAAAAGCTATCTTGGATATAGAAGCGGCTCACACTAAGGGCCTAGCAAGCATGCAAGTGGATGGGAATCAAGCAAGCACTTCATCACACCACTCTCAAGCTCATGAGGGTGAGGGTTCTTCCAAGAAAGATGAAGAGATTGAATATTTGAAGCTATGCAATGAATTGAACAGTGATACCATGGTCATTCCCTCTCCCTACATTGAGTATTATGAAGAGAACGAACCATGGATGTGTGAATCTCCCTACTATCATCTTTTTCATGACTTTGAGGATTTTCACAAGGAACAAGGAGAATCAATGCTTGATGCTCTCTTAAAACTAAGAGTGCTAGTTGCAAGGATTAGCTCATTCAAGGAGAAAGAAGAAATTGATGACTATCACATTCGTGTCATAAACAAGATGCTCACTCTCCTTCCTTTGAATGTGAGGGTTCTTGTTCTGGAGGATGTTGGAGGAGGTTTGGATGAATTGTCCTTCAAGGATGCCATCTATATTATCATGTCCTATTGCAACCAAGTGGAGAATATCATGAAGCATCATGCACCAACAACCAACGTCAATATCTTCAACGATTTCTCTCTTGAGACTATCTTCATTCATATGGGAGATGATCGTGAGGATTGGACCTATCGAGGACTTGACAAGGAGACCGTTAGAAGATTGAAGGATTTGGATTTACACTTCAACTTTGGGGTTCCCGCCTCCTACATCAAGCAAAAGTTTGAGGTAATCAACAAGTCAATTGAGTCCCGTGCTACTAACTCCTCTACCTCTTTGATGGCCTCAAACAAGGTGAATTACAAGATTGGTGGCAAGGATTGGGTTCTTGATAGTGGTTGCACTCAACACATGACCGGCACCGCCTCCATGTTCACCACCTTAGAGGAAGACAACTCTCATGAGAAGGTCACCTTTGGCGACAACTCGAAAGGTAAAATGAGAGGTCTTGGTAAGGTGGCTATCTCAAATGACCTCTCTATCTCAAATGTGCTACTTGTTGAGTCTCTTAACTCAACTTGCTTTCGGTGGCACAAATTTGTGATCTCGGGTTCCAATGCAACTTTGATGATAAAGGTGTTGTGCTTCAAAATGAAGCCATGGGTATCACTATCAAAGGTTTTAGGCACAACAACCTATACATTGTTGATTTCGAGACTAACACTGAAATTGTACCTAGTACTTGTCTCTTTACTAGGTAGTCAAAAGGATGGCTATGGCATCGTCGCCTTGCTCATATTGGGATGAATCAAATCAAGAAGGTGGTGAAGATGAATTGCATTAGGGGTGTGAAGGATGTCACGTTTGAGAAGGACCGCTTGTGTAGTGCTTGTCAAGCCGGCAAACAAGTGGCATCTCCACATCCCTCCAAGAGTTTCATGTCAACCTCAAGACCCTTGGAGCTTCTACATATGGACCTTTTTGGTCCTACCACTTACAAGAGCCTAGGTGGTAATCTATATTGTCTTGTGGTGGTTGATGACTACTCTATGTACACTTGATATTCTTTCTCGAGAATAAGAATCAAGCAATTGGAGTGTTCAAGAAGTTTGCCCAGAGAATTCAAGTTGAATATGAACACAACATCAAGAAGATCCGAAGTGACAATGGCACCGAGTTCAAGAATTCAACCATTGAAGACTATTGTGATCATCTTGGGATCAAACATGAGTTCTCGGCCACCTATACTCCACAACAAAATGGAGTAGTTGAAAGGAAGAACAAGACTCTCATCACTCTTGCAAGAGCTATGTTGGATGAATATGGCACTCCAGAGAAGTTTTGGGCGGAGGCGGTCAATGCCGCTTGCTACACCCAAAATCGGATATATCTTCACAAGATCCTCCTAAAGACTTCATATGAGCTCTTAGTTGGGAGGAAACCAAATGTGGCATACTTTCGAGTTTTTGGGTGCAAGTGCTACATCTACAAGAAGAGAGAGAGGCTTGGAAAGTTTGAGAAGAGGACCGACATGGGAATTCTTGTTGGCTACTCTGGCTCCTCCAAAGCTTATAGAGTCTTCAATACCTCAACGGGGTTTGTGGAGGAATTTGTGGAGGAATCTTGCGACGTGCAATTTGATGAGTCTCATGGTTCACAAGACGATCTCCACCACTCTCATGATTCTAGTGAGAGGCCTATTGAGGAAGTTTTGAGGGACATGCCGGTTGGTGAAGTAATCCCACATGAAGATGAACCGCCCTCTCCACCACCGACGTCAACCTCTACGAAGGATTCTTCTACAAGCACCTCACAAGCTACCTCCACTTCGGATGCTCCATCAAGCAATCCTCCTCAAGCTCCTTCAAGCGATCCGCAACATCCTTCATCAAGTGTTCAACCTCAAGCTTCATCGAGTGTTCAACCTCAAGCTTCATCAAGTGAACCTCGACAAGCTCATAATCCTCCCGCTACTTCAAGCACATCTCAAGAAGATGATTCGGGATCTCCTCTTCGACAACAAGATACCCACATCTCCAAGGAGCAAGCCGCCCATGATGCTCAAGACACTTCGCCGGCTCCTCCGCCTCCTCAACAAGAACCACCACGGAAGCACAAACCCATTGCTAAAGATCATTCACGTGACCTTATCATTGGGAGTCCTTCCCAAGGGATAGCCACAAGGAGAAAGCAATTGTTGGCGTCTCTTACGGTCACGCGGGAAACACGCGACCGCGGGGAGACGCCGGGGGTTATGGAATTGTTCACTTGCACTATTTAACCAAGTAATCCACAACTAGTAACAAGTACTAGATATGAATTATAAGGTTTGTCATGATAAATAGAATATCCGCAAGCGGACGGATAACCCGTTGTAGCATTTCACCCGAGAGTATTCCAGGGTATCGTATTTATATTTTCCCAAAGGAAGACATGGTTGACAAGAGTACTTATGTTCATGGTGTTACAAATGATAGATGATATAACCACATTCCAATGCAGGGGTAAGGTTTAATAATAGAGGATAGTGTGACACACACGAAGGCATTCCACACTCTCTAATAAAAGGCGAGAGACAATCCTAAGCAATGCTAAGTTAGACTAGCGAGCTACTACTCCAAAGGTACAACATTCATATAGCGTGCACAACCTCTACCTATCATCTAGCGTCATGCAAGCACAAGCAAGCGTCTAATGCCTAGGCAACATCGGGAGATCCGGCATACACAAGGTCTGCCTCGCGACTCCGGCCTATTTACGTACTCCTATGCCGTGCCCGAACGTGGAGGGTTCCTTTGGATGGACAGGGCTGTCACTTCCTGCCACCTACCTCTACAAACCGTGGGACACGCACATACCCAAGGGTGGATAGACTACCCCGGCACCATGCCGGCGTTACTAACCACGACTCTAGATCCCTCGAGGCACCCCCAACCCTTCGGATCGACGGGGTGATAAATCTAGAGCACCTTTGCAGGACAATGAGTCCGATGCCTAAACAAGAGAACAACTAGCCTAACTAGCATAAACTAGACAAAGGGATCAAAGCTAGCACTAAGTTATGCATAAGCGTTCGTCGCTCAAGAACGAGCGACGAACGATGAACGATTAAGCGAGTTCAAGAATAATCGATGATCGAGTATGAACGAACGAAGAACGAACGATGAACGAGCATGAACGAACAACGAACGATCATACAAGATCATGGTAGAACTAGCAAGCTCATAACAACTATATGAATACTTGTATTCCATAGATTAAATAACAAGTCTTACAAAGAGAGAAAAAGGATACAAGAGCGCTACCCAATTCTCCACAAGACTTTGGGAGCAATAGGGCAGCCCACTACTCAGCCTAGCACTACCTAGAAATGCCTCTAGCTCTAGTGTGAGGAGGAGGGAATGATCCTTGTGTATTGTGTGTCTTGGAAGGAGGGGGGGTACCCCTCCTTATATAGTCCTTGAAGGTCGGCAACTTTGAGGCGGTTCCCGAGGTCGGTGGCATTTAATGTAGGGGGAACCGACCTCCAGAGGTCGGTAATAAACCGTCACAGAAAGTGGGACCCAGGGGGCCACCCTGCCAGGTCGGCCGACCTGGCCAGGGGGGGTCGGCCGACCTGTGCCTGGCCCCTCTTGGGCTGGGCTTTGGCAGGTGGCTCCCCCTCTGGGTCTTATTCTCTGGTCCAGGTGCATTAGGCCTTGGTTGTGTTGGACTTTGAAGATATTTGGTCTTTTGTCTTGGAGTTGTATTCCCGCGGCGAACGTCGAGTTTGTAAAAGTGTTGTTTTGTCGCCTTGGGGCATGGTTTCACCTGGATTTGTCCCTTATTCCACCTGCACACTAAAATCTAGAGGTACATGTGGAAATAGATTATTCTTAAATAAAATGCGTGTAAAGAATGTCCAATCCTTCTTGTTTATTGAGCTAGTTGACGGTCGAAATTGGTCCGTAACGACCGTCAACAACTCCCCCAAGCTTACCCTTTGCTCGTCCCGAGCAAGAAGTAGGACTTTAGGTTGTTGATCAGGAGTTGCTACAATGCCTACTTCTCAAAGGTACCAAGAGTGTAACAAAGATACTCATCCTTGAGTTGAATAAGTTGGCCAAGGTAACTCACCCTTTCCCTTAGTCCTTATGGGGCTTTTGCTTTATACTTCACCTTGGGCTGTTGAGAGAGAGAACGGTGTACGAGCATTTGTTTTCTCATTCCTTGTCTTGCTTTTATTCTCCGGAGGTTTTCAAAAAGATTTTCAAAAATAAAGCCAAGTTCCTCAAGTGATACTCTCGAATTGCTCAAGTGGTGTTTTTATTCCTCACCAAGGCATGTGTGTTGCTTCATCCTACATCTAATAGGCTTTTGTGGAGTTTAAGGTAGGATATGAAGAGAGGCATACTTGCATTCATATTTTGCAAAACCAAAAGAGTGGATCCACGGAGATAGCAAGCCATACAATCAAAGATCAAGATGTGCAAGTGTGTGAGTGGATGGTGGTGGTGTATGTGACTACTCCTCTTTTTGTTCACCTCTCTTTATTTTATATTTTGGGGCATGGCTATCTTTTCTTCTTTCTTTTTCCATGCTCAAGATGAGAGCAGATAAATTTTCTTTTTCTTTTCATGCTCATCTTCTGTGAGCTTTATTTTTTTTCTTTCTTTTGCATAGCCATGCCTAATTTTGATGTTTCAAGAGAGGTGATAAATTGTGAGGAGTGTCTTTATTTTGGTGGATGGTATGACATGTTGCTAACTTCCGGTGTAGAAGTTTAGCATATGAGGTGGAAAGTGTACGTGATCTTGATCATGAGAGTATGAAAAGCATCTCACTAGGGTCACACAATTTTGATAAAGCTCAATGAAATAACAAGCAGCATATGTAAGGTTTTTCATTAAGTACTACATATGACTTTGGTAGGAATTTATCATCACTGAGGAACTTATAATTTTTATGATTTTCGAAAACAAAATTCTCCGGAGTTTTCAAGCTTAACTTGGAACAAGATTGCATCAGCTCTTTTTACCATATCATCTCTCACAACAACTTAGGTTCAGTGCAAGCGTATGCTACCCACAAGTTTCAGGTTCTAAGCAAGTATTTTTCAGCCAACAAACTCAAAACTTGGAGAGTACTAAGTTATAAACTAGGCACAAGAGAGAAATACGGCAGAGCAACTATTCATCATCTCAACATAGAAAGACTAGGAGCATTTTTACAGCACATAAAAAGAACCTATACTAATTATTTTTGTTCTTTTTAGTTTTGTTATTTTTATTTTGTTTTTCATATGAGAGGCAAGAACAAGCAAAAACAAAGAGAGAAAAAGGATACAAGTTGCGATACATGATACCTTAGCGGGGGGCATGGTGTCTCCCCCCCAAGCTTGTTCTTGCTTACGGGTTTCGTGGATCGAACCCCATGTGGCGAAAGTAAGCCGAAACATCGGCCTGTCCCCGCTCCGTCATGTTGGTGAGGTTGGTGAGCTGGGTGTCGGTGCGTTCTTGCCACTGATGGGTTTGCAGGATGTGTTGATTCAGCGTGTAGTCGATGTCTCCTGCCGTGGTCTCGAGCCTTCCCATTTGCTCGGAGAGGTCGTTCATTGCTTGCTCAAGGTGGAAACCTTGAGTCGCACCAGAGTCGGAGGAGTGTTCCTCCCATTGTTGTTGCGGAGTGAACATCCTTGGGTCATGCCCCGAGGTTTGCCACGCCGAGCCCCCGGCCATGTGCGGTGGTGGGGCTGCGTACGCACCGGGAAAATACCCGGTGTGACCATACCCTGGGCCGCCATGAGCCGTGGGCTGCGGTGTGGGTGCCTCGGAACTCGATGGCTGCTCCGACCTGCGCATCCTCCTGCGAGAAGAAATACTCCTGCGCGCACTCTCCATTTCTTGGAGCTCAATGGTTAGATTTTTGCAAGTATACAAGCGAAGATCCGGGTTAGGTAACCGAAACTCGTTTGTATACCCGACAAAATAAAATATGAGGGAATCATTTGGACCATGCTTAAGTGTATGACCACGAATAAGATAATCCTCGTTTATGAGTAAACGGGGCGTAGAAATATATTCAACATTAGCATCATGCAAGGCACCCACTCCCGTAGCAATACGTGTAATTAACGAGGTGCATTCAATCGGTCCCATCATCCCAAAATTTTCTAACCAATGATGAATCAAGTATTGGACAGGAGAAATCTTAATCTTTTCAACCATAGCATAAAGAATTTTCATATCATCTTCGCGCACAATTCTAATATCACTCCTAGGAAAAAGAGTGATGCCAATCCACATGTGCAAAAAGCGCAAAGTAGGGTGATGGATGTGATTAGTTCTAGGCTGCACACAAGTTGAAAAACCCGTAATCCTTTCCCAAAATGCAAGTTTGGAAAAATCAGGAAGGGCATTATCAATATTAACATTGCAGCGAGTATTAAAGCCGAGTATCATGCTAAGGTCCTTCCATTTCAAACGGTATTCTTCCCGGAAAAACCGAAAAGTAATACCTTCATCTACTGCTCGTAGGGTGCATAAAAATTGAAGTGTAAGCAAGCGGGAACCCGGCTCATCTACACTAGCAAAATCTTTCCACCCTATAGCTTTGAATACTCGAGAAAATTCAGCATCCATACCAGTCTTTTGTAGCAGCCCCGTGTCAAATGCTCGCGTAGGAGCAAAGATACGGTTTTGAAGAAGCGCGTAGGCGTTCGTCTCGTACTCGCCCACCAAGTCAAGGTCGGTGTCGACGAGGAGATGATGCTCGATGTTGCCCTCTTGCTCTTCTTCCTCGGCTTCATGTGGTGGACTTGGCGGTGGCTCGACCGCGGGGCGTGAGCGAGTGCTTCGGCGTGAAGAGCTTGGACTTGATTTTGAACTTAGGGACCTCTTCAACGCTCCGTACAGCTTCTTGGCACCGGTCATGGCTGCAGCGAGGAGAGCAAGAACACAAGAACAAAAGCTCCGAACGGGTTATGTTAGAAAAAATCCAATCGGCAAAACCGTCGGTTGTTCTTGTGAGCAAGAAAATCGCAACTCGGGAAATCGAGCAAACCAAAAACAAAACACAAACTGAGAAAACACTAGGAGAGAAATTTTTCTGCAGAACTTTGAGGCAAACACAAAGTGAGAGCAATGGAGAGTCTTGTGAGCAAGAGAAAGAAGTGAATGAGGAGTGAAAATGAGTGTGTGTGAGGGGAAGAGAGCCTCTGGCCGGTCACTCCAACTTATAGCACGAAATGTAGCTGTTTTTGAACGTTGGAGGGGGAATATGACCGTTGGGAAAAAACAGGGGGGCAGCAACGGCTACCCCAGGTCGGCCGACCTGTCCTGGTGGGGTCGGCCGACCCCCTGTGGGGCCCACTTGCCTCCCCTCTTGGCCCACAGCCCCCAACGGCCAAATGGTGATTGACCATGGTTGCTATGTCCAGTTAATCCTCGGAAATATTGCTCAGAAAGATTTCCAAATAAAATCATGCCTCGAAATTCAAATGGTTTTCGGAAAAATTGAAACTAGAAGAGAGAAAGTGTCGGAAAATTCCCAACATGTGGAAAATTTATTGTAGTGGTACAGAGGTACTCCAAAACTTTGCACAAAAGAGTGAAAAAGTTTTGAAGAACCAAATATTTTTTGAAGATTAATTTTTATATGCATGGCGAGACGAAAGCGAATATGCTGGCGGAAAAGAAAAAAGAAAATCCAAATAAAACTTTGTGAGGGAAGAATAAAATGCAAAGTGGTTTGGAAAAATGCAAATGGTGATTTTTGGAAAAGTGTATAAAAATTTTGAAAAGAAATCAAAAAGAAATGAAGAGAAAATGATAACGCCGATTATCCTGTCGGTCCAGGGCTTCGCCGTTTTAAGTCCGGCGAGCAAGGACTTCTCCATGCGTTTCATTCTTGAGGTGCCGGCCCCGTCCTTGGAGAAGAGGATGAAGATGGCTGCACCTTCTTTACTTGCCACATTTGTTTGATCTTGGGTTGTGTTGGTGGCTTCTCAATTTGAGGGGTCGATTTTTTGACCCATAACCCCGGCCTTGTTGTTGCGGGCTTCTTGGGTTGGTACCATGACGGGTTCTCACGTTTGTCAATTTGCTTCCAAAGAGCAATGAGACTATCCGTCTTTCTTGGGGTCACTTCAACTTCTTTGATGTTTGAGGGGTTTGGCCCATACTTGATCTTGATCATCGAGCATTGTTCTTTTCGGGGTTGAAACTCGAACTTTTCCTCCTTCCCATTGATGTAGAGGCGGATTTCTCCAACTCCAACATCGATTTGGGCCTTCGCGGTGCTAAGAAAGGGACGTCCCAAGATGAGGGGCGTTTCCTTGTCAATGTCCATGTCTAGCACCACAAAGTTCACCGGGATGGTGTGGCCTCTTATGAATACCGGCACATCTTCCGCAATCCCCATTGGAAAGCGAAAGGATGAGTCGGCCAATTGTAGCTGCATTGCTGTTGGTGTGAGAAACTTGTACTTTAATTGCTCGAAGATCGCCTTGGGCATAATGCTCACGCTGGCCCCAAGGTCACACAGTGCGTAGTTGAAGTGGAATCTCTTGATTGCACAAGGTATTACTGGAAAGCCTGGATCAGCTTTTATTGTAGAAGGTTCTTCTCTTATTTGCCTGTTCTCCCCTGCATGGTTAGTCTTACGAGGGGACATTTCCCCTCTCGTAGTGATAACGTTAACTTTTTCAATGGGAGATTCTGGTTGCCCAGGAATCTGCCCGGAATTAGAGAGCAGCAAGCTGAGCTAGTTGAGTTTTTATCATTTTGTTAAAACTCAGCTGATTTTTGAAAGCGGAAGAAAAACCTTCTAGCTGTGAATTTATATTTTCTAAAACTTTATCGTTGGCAGCAAGCTTTTTGTTGATTGATTCATTAATTTTAGCTTGGCCAAGAACCAAATCTTTCAAAGAGGGCTGATTATTGTAAAAACCAAAAAAATTGTTACCTCTATTTTGGTTTTGATTATATCCTTGACCTCCGTTTGGACGATACCCGTTGTTGTTGTTCATGTAGAACGCATCTTCTTGGGTGTGGGGGCAATTCTTCCCTATATGGCCCGTATCCCCGCATTCCTCACACGTCATGTGTGAGTCCAATGCACGAACACTACCACTTGAAGTGTGTTCATCCAAACGCTTCATGAGAAGGTCAAGCTTGGCGGACAACATGTGCACTTCCTTGACAGGGTGGATGCCTTTTGAGCGTGTTTGGAGTCGATCATCGCTCCACCCTTGATTGGAGACCATCTTCTCTATAAGATCTTTTGCTTGAGTAACGGTTTTGGAGAAGAAGGCTCCTCCAACGGCGGCATCCATATGTCCACGGGCTGTTGGTGTTAACCCGTTGTAAAAGTGTTGAAGAATGAGCCATTCTTCCATCCCATGGTGTGGGCAGGCAGATGTGTATTCTTGGAGCCTTTCCCATGCCTCGGGTATGGATTCATTTGTTGCTTGCTGGAAGCTTGCAATTCTTCCACGAAGAGCATTGGTTTTGCCCATCGGGAAGAATTTAGCGAGGAACGCCGTAGAACATTTTTCCCAAGTATCAATATTGGCGCGGTTTGCATAGAACCATTGTTTCGCTTTCCCAAGGAGGGAGAGCGGAAACAAACAGAGCTTGATAGCATCTTGATTTCCTTCTCCCGTGCCTGACGTGTTGCATATTTCCAGGAATTGTTGGAGATGAGAGTTGGCGTCCTCGGAAGCCTTCCCACAAAAGGGTATGGCTTGCACCATAGTGATGAGGCTGGATCTTATGTTAAGTCCGGCGTCACCAACGTCGACGTTGGGTCCAATGGGCACATTGGCGACGGTGGGCGCGGAGTATTCACGAAGGGTCTTTTCAGCCATGACGTTTGACGTAGATGGTGCGGAAGATGCGGGTTCACTTGTCGCGAGTACTTGAGGGGAGACGACGATGCGAGGTCGAGTCTTCCTCACAAGTGACTCGGGATTGTCAACGAAGTTTTGCGGCAAGTCGAATCCACGCATACACTATCCTGTTTTCATATCAAAGAGAAAACAGATCAAGGTTAGCCTGCATGGGCAATGGTTAAACCACATCAAGTGTAATCATGAACAATCATTGTATTCTTGTTAACCAATGTCTTCCCCGGCAACGGCGCCAGAAATGCTTGTTGGCGTCTCTTACGGTCACGCGGGAAACACGCGACCGCGGGGAGACGCCGGGGGTTATGGAATTGTTCACTTGCACTATTTAACCAAGTAATCCACAACTAGTAACAAGTACTAGATATGAATTATAAGGTTTGTCATGATAAATAGAATATCCGCAAGCGGACGGATAACCCGTTGTAGCATTTCACCCGAGAGTATTCCAGGGTATCATATTTATATTTTCCCAAAGGAAGACATGGTTGACAAGAGTACTTATGTTCATGGTGTTACAAATGATAGATGATATAACCACATTCCAATGCAGGGGTAAGGTTTAATAATAGAGGATAGTGTGACACACACGAAGGCATTCCACTCTCTCTAATAAAAGGCGAGAGACAATCCTAAGCAATGCTAAGTTAGACTAGCGAGCTACTACTCCAAAGGTACAACATTCATATAGCGTGCACAACCTCTACCTATCATCTAGCGTCATGCAAGCACAAGCAAGCGTCTAATGCCTAGGCAACATCGGGAGATCCGGCATACACAAGGTCTGCCTCGCGACTCCGGCCTATTTACGTACTCCTATGCCGTGCCCGAACGTGGAGGGTTCCTTTGGATGGACAGGGCTGTCACTTCCTGCCACCTACCTCTACAAACCGTGGGACACGCACATACCCAAGGGTGGATAGACTACCCCGGCACCATGCCGGCGTTACTAACCACGACTCTAGATCCCTCGAGGCACCCCCAACCCTTCGGATCGACGGGGTGATAAATCTAGAGCACCTTTGCAGGACAATGAGCCCGATGCCTAAACAAGAGAACAACTAGCCTAACTAGCATAAACTAGACAAAGGGATCAAAGCTAGCACTAAGTTATGCATAAGCGTTCGTCGCTCAAGAACGAGCGACGAACGATGAACGATTAAGCGAGTTCAAGAATAATCGGTGATCGAGTATGAACGAACGAAGAACGAACGATGAACGAGCATGAACGAACAACGAACGATCATACAAGATCATGGTAGAACTAGCAAGCTCATAACAACTATATGAATACTTGTATTCCATAGATTAAATAACAAGTCTTACAAAGAGAGAAAAAGGATACAAGAGCGCTACCCAATTCTCCACAAGACTTTGGGAGCAATAGGGCAGCCCACTACTCAGCCTAGCACTACCTAGAAATGCCTCTAGCTCTAGTGTGAGGAGGAGGGAATGATCCTTGTGTATTGTGTGTCTTGGAAGGAGGGGGGGTACCCCTCCTTATATAGTCCTTGAAGGTCGGCAACTTTGAGGCGGTTCCCGAGGTCGGTGGCATTTAATGTAGGGGGAACCGACCTCCAGAGGTCGGTAACAAACCGCCACAGAAAGTGGGACCCAGGGGGCCACCCTGCCAGGTCGGCCGACCTGGCCAGGGGGGGTCGGCCGACCTGTGCCTGGCCCCTCTTCGGCTGGGCTTTGGCAGGTGGCTCCCCCTCTGGGTCTTATTCTCAGGTCCAGGTGCATTAGGCCTTGGTTGTGTTGGACTTTGAAGATATTTGGCCTTTTGTCTTGGAGTTGTATTCCCGCGGCGAACGTCGAGTTTGTAAAAGTGTTGTTTTGTCGCCTTGGGGCATGGTTTCACCTGGATTTGTCCCTTATTCCACCTGCACACTAAAATCTAGAGGTCCTGTGGAAATAGATTATTCTTAAATAAAATGCGTGTAAAGAATGTCCAATCCTTCTTGTTTATTGAGCTAGTTGACGGTCGAAATTGGTCCGTAACGACCGTCAACAGCAATACAAACCTAATTATGTTAATTCTAACCAAGCTAATGTGGTTGTGAATTACTCCTTTGTGTCCACCCTAGAGCCGAAGACTATTGAGGAAGCTTTGAAGGACGACAAGTGGGTGCTATCAATGCAAGAAGAATTGAACAATTTCAAGCGTAATGACGTTTGGAAATTGGTCAAGAGGCCCAAGAGAGCAAACGTTGTGGGAGCTAAATGGGTCTTCAAGAGCAAGGAGGATGAGAAGAGGATGGTGATAAGAAACAAGGCGAGGCTCATGGCAAAGGGTTACTCTCAAGTGGAAGGAGTGGACTTCGACGAAACTTTCGCCACCGTCGCTCGTCTTGAGGCTATAAGAACCCTTCTCGCATACTCTTCTCATTTCAATTTTAAATTGCATCAAATGGATGTGAAAAGTGCATTTCTCAATGGACTAATAAATGAAGAAGTTTATGTAGAGCAACCTCCCGGCTTCGAAGATCCCAAGCATCCCGAGTATGTGTACAAGTTGAAGAAAGCTCTCTACGGGTTGAAGCAAGCACCAAGAGCATGGTACGAGCGTCTTCGTGATTATCTCATCGGCAAGGGCTACAAAATTGGTAGTATCGACAACACCTTATTCACCAAGCGTATTGGTGACGATCTTTCATTTGTCAAATTTATGTTGATGATATCATTTATGGCTCTACTAATGAGACTTTCAATGATGAGTTTCGTGCTCTCATGAAAAAGGAGTTTGAGATGTCTATGATAGGAGAGCTACATGTCTTCCTTGGATTTCAAGTCAAACAATTGGAGGAGGGGACCTTCATCTATCAAGAGAAGTACACTCGCGGTCTACTCCGAAAATATAGGATGGAAGATTGCAAGGGGATTGAGACACCAATGGCAACCAATGGTCTTCTTGATGCGGATGAGTCGGGTATTCCTATTGATCCTAAGCTTTATCGTTCAATGATTGGATCTCTTCTTTATCTCACCGCATCTAGGCCGGATATCATGTTTCGTGTTTGCCTTTGTGCTCGTTATCAATCTAACCCCAAGGAATCACATTTGAGTGCCGTGAAGAGAATTCTTAGGTACATCAAGCATACTCCAACAATGGGAATTTGGTATCCTAAGGGATCGGACTTTGAGCTTGTTGGTTATGCGGACTCGGATTTCGCCGGATGCAAAGTGAGTAGGAAGAGCACTTCGGGTGGGTGCCAATTTCTTGGACGATCTCTCATATCATGGAGTTCCAAGAAGCAAAATTGTGTAGCCCTTTCTACGGCGGAAGCCGAATATATGGCCGCCGGCGCATGTTGTGCTCAACTACTCTACATGAAGTAAACCCTATTGGATTATGGATTGGTCTATGGTCAAGTGCCCTTATATTGTGATAGTGAAAGTGCTATTAATATGGCTCTCAACAAGGGTGATCATACTCATGCCAAGCATATTGAGGTCAAGCATCACTTCATTCGGGATCATGTCGCCAAGAAGGATATTGAGCTAGTTGGTGTTCGGACACATGAGCAATTGGCCGACATTTTCACGAAGCCTCTTGACAAGAAGACCTTTGGCAAGATAAGGGGAGAACTCAACGTTCTCGATCTCTCAAACTTTACTTGAGTTTTTCTCCATACTTGCCTTGTATATTATGTATATTACTTCTCTTGCTTGTTATTGTTTGTGTCCTTTTTGGTGTGTTCTTCTTGTTTTGTAGGACCGACGACTAACCTTGTTGAGATAGCAACAAGCAAGGGTGAAGTTTGGGATTGGTGGCACTCGGCTCCCAAGGCTTAATGAATGGCTTGTTGTGAGTAAGCTCAAGGAGGGATCAAACTTGTTGTTGGTATTGTTGGTTTTTAGCCTTCTCTTGTTTTTACTCCTTCATAAGCATCATGCATTGTATACTTGTCATCTCATTTGCATTTTGCATTCTTGCATCGAGTCTTGACGTCAAGATCCATCTAGAGAGAGTTGCTTGTTCACAATATGAGTATATGACTCTCTAGATGAACACATAGCAATGCTATATGAGCTTCATGCCCATTGAACCAAGATTCTTTGAGCTCCAAGGTTAAATCCACTTGCGCGGCTCAAGGTCTAAGGGTTCATACATTCAAAAACCCAATACACTAACGCCATGTGCACCATATCTTGTTATACTCTTTGTGAGTTTCTTGTGTGTAGGGGGAGCTTTTGGAAGAAGAGGGCGAGGCAATAAAGAAATGAATATTCGCCTAACTCAAGTATTCTCTTACTCAATGTCTATTCTTTATCCTCCTTATATTTTGGCTCTTTTTGTGTGATAAATGACAAAGGGGGAGAAGAAGAAGCTTGAAAAGGTGTATGGTGATCAAATGGAAGACAAGTGAAAGATGAATGATCACCATCAAAATCAAAATGATCAAGCTCCGAGCAAGAGTAAGAAGAAGAAGCCGTGATGGTGATAAATGGAAGAAGCAATGATGATATATTTTGATCACCAAAATGATCGAGCTCAAGGAGAAGAAGTTTTGGTCATCTCTAGGGGAGTTGGGATATTGGAAGACCACATAGTCAACATGATCTGTCTTCACACAATCTTGAGATGATGGCTCAAGTCAAGGGGGAGTTACCTCATATCATTGAAGCTCGTCTCGAGGGGGAGTTCTTAACTCTAGGAGATCAAGAGATCAAGTATTGGTCGATCTTCTCGAACATCTCGAGATGGAGGTAAGTCTTCAAGGTAAGAATGAAGGTAATCACTCACCTAGCTCTATGATGTGTATCTTTTTACTTGTGCTATTTCCTTCGTCATCATATTGCTTTGGTCTAGGTTGCATTGAGTCTTTACGTCACTTGTACTATGAGTTTTTGCACTAACTTGTGATGTTTTGTGAGCTATGACTCTCCACGGTCTACACATCGAGGTATGAACTTTTCTATCTTTTTCCTTTGTGTAGTTCCCTTTGATCGAGTTGTGCTTATCCTTTCAGCTTTTGTTATCTATTCTTTACTCTCTCGATCATTTTTATCATGGTTGTCATCCATCACCAAAAAGGGAGAGATTGTAAACTTCATGGCCATTGGAGTTGGAAACCCCAAGGTATGAATGTTTTGGTGGATGGATGAGAACTATGCATGTGACTAACATATTCTTTGAGTATCTTATCCTTAGGTCACCTGGAAGCAAGTACGACACAAACCAACCTCTTACCTCAAGTCAAGGATGATTGGTTGCCTCGTCAACTCATTGACGGACTTGTTGGAGTCACGGTCGAGGAGATGGATCAAGGCTAAGGACATGCTAGACTCAATTAAGTGTTGGCTTGGTTAGATGTTAGCTTGAGTCCATAGGAAAATCCGGACTATCAAGAGGGTTCGAATTGGTACTCTTCGGTAAACACTAGTGTAGAGATCGTTTGGATGCATGGTGTGTCTCTCAGGCGCTAGGGTTGCAGAGGAAGAGTGCAGAAACCAAGGAAGAAGGTGTTGGAAGCGAGGATCGAAGGAGAAGATCAAGTTCCAGCTGAAGGAGAAGCCACCGTATGATACGGTGACTGCAGGGAGAAGATCAGTGAAGATCAACTCAGCAGAAGTTACAGGAGAAGCAGTCAGCGTATAATACGGTGGTAGTCAGCGTATGATACGGTGACTATGGACAGGAAAATCCAGTGAAAGGAGAGTCACTGGTAGAGTCACCGTATTATGGCCACCGTATGATACGGTGGGTCACCGTATGGTTTCCAGGGGAACTGCAATATCGACGAAGTTGAAGAGAAGAAGGAAAAAGAGTCATCGTATGATATGGTGGCTACGGACAGGAAAATCCAGTGAAAGGAGAGTCACTGGTAGAGTCACCGTATGATGATCACCGTATAATACGGTGGGTCACCGTATGGTTTCCAGGGGAAGTGCAATTTAGAAGAGTTGCTGAAGCTGGAAAGAAGTCATCACCGTATGATCACCGTATGATACGGTGACTAAGAGGACAGTGCCTCTCGCAGGAAAATGTAGTCCCAGTCGACCGTTGGATAGTCACCGCATGATACGGTGACTCTAGTCATCGTATGATACGGTGACTAGAGAAATCTGGGCAGTTTTGTTGCAACGGCTAGTTTCGTGGGTGGAGCCTATAAATAGCTGGTTGCTTGCCTCTTTGAGGTACTCTTGGACAGTCCAAAAAAGGGGAGGTGCTGTCAAGAAGCCAAGTGAAGGAAGAAAAAGCACTTTGAGGGATTTGAGTGATCCAAGTGCTTGAGATGAGTGACACCATGTGCATCCTATGATCTCTAGGCTGGTGAGTGCTTTAGAGGGCTGACTTGGGTTGTTACTTTTGGTCTATGGCAAGACCTAGACCGGTTAGGTGTCGGTGGTGTGCTTGCCAAGAGTGTGGAAGTCACCGCAAGTTTGTACACGGTCTTTGGGCTTCCCGTGTGAAAGAAGCTATGTGAAGAGAGCGCCCTTTGGACCGCATCTCGTGCGGATCCTTACCTTCGGAGGAGCATCCGGAGTTGCCGGCGGGACGTGTTCGCATCTTCACTCGGAGGGTGAAGAATGCTCTAGAAGGGTTCGCCATCGAGCGGAGGGAGGGATCGAGACTCCGGCGGGAGTGGCCCAACGTGGAGTAGGGGGAGGCGTCATCCTCCCGATACCACGGGAAAAATCATGAGCATTTATATACCTTTCTCTTTACTACTTGCATTTACTTATTGCTTTTATCTTGCTTGCTAGTAGTACTTGAGATTGCCTTGTTTACTTGTTGCTCTAGTTATTCCCTTGGTTCATTCATATGCTCTCTAGTTTCTCCTATCATATGGTTGCTTGTTGACTTCATGTGTAGCTTGCTTGCTAATTGATCTAAGGACTTTTCCTTAGTGTGCTTATCACCTAGTAGATCTTCTAGTGCCTTGTGTTTAGTTGCCTAACTTGTAGCTTATCTTAGGTTTGCTCTTACCTAATGAACTAGTTCATACCTTGTGCTGCTCTCTCTTGCTATCTCTAGTTCACTAGGTTAAGGACTCTCCTTAGTGTGCCTCTTTAGTTGTACTAGAACTACTTGCTAGGAGTTGAGTGAGTGATTTGTGTTAGGTTAAAAATCGGTAGTGTGCACCGATTCACCCCCTCCCTCCCCCCTCCCTCTCGGTCACACGGTCCTTACACCCTGCAAACAACGAAACTGTGGCGCGACCGAAACTTGAGTCGCGCCAATCGGTTCGCCGCGACAAAGCCATTTTTTTTTGTCACTACCTCCTTCTTCACTGCAATTTGACAGACAGTGAAAGGTAACATTTTTTTGAACGAGTTACAGTAGAAAAAAAAAGGTAAACACATTACTACTTTAAAACATCATACACAGAAATTCAAGTGGCACTACATTGCATCATAGTCCAACATTAAAACAACACACATAATCCTCATGACCGAGTTTTTTTCAACATAGTTCATTCACGACAATGCAATAAGAAACCTAATTACTATTACAATACTAAGGTTTTGCTTGACAACACCAAAATACAAGAACAACCGATGGTGCTTCACTCATTCTCCATCCTTCTTGTCCTTTGACTTGTTGTTCACTAAATTTTTTGCAATGTCCACCATTTTGTCGATAGCTTCTGCATCCATCATCAATTGAATGGCCGCCCTGTCCTCTTCTGCTTTCCTCTTGCGCTCCTCCTTTCCCCGTGATTGGACCTCGATTCCACAACAATGGAGCTCGGATTTGAAGCTCAACCGGGGGTGGAGGGGCGAATGCTAGGTGAGGGAGAAACACTCCCCTGCTCGCTGCGACAGAAAATGAATAGGAGAGGGAGAAGGGTCGGGCCGCGCGCGGCGTTTAAGTCCCACCCAGTCGCGCCAAATAACTAACCGCGGCTCCGTCAGGAGCCGCGCCCATCAGATCGGCGCGACCGCGCCTCTGCCGCACCAACCAAAACGCCGCGATAGAATACTGAGAAAAGTCGTCGAAACTGACGTGGAGGTCAGCGCTGACGTGGCCTCTAGTCGCGGCATTCCGATTGCCGCGACTCTTCTTTTGGTCGCGCCAAGTAAATTGCCGCAGTAAAATGGGCTAGATTTGCAATTTTAGTTTCACTCGGGTTATTATTAAAATATTAGTTTAAAAAATGTTAAATATTAAAAAAAAATCTCTGATTTCCCGGCCACCAGCTAGCCGTTGGATCGAAGCCCGAGCACACTGTTTAGTCAAGGCCCACGCGTGCTCTGCGGTCCGTAGTGTGTGTGTACACAATAGCTGAGGCCCAGCAGGCAAAGCCAAAATCGGCCCGGCCCTCCTACGCAGCCCAAGATCCAGTCTCCGTATCTCGTCGCGAATATACGTACGAATATTTCGGCAGCGGTATCGGGGCCGGGCGTGTCTCCTCGCTCCCGCCACACACCCCCATGCCGCTCCTCCACCTCTCTCTCCCGCCGCACCGCCTCCTCCTCGGCGGCCGCCGCCGGCTGCTCTCCGTACCGGCTCCCCGCCACGTCCGCCTCTCCGTAAGGTATGCTCGTGACCCTCTAGGCCCCTGGTTCCACCGCTTGTTCTTTTGATTTCCTACCTACCGCCGCCGCCACGTTTTCTCACTAGCGCTCGTTCTTGACAGGGCGGCGGCTGGATTGTCGGCCGCGGCAGAGGAGTACCGCCTCCCTTTCCCCCCGGATAATGCCTCCCACCACCGCGAGCTCGCCGCGGCCGTCGCCGCTGTGGAGCGCGCCTGCCGCCTCTGCGTCGATGTGAGTTGACCTCATCTCATCCCCTTTATTGATTCAGTGGCTCGATGGAACTGAAGTCTTTAAAGACGTACGCTGGATTAATTTCGGTTTGGTGGGATCACTTGTTGGCAGTCATGATCAGAATTCTGTGTCACGGATCACAGTTGGGAACAATTTATATGTTCCAAATCGTGCCATGAGGGATTCTTGGCAAGGCCACATTGCAAGTTTGCAACTGGGACAGATATTTTAGCAATGATCAAGTAGTTTGCATAAAAGATTTATATTTTGATGTAAACATTGTATTGATTGTTCTTTATAGAGAAAATAAATATGACTTACTGGTGGAGAGCATTGAAAAGACATGACATTATTCGATGTAAAAGTTCTCTCTAGGAAATATGGTATCTCAGGGTTCTTATCTTATGGAAACTTTGATAAAGATGAAACCGTATGGACCGGTCTGCTTAAATGAAAACAATCGTCCCTAGGATGATCCTGGCAACCTTGATTTTCCATGTGGCTACTAACTTTGGTAAAGCCTTCCGATAAGTCGACTGAAAGAGCTGAGTAGATTTGGCAGCTTGACAGGGTTTGCTTTGTATGTTGAGCAGCCAATAGCATGTAATGCACTGATATTTTGCGAGTTATCGTCCGTGTATGATATAGCAAATGTAATTGTTTGACTGACATCTCATTGGTAAACTGTCTGAGCTCTATTTTTCCTGTTCCGTTATATGTGTTGACAGGTAAGGAGATCGCTGTTTTCAGATGGCAAGAGTATTCTTGAAAAGAATGACCAAACCCCTGTCACAATTGCAGATTTCGGAGTACAAGCCCTTGTTAGTTTGGGTAATGCACATCAAAGTTTCAAAAAGTTTAAAATTATTGCTTTGTCTAATTCTGTCTTTCATCATGTTGCCATTGAAAGAACTCCAGCGATTGTTCCCGTCAATACCTCTAGTGGCAGAAGAGGATTCGGCATCTCTAAGGTCATCAAACACTGATGATAACAGTGGTGATGTACTTGTTGAGTCAATTTTCAGTGCAGTTGCAGACAAAGTGAGTACCAGCGAATCACCATTAACTCGTGATGATGTGTTAAGGGCAATTGATAGAGGAGGCAAGGATGCTGTCTCCTTTGATTCAAATCCTGCAACTTATTGGGTAAGGAATAAGATGCCATGTGTCATTCACTATAAATTCAGATCTGCAAAGTTGGTTCATTAGTAAGTATAACCTGCATAATTTTCATTTGTCATAAAGATGATGTTGTGGTTTGAAGGTACTCGACCCAATTGATGGCACCAAAGGTTTTCTGAGAGGGGATGGTGCTCTTTATGTGGTATGATCCCTAATTATCCATTTTGTATGGCTCATCATTGCATATTGTTGATCATATAAGTTACAGATGAATCCTCTATTCAGCTGTTTCTACTTGTCCTACTTAAATTTCACAAACAGGCAAGCATCCTATTTTTCACATGAAAAATGCCTTCGCATTCCCTATTCATGGTATCCTGAGTATTTCTTAGTGCCCCTATATGCTAGGCATTATTGGCGATTTTCTGGATTAATAGTATACCGTAGTTTGCCTCAAGACCTTTGTCAGTCACCACTCACCACCTATTACATAAGTGATTCTGATGTATGCATCTAAAGCCATAATCAGCTTAGTAAAACTTTTCTTGCGGCTTTTACTTATAACAAGGTTGTGTCACACTGAGATATGTGGTGGATAGTCCCTCAATGGTACAATGTACACGATCCTTGTTTAAGTGAGGTTAAAAATGCCTCATGCATTTATTTTTTTTTGGGTGGCACGATTTTTAGTAGTATTGCCCTTTCAATAAATTGGCGTAGCTCTGATTTTTGTTGCAGATAATGCTGTATTACTCTTGATTAGTTTTATATTCTAGTTCGTTACCTCTAATTCTTGCAATTTTTTCCTCCCCTCGTTCTAATATGCATGTTTGCCTTTTATTAAGGTAGGCCTGGCTCTTGTGGTGAATGGAGAGGTAACTGTCGGAGTGATGGGATGTCCAAATTGGATCAATGATACCATTGCCGACAAGAAAGATGACAGTGTTGCGGTGTCTAATAGCTGTGGGATTCTGATGGTTTCTCATGTAGGCTGTGGTACTTGGTCTAGGCGACTGTCTGGTGAGACTGGCCAGTCCATTACAGCGCAGGATATATGGAAAAGATGCTTTGTTGATGCTTGCTCAGTTGCGCACATGGCACGCTATTGCATTCCTGATAGCCAAACCTGGGATATGATACCGTTATCTGTTCTCTTCAGTTCAACAACAGACGAATCCGATCCTAGAGATGAGAATAAAATTCTTCTCGTACCTGTTTTCTGTGGCAGGTCCGTTGCACTTTCCATTACTGCAGTAACTCACAGTGTCTGTTATCATTCCTCTAGCCAGTTAACATATGATGCTAACGACTGAGCAAAAGGCATTCCGGGCAATGACTGATATTTTCATCCATCCTCAAGTTAGCTGTAGATACTATGTTTTTTACTTAGTGTAAAGTTTTTAACATCTAATATGATAGACATCCTTTTCTAATCTTTTGCTGCTCTACCCTACTATCATAATACTTTTGGATTTAAGTATCTTGTTGAGTTTGTCAATAACTGTTGTAGATCAAGTCATTATTATCCATTTGTCCGTGCATGAGTTATCATGACGTGCTCTTCTTGGTTCTGTTTTCTAGCTTGTGCAAGTATCTGACGGTGGCCTCTGGGAGGACTTCAGTTTTTGTCCTTCGAGCACGGGCATCGACTCAAATCAAGGTACCCTATTGCTTGCGATTCCCCTCGTCCTGCCTGACAAGTAAAACATTTTGTTGACATACCTGTTTCACTGACCCTATCATTCATGCTGTTTATATAGTCTTGGGATCATGCTGTTGGGGTACTTTGTGTGCAAGAAGCCGGTGGTCAGGTACCTTGCTTGCTAATACAAGTCTCTGATATGTTAATTTTGTTCCATCAACATACCAATATTAACATTACAACTCTGGTGATTTTGTAACTTTGTGAATCTGGTAGATCAGTGACTGGAGTGGGAAACCGTTGGATCTTGCAGCTGACCTAACTTCACGCAGAATCATCTACCCTACGGGTGGTGTTCTAGTGACAAACGGTGCTCTGCATGGCAAGCTTGTTGAAATGATCTCAGCAAATTACAAATAGATGCATAAGTTCACAAATCAGCACATTGCTTCCTGAAACATTTATAGCTCATTAACCATCAACGTGTATTTGGTCTCACTTTCGATTGAGAGAATACAAACGTGGTCATTGTTCAGCTGACTGAATTCCATTGTGTAACCGTAACAGTTACTTCAATAAAAAGACATTGTTGCCTTGGAGTAATGTGTTCATATATACTTCAAGAACTTCATTCAGAAGCCATACACGTTAGCCGCAATGCTCGTAGGTCGTCTCCGTATCCAATCATTTGCAAAATTCTAGAACTTTTTGCCTTTGTATTGTGTGAATCTGCTGTGTTACCCTGATGCTCTCTGCTCCCATGGTGATATGACGTCCACGCACACCTGAGTCCGGCAAAAGAGGAGAAATATTGGACCAATATTGCGGCAGTGCACCATGCAAAAGATGTTTGGCCACCAATTCAAACCGAAGAAAAAGACGCCGAAAGGACAGCAGCTCTGACAGGATAACGACCTGCAGCTCCTAATGCAGAACTGACAGTTTCTAAGCATGATTAGCCCAACAAACGGGTGATCGGCACGAAATTCACTGCTAAACTACGGTCTCTAAGTTAACATTACTTTCTCCAACGACACGTCTGATTTCTACGAATTTCAGTAGATGACTTGTTTGGCTTCTTGTTGTAATACATGTGGACTTTTGCCAGGCATAAGAAGGGATACTGATCTATCAGATGTTTTTTTTCCATGAAAAGAAGTCATACTTGATGTCGGAGAATTAGCAAGGATAAATTCTATATGTAAGCACGGTGAAAGTTCATAGAGATTCGGGAGTTTATCTTGGTCTGAGACGCTGCCGGGTACTTGTCGCTTGTTATCTCAGACATCGACCATGCTTGTTGTTCCGAGTCAATGATTCCGGCAAATGTTGCCTGCCTGACGAACAGAAATCACATGTCTTTCATGTACAAGTGGACCAATGGAGGGAATTCAGAGTTCCATACAACTGCGAAAATGCATGGAACGGTGCACAGCTTGCTTGCACTATTCCCCAAGAAAGTAACAGATTCTGAACATTTCGTGCTAAAAATACAATCCATCATAGTTTTTCAAATGAGTTTTGTTGTCTTGTAATAATGATTGCCAGGACATCCTTCAATTATAGCAAAAAGCTTAGCAGTGTGAACTGAGATGCGCTAGCTACAGAACTATAGCAAGATTTGATCTTTTCCAGGATGCATGACAAGCCGGCTGATGTTTGAACAGCTGAAAACAGATGTCAACAGGCTGAATAATTCCAAACTATCAAGACGCTGTTTTCTCAGCCGCAAGCACTTCCAGTCCCAGAGAAAAGACCATTTCTCCATTTCTTTTCGTCACCGAGATCGAGCTCGTGAACCTTCTGTGGCCGGCGGCGGCCGGATCGAGCATGGAGGAGGAACCAAGTGTGCTGTACTCGCCACCAACTATTCCCTGATCCAGATGTCAACCAAATAATGCGGCATAAGATACGGTCGCGGAGCCCTTGGGCTTGCCATTTCGAGCCACATATGAACATAAACAAATGGCGCGCGGGAGCAAGTACGTGCTCTCGCGTATGCATGGGCCATGCATGAGGTGACGAGGCAAAAGTATAATGGTTTCCCGCCATCTACTCCCTGCTAACTACGGGCACCGCATGGAGGAGGAGAGGATCATGTCCAGGTCACAACCGCACACAACCACAGGCACCTCATCAGGGACCATATCTGGGCATTGTTTTTTGGGGTTAGTGATGCAACAGGAACGCAAGCAAAGAACAGTTGTGTGGTTTGATTCAAAGTTTGTTGCTGCTAACGGGACACCTCATCGACGGCACACGTATACCTCGATCAACTGAGAGCCGCAAGTGAGCATTCTAACCACATGATCACATATGAACCGTCGGAAATACCGAAGCATATATATAAAAGAACGAGAATTAGTGATCACATATGTATATATGTATAAAAGAATGAGTTAGTAGAGATCACCACAGCTAGCAGATTTAACAAAAACCAATCATGCCTAATCACCAAATGAATGTTCTAGCGAAAGTACGGGAGGTGTAGAATAGTATTGGTTAAGATACGTACGCAATAAAGAGTAAAGACGGAATATGATGGTACCTCGTGTGTACTTGTTTAGTATTTTACCTCTCCATCTCATCCACCATGGCATGTGACTTCATTCCCGATTTGTGGCAGTCCTGATCCATAAGATCATACAGGTGTTAACCCGAATAGGACACCATCCAAGTGTCAAATTACAGCAAAGTCAGAGTTCGTTGCCCCTAGATCGTAGTATAAACTACACTATACATTACTATACAGTATCTAAAAAGGACGATCTGCTCGAGACACATAGCTAGCAGCACTTTGACTGCACCAGTCACGCACGATGTCTACACCCCCAATTTTCAAACCATTCCTGGTACTTTTCTCCTCTATAAAACGATTAAAAGAAAACTAATTGAATTTTAAACGAAAGAGAGCAGGATTTGAATACGATAAACGTCAACGTTTGGATGAAGCAGGCGCGACCGGTGATCTCACTGGCTATCTTCGCGAATCGCCCAGCCAAGGGAATTAACAACTCAGAAACGCACGGATCAGGGCGTATGCTCGCCGATTGTTTATTGCGACGCCGCGGACACGTAAGGCTCGTCGTGCGTGTGTATGTCGCGTTATTCGTAACAACTCTCGCGTCTCTCTTTGCCGCTGCTCTCCCTATCCCTGCTCGCGTACGCACGGGAAGGCCGGGGTCAAACTGCCGATGCAAGCATTTGCGTATATACAAATATATATAAGTACCGGTATATACTAAGTTTGGGCAAGGCATACGCCACGGATTGATACGGGCGAGACACGTAAGGGCCCTAATCAAGTATAAGAATAGGATGGTCTTGACGAAACCATAGTTAATTTGGGGGCTAATTGAGTAGTGCTTGGAAGGGGGCTGTTGTCTCCATGGTGAGAGACATGGCGGCACTATTTAAAAGTTACTTCCAAATCGAGCCGGTTTATCCTGTGGATGTTGAAACATATCAAATCTAAGCTACTATACCTAGTACGTAGCTTGGGTAATTTTAATTGACTAATTACTATATACTAGTGTATTTGTATGTATCCATACGTGTATGTGCTGGTATGTTATGATTGAAAATACGACCCCACTGATTACTGGAAGTTACAGGAGACTAGGGGACATGCATGATCTCACTGGATCGTCGAAATGAATTTAAATTTAAATTTGTCTTAGTAGTTAATTGCGGTCCGAGCACAAGCCTGATTAAAGTAAGTACGAATGCTTTTGATCAGTAAGAATATGCTTAGCTAGCTGCAGGTTGGATGCATCCGCACGCATTGCATGCTGGAGCTTCACAGGTGGCAGCACGCTAGCTAGCTAGCGCTCTCGCTTGCCCATGGAGTACTGTCATTACGCCTGCAAATCTATAATCTCTGCCTGCTGCTAAATTTCCTCCCAATTTGTTGGATCGGCACGTACAATTGAGCTCAGCAAGAGTTAAATCTTGAGGTATAAGATTCGTGCGAGCTATATAATATTTATTTACTCGCATTTGAATGGTAGGTTTATTTTTAAATGCAAAATGCTGTTAGTTAAGAATTTTAGTGTGGTCTGAGGTTCAATCTAGTGGTATATCCCGTTGCTTTTCTTGATAGAGCTCCTTTATTGTCGTTCGGGCTTTTGTGCTTTATTTGGCAGGTACGATGAACAGGTCTCCGCCGCATATTGCAATTAATCGGATGTACGTTTTCTTCTTACTTCTAGAATGCAATGTGTTGTACAAATCTTTTGTGTGTTATGAAGAAAAGAAAAATCCTGGCTTGCGTAGTACAGTATCATTTAGAGATAGAAACATGCACCTAATAAGGATCCTGACCGATAGGTCTATTTCCTGAAGACCAACTAGCATATATAGGAAGTTCACACACTTAACTGAAACAATGATGAGAGTTACTATATTACATCACATGCAATTTGCTCCTTGATTAGTTCGAGAAGGACACGCCAGAGAATTCTAAAGATGTACAGTTAAAATTAGATGCAAGGTTGTTTTCATGCGATGATGTTTGCAATATATATCTGGAAATAAACTCCCAAAATGTCCACGGAAATTCGTGTGAATCCGTACCGTTAGTGGAGCAAACTTGTGAACTTGTGTTGTCTAATTTGGACTTGGCATCCACTTGCTCCATTAAACTAAGACGGGTGCTTATTGATGCGCTAAGCTTGATTAGGGAGCAGCCGGTAGTTCTCTGTTGGTTGGGTAACGAGCATGTTAATTTGTCCAACCCTTGCTATTACAAGTATTCGATATGATTTGACTGTTCTAATTAGTTGAACGTTTGATGGAGTGGATGAGATCTTCATCGCGCTGTCTCCCTCTTCCCTGCATCATAAATTGTTTCTTGAGCTACACTCTTTGTAACCTTTTCATCTTCCTCTCCTCCTGTTTCAAGCATGCTGACTAATAGAGATTTAAAGTTCGCACATGTTTTGTTAAATAGCGATATGGACCCACATACACACCACATCCCAAATTAATATGCAAATAGACTTTAGTGCCTAGAATTGTGGAGGCAGTGGATGAAGCCCCTAGCTAACTTTCAAAGTTTAGTGTCTAGAATTGTGGAGGCAGTGGAGTACTCCTACATCAATTAAGTAGCAGCAGTTTCAGATGTTTGAACTATTTAAATCAGCTATTATTGCAGCAATTTAGTAGTATAGATACTACTCCATCTTTTATGGCGAAGGGAAATGATGGCTTGCAAAGAAAAAGTACTCACCAAAACCTAGGATGAACCAACAGCTTCGAAAAAAAAGAAGTAACGTCCCCTACTAAGAAGAGCCTTCTCGATCGTCTTCCAAAATGGTGGAGTATCATTATATTGAGAGTTTCAAATGTGCAAGTAGATGAAGTAATTTGCACTGTTAGTTTAACAATAAAGTGCAAGTGTCCTAATCACCTCTCTGTAGCTTAATTTCGTGCGCCGGGTGTCTTGGCCGGTCAAAACCTTGATCAAATATTGAAGTCCGCCGCATGTACTGTCATGTACAAGTGGACGTGCCTCTGTGTCCAGCAATTATTGTGATCTTTGTCTGAAAGTCAACTGACATGGACACTGGAGGCTACGGTCCGGGGACACGCGTCGCTATAACACACAGAGCTTATCAAGAGTTTAGTGGTACATGCCGCTTAAGGCGGTTTGGGTCCGTAGAAAGGGAACAGTTTAATACACTGGTACAAATCAGGGAACATTTCCCCATTTATTTCCACCATGTTAACGGGGCTGTTTCTTTACTGATTACCGTACTGATGCCTATTGTACTGACCATATAGCAGATCCTAGCGATGAAGCATTCGTTGCATTGCAGCCACACAGTTAATTACAAGCAGGAAATGAACATTTTTCCTCTTACTTATCTGCTGCCTTTGCCCCCTTGCCCAGTCGCTCTCACCTCCTTTATGCCTCTCAGCTTTTAACGGGGCAAACTTTTGACATTTGTTTTTCGCTTTTAACTATCAAATTTCAAATATTATCCCGGAAGAAACCTGGGGCCCTGCTGCACACGGAGAGACACGCACACGAGTCGCTCGAGCGTCCCTCCATGGCTCCATCCATCCATCCGTGGCGGGGCCGTACGAACGCCAACATCAGCAGGTGGCACACCTGTACACACAGGTTCACACTCGTCAGTCGCGCGACCAACGTCGTACGCCGATCGCCACACGCGACGGGATGGCAGGCAAATCACGGCAGCGTTCAACTTTTACCCGATCGCGAACGAAAATCCGTTCAAAAGTTTCGGGGAGAGAGAAACACGAGGAAAAGGTGTCTCGACGCAATGCGCGCGTAGATATAGATCTCTCTCGACGCGGACGCGACGCGAGCCGCCCGGGCCGGCCGCGCCGGGGTCCGGCGCTCGAGCGCGCGGGGCAGTGGCCGTTCTGCGAAACGAGCGAGCGAGCGCGAGCTCTTTTCGCAGGTCGTCTCGTCGCGCATTCACGCGCGCCGCGACGAGCGTCGTGCGGCGCCGGCCGGCTGCGGCCAAGAAGGTACGGGCTTGGTGGGGCAGCACGGTGGCAGGCTGCCTCGTCGCAGGGGAGTTAAAAGAAGAGCAGGGGGCTGGCCGGCCGCGAGCCATGCATGCAGGCGGACGACGCCGGTTTTGCGCGCGGCGTGAGCCAGCGGGGTGGGGATTGGCTACTGGCTAGGGGACGTGGGGCTGGCGCTGCGTGTCGGCAGCCGTGTGCAAGGTGGCAGGCGCCAGACCAGAGGCCGTCAACGCTCAACGCCCGCCAGGGGATCATCATCGATGGGGAAAGGGGGAAAAAGGTTGAATTCTCGCCAGGAGCGGATGTGTACGGGGCCAAATGGGCATTACTTCTCGCCCGACTATTTCTTGTCCGTTTTCGCTTGGAGCCAGCGTGCGTGCGAAATTTTGATCTTAGCCTTTCCGGCGTATATTGTTCAGCTGTTTTGTACCTTGGCTTGGGCCCTTCATTATCTCGCGCGCGTGCCAATGGATGATGCATGTAGTTGTGTGTTAGTACTTACTAACCCTTTTTTGGGAAAAGAATATTTGGAAAAAGAGCGAATTGTTCTGTTGAATTTTCCACAAAAGGTTATGCGGTTGGCGAACACGACCAATAAACTGAAATTCTCAACAACTGCTTAGGAACTATATACTTGTTCTTAAGTGTGATTAAGTCCTGGCTAGTTGTTGTATAAACAAAAAGGATTAATCCTAAACCCTACCCTACCCACTGCTAGTTTCTTTTCTTTTTTTGAGCCCCCAATAGCTTTTGTATCTTGCATCTAAACTTAAGTATCTAATTGAGTAGCTAGTCATATACTGACATATTTTTTGGACCCCTCCTGAACCGTTAAATTATTGGCCATCTAATGGGAATCCAACGTTCCAGATCAACCTTACAATTGTCCAACCAACCATAAATCCCCATCCACCATGACTCTACATGGTCGCAACCTCCTGTCGCTACCGTAACCCCTACCCGATCATCGTTGGCCATTACTGTCTCCGTGATAACTAGTTCAAAGCTTGATGCCCGACGACCTTCCCCCAATGTCATCATGCCATCCATCACCTGGCTCGCGACCTCACACAACCATTGACTCTCGAACGATATGGCTGACAAAAATCCTTAAAGATCCAAAACCTAACCCAGGTTTGAGAACATGAGAGTTCATTGTAGAAGAAAAGAAGCATGAACCTTGGCAATCATGGTCAAAATTCGACATTCCTCACCACCACTAGCGAAAGCCAAGTTCATGTACCTTGGGGCACATGCCCAATGGTATAAAATGATTTGCTCTTGCTATAGTTTATAATGGTATAAAGTGATTTTCTCTTGTTAATAGATTATCCTGAGTTGAAGATCACTTAAAAAAACTGTGCTTTTGAAGAGGGTCGTCCCAACATATCGGTGGACCCTGTGCAAACGCCAATGTATGACATAAATCATACATTTAGATTTAATCTTTTGCAATTTTTTATTTGAACTTGAAACTTTTAAGATGTTAAAATAGATAATTAGTAGATCCAATGATTTTTTGGCAGATAATTACTAAATCCCATATCAAATCGACCAAGATTTCACATTGAAAACACAAATGTGTACAATAAATATATTTTTCCAGTGATGCAATATTTTTAAAAGCCGCGATTCCCAAAATTCAAACGGGGCTGACACACCAATGGATGATAGGCACCTTAGGCCCTGTTTGTTTCAGCTTTTCGTCACTTTTGTTAGTTGGCTTTTGTGAGATCTAAAAACCAGATGCTGTCAAAACCCAAAAGCCAGAAGCACCTCAGGATGTGCTTCTGGCTTCTCAAGTTTCAGAAACATCCGACTTTTGAATCTTCCAAAAGCCAACAGACAAAAGTGCCAAAAAGCTGAAACAAACAGGGCCTAATTCCACCCCGTGGTAAAATCCTATTTGTGGTCCTCGACCACTCTAGTCCAGTCCACCGGTAAAAAAATACATTCCCGCCCGATTATCCCCACGGAGTTGATTCGCCGTGCCGTCGTCGCCAGAACTTCACACTCTGCTGCCCTGTTCCTCGGCCGCTGACGCTTTGCCCAGACCGCAGGGCCGGTCGCCGTGGCACGCCAGCGCGCGCCAGGGCCAGCTGCCGGGCTGCTGTTGGGGCCGGCGGTGCTCTGCGTTCGCCGGTAGTAACTTTTTACCTCGACGGGTGGTGGATCCCGCCCGGCGGCAGCTGATCCGAGCTGACGCTGCTCTGTTCTCCTCCCCATCCCAGCCCAGCCCAGCCCCGTGGCCTGAGGCGACGGCTCGCAGCCACGTCGCGGGCGCGGGATACAAAGGCCGGCACCGAATCCTGTTGACTTCGCCCGCCCCCCGTCGCGCTCGCGCCCTTTATAAGCCTTCCTCCCGCCCCCACACCTTCCTCGATCTCCTGTCTTTGTTCGATCCTCACAGCTCAGCTCAGCTCCCGGCGCAGTTTCACACACCAACGAACGCCACCACCATCCGGTTCCGTTCCTTCCTCTGTAGTAGCAAGCAACGACGACCTCTCTCCCCTGCCTGTAGCTACAGCTGGGAGACAAACCGGGCCTTTTTCTCCGCCCTGCCTTTCCGCACGATCCGGCCGATCGAGCTGATCCATCTATCTCTGCTGCGCTGCTTGATCGACCGGTAGATGGGGCGCGCACCGTGCTGTGACAAGAGCGGGCTGAAGAAGGGGCCGTGGACGCCGGAGGAGGACGAGAAGCTCGTCGCCTACATCAAGAAGCATGGACAGGGCAACTGGCGCACCCTCCCCAAGAATGCCGGTAAGCGTCCCAAACGATTCACGGCAGGCAGCTATAGCTGCTTAATTATAACCACTCATGGTCATGGCTGCTGTATAGTTTGCTCACCTCGACCGATCTCGTGTGGCAGGTCTCGCGCGGTGCGGGAAGAGCTGCCGGCTGCGGTGGACCAACTACCTCCGCCCGGACATCAAGCGTGGCCGCTTCTCCTTCGAGGAGGAGGAGACCATCATCCAGCTCCACAGCATCCTCGGCAACAAGTAAGAACCAGTACTACCATCTACCAACTCACACCAACAGGACAGCTATAGCTAGCCTCGCTAGTAGCTTCCCTGTAGTAGGCGTACGGTTTCCTGATGCAAGATTGATTGACTGATTGTGGTTCCCTGCGTGGTTCCCTGCGTTTTGTAGGTGGTCAGCGATCGCGGCGCGGCTGCCAGGCCGGACGGACAACGAGATCAAGAACTACTGGAACACGCACATCCGCAAGCGCCTCCTGCGCATGGGCATCGACCCCGTCACCCACGCGCCGCGCCTCGACCTCCTCGACCTCTCCTCCCTCCTCAAGCCCGCCGCCGCCGCTTACTACCCCACGCAAGGCGACCTCGACACGCTCCGCGCGCTCGAGCCGCTCGCCAACTACCCGGACCTCCTCCGCCTCGCCTCCACCCTGCTCTCCGGCACGCCCGCCGCCGTCGCCGACCACCACCACCAGCAGCAGCTTCTCCCGTGGCTGCTTCAGGCGCAGATGACGCAGGCTGCGGCGGCGGCGGCCGCCTCCATGGCGCAGCAGGTGGCGCCGCCGACGACGACGACGCAAGCCGATCAGTTCATACAACAGCAGGCGGCGTGCCAAATGCCGGGCTTGGTCCACGCGAACCCGACGACGATGCAGCAGCAGCTTGCGGCGCAACAACAACAGCAGCAGCTCCAGGACACGACCGCGGCGCTGCCTACTACCAGATACGTCGACAACCTGGACGTGCCTGCGCTGATGCAGATGGTGCAACAATCCGACCTGCAGCAGCAGCAGCAGCAGCAGTGGAGCAGCACGGTCACGAGCAGCAACAACAACGTCGGCGGCTCCGGCGTGTCCACGCCGTCGTCCAGCCCGGTGCCCGGCTTGAACAACAACTCGAATTCCGCCACGACGTACGGGACGACGGCCAACGACGTGGCCGTGGCGGGCGACGTCGACGCCGCCACGCTGTTCAACATGCAGCTATCGGACCTCCTAGACGTGAGCGACTACATGTAAAAAGTCTGTGTGGCACTTGGCACACCATTTTCGATCATCACGTACTGCAAAAGAGGCAAGGAAGATCTCAGCAAGCAGGAGGCCAATTTTTGTACAGGATTGTTGTACCTGTTTTATCCAGTTCAGTTCATGATCATATCTACGCTCAAAAAAGTTCATGATCATATCGATCAGTGCTTACTATTAGAAGCTTCGTCCCTTGAATTATTATTATTTTTCGTCCCTTGAATTAAACTAGACTTGTGGTGCGTGTCAGTGTGGGGAAGCATGGCGAAGGTGGCTTCACATGATTGGCAGAGGCGGCCGCTGTCCCTCTCACTTGCATCATGCCCTTGTCTCCAGTGAAGAAAAATAGGGCGCTCGGGTTGCTTTTGATTGGGGGCTGTGTGGCAGCACGCATATAAAAATGGAGCAAATAATCAACAAAAGGACGGAGGAAAAAACAAAAATAATAAGGACACACCAGTAACTGTCAAGGTCACTACTCATGGGTCACATTATAAGCAATATTTTTATTTGATGAGGAGAAAAAAACAGATCATCAGTAGCATCGGTGTGCAACGTAGCTTATATGATTGCTGCTGCCTGCTCCCTCTAGGGATGGCAACGGGTCGGGTTCGGATCGGGTGGAGCAAACATCCACCCGCGAAGAAAAACGTCTCGGGTGAAAAATAGCGCCCGCATCCGCGCCCGCGGGTGAAAGTTCGCACCCGCACCCGCCGGGTTTCGGGCGGGTTTCGGGCGCCCGTCGGGTGCATCAGTAAACAAATGCGCATAATCAAAATTCATCAAACAATCTCTTTTTTCCAATCTCCGAGACAAAAAATGGCAACACAACAAGCAAATACAATTGATTCCAAGCACTTGGTTCACAAATCGGAGAAGGAAAACTTCGTATTGCCTTGTGAATTTCCCGTCTTTGCATAGAGGAGTACTACAGCACGAATAATCCAGATTACCAGCAGGTGATTGCCAGGCTAGTCGCGCACGTCACGCGCTGGTCGTCTTGGAACTCGTCGCATCACGCCGAGCCGCGACGCGCGCGGCCGTGTCGCATATTGGCCGTCATGGCCGAGCTCGCCCAGCCGCGACGCGCGCTGTCGTCTTGACCAACGAACGCGCAGGCGCGTCCTGTGGCGTGGCGCGACGATTGGTGGCGGCCAAGGCGCGGCGAATGGTGGTGCGGCTTCTGGTGGCGGCGAGATTTGGGAGTCAGGATCGGTGGCGGCGTATCGCACGAACGGGAGGGAGTGGGACTCGGGGGATGGGAGCGACGCCAGGACTGTTAGGGTTGGGGGTAGGTTGGACTGGTAGCCGGGAGGGAGGATTTCTTGTTGGGCTGGACCGGGAACAGGGTGTAAAGTTTCGCTGGGCTAACATTCGGACGGCCCGCGGGGCACCCGCGGGGGCAATATGTCACCCAGCCCCGCCCCGAGGTATTGCGGGTGCGGGTGCGGGTGCACCCCGCGGGGTCAAAATGACGCCCGCGCCCGCACCCGTCGGGTGTAAAACCCGCGGGCACCCGCACCCGCGGGTAGGATTGCCATCCCTAGCTCCCTCTGATGAGCGGCCTACAAATGCTTGCTCAAGTGATGATGAGACATACTATATTTGCATGTGTATTCCTGTGGAGTTTTGAAAGTCAAATAAACCTCTGTGGATGGAGGTTACTTTTAAGTCTGATCAAGAAGAATATTGCACAATTTGATGTAACCTTTGTGTGGGGTGTGTGGGGGTCATCAGGTAATGCGTGCGTGACTCATTGCCATGACTTACAAGCTTGCATGTGCCTACTGCCTAGCTAGATGTGCTAAGGCCAATCTGCTGAGACCAAGTGTGTCGAAAGTGCATGCAGCTGGCTTCTGATCGATACACTCGCCTCACGATGTCTACATGGAGCCAGTCAACGTACGATTGCATGCATGTAATCATGTACGTACGTATAGACAATGCTTTGAAGCTTAGCAGCTAAGAGTCGATCAAAGCCAGTCACTAACCGTGTCATGAACAGCAAAACTAAAAGCGATGTGGATGTGGGCGCTTGACTTCCTGTTACAAGAAACTATAGCACCATGTCAATCCTGCTAATTGTCAGAGTGCGAGTTGATAAGTGACTATATATAAGGGGTGTTCGTTGCATAGGGTCTAAAATTTAGAGGGAAGAATCTTATCATTTAAAAGTATTAAATAAAGTTTAATTACAAAACTAACTGCAGAACCCCTGGTCTAAATCGCGAGACGAATCTAACGAGGGGAGGTAAGTCGTGATTAGACGCTGGTTACTGTAGCATTACTGTAGCATCATTGTAACAAAATATAGATTAATTAGGCTCGTTAGATTCGTCTCGTAAAGATGTACCTATCTGTAAAAAGGTTTTGTCATTAAATTTTATTTAGTACTCTTAAATAATAAAATTTTGACAGGTCTAAATATTAAATGCTAAAACAACGAACACCCCTATAGTACTACTCGCAATAAGTACATATAAAAATGATGGACCTATCCCACATCTCTCTTGTTTTGCGTCTGACTCAGTTTTGCGTCTGACTCATCAGTACCCTTCTGGAAACCATCATGCATTGACGTCAATGTGTAACATATCTCGGGCATCAAGATATTGTTTATTCTTAGGATCACTACAACAAATGTGGAGATCCGTGACGTTTTTTGGGTGACGGTTAGCGCTGCCGTCACAGAATTGACATATCTATGACGATTTGTAGAATTTCGTCATGGATCACCAGTGGGCCCCAGAGGTAACTCAACCAGGCAATATTTCTGTGACGACATCGTCATCTACCGTCATGAATTGAAAGGAGAAATCGCCACGGATTAGATTCAACATCCATGACAATTTGTTTTGTCATAAAATCTATGACGATTCTTAAGAATTCGTCATGGACCTATCACAGCCAAAAAAAAACGAACGGGCCGGCCATTTTAGGCCCAAAGCCTAGTCCTTGTCCTTATAAACCTGATGAGGAACCCTAAGAACCACTGTTGTCTCCTCTCTCCTTAGCCGCCGGCGCCGCCACACCTCTCTTCTCACTCGCCGCACGGCCAGCGAAGACGACCAGTGGATCCTCCCGTGGCGGTCTTGCAGCGGCAGTCAGAGCAGGGGCGTCCTGCAGCGGCGCCTCCAGAGGCGGCGCTCGGTGCAGGAGCGTCCTGCAGCAGCGCCTCCAGAGGCGGCGCTCGGCACAGGAGCGTCCTGCAGCGCCTCCTCCCATAGCGGCGCTAGGTGGAGGGGCGTCCCACAGCGACTGCCTCTGAGTAGATCCAGGCGGCGACGAGGCAGTGCTCTGCTATGGCTTCTGCACGCCACTCTTCTTGGGCAGGCGACGGCATTTTCTAGGCTGCCGGAGTGCAGGTTCGGCTCTCTCCACCACAACACCTCCTCTAATCCCTTTATCCCCACTCGAATCTGCCCAAATCTCGCCGGGATCTGCCGCTCCTTGTGCCTGGATTTGTGGCACGTTGGAGATGCGATTTGTGGCCTAGTTTGTGATGCAGATTGCAATACTAGATCTGTACACAGCATTGATTGCTTTTGATTCAACTGCATGGATTAGTCTTCGTTATTTAATTTGTTCATTTTCGCTGATATGGCATAGCTGTCGGTGGAATTGGTAGCAAGTATGCTTAGTTTTAGAGAATGCGCCAGTTCATTCAGACTTGTGTTAACCATTTTTCCAAACAGAGTTTTGTTTGATGCATAGTCAAATGTCAGCAGCTAATATGCAGACTCAAAGTGCCGCACTCTGTTTGATGCATAGTCAAATGTCAGCAGCTGATATTCGGATTTAAACTGCCGCATCAGTATGTTCATGGCAAATGTTGTATGATTTTTAGCCTGTTCCATTTATATGACAACGCTCTTTTGCTCTGCAGGTTTGGAATCGAAATAAGAAAAGCAATTTCAGTTGAAGTTGAAGCTGAAGCTGTATAAACTTGTAATTTAGCATTTAGCTTGAGTAACGGGGACATCAGGAAATTGAAGATGGTTATATATGAGGCTCCAGTTATTTATAGATGTGTATAGATGTGCAACATATTTTGTTTTCTGTGTAATGACATTGGTGTGAATGGGAATATTCAATATTGAATGAAATATCAGCAATACATTACATTGTATTTTACTTCAAGGGCAGGATGTTTTTTTAAAGTTTTTTTTGGCAAGGCAAGAAATGTATTTCAGTGAATAATTTAGTGAATGTGAGCCACCATAGCACACGTATCACATTGTGACGATTCAGTTCGTCACGAAGGTCTGGGCTTTGGCTGGGCCTCGGCTAGTTTATGACGGACAAAGAACGTCACAAATTTTTCACCATCCGTGACGAAATTTAGGAAACGTCAATCAGTTCAATCTATGACGCGAGATACATGACGACATCCTATTTCGTCACAGATGCTGTTTTGTGACGGTTTTCAAGCAATCTATGACAAAATACAAATGTCATGGATCTCTAAATTTGTTGTAGTGGATCAAGAGGTGCGTGGCCTGCCAAGTCTATCATCCTTGATAGGGGTCTTGTTTATATGAGTAGAGCTAGGCATCTAGTAGCATTAGCTTGTAAATTTCTTGCACCTTACTGGGGCCCCGGCCTGAATGTGGGCTCGCTGTGATTATGACAATGTAAATTAGTCAATGCATGAGTGTACTAGTAAATTCCAAAAATTTACTAGATGACTCACTGATTAGTTTTGTCACGTGTCATGATTGCTATCAAAAGCTGTAACAAGAGGACAAACGTGTGATCAGAGCGTAATTCAGATAGGTTGCTATATAGAGTTGGGTAGCAAGCTATATAGGGTGGGGTATAGTAAAAGAAATCGAAACGGAGGGGCAAGAAAAATCTGAACCGGCCGCGATGTACAACATTTGTCAGAGAACAAAGGGGGTGTTCGTTTAATGAGGGTCTAAAATTTAGAGGGGTCTAAAAAAAGAATCTTATCATTTAAGAGTATTAAATAAAGTTTAATTACAAAACTAACTGCAGAACCCTTGGTCTAATTCGCGAGACGAATCTAATGAGGGTAAGCAATCCGTGGTTAGACGACGGTTACTGTAGCATGACTGTAGCAAAACATAGCTTACTTAGGCTCGTTAGATTCGTCTCGTAAAGATGTACCCATCTGTAAAAAGGTTTTATCATTAGACTTTATTTAGTACTAGATTCTCTTTATTTAGAGGCGTCTAAAATTTAGCGCTAAAAGAAACGAACAGGCCAAAAATGAGAGTGCGAATTTTAACCTATCATGTGGATATGGCTTTGCTATCGCTCGGAAAGCTGGACCAATTAGGTGTACGCCGTACACTACATATACCTGTCGATCGACCGACGGGACAATGGGGAGATATTCACCACGTCGCTCACGTGTAGAAAATTAAAGGGAAGCATCTATTGGCAGGCCCGGCGCCGGGGAGCCACACACACACGCACGGCGGGGACGGGGACAAAAACCAGCGTTGATCCCTGCGCTGGCGTGCTGTGTGCATGCATGTGCCGGAGCCGAGCCGAAAACTCGGGCGCGAGCGCGACCACTGCGGCGCGCGCGGCCGGTGATGTGTACGTGTGCCCGCGCGGTCGCCGTCGCGGTCTGTACGTACGAGCCACGGCCGTCTCGCGTCGCAGCCCGACCAGCCGGCGTGTCGATCGATCGTTTTCGTCGCATCGCGGCCGTCAAGCGCGCCCCGGCGTGGACGCGTGGGCAGCCACCTCGATCCGCGCGGCCGCGTCCGTCGCTGTCGCGTCGCCCCGGGCCCAATCATATGCCGGTTGACTTCGCCGGCCGGTTTCCCTCCCCGCGGGTCGACACGGACGCCTCGACCGGATGTTTTTTTTGTCTCGCGCGCGCGCCCGCGCGCCGCGAACGACGTTACGTTGCCGTCCTGTGGGCGTAGGCTGCTTGTTCCGCTAAGGTACCGCGTCTAGGTAGTACAGGTGTTCCGATGTGCGTCGTCCACAGCCGGAGGAACAATGAGATCACTTCTCTCCTTTACTGACTGTGACGCATGCATGAAAAATTTGACCGTGCACGCAAGATCAGGATTGAGGCGTGGCGGCATGGCGTGCGCCGTTCGCCCCGATCCAATCATGTAAAGTACGGCGGTCCTGATATACATCGTGACGAGGAGATAGATTCGATCGATGGGCGCGCGCGGCGGGGCGGCCGAAGACGTACCCGAAAGAGTAGCCGGCCGGCCTAAAACTGCAGTTTTTACTCCCATGCAGCTGGTCGAGAAGCACGGAACCATCATCCTGCTGTAAGCATGACACGCACGATTGAAGAGTGGTCGTTCTACGTAGGCCTCTCGGCGATTTACACAGTACTCCTACTGTCTTATACACCGGCGGTTTGACTCGATCGAGCTGCTGGACGACACCAGTGCTGGCCAGCTTTCTTCCTCGTCCGCAGAAACGCAGCTAGTACTACTGATCGCCGGGGCACAAGGAGCCAAGGAGGGGAGACCCAGGACCACGCAGGTACGGCACTTGGCAGAGCCCGGTAGCCACTGGAAAGTGGAACGCGAGCGAGCCAGGGAAAGGCCAGCTCCGCGACACGGCCCCCATACGTCGACGCGGTACGTGACTGCACCGGGCGCAGGATGAGCTGCGCTGCGCTGCACGGTTTGACCTCGAAACGCAGAGGAGAGAAACTGCGGAAGGCGGCCGCGGCAGAATGCAGAGTCGCTCCGTCTAGTGGATATCATCAGGGCAGCGCGGGTGCATGCACTGGACGCGGCGGGCGTCGCTTTCGCTGGAGTAAAATTCCGCCTCGGTCTCGCGGTGAAAGACGCGCGCGCGGCCCGGGTGCGGTGCGTGCGTGTCCGAGTCGCGCCGCCCAGGGCGGTGGCGTTTTTGACCTGCGACAGCATCGACCCGCGCGTTTCCATGCGCCGGCCGACCAAGAAAGCGGCAGCAGCGTGATCCGTTCCCTTCCTTCGCCCCCGGAAAGGAGAAAGCAAAGCCGCGCGCACACGGCCTCGACCGCGAGCGGGCCGGCCGGATACCGGGGCACGAAAAGTTGTCTTTTGTCTGCCTCGAATCGATCGATTCGCGCGCGCGCGTATCTTATCTCCAATTCTCCGTCCGCTTTTGCGACCGGCCTAGCTAGTGGCACATGCCACGAGACTCTGATCAGATGGTAGATTACTACGGTGTCCACTCTGACGAGACACCACGTTGTGTTCGTGTCGTTTGGTTCACTGGTTGGCCAGCACTGTACCGATGATAGATGAGATTTGGCTTACACTAGCATCTCGTAGTCTCTCGTCAATACTACTCGTATGTTTAGATCGCACGTCGGTGTTCTCTTGCTACGTTTTTTCTGTTGATGATGATGACCCCTTTTTTTTTTAGTTGTGTTGATGATGATGACTTGGTCGTGCGCTGCAGTAGTACAATTTACAAACAGCCGTCGATTGACTGGTCCGGGTAGTCGGTAGAGAACAGAACATGATGGTTTCTCACTGGGGTAGCACGTGCAATGTGTGCTCGTATGATCCGAAACAACGCTACAGAAGTAGCCTTTTCTGCCTGCAAAGGTCGGAAAAGCTTCTAATAGACTGGACCAGGATGATAACGAGACCACGTAAGCACGCCAAACTTTGCGCTGTGGACTGTCTGGCCAAACGTGGCTACTTTGCTACAGTAAGTTGATTCTTTCCCCTGCATGCATGGCCACGCGGCTACGCTTTTTTGTGCGATGGTCTCTTTTGATACTATCCCTTTATTTTTGAGAGAGATAGAGAGGAGATCTTGCTTCTTCTTGGAGGCTTGGAGCTAATTTTTTTTTTCCTTAGACGAAGACTTCACTTGTTTGTTTAGTGGGAATCTTAGAAAAGGAGATAGCGGAGTGCTGTGCTCTTTTTGTATACTCTGTAGTGCTAGTGCTCAGGTGATTAGCTTTCGTTCCTGCCTTTTGAATTTGATATGTGCCTTTTTTCCCTTTTCCTGCCATTCCAGACAAGCGAAAGGGATTGGCATATAGGACCTACGGAAGAATTGATTTTTTTTCTAGAACGTGTTAAAGGAGAAAAAAACAAGTCCGAAACGAGTGATCAATGATATGAGACGAGACTGCTTGCACCGGATAATCATGAGTATATTGACATGTGGTTACAACATTGCTTGTAGACGAAACTAGGGAGCAAATCTACATGTCAACTCAATGAACTGAATCATCTGACAGAGGGCTACGTGAAATTTAGAATTCAAAGCATTTGAATATGACTATTTATTTATTCCCCTCGCAAAAAAAAAAGAATATGACTATTTAGCACACGTGCTGCTTCTGTAGTCTGTGGTTGGAAGGAGCTGGGTAGGCACTCAGGTTTTCAACCAAAACTAAAGTCAATTTTAGACCAAATTCAGAGGTTTCTGCTCGGAGTTTCACACCTTCGACTCAAGAATATAGACCGCCAGCTCGAAATCCTATATCTATATGCTCCAAAATTCCAATTGGAGAAAATGTCTAATGTAATCCGATTCGTAAGTATCAGCAGGAACAAAACCTTTTTCGAATATGCAGCACCAAGTGCAGTTCACGCATGGCCCAAGGTCCGATCGTGGGCCAGCAGGTGCAAATCGAATGGCTGCAAAGTTAGCCCAAAGGTGATACCATATTGTGGGCCGAGCTCGTTATATTGGGCCGATCTGCTTTGTTCAGTAGTAGGTGGTGGGCTGGGCTGTACCCCATCCCCCCAAAATATCTGGATCACGCCTGCTGTTGGCTGTTCTTTCTCACCTCTGTGGAATTGGAACCTTGGAGTCCATGTCAAAAAATAAAAGAGAGGGAGGGAGAGGGGAAAAAAAAGAAGAAGAGGAAGTTCTCACAATCCTTCTTTATGCTGGCCACCATGCTACACTCGCCACATAACCACAGACAAGAAGATGAGAAAAAACCACACTCAAAAAGATGCGAAAACAAGAGGAAAATGACGGCAAAAAGCCGTGGCAGCCGAAGCTTTAACAGGAGCCAAGTAAAACATAAATGGCCTGTAAGTTTGGCGGGGCAAAGAGGAGGAATTGGGAACCAAATGCCTCACAGTTCGTGTCTACCAAATCACTTTGCCATCCACACGTTAACTTGTTGGCCGTGATGCTTTCACCGCCAATCTCTTCTACGATTTGTGGCTATGAAGTTGCTATACGTCGCTTTACAGCTTCGTCAGACAACCATCGGCTGTAGAAAGGAGCTAACTCAACTATGAAAAATTAACCCTTCTATCAACCTCTATCTTCATGTGGCTGGTGTCCATGCTGCACGACACGCCCCACCGCCAATGAGTGCTCTCTAAATAGACCATGCTCTCCAATTTTGCGCAGAATTTGTAAGTTTGTTCTAGTACATTTGAGTCGTTGAATTTACATTTGGACTAATAGCCAGCCGACAAGCGCAAGATGACAACTCCAACTTCGCAGAAAGGCACACGTCACCGCACACGTCGACCGCCCATACAGAGACCGGTCTCCCGTATGCACGGCACACGGTTGAATTTGCAACTTGCATTGCACACCAAGTCGGCGCGCCGAGACCGAGCCGGACCCGAGGCCGACGTGCGCGTGGGGAATAAACCGTCGTGGATGCCCTCCTGCCCAAGAAAGAAAGGAAAAAAGGAAAAAATATCCCGAACGAACTCGCTCAACTCCGCGAAAGGGTAAACAGGACAGCCAAAGGCGTCTTTCGCCACCGACCCGACCGAGGCGCGCGACACAGCCCAACACATCTCGCCGCGCGCCGCCGCCATTGGTCGCGGCTCCGGCGCCGAGCCCTCGCGTTCTCTCTCTCTCTCTCCCCCTTGGTCCGGCTCCGCTCGCTCGCAAGCGGGCGCGCGCGCTTGTGCTGCAGCCCGGCGTTGCGGTCTGGGGTTTGGTGGGGGACAAGGGCGGAGGGGTTGTATGGTCTGCGGCGGATTGATCCTGTGAAGGAAGCAGCAGCGGCAGGCGTCCCCGATGCTGCGGCTACTGGGGGTCGGCGAGAGGTTCGGCTCCGTTTCAATCTCTCCTCGTTCCTCTATCGTTGCCCTGTTTCCTGTCATGCTAGGTTGGTGTTATGGGGGGAAGCGGGGTCGTCTGGTGTTTCAGATTTTTCAGCAAGCGTCTGCTTAGCTTAATTTCGAATACAGGGTGGTGCTGGGTTTGCGTTTATCCTGCTTAATTTGTTGCAAGGGCAGGGCACTCAGAAATTTCGTAAACTGCTGTACCTGTGGTCAATCGCACCTCTGGTTTAGCTTAAATCAGTAAATTTACGAAGATAGGTGTGGCAATAGATATTTCTATATGGTCAGAAGACTCAATTAAAACACGTGAAGTGTGACATTTTGATGTGTGTGTGCCAGTAGATTGATTGGTTTCATGAGTCCCGCTTAACTCAACCAGGTATGAAGCTATGGAACTTTGAAGTTTGGGTTATGATCAATCGGTCCATCTAGTTTATCTCAGTCAATTTGTGCCATTGTAGTTTGCGAAGTTTCTCCAATCAACATAGGCATGGCAACAACCGACAATTATTTTAGCTGCCATTGTGGAATGGTTTGTAAATGTGCTCAAGTCACATTGATTTTTGCGGACATATTGATTTTTTTCACCTTGTAATATTAGCTTCAGTTAAGCTTGGAAACTTGCAAAATTCTTGACATATCTGTTATACTTTTGACCAGGCTGTTGGCGGTAGGAACAAATAGGCGAGCAGCCAAGTTTTCCCAGCCAAGCCACGGACGTGGGTACTACACAGCAGTGAGGGACAATGGCTTGTCATCAAGGCGAAAGATTCCAGCTGTTTTCTCAAGAATGTTCTCACATTACAAGGTCATTGTCAGGAAGTACAGGCCTGAGGATCACAAGTGCAGAGCTACGATATCAAGAGGCTACCGCACGCACTCCCTGGCTGCGCCAAATTCATCTGCGACCCAGAGAGCACAATTGGCATGGAAGAGGCTGAGTCATACGTACACGTATAAAGGTCCCAGATTTCCATTCTTGAGCCGAGCAGCCTCTTCTGTAGGCCTGTCCTTTAGGAGGTTCCATATTATCCCTGGCGTCATGGCTCTAGTTGTTGGCAAGATGGCAATTGCAAGGCCTGTCCTGGCAGACGCACACTGTATGCCCACAATGGATGGCATCATCACAAAGGCACAAGATACTCAGCACTTTCTGTCATCCATGGTTTCGTCAATTTGGGAGGGCATCGCTTTGCTTATCAGAGCAGTGCATTTGGTGTTCTTGTTCTTCCCGGCAACTGCATTAGCTCCATTTGCTGATAATTTCAGTGTTGCATTCAGGAGAAGGTGGCTTAGCCTTGTGCGGCGGACCCTTGAAAAGGCTGGGCCAGCATTCATTAAGTGGGGTCAGTGGGCTGCAACACGCCCTGATCTTTTCCCAAGTGATCTCTGTGTTGAGCTTTCAAAGCTTCATAGTGCTGCCCCAGAACATAGCTTTGCTTACAGCAAGGCTGCCATTGAGAAGGCATTTGGCCGTGAGCTTTCTGAAATATTTGATACTTTTGAGGAGAACCCTGTAGCTTCTGGGAGCATTGCACAAATACATCGGGCTACACTTAAAAATAATCGTACCGGAAAGCATGTTGCAGTTAAGGTGAGGCATCCTGGTGTTGGTGAATCAATCAAGAAAGACTTTGTACTCATCAATCTTGTAGCAAAAGCTTCTAATGTCATCCCTGGATTGAGCTGGCTGAGGTTAGATGAGAGCGTCCGCCAGTTTGCGGTATTCATGATGTCTCAAGTTGACCTTTCAAGGGAAGCTGCTCATTTGAGTCGTTTTATTTACAACTTCCGGAGATGGAGACACGTTTCTTTCCCAAAGCCCTTATATCCCCTTGTGCATCCGTCTGTCCTTGTTGAGACATTTGAGAATGGAGACAGTGTTTCTCATTTTATGGATGAAATCAAAGGGAATTCTCGGATGGGAAGAGATCTTGCCCATATTGGGACATATGCATTCTTGAAGATGCTTCTGGTATGTGCATTTTCAAAATCTTATGTTTCATCCTTATCTTTTTCCTAAAATCTGTGTTTGCGTGCGGTCGTGTTTGGTGGGTATTGTAAATTTGAAGTCATAACATTTTTGCCACATTCTGTAGGAGGACAACTTTATTCATGCGGATATGCACCCTGGGAACATTCTTGTCCGTGTAGATGAGAGCAAGCTTTCAAGGAGAAGATTTTTCAGACCTAAGCCTCATCTTGTATTTCTTGATGTGGGCATGACAGCTGAGCTCACAAGAGGTGACCGTGATAATTTACAGCAATTCTTCAAGGCCGTGGCTACTAGAGATGGTCGTACTGCTGCTAACTGTACCCTAAAGTTGTCAAAAAATCAGAGCTGCCCAGATCCAGTGGCCTTTACTGAGGTAAAGTTTCAAAACATTCCTCAGGAGAACTGTAAATATTTAGAGCTTATTTCTATAGAGTTAATTTCACAAAAACCACAAGTATTTGGTGCCTGTTTACAACAAACCACAATTTTTGGAACCCTTTGTAGAGAATCACAACTACCTGTGCACTTTTTTGGCCAACCACAATATCATACGACAAAGCTCTGTTCTTTTGCATTGAGTTTCATAAAAGAATGGCGGTGGTTCTCTCGATGCATTTGGATATTGTCATATGCAATGATACGCAGCTAATATTGTCATATGCAGATAATAGAATTTAGACTGTCAAGGACAATTTTCCATGGTAATTTATTTAAATGATACTAGCCGGTAGCAGCAGTTTCTCAGAGTCTTATCTGGGACTTTGAGGGCACAAAATATTACTAGTCACTAGTGTGACAATTTCTTAAAGCATGCTGGTACTGGCGGTGTAGGTGAAAATTTCTGCATATAAGGTTGCTGGCTCTAGCTTCACATGGTTTATCATGCATGCTCTTTTGCAGATTGTTGCTTCTTTATCTTAAATCCAGCCTTTGTCAATTTCATGTTCATTTGCTAACTTCGATTCTCATGGATAACAATATTTTTTCATCGTTGATAGGAGCTGGATAAGACATTTACGTTCTGGGGAACGCCTGAGGGGGACGTGTTTCATCCCGTTGAATGCATGCATCAATTGCTTGACACAGTTCGCCGCCACAAAGTCAACATTGATGGCAACATCTGTACAGTTATGGTTACCATTTTGGTTCTTGAGGTAAACCACTTTGGTAGAACTCAATATCATCCTTATTTCATCTTAATTATTGCATGGCAAGCAAAAGGAAATTGATGATATCAATAAATTAAACTTTTAGGATGAGCAAATTCAAATTCCTGTACGTGAAAGGATTAATGAAAATGAATAACTTTGCGATTGTATCAAAGGACATTAATTTTAGGAGCTGAGCCTAGCTTTCCAAGTTAGAGTCCTTTTTGACACATTCAGTTAGATGCCTAATTCTTAATTAAAAATGCCATATAGTTCCTCTAGGTTGGCCGAGTTTTTTCAAGACATTAATTTTCTGGATGGAGTTTGCTTTGTTCATGTTCCACTTGACCAAACTTCATATGAGATTATGTATGAGGCATCATTTTTTTTGGGGGGCAAACATCACATTTGTTTGTGAGGCAGACTTGTGATAAATAGTACTACCATCTAGGTGTACCTTTTTTCCGTACGTACTAATTTCGTATCTCTTGCCTAAGATTTACTTTATCTCTATGTGCTTACAGAAGAATACTTATGTGGCAATATTTTTGTAGGGTTGGCAACGCAAGCTAGACCCAGGCTTTGATATCATGCACACATTGAAGACTTTACTACTAGATAAGGACATAAAGCAACCAGTTGACTTTTTCTCATAGACAAACAGTATATCAGGTAATGCTGATTCTCATTAATGAATCTTCATTTGTCCAAGTGTTTTTCATTGGTGCAAGAATTTGGTAGAGCAATTATTGCATCCAAGGAACATATTGTGTAGCAGACCCTTAGGAAAAACATTCTCTGGGTTTGCTTCTAGAAAGTCAGCTGCTATAAGGAATGGCACCATAAGAAAAATGCGTTTGTTAAATTATGCATGGGATGCCAGTTTCATGTTATCTGAGCTCACCGACACTGCAATAAGTTGAAAATTGCTGTATTGAGTTTGGAATTTGAAAACTCTAATCTGTACTGCACCTTTCCATAACAGATCTTTATGTATAGAAGCAGTGGAAGATGATGGCTTATGGAATATCAATGGAAGCCGAAACATCTTGAAGCGACCTGTCTTTAGTTAACTGTTATTCTTATCTATGCACTGTTTTCTGCGTCTCTTTTTGAAAACTAGCGCTGCAAGCTACCAGCACTGAGTTCATGTTGGACTAATCAGTGTGAAATTTTGCCCACCCCCTCTCTGGCGGAGTCAGCCATGGGGTCATTTTTCATGGAAAGTAACAGACACTTCAGAGGAATCATTGAGGCCAACCACTACGCCACGGAGCGGACAGAAGTTTTCTTTCAGATTTATGCGTGCTGCTGTGTCATCAAATGTACAAATTTGACTTTACTGGAGCATGCTAAGCTGAAAACTTTGTTCTGTAGAACGTATCGTGTAAAACTACGTTGGTGTTCCTGGTCTCATGCAAATGGTTTGCCGCTTCTAGTGGTACGGCCTATGTTTTTCTGCGGTTGGCCTATCGGGCTTTCAGCTTCACTATGATTTGGATTGTGAAGGCTGGAAAGCCCACATGGCAGCCGTCGAATTGGTGCCGAGTTTGTGAGTGAGACGGTGCCGAGAGAGCAGCTCTCCGTTCCGTTCTACTTCTATAGCCGGCGTGGGCGTGGCCCTACTCATAGTTGCCAAGACCGCGCCATCCGCAGGCCGCCATGGCGCGCTACATGCACAATATGGCGGCCTGCGGATGGCGCGGTCTTGGCAACTATGAGTAGGGCCACGCCCACGCCGGCTATAGAAGTAGAACGGAACGGAGAGCTGCTCTCTCGGCGCAAGAGGATGCTGCGCGGGTTTTCTGAAGCTGCGGCCCCTGCACAAAAGCCGGGGACGCTTGTTGGAGGCAGCCGCACCCGCACGTTTTGCGTGGGGGAATTTCAGGTCGCACATTTTCCCAGGGGAAAAAATTCCGGATTCTTACGACAATTGAGCTGCTGCCGGTGAGCCTATAATCCAAAATGAGGCTAAAAGACGACGAAATGTTTGGAGAACGAAGGCGACCTTTAGACGGAGCTGGGCTGCATTCACGCTGAGGCACGCACATGTTTCGCTCCCATGACCCGTGAGAACGACGAGAGTCCTCGACAATGCATACGTAGGCGTACAGGTGGAAGCTACGTAGCACCAGCAGACTACTCCGCATATCTGTGACTGCAAACACATATTATCCAAAATTCCAAACCGACACACATGATATCTCCATGGACCACACGTGAGCTTGCCATCCCTCTATCATTGAACACAGCCGGCTTACAATGCTCTCAAATTTCACCAAGCTCGGGCATCTAGCGCACCGCCTTTTGTCACCATCCCCATGCGTCCAACCCCACGCAAAAACAAACTCCGTAATCCTGCACATCGCGTATTCCCGTGCCTGACGCTAGAGACAAATGTTTGGAGTCTCTTGGCAAGGACTAAACAGAGCAGACCGAAGCTAGCTGACAAACAAGCACACATGCCGTTCCTTTGCAGCTTGTGATGGAGTAGTAGAATATTGCAGTGTCCTGGTAATGTTACTTTTATTTGTAGGCCTTTGCACCTAATGGCATTTTTGCACGAAGATCGAGGACATGGGTGCCTTGAGGCCCTTACAGTTGAGTTGACATGTTTATTCCCAGCTCGCTAGCATACTGCTAGAAAGGGTCTAGCAAAGAAGCTGCAAAGTCGCAAAGGGCCAGCTCAAGCTTCAAAAAAGGGAAATCCCACAAGGATTTGCGCTGCCCATGATGATGCTGTTATTGGTACCCGTCTTGTTTGCAAGTCCGAGTGACGAGCTTCCTAGCTGGATTCAAATGTATCCGGTGTAACCGGCTTTGCGTTTCCCAGAAAAGATGAGAAAGCTATCTGTGATTTGGATTGTCTATGTGTGATCGAGTTCTTTGAACCTTGGGTCCTTGGCGTTTGTTGATGCAGGTAAGAACACACGAGCCAAACAAGGAGGGAAAGGGCACGGCATATTTGAGTGCAGAAAAGCTCGATTCGTGGTGCAGATTGATCTCTGCCTATTTCACTGCCATAATCTTTTTTTTTTTTTCTTCTCTCTCTCATGCATGAAGAGCAACGCGCACAAGTAGACAGCTTCTGTCATCAGAAAACTGCGCAAGAGCAGCCACCAATGCCGACAACGATGCAAAATCCAACGGGAAGCAAAGCAATCACCTCACACTTCCTTTTCCGATTTCCGAAGGCTGCCCACCGTACGCAATGGCCGGCGAGAATCCAAGAAGATGCAGGCAATTGGCAATCGATGCGACGTCCCTTGTTTTTCAGGATTCCTACTGAAATTCCACCGTTTTCCCTTTGCGATTTCCCGTTTTGTCATCACGTTCACTCATGGACACAGCACCATCTTAGTAGAAGATACAGCAGGATTAGCCCGTGATGATTGACCGGTTTGTTCGCGCGACCAGACAAGGTTGCTGTTCGTCCTCGTTCCAGCAGAGCGGCGGAGCCCAACGCCTGCTGCATCCGTTCACGTGAAGGGGTTGGTACGTGAGACGACGGGGCCCAGCCGGAAAAGGTTCTCTTTCCCTGTCTGATCTGAACTGTGACCCTGTGAGTACCTAGTCTACTCTGCCTGCGTATCTTTTCTCCCTTCTTTGAATCCTGTTTTGCTCAAAACCTTTTTGAAGCCTGGGTTATCGTAATCTAACGCAGAGGTGTGAAGCTTAAGTTTACTCTGATCTCAAAAGGGAAAAACAATCATGGTAGAAAAAAAGTTGGCAGTTCTATCTTTTCCCTTTGACCAATCATCAGAATGGTTAAGGATCGTCTCGTCTCTCACTGGGTCGCTACTGCAGGAACAGAGTTAGAAATGGCCTACCGCCTACTCCATCATGCGCATTTGACCCCATGATTCCCGGCTTATGCCCCAGTGAAGCCTCACACAAGGAAACAAAAAACGCTGTTGCAACGTACAAACTTTATTAGAAAAGGTTGGTTAAGATAATGGGGTTCTACCATGCAGTTCGAGCTTAACAGCGGCCCTTATCGAGCATCGATGTAAAAGATAACATTCGTGTCAGTTTCATTTTCTGACAGGGTGTGAGCCATTTCGCTATTGTTTAGTCGATGATAGGAATCATTGTACTACCTGGCTGCACCTGGTTGCTGCTGTTGGAATTGTTGACCTCGGTCAAGTAGCTCGTAAAGGCTCAATCCGAATCCAACTAAGATCCCAATTAGTTGCCTTGATCGGGAGGCAAAACTAAGCCCATCTAAGGGGCCGGCCCCGCGCCTACAGCACTATATAACCAAAGGGAGACCCTCTGATCTCCCTGATCGCTTAATCTCGAAATTAAGCCTAGGGTTAGCCCTAACCCTAGTCTACCGATCAGAAAGCGTGCTGCAAGGCGTGGAAGCCCGGTGTCCCTTTGATCTACATCGATTGCAGCCGTTCTTCAACCTCTACAACATCTACAGCGCCAATCTATGGCGAATCTAAGTCCAGGTAAATCAATTCAGTGTTTAGTTAGTTAATACTATGTGTGATCTATTTCTGACTAGGCGATTCCTGTTAAGTTAGTGATAATTAGTTTTATCAATTGGTATCAGTTGCCTAAAACTGGTCGTTTTAGATCCCCTAGCACTAGATCTAATTAGTTTTCAGTCAGTTTGTTGATCTGGTACGTGATTAGAGGTGATTAGTTAAGTTTTTCATGTTTTAGTTAAATTTCCTCTAGCGCATCAATAAGTTTTCATGATTAGATGCCTAAATTCAGTAAGTAATCTAAATTAATTATTCATGTTTTAGGCATGCTTTTAATTCTGTGCACTAAGTTTCCATATCTAGATGCCTCTATTCATCTATTTATCTTGCGCAGTAAGTCAATCATGTTTAGATTAAATTAGACTAAGTTTCCGTGGCTAAGGTTTGCTAATGAATTGGTAAGCTAGGGTTTTCTCGTAAACAATTCAGTTAAATTAAGCATGCCATGTCGTAAATTAATAAGAAATTAAGCATCTGGGCTCTAGGGTTTTGCACTCACACATGAACCCTAACCCTAACCCTAGTTCAGATCTAAGCTTGAGATTGAGTTTAAGACGAGGTTTTTACCTCAATTCCTTGCTCTGGCGTGGCCACGCGTCGCGCACGGACGTCGAGGTCCTCCTCCCTCGCGGCCATCAGTGCGCAGCCATAAGCTCCGGCTGCGCAGCATCAGTGCGCCGCGCGGATGCTGGCACACGCACGGCACCATCACCCGGTTGTCGCTGTCGTCGTGGCTGGGCTGTGTAGATGCGCTGCCGGGCTTCAGTCTGCCGCCGTCGCTGCCGCCATGAGACCCGGACCCGATCGTGCGGCATGAGCTTGCCCACGGAAGCGCGCGCGATGAGGCACCATCAGATCCGGTCGCCATCAGTCGTCGCCGCACCACCGGTGTGTCTCCGCCGCCGTGCGCCTCCGAGCGCCATGCCGCGCCCTTGCCAAAAGGGCAGCCGGGTCGGGACCGCTCGACGGAGCCGCGCGCGACCTAGTCGCACGCGGGCGCCGGCGAGTGGACCCGCCATGGCTGCCGCCGGCGTGGCGGCGCGCGCCGTCTCGCCGCCACGGCAGTCGCCGCCAGGGCGGTGAGGGAGCGGGTGAGAGAGAGTGGGGGAGAAACTGATTAGGTTTTCCCCCTCGCTCGCTGGTTTTGCTCGAGCGGCGCGAGCCGTCGACCGTCCGATCTGAGCGGACGGCTCAGATCCGCGCGGAGAGCGAGCGCGCGGCACGACTGGGCCGGATTGCCGGCCTGCTCGCTTGCGCTCAGGGCCATTTTCTCTCGGGCCGACGCGCACGCGTATTGCTGGGCCAGGCCAGGCCCGCGCGGCCTCTTTCGCTTCGCCCTGCGCCGAGCTTGGCCTGCGCCACTGAGCTGGGCCACGCCCTCGTCGCACTGGGCCGCGCCGCGCCGCTGGACTGGGCTGCCACGCCAATTTTAGTGCGCCTTGCCGGACCGGGCTGCATCGCGCGGTGCTGGGCTGCTACTGCGAAATTTCAGTTTGGGCCGCCAGCGAATTTCCCTTCCCTATTAAGTTTTCAGCTTTGATTCTTTTAAGTTTTAAGAAGAGTTAAGTAATTTCATGATTTTTTAAGTTAACTAATTAAGAAATTTAATTAAGTATTATTCCATGAGATCAGTTTTGCTGCAAATTTTTATAAGTGATATGTTAAGTTTCTTTGCAGTAAAAATCTATCAGAATTTCCTCAGTTTAGTTTTGGCTATTAGTTGGGAAAGTATTTTAAGCTAAATTCTCAAGAATATTTTAATAGCAATATTTCATTTTGCTATCTTAAGCTTCCGCTGTCATATTAAGTATATATTAAGTTTTAATTAAGTATATTGAGCACAATGTTTTTAAGGCATAAGTTTAAGATTAATTTATCTATTTAGTTGAGTTTAAAATTTTGAGAATTTTAATATGTACAAGAGACATATTGTATAAGTTTCATTAATTATTCTGTTTCACAGAATCATGAGCTCTTAGTCATTTAAGTAATTCGCAAAGATTATTGAGATTTTAAGAGTCTCCCATTGATGATCAAAATAAGTCTTTTCTCTGCAAAATTAACATGGTTGGGAAATCATTTCATTAAGTAAATGCTCAACATATATGATCTTTTCTTACCATGTTTAAGACATTATTTAAGATTGTATAAGATTATTAAGTTGAGAAAGTCTTATTATTTATTTATGTTTTTCGCTGAGATCATTAAGTTTGATCTATTAAGTTTGCCTATAAGTAAGTTTAATGCTGCTTTTCTTTTTAAGTTAAATAAGTTTCGCTTGTTTTCCCCACGGGTGATGCAAGTTGTTACTTATTTTGCATGATTATAATCAGATCACCGTAGGATTATTTTAATGCTATTTTTAGTGCATCTTATTGTACTAATTTTAAGTTTTCACATTTAAGTTTATTCCTCTAAGTTTTCCATCCATCATGCCTTAAGATCAATAAAAATGCATAAGTTGCATTTGCCATGCGCATTTTAAGATCAAATAATGCATCTCTTGCGTTATTATTGCTATTTTATTAGCACACTAAGATACTTACTAAGTATCTTTATTTGGCTATGTCCTTTCAGATGAAAGCCACATGAAGAACATTAAGCCCTTCAACGGTATTGACTTTCCTTTATGGAAAGAGAAGGTGCAAGACATTTTCAAGTCTCTGGAGCTTGATTATGTGCTTCATAAGGACAAGCCATTTCCTCCCTCTTCCGACATTGAGGAGTTTGATGAGAAGATGCATGAGTATCAATTCAAGTTGGAGAAATGGGAAAAGGACAATAAGTTTGCCAAAAGAATCATCAAGCGTTCGATCTCAGAAGGCATAAAGGGAGAATTTGATGATAATGAGGACACGACTGCTAGTGAACTCTTCTTTTTGATTGAGTTAGAACATAAGAGAGTCAGCACAAGGTTCCTCTTCACAAGGCTAACCACCTTGCGATATGATGGATACAGTGGAATAGTAAAGCACATACGCAGCATGTATGACATTGCTTATGAGCTTAGGTCATTTGGAATAGAACTCTCCGATTCATTTTTAGAGCATTGTGTTGAGACATCTTTAGTGAATCCATGAATCAGGGGAGTGATTCTTAGAATAAGTTAAAGTTTCATTGTCAGAAACTTCATTTAGAATTTGTTAGTGGATTCAATAAGTTAGCTTGATGACATTCCATGTACTTTAGTGAAACCTTTTGGTTACATATATCATTGTTTTTATGAGTATATTTCTCTCTAAGTTGTGAAATTATCTCTTATATCCTCAGTTTTAAGTTATTATCTTAATTGCTTTTCTAGAAGCAAATTTCATAATGCTAATTATGAATCTCTCACACATGTGAGAATTAGATGAGATAAGTAAAGTGATGAGACCTTGTCGAATATGTGGCACACTCACGTTTAGACCACAAATTCGGGGGGAGAATGGCGTGTCTCATCAATTTTAAAGATACTCCAGAAAATAATGCCAATTAAGAATTGCTCTTATCAATTAAGAATTAAATTTATAAATTCTCTCCATGTCATTTTGTCGTTCATAAGATTTAAGAACAAAATTAAGCATAAGATTTTAAGCATAATATAAGTTTTTTAAACATGATATACTCGCTATATCTTCGCTATATCTTATTGCTTAAAATTAAGAATAAGTTCAAGAGCAACTTTATCATGCAAGACATGATTATTAAAACTACCATTGTGATGGGAGTTTAAACACTCCACAAAGACCAATTGTCTCACTAAGTGTGGTTTTATCCTATATTCTGGCCACCGCTGTTTACGGGATAATTCTCACAGATTGTGTTGTGTCACCCATTTTCTGGCCACCGCTGTTGTGGGTTGGTGCAATGGAATCAGAGACGATTGAAGTATGATTGTATTCATGATACTGACCACCGCTGTTTTGTGGACATTTAATCATAGCTTTGCTGCTCTAGTTCATTATCTAGCCACCGCTGGTGTGGGCTAGTGGTGGCAAAGCAAGCTGATCAGTGGTATAATAAATGTCGTGCCAAGATAAGTTAAAGAGCTATCATTGTAAATTTATTTTAGATAAGCTTATGGGCCGACACATTTAATATTCTGATTATTCGGAATTCAATGAAAGCTCATATGGAAGGAAATGGGGGAGAAGAAATCTTATTGAGATGTAGGATAAGTTTCCTCTATATCGATGATTTAAGATGAGATGTATATATAAATATACATACATATATGATTTTCTCATATCGTGCCATAAGCGTTTCTCCATTCTTTTCTAACTCTGTTGAGGATCTACATTAGCAGTTCTTCAATAACAGAGACTCGTAAGATTTTAATAAGTTTTGGGCACAAAAGTGAAAGCCTCAGTTATTTCTAAGATTATGTAAAAGAGGTCATAAAAGAGTATATGAATTTTGAACATAAGTATAGTTCATCTCATAGCAATTTTCTGATGGAGTCAAAACAGCAGACTGTAATGGGGTCTGCAGATTGTTGAAGAAGTGATTCCAAAAGAAAAATAAGATGTTAAGTTTATAACTCACTATGAATTTGTACATATCATGGGCAACCGTGATTTATTTTATAAGGTTAAGGTGGATTAATTAAGATCCTAATACTCTAAGGTTATTATTTTCTCCGTAAGTTGAAAGAAATAAGCATGCATTCTAACATTGGAGAAATGTTTTTATCATATCGTAAGACACATCTAGTGATGCTTTTCCTAAGTTCTGGGGGAGTATGACACTTTGATGGGACCAAAGTGAGTATTGGGATTGTCACTCAAGCACAAAAGTTAAGAGAGGCTCTGAAGTGACAATATGTGAATGCAAATATAATTATGCCTGTAAGTTTTGCGTGATATAGCAAATTTTATCATAAGAATAAGGTTAAGAATAAGATAAATAGGAAGACGTTCCTAAGGCTTCAAATTGAAGCTACATGCTAAGATCTATAAGACATTGACTTAGCATTACAAGCCGGAATGCTTGATAAAATTTTGTTAATCTTAGTCCAGGGGAGGTCCACTGGAAAAGGGTGTTTAAAGTTAAAGGCACCAAATAACATGCTTATTTAATTAAGTACTATTCAGATAAAGTTTTGTGAGGGTGTATGGATGTAAATGTGCACAATTAAGTTTTATGTCCTTCATTCTTACAGATTTGAGCGATTCTGCAGAAAGCTCTAAAACAAGATTAGCATTATTTATGTTGATTTTGTATGGCATGCTTCAGACAGGCATATAAAATATATTCCGGTATTATTAAGTCTACATTGATAGTACTCAATGTCACTGTATTCAATTACAGAATTCCTTCAAGTAATGACATAGTTGATGGTGTCAAACCCATTGACAACTATATATTGTTATGTCATGAAAGAAGGGTCCCAGGATCAAGTCATTTTAATGATTTAAGTAAATAGCTAGCAACATGACTAATTGAGGGTGTTATCGCCTATCCTATTTCGCGAAATTAGTATGGATTTGGTGATTAAACCTGAAATATGATTCTGGATGAGGCCGAATAAATAAACTCCCAATTAAGATTAATAAGTGTTCTATCGAGATATTATAGCAGACTTTGGTTAATTATGTCTCGGGACACCTGTATTGCTTCCGGTGACTGATTCGTCGGGTTTTGTTATGGTGTTGAGTGTGAACATAATGCGAACATAAGTTTAAGGTTAAGATTAAGATTGTTCGATTAAGAGGGAGATTATTGATCTGTGTATGTCCACCTGCACGTGATCGATAATGTAATTATTATAAAGAATTAAGCCATTGACCTTTGGTCAAGGGGGAGAATGTTGGAATTGTTGACCTCGGTCAAGTGGCCCGTAAAGGCCCAATCCGAATCCAACTAAGATCCCAATTAGTTGCCTTGATCGGGAGGCAAAACTAAGCCCATCTAAGGGCCCGGCCCCGCGCCTACAGCACTATATAACCAAAGGGAGACCCTCTGATCTCCCTGATCGCTTAATCTCGAAATTAAGCCTAGGGTTAGCCCTAACCCTAGTCTACCGATCAGAAAACGTGCTGCAAGGCGTGGAAGCCCGGTGTCCCTTTAATCTACATCGATTGCAGCCGTTCTTCAACCTCTACAACATCTACAACGCCAATCTGTGGCGAATCTAAGTTCAGGTAAATTAATTCAGTGTTTAGTTAGTTAATACTAGGTGTGATCTATTTCTGACTAGACGATTCCTGTTAAGTTAGTGATAATTAGTTCTATCAGCAGCACCCCACCGTGCAGTTCAGCATACCACTCCTCTCCTGTGCTTTTCGATCTTGACCCAAACTGTAGGTTCGGATCATCATGCCATAGAAAGAACAGTCAAAATAGTAGCGGTAGCCGTGACCAATCAAATCCCAATCTAAAATCATTCTGTCATAGAAATTCGGCACTGAAAGAGGAGTGGTAAATAAAGCGTTACACTCGTTTGGTTTGCAGCCCTTTCTGACACTTAAACTCAAGAAGTTTCCCTGCCGTAGGACCAAACAATGCCCGAGGTTTGGTAGTTACTCTGTTTTATTGTCATACTTTTTGATAGAGTATACTAATATAGATACAAGTCATTTGTTTAACACATTTATGACACGATGATCAAACGGTCCAAATCACTTGAGTCGTGCCTCATATTTTAATCAAAGTAACCAAAAGATCGGTCGGAGTACGGACGGACAAATGAATATTACGTCAAGAATTTTCCTTTTAAGAATATGAAAAGGAGAAGCCGACCAAACTTTCGTAATTCCCTCATAACAATAGGGTACTTTTTGTAACATTGAAAACAAACCCTTTACTCTGCCCTAATCAAAAGCAAACCCAACCTTAATCCTCTCTATAGATCTCCTTATATTTGTCAAGTAGTGCAACAAAAGTAATCTCTAATCGTTTTTAAATTAGAGATCACCTGAGCTGAGGTAAGTCTCCACTCTTGTAAATAAGAGTTACTATTACATTGTCGAAAAGAAAAAAAAAATATATACTCCGTACTCATTATCCACATTGCACTCCAGTATTTCATCTAGAGAAATTTGTACTCTAGTTGTTTATACCGTATCATCCCCATCCCAAGAACCCCTGAAACGAGAAACCAAACAGACATCCTTTCCCGAGCGCTTATATAAAAGACCCGGTCCCCAATGGCCATTTCCTCACACACCCACACACCACCTCTTCGGCTCTCGGCCACCACCACCGCCACCTCCTCGCCGGCCGCAATGTCGGCGCGCCTCTTCGCCGCGCTCCTCCTCGTCCTCCTCGCGTTCGTCGCCGCGGCGGCCCGCGCCTCCGACGTGCCGTCAGCATCGTTCCCGCTCTCGCAGCCGCAGTCCCCGTCCAACGCGTCCTCCCCGTCCTCCTCCGCCACCACCCCGCCCTGCCACCTCGACCTCTCCGCGGAGCTCTTCGGCGGCGTGGCCGCGGCGTGCGGAGACGGCGCCGGCGGGTCAGGCTCTCTCGACCGCGGCCGGTGCTGCCCCGTCCTCGCGGCCTGGCTCTTCGCGGCCCACGCGCGCACCGCGCTGTCCGTGCCGCCGGCGCCGGCGCCGTCGTCGCTCGCCGGCGAGCAGGGGCTAGGCCCCGGCGGGGACGAGGGGCCCATGGTGCCCTACGACAACCAGCGGTGCGTGGACGCGCTGGGCGACGCGCTGCAGCGGCGCGGGCTGGCGCTCAAGGGGCCCAACGACACGTGCGACACCGTGCTCTGCTTCTGCGGCATCCGGCTCCACCAGATCGGCTCGCTCCGCTGCCCCGCCGCGTTCGCCGTCGGCGGCGGCGGCGGCGCCAAGAACGCCACGCCCACCGCCGCCGTCAAGGACCTGGAGAAGAGCTGCCGCAACGCGTCCTACGCCGGCTGCTCGCGCTGCGTCCAGTCACTGCAAAAGGTGAGCTCCTTTCTTGCTTTGCTTTTGTCCTGCAGTGCCATTGCTTTGGTTCGCCTTTTCTGTTCTTATATATCTGTCTTCTTTCCACATTTCCCAGACCTTTGAAATATTGCACTTCTGCCATATATCTCTTTCTTGGATTCGCGGTGCTTTCCTTGCTGAATCAACTTGATACTAGTTTTCAAATTTTTGCAATAATTATTGTCAAGCTTTGTCAATCGCTTCGTCCATGAAGAAACTAATACTCGTTACGGCACTATAATAGATGCCTTTTTCCACTTTCTTTGCTTCTCCTTTTCGGGTTGGCAAAAAAAGGCCATTTTCATAGCATCCAGGGAGATCCCCTTTCCCACAAAGCTCCTTTCTAACCACATTCTTGTTTCCAACGCTCAAATGGACCAGCTGCTTGTTTCTTGAGATGATCACTATAATCATTTGCCACTTGATGACACTCCTGTGGCCTTTCTGAACGCACCGTGTGAATGCCAATCCCCTAGTGTTAGTTTGCGCTGCCAGTAATTTTTTTTCCAGGACCATGCCTTCGACAGCAAGGCCTGAGCCACATAGTTCAATGCTGTCTGTTCAATTATGAAATGCTTTAGTTGGTTAACCACCACATTGTGGTCTTGCATTGCAACTTTGAAAGCTGTGGATAATCGAGAAGAGCTTGTCGTCAAATTGCCTGTCTGCATCTGAGTTGGAATCTTAATCAGTCAAGGACACACACACACACACCCCATCTTTGCTGAAATGTAAAGCTATCAGTGGCGACCGTGCATTTGAGAGTCTCAATTGCATTGACATTATTCCGCTGCTTCATTGATGAACTTGGCCGAAAAATTGGGTGACGATGCATCCAATTAGCTCGGGAGAATGTGCTTGTGCATGGGCACGAACTGGTAGTTGTGCATGGGGAGCATTTACTGAGAGAGCCTGAGCAAGCCATACTCAACGTTGGAGTAGTGAGCACAGGAACAGAGCCTACCAACTTCTCAACAACCTATGCATTGCAAGAACGTCCCTGCATGAAACACATTAACTGCATTTCTTCAGGTCTTCTAATTCGCTGTTTCTGACTGTGCTTTCTCGTTGCAGGTGAAGGGGAACGTGAGCCGCGAGGTCTCCGGCGGCGACCGCGCGCGGCGGATGCTCGGCCGGGACTGCCAGCTGATGGGCCTGACATGGCTGCTGGCCAAGAACAAGACGGCCTACATCCCCACCGTCTCCGCCGTGCTGCGCGCCATGCTCTACACCGCGCACCCCACGGAGTCCGGCTCCGGCGGCGTGCCGAAGTGCAGCCCCGACCAGGAGAACATGCCGCTGGCCGTCGACTCGCTGCAGTTCGAGCACACCAGCACCGCGAGCTCGGCCGTCGCCGCCACGCCGTCGGTCGTCACCGCTGCCCTCCTCGGCTTCGTGTTTTGGCTGACGAGCAGCAGCTGGGATCGATTATTCTTGTAAAGATCGAAGGCGATGATATGCTTTGTTGATATATGGTGTTTTGTAGTAGGATCTCGGTTGTTAGCTTCTTTTGCATAGTGGTGGATTAGCAGATGACATGGCTGTGGATGCGAGCGACTTTTGCTGCTGGCTAGCTGCGAGGGTGGTGTGGCTATGAACATCTCTGATCTCGACTGCGTTTTCTCATGGGGTAAGTTAACTGCCTCCTTTTGTGAATGGAGTAGTGAAGTAGCTTTCGATAGACTCCAGAGGTTGATTCAGTGCTAGAGAGAAGTGTCATCACCAAGTACACAGTAGTGGAATGAAATTGTATTGAGAAAATGGACTATATGTAAACAGGTCATATATCGTGATGAACTAAAGCCGTTTGCCAATTGATTAGGTGCGTGTCACTGGCCAAACAATGTGCTGGAGACTAGGGAAGAAACGAGCTGAGCATTGGGTTCTCGCGCAAAAAAACAGTTCACGTGTTAGGTAGCGTTGCCTGGTTAGCGTCGGGGCCTGCGTGTCCTCTAGCGTCGTCTCGGGCGGCCTCCCCTGCTTTTCATGTGGCCGGACGGGAGGGCCACGGATTCCTGCGCGCGTCCTGGCCTTGCTTGTTGCGTTCTGCTCAGCTTCGTTCTCCGAACTTCCCACACCAGTGATCGAAAAGCTGACCACTGCGCGCCATTGCTCGAGTCGCCTGCATCTCACGAGAGATTAGGAACCGTGGTTGCACTAGTACAGATTTTCGATCCCTGATGATGGTAAGAAAATCCAAGGTTACTCTTTTTTTTTTGTTTTTGCGAAAAAATTCCAAGGTTACTATAAAATGATCTAATGTATGGCCAGAATGTTTGCTCGAGTAAGCACTCAGCAGCGAGAAATGTTAGTGACCCCCTTGTATTAAGCCCAAGTACTAGTTCCTTAAAATGCGCAATCAGCCCACCAAAGAAACAGTTCATTTAACCAAGCTGATCACTAAGGCTGCCACAAAAGTTGCGGTGGCCCATGGACATATAATAAGTTTTTATTTGAGTCAACATTTTGTATGAGTTGATTCAACATTTTTGAAAGGTAGTTCAACATTTGCAATAAATAGTTCAACGTTTGATACAAAAATATTGTTTGGTGCATTCAAATTATTTAACTTGTATATTTAGAACAATGAACATAAACATTTTAAGAATCCCCTTCAACAATTTAGTAAAACTAGTTCAACGGTTACTTTAAAAATATTAAAACCATGAATTCAATTTGTTTAACTAGGATACTTGAAATGTCAAAATTCAACAACTAAAACAATATATTCACATTGTATTGATTTAGTTACATTAATTTTAAACAACACTCTAGTTCAACGATTTTTGAAATGGATGCATAAAATCCTTAAAAATATCCTAAAACACTGCACCAACCATAGAGTTGATTGTGAGATATCTGTAACGGGTACCAAGGCATCTGTAGGTTTCCAGACCCATCTAAGCCCATGCTTCCCACAATACAGTTGAGCGGGATTAAGGCGCTATAAGAGCATCAACAGTGTTGGTTCGACCGTTCAACTGTGAAAAAATTGAACTTTTCTATGGTTCGATTGCTCGACTGTGAACGTTCGTTTGGTGGGTCCAATTTCTGAATAAAAAATCCGTTTGCTCCTTCCCTCCCTCAGCACATGCACGCCCCCATCACTCACCAGCGGCGGCGGACGCTTTGTTTACAATTCTTTATTGAGCACGGTTCGAACCGAAAACAAGAGTCGACTTCTCGTTCTGACACACACCGTTCGACGCATGTAGTGTGCTCTATTCGATTATCGAACTGCCAACACAGACGGCGGTTCGATTTGGGCATACACTGCGGGTGCTCTAAACTAAGGAGCCTTGACACGCTAACATTGTGAGCTGAGATGTGTTCGCGGGGCTACTTTGGGGGTGGTGTGAGACGCACAATCTTGTCAAGTGAGGAACAAAGGCATGACTACTGGATTATGGAGTTTTGAAGGGGTGAGATCAAAACCCTAGCCAAAGTTTATATACTATGTATGTTTGGGACGTGTCAAATTGGATGGAGCGGTTTTGCGAGTATACTGGCATAGACAAAGGTATTTTGTGCTCATTTCTTTGCCCTTTCGGTTTGAGCACATGCCTGTGGCGGTGCCCGCAGCCATAAAATGAGGTTGGCATTCAGGTTTATTAGATTTTTGCATGCATGGTCGCCGGCATTTTGTGCTTGTATTGCCATCTTGACGCATAACCCAACCAACGAGACCAAAACTGCCATCTGTCTCAAGACTGATGATTTCTATGAAACACTACAGGTGATTAAGATGCACCTAGTAGATGGTGGAGTGGGGCTAGACGCAATTATCACAACACATGGATGAATGATCCATGTTAAGTTTAGGTTACAACGCAGAGTCTAAGCTAGGGTTGAGGGCTTATGCCCCCTTCCACACAACTTGAGCTGATAGAAACCGTGGACAAGAAACGCAAGCTAGTCACTGGAGCGACCACAAGGACCAGCTGAATGGTACGGGTGGGATTTGTGGGAACTGGGAAGCTATAAAGGCGTGGTGCAATGCAGGAGACAATTATTAGCCCGCGATAGAATAAGAATCACAATTTTGTGTGCATTCAGGATGGAAGCTAATATTTTTTTAATGATTTCAGCGTTGTTTATTTCTATGTATGTTTGTTACTATTTTTTCACTAGTAAGCCACGTGCCAATCAACAACAAGACATATGTGGTGATTTTGTTATCTGAAGTTGTGCCTGTCTAGTCGATTGTAGAGATAAAGTGTCCTTGCATCTGTTCATTGAGAGGACCCGGGTTCATGCGAGTGCTTGCATGTGTACATGTTTAAAGAGAAAAGAGAACCCCTAAATACATGGTCACGAAGTCATGAAGTGACTTAATCCATCATCCTCTTAAAAAACACAAGAAGGCCTGTTTGGGTGTTGTAGTTTTTCAAAACCAAAATATTAAGAAACCATGGTTTTAGAAACCACAGCCAAGCAAAATTATGGTTTAGAAAAAAGAGACTGGTTGCACTTTTAGCAATTACATGGGTTTTAAACTGCAAAACTTGTTATATCTAAACACCTTCATGCCTCTCAAAACTAAAGTATTTTGAAAAACTGTAGTATTCTTACAAAACTTCAAAATACTTTGTACCCAAATAGAGCCTAACACTTCCGTTAAAAATAAAACATAAAACTAACACAAGCATAACAAGTCATGTACGTAGCTATCACAAATACACAACTAACCCTAGAACAATAATATGACAAGGGTGACACTTAAACATGCGTTCGTCAACGTATGTTAATCTGCACAACTTGCACTGAAGATTTCAGTAGTTCCTCGCTACTCAAATGAGGAGTTGTTCCATTACACAACCTCCACTGAAGACATGCTAAATAAGTTATTACAGTAATATATTTTAAGGAACAACTGAAAACAACCAATAACCTTGCTTCATTAGTTAGTCAGCCATAAGAGCGCGTCTTTGACTCCTTGCCAATCTACCGCATTTCCTTGCCAATCCACCGCATTCTTCTTCTTCTTCTTCTTCCACGGGCGCTAAGGCCCCGAGCAAAACCAGAGTCCGTAGCACTCGCAGACGAAGTCTTCGAAAAGCATCAATGAAGAAGACCGTCGTTCTGTACCCCGGCTTCCTCACCAGCCACTTCGTGCCCATGATGCAGCTCGCCGACCCCCTCCTCGAGGCGGGCTACGCCGTCGCGGTCCCGCTCATCGACATCACCATGGACCACGACGCCGCCTTGGACGCCGCCGTCACCCGCGTCGCCGCCGCCAAGCCGTCCGTTACCTTCCACCGGCTCCCTCGGATCAAGGACCCTCCCGCCCTCACGAGCGACGCGCGGGCGCTCCTCGGGTACATCGAGACCATCAGGCGCTACAACGACAGCCTCCGTGAGTTCCTCTGCTCCCTGCACCAGCCTCGCGGAAGCGTCCACGCGGTGGTCGTGGACGGGCCGTCCGTCGCAGCGCTCGACGTCACCAGGGAGCTCGGGATTCCGGCGTACACCTTCTTCGCCACCAACGCCTCCGCGGTCGCCTCGTTCGCCCAGATCCCGTGGATCCGCAAGGACGGCGACCCGAGCTTCAGGGAGCTCGGCGACGCGCCGCTCGACATCCGCGGCGTGCCGCCCATGCCGGCGTCGCACCTCATGGCCGAGCAACTCGAGGACCCGGAAAGCGAGGTGTACAAGGCGGTGATGGACCTGACGCGCCGGAACCCGGACCGGGACCCCGACGGCGTCCTGGTGAACACGTTCCCGTCGCTGGAGCCTCGGGCGGTGGCGGCTCTCGGCGACCCGCGGCTCCACCTCCCCGGCGACGGCGAGGAGCGCAACCGGACGCCTCCTCCTCCGGTGTACTGCGTCGGGCCGCTCGTCGTGGCGCCCGGCGAGAGGAAAGAAAAGCACGAGTGCCTCGCGTGGCTCGAGGCGCAGCCAGAGCGCAGCGTCGTGTTCCTCTGCTTCGGGATACTGGGCGCGGTGCGCCACACGGCGGAGCAGCTCAGGGAGATCGCCGTCGGCCTGGAGAGGTCCGGCCGCCGGTTTCTGTGGGTGGTGCGGGCTCCTATCACCGACGACACGGAGAAGACGTTTGACCCCAACGCCGAACCGGACCTCGACGCACTCCTACCGGACGGGTTCTTGGAGCGGACCAGCGGTCGCGGGCTCGTCGTCAAGCTGTGGGCGCCGCAGGTGGAGGTGCTCCATCACCGGGCGACGGGCGCGTTCGTGACTCACTGCGGATGGAACTCGGCGATGGAGGCGATCACGGCCGGCGTGCCAATGATTTGCTGGCCACTGTACGCGGAGCAGAAGATGAACAAAGTGTTCATGGTGGAGGAGGCGAGGATCGGCGTGGAGGTAGCTGGGTGGCAGAAGGGGCTGGTCAAGGCTGAGGAGGTGGAGGCGAAGTTGAAGCTGGTCATGGAGTCGGAGGAAGGGGAGCAGCTCCGGGCGCGGGTGACGGAGCACAGGGATGCTGCGGCCATCGCCTGGAAGCATGGAGGCTCGTCGCGAGCTGCTTTTGGCCAGTTCTTGTCTGACGCCGGCAACCTCAGTTCAGAGCAGACGCTTGCTTGATTTTTTCGTGCCTTGCGGTTCATCATGATTGCAATGTAAAATTGGATACTGGATTGTGATCTATCAACTTAATACTTTTTGGCTAAGAACAGGTGAAGAATAACCTCATCGTTGAAAGCTCTTGACCAAAGTTGCACGTTGTAAATTTGTTTTTGCCATTTCTCTGCTTCCAACTTCCATATGGTCCATGCAGTCTTTGATAAAAGTTCCATAAAAAATTAATACAGGAAATCAATTTTGGCCCTCATTATCCTGTCATGAATCTTCAGGTCTTTATCCCATAATATTCATATACTGAACCAGCAGTTTATACTGAAAGGGCTCCAAAAAAGAGATGGGACAGAGTTTCTTCTAGGCCTCTATTGCATAAAACACAATTGTATCCTGATTCAAGGACATGGTTCCTTCTTCTAAGCATGTTCCTTGTGTTAACCCTGTCTTTGTGGAGGAGCCAAATGAAGAATTTGAGCTTAGGCATTCATTTATTCTTCCAGTTCCACTGCAATGGAGGTGAGCAAGTTATTCCATTGAATTGATGTTTATAAAATCTACTGGAGGAGTAAGGAGCTGGCCTCCAAAAATATGGGTCCATTTATGTGCATTTCTAGAGCTGAAGTCTGTTTCTTCAATATCCTGCTCTACCTTCTCTTCTATGCATGTCAGAACATACATGACCCCAATACCATGGCACAACAATACTACCAAGCAAATGCTAATGAGTAGTCTGACCAATATAAATCTTCAATCAGCTAAAGATAAAGTCATAGCATATTTACAACGGTGCACAACATAAACATAATGATGGAATCCAGGATCCCTCTCCAAGAATTGCAAAGGTGTGGGATTTTCATCAATTGAATCACTTGTTTCAGCTCCACTTCCTATCCTTTTGAAAAAGGAATCAATTGTTTTTGTTTGACCCTTAACCATCGTTACCTACACAAGACATTGCAATCGATTTATGGTTTAAATTAATAAATTCCCCAGTCTGAATTCTGAAAAAAAGTGAAGAGTTAGAGGAGAGGAACTAGAACCTGTGGAGCATGATGATTAGTACAAGGATTTTTTTTGAGAGAGAGAGAGAGAGAGAGAAAATTAATCCAAGAGGCCTGAACGTGCAAGGAGCCTAGCTTCCGACACTATCAGTATCAGAGTTGTTTTTTGACTATAAGTTTGGAACCATTGCTTGACTCCATTGTAATTTACGAAGTGCAATGCAGAGTTGAGATGTAAAGTAGAAGCAACCTTGTACGGTTGTACTACACTGCCTTGGTGAAATTCCATTGAGTGAGCAAGTGATCCGCGGTTTCCTCTTCAGTATTGCACAGAGGGCAGATGCGATTGCATGGCCAGTTTTTCTGGGCAAGGTTGTCCGCAGTCAAACAATCTACATTTGGACTCCGTTTTGGCAGTATAAAGATATTTTGTCGGAAAAGGAACAGTAGCGCCAATGAACTGAACATTGTATGCTGATGCAGCCGAGTTCTCAGTACTGACCATTAGCTGTCCAGCGCCAATAAATCTTATCTTTTTCTTCAGTGAGGCATAATACATCATTTAGAGTCGTAAAAAACATGAAAAAATCCATAAGAGAGAGAGAGAGAGAGAGAGAGATTTCTACTAGTGACAACTCCAATTTGAATGAGAATTTTGGTTGTGTGGTCATCGACTTCATCCATGAACTACAACGTATGCTGTCTCTATGCAACTCCTTCCACTCACATCCTTAAGGCCTTCTTACCAATATTTCACGTATTTTATTTTTTATCAACATATTTAGTCTTCAGGATATGTCATCTACACAATCAACCTCTAGTGTGCATTCAGAATGGAAGCTAATATATAGATATATATTTTATTATTTTAGCTTAGTTCATTTTTATGTATGTTTGTCATTATTAACACATTAAATCGGAAATACAACTAACTATCATTATTAACACATCCTTATTTCAATGGTAGGTCATGTGCCAATCAAATGACGAGACACATGTGGTGACTTTTGTTTTCTGAAGTTGTGGCTGCCCAATGAATTAATTGTGTAGATGTTAATAGAGATAAAGTTCGCTTGTGTCCGTTCATTGGGAGGGCCCGCGTGTTCATGCCAGTGCCTGCGTGGGTACAATGTTTAAAAGAGAAAAAAGAAACCCTGAATACATTGTCATGAAGTGACTTAATCCACCCTCCTGTTAAAAACACAACACTTCAGTTAAAAATAAAATATAAAACTAACGCAGGCATAACAAGTCATGTACGTACCTATCACAAATACACAACTAACACTAGCACAACAATATGACAAGGGTGACACTAACATTCGTCCGTCAACGTATGTTAATCCGCACAACTTGCACCGAAGATTACAGTAGTTCCTCACTACTCAAATGAGGAGTTGTTCCATTACACAACCTCCACTGAAGATATGCTAAATAAGTTGTTACAGTAATATATTTTGGAGAACAACTGAAACCAACCAATAACCTTGTTTATTAGTTAGTCGGGCATAAGGGCACGTCTTTGACTCCTTGCCAATCCACCGCATTCTTCTTCCTCCCCTGAAGCTAAGGCCCTGTGAGCTAAACCCAGAAAGTCTTTAGCACTCCCAGACCAGCCAACGAGAAGCATCAATGAGGAAGACCGTCGTTCTGTACCCGGGGCTTTCTCGCCAGCCACTTCGTGCCCATGATGCAGCTCGCCGACGCCCTCCTGGAGGCGGGCTACGCCGTCGCTGTCGCGCTCATCGACATCACCATGGACCACGACGTCGCCTTGGCCGCCGCCGTCCGCCGCGTCGCCGCCTCCGCCACGCCGTCGGTCAGCTTCCACCGGCTCCCTCGGATCAAGAACCCTCCCGCCATGACAAACGACGCCCGGGTCCTCCTCAGGTACTTCGAGACCGTAAGACTCTACAACGAGCCCTTCCGTGACTTCCTTTGCTCCTTGCCTCGCGGAAGCGTCCACGCGGTGATCATGGACGCGCCGTCCGTCGAGGCGCTCGACGTCACCAGGGAGCTCGGCGTCCCGGCGTACCTCTTCCACGCCACCAACGCCTCCGCGGCCGCCGTGTTCGTCCAGCTCCGGTGGATCCGCAAGGAAGGCGACCCGAGCTTCAGGGAGCTCGGAGACACCCCTCTCGACATCCGCGGCGTGTCGCCCATGCCGGCGTCGCACCTCATGTCTGCGTTCCTCGAGGACCCCGAGAGCGAGGTGTACAAGGAGATGATGAACGAGAAGCGCCGGAACCCGGAGCACGACGGCATCCTGGTGAACACGTTGCCGTCGCTGGAGCCTCGGGCGTTGGCGGCTCTCCAGGACCCGCGGCTCTTCCCCGGCTGGCGGACGCCTCCGGTGTACTGCGTCGGGCCGCTCGTCGTGGCGCCCGGCAACGGCGACGGCGACGCGAAAGCAAAGCACGAGTGCCTCGCGTGGCTCGACGCGCAGCCAGAGCGCAGCGTCGTGTTCCTCTGCTTCGGGATACTGGGCGCGGTGCGCCACACGGCGGAGCAGCTCAGGGAGATCGCCGTCGGCCTGGAGAGGTCCGGCCGCCGGTTTCTGTGGGTGGTGCGGGCTCCTATCACCGACGACACGGAGAAGACGTTTGACCCCAACGCCGAGCCGGACCTCGACGCACTCCTACCGGACGGGTTCTTGGAGCGGACCAGCGGTCGCGGGCTCGTCGTCAAGCTGTGGGCGCCGCAGGTGGAGGTGCTCCATCACCTGGCGACAGGCGCGTTCGTGACTCACTGCGGATGGAACTCGGCGATGGAGGCCATCACGGCCGGCGTGCCGATGATTTGCTGGCCGCTGTACGCGGAGCAGAAAATGAACAAGGTGTTCATGGTGGAGGAGGCAAGGATCGGCGTCGAGGTCAATGGATGGCAGCAGGGGCTGGTCAAGGCCGAGGAGGTGGAGGCGAAGGTGAGGTTGGTCATGGAGTCGGAGGAAGGGGAGCAGCTCCGGGCACGGGTGACGGAGCACAGGGTTGCTGCGCCCATCGCCTGGAAGCCTGGAGGCTCGTCGCGAGCAGCTTTTGGCCAGTTCTTGTCTGACGCCGGCAACCTCAGCCCCGAGCAGACGCTTGCTTGACTTTTTGGTGCTTTGTTCATCATGACTGTAATGTAAAATTGGATACACTTGAATGTGATTACTACTGTCGTAACTTCAAGCATGCCCTCGCATAATAACGTAAAAACTACCTTCTCTAGTATGCGTGTCAGAACATACATGAGAAATACCCTCGCATAACCATGCAACTGATACCGAATAGTCTGACCAATATAAACCTTAATCAGCTCCCAGTAACGAGAGAGAGTCATAGCATATGTACATAGGTGTCCAACATAATGATTTTCGACAAAAGATGAACAACACAGAAGAATTACTTCCGAATATCCCCAAAGTCAGAGACCTAAAATCAATGGCTATACCGGCCACAATCAACACTAAAAACAGGCAACCTACCCTCCTCTTCAGATTCTGACATAGCATCCACCATTTCAGGCTTCAGTATGAACATGTATGCATCGTCAATTACGACACTCCCACCTGAAAGACTAATGGATTTCTGCAAGCAAAGCTACAGATTCGAAGATTATGTGGACATGCTTTCCTCCTGTGCAGAAGACAATCTTCCATTACTCTCAGGTCCAGGTGAGCGATGGACTCCAGAGTGATTACCTGGAGCATCTAGCTCATCTCCAGAACTGACTTCTTCAGACTGGCTAGATGAGGATGCGTATATCAAGTTCAACAAAGCGTCACCGCAGCCACCCAACTCAATCGATGGGCAAGTAATGCTGCCATCCTCATGGACAGACTCTTGTTGAAGCAACCTGTGTGCAAATTTATCTTCAGGGTTGCTTTCCAACATATTTCCTTCACGTATCTTCTGACAGCAACTTAAGCACAGCTTATACGGGCATGCTGGGCAGCTTCTCAAGAATTGGCGTGCAAATTGCTTACAGTTATTACTGTTTTCAAACAGAAGTTGATTAGATCTCAGGATATATGAGAGGGTGCTACAGAATTACAGTTCAATTAGAAAATAATATTGCTTGAGAAAATAACAAATACATGAAAAATCATATCCGCTACTAAAGGCATCCTGGATAATGCAATAATAACTGAATCATAATGTACGAAATAACTCAAAGCTCTCTAAGAGCCATCGAGGATAACAGAGTGCCTAATTTTAGGTGCCAGAGATATGCAATATTGTTGCTATGATCCAAATATATATGAACAGGTGAAAATAACTGACAAAACTGGAATAGTAATGGTATTAAGCTAGTAATAACCTAAGGATCATACTTTACAAGGTTGATTATATTTTTATGCACAACACAATTGAGAACATGAAGTGACGGGACAAAACTTATTAAACAAAATATGATAAGCTTAAATAATACTTAATTAGCTGATAGCAATAGCAGAGGTTAGAACTTACCAGTAGAGTGACTCCTTCTGGCCGGTTTCTGCGACTTGGACACGAATATTTGATATTTTTGTCCCTATAAAGAGCAGAAAATTAAATCAAACAAGAACCACTGGAGCTCCAAATAGAAAATAGGCAGAGCCAAACCTTGTATTTTTGCTTCTAACTCCAATTCATCCAGCTGTTCCTGGTTAAGTCTAACAGGTAAAAGCTTGTAGAATTGATGGTTGGAAATTTTTATCCTGAGTATGCTTCCTTGGCCACTGGATGAGTCCTGGAGATCAATACATAAACACCAACAGATAAATACCACCAATAAAATATCATTGTCAAATTGCCACCATGCAGTTTAATCGAACAGAAAGAATCACCTTAGACATAGCACCCTTGGTTTTACCAAGGGTGCAATTTTTACAATTGCAGCGACCACGGCAAACTGGACAGCGTGTCTTTATATCCTTCCTGGACATCTCAGAATACCTAAAGTGTTGCAACAGTTAGGGCAAAAAAATTACAAGAACTGAAAGCACATATCAGAACAGCAAGAATCCACGAGTAATTGATCATTGGAGGCAACAAAGTCATGCAAAGCATATCAAACTTCACATGTCCTAGTCAACCCTTCATACCTTAAGTTCCAATTAACTCAAATATAGACCTCAAATTCAGTGAATTGCTATATTGTTAAAATTATATATGCATATTAGTTGCCAACCCAAATAGGCATATGCAGGTTTCTTATCCAGATTTTAAAGTTTAAATGCTTTATACAGATATGCCCCCTTTGTGGCCTTTTCCTCCTCTAACCGTTTCAGTTCATCAAGATTGCCCACTTGCACAAATGTAACGTTCTCTCATCTTATTTTCTGGAACATATGAACATAATATGGCATCCATGACGAATAAATAGATGAGCGTACTCTGCATGAAATTATGACGCTTGATCAGGGGCCTAGAATTAAGTAAATGTAGTGTAAATGTGCCTGTCTTCCTATCACTGACAGTTGGTCAGCTCATACATATTGCACAGTAAGTTCATGTGTATAACATAACAATTATATATTATGAACAGCGAAATCACCACAAGAATTTGACAAATATGTTGACATGCAACACAAAACTTGATATTTTTTCTTACAAAAAAGAAAAGAAAAATGGTTTCATAAGGTCTTCCAAGGCAAACAGGTAAAACTAAGTTACATAATCACGGCAGAATCCCAAATATGAAATATAAAAATGTAAGCACTGGTACATAATAGCTCACAAGTAACATCGATCATATATTTCATAGGGGCCATGCAGCCACACTGAGGCTCTTCACATCAGAACTGAGTAGCCAATATACCAAATAACAAATTAATCAGCTGCAGCACAAACAATATATGCTATTTGAAACAATCACAGAGACGTAATGAAATATGATTGTTCTTATCTCAAGCTAAGATCACGAAAAGATTGTAACCGGTAATCCATATTCAACTAATTATCATATACTGCTGATAGTCTTGCACTGCAGGACCTCATACAACACAATTCCCGATTTGTATGCAAAATAAACTAAGCGAAAGCATAAAAGCATGAGCTAAGCACCGCAACATGGGACACTAGCCTTTGACCAACAATGAAATATGCATATTATTTCAAACGAAGGGAATAGAGGTGCAGAGAAATATAGTCAATAAATTCAATCAAACTGAATAATCCCCCTAAAGCTCTACATTCTCTATTCCTGCACAACCATTAACAAACTAAATAGCATGTAATATAAATCCCGATACTTGAGAAATCAAAGAATTAAACTATTAATATCAAAACCTATGAATCATTGAAATATTAAGCATAACTTTGCAGTAAACCAGTGCAGAAAGATGCAAGGCAGCCAGCCAAGCATACAGATAAAACAGATAAAGCTGTGCCACAAAAACCCAAGACTTACCATTTGTTGATACAGCTGTTGCAGAAGTTCCTGTCACAGGTCTTGCAATTAGAAACACGTGCTGCCTTCTTCAATCCGCAACGGTGACATGTTCTCTGCGTTGCCTTTGTCATACTCATTGTGCGAGGAACAACCTAATCCACACAAACATCAGGGGCCAACACAAACTTAAATAATGGAAATTAAACAATCAACGGAGAACAATTGAATATTAGCTAGATGACCTTCACAGGACCAACCGGCATTGGCTCAGCATTCTTGGAGCGGTAGCACCGCCGAATCGGGGCAGGAATGTCAACACCAACCTTAGTCGACAGAGGTGACTCCGCTGCAGGTCCACCGCTACCTGGTGAGATCGTCATCAGTCCATTCGGGAGATCTCTGGTTGTGGATGGCAGCGGCGATGCCGGTGGATTGACAATCCTCCTGCCCTTCCTCTTGTTCTTCTGCCGCTGAAGAGCGACAGCAAGGACCTCCCCATCCGCTGGCGTCTTCTTGCCCTTGTTGGCCCTAGCGTAGTGATACTCACAGAAGCTAACTGTTGGGAGAGCACGGCCAGAGCAGCGCCATTTCTTCCCATCACTGCGGCGGCACCGGAGGTGGTCGGGCAGTGGAGGCGGAGAGTCACCACGTACCCCCGACTTCCGCCGGCGCCGGCGACTCGGCTGCACAGGGGTCTCCTCCTCCGCTTCATCATCCTCGGGATCCGGTTCAGGAGTGGCCGCTCGCTTACGGCGACGCCCGCGGGAAGGAGGCGGTGGAGGAGGAGATTCATCACCTTCGGTGTCGGAGTCCGCCTCCGCGTCTTCATTCTCGCCGCCGGTCCCGGCGGCGGCTTCCTCTTCGCTCTCGCCGTCGGTTTGGGCGATATCCTCTTCGCTCTCGCCGTCGGTCTCCTCCGCTTTGGCCGCCGGATCAGCGACCTTGGCATCCGCATCGGCTTCGCGTTCGGAGCTAGACTCCTCGGCTTCCGGTTCGTCCTCGGTTTCCGAGGAGTCGGCCCCGGCCTTCGTCGCGGCGGCTGCCACATCCGCCTCCGCCTTCGCCTCGTCGGCTTCCGGTTCAGTTTCCGAATCCGTCTCCTCCGCTCCGTTCTCCCCGGCTTCCTCCTTGGCCTCCGCATCCATGTACTCGGTGTCGCTCCCGGATTCCTCCTCCTTGCCCTCGACGCTCTTGGCGGCCTCCTCCTCGGGCTTGGCGTCCTCCGCCTCAACCTCGGCCTCGACGGCTTCCTCTACGGGCTCAGCCTCGGCGGCTTTCGCCCTCGGCTTGCCCCTCCCCCTACCCCTCCCGCGGCGCGGCGGCATGGCGGCGGCAGGCTAGGGTTCCGGCAACCGCCGGCGGCGGCGGCAGGCTAGGGTTCCGGCAACCGGCGGCGGCGGCGGCAGGCTAGGGATCGGGATTGCTGGATCGAAGTGGGGGGCAGTGCGGGTAGTGGCTCGGCGAGAGAGAGAGACACAGGCGCGGCGTGGGGTGGGGTTATGGAGAACGAGGGGCGCGGGGGTGGGGTGGGGCCCGTTCCCTGACAGCGTCAGAGGGATATCGTTGGATGCGAATGCTTTAATTGGGAGGTTACTGCCGATTCGAAAGTAGCAGGAAGTTATTCAAAGATCGTGGAGGACCCGTTGGGGAGCGGCCTCGCCGTTGGATCGACCCTGGACGGGGGAGATTGTACGATGTGCATTTATGCCGATTTTTTCTGCTTTGGGAATCGTTTATGTGAGATCATTTTAAATTTGGAAAATCATTTACGTGAGATTTGGTTGAGTTGCGTCTGATCTGGCGCCTCTTGGTACAGAGTTAAGCAATTCCTGATTTGGACTCCTTCGATGGGCCGTGGTTCGGTGGGTCGGGCCAGTGTTCATCATCTTGGAACCTACCAGCCCGTGAAACATTAGAAAGGCCTATAGAAAGGCCCATGTTAAGTAGGCCTGCAAAAGTAGCCCACACGTCCAGTCCAAACTGTCCTCCTTCCAGCCCAAACGAGACACGTCCTTCCGCGGTTCCGCCACCGACTTCACCGGCAGACGGTGCCCCGCGACGAGGGCTGCGCCGGCGCCGCACAGATGGCGCCAGGACGCGGACGAACGGGCGCACGCCTGCCTTGCTCCCGGTTCGCCCGCCACGCGCGCGGACAAGGCGCCAACCCATCCTGCATGACGGACAGGTATCCGTCCCTCTCCCCTCGCCGCATGACATGACTCTACTACCACCAAACTTTCCTCTAGTCCCCCTCGACATGCTCGTGCCGTGTGGGGAGGCTGTTAGGAGACTGATAGGTGTAGGCTCCGTCGACGCTCGCGCTGATGTGAGCACCAGCCATTTCCTCGCGATTTTCGTTGTCGTCTTGCTCCCCACCGATTCTCGTGCAGGCCACAAGAACTGTCATTTTTTGTCCCCTTCTCCAAATTCTTCATCCAGGTTCCGTGTTTCTGTTGTTTATAGGGACACCACTCGTATTGCCATCAGACATCAGTTTCGCATGGTATCCTAAGCTCTGGAGCGGCTTCAGAGTTGAGAGAGTGCTTGTTTTCTTGGTCTGTAGAGCCGCGTCGAAGTGACCAGCAGCCATGGCAGAGAAGAATGAGGATCTCAGGGTACCAACAACCCATCATCTCTGTTCTCACATACATGCTGCAGTGTTGGTACCCGTATTTGATAAACATGTTTTGTTTCTTGACAGGGGAAGAATTTGGGCGTTTTCATCTGCTGGCTTCTCGGAATCGGGTGCCTTATGGGGTTCAACAGCATGATGATTATCGAAGATTACTACATTTCCCTTTTCCCGGTGATGAGATTTACTATGCTTACCTTTTCCTGGTTTTGCTTGTTCGAGTTACTCGGGTTGATTTCAACTAACCCAGTTCTGGATGAATGCAGAAGTACCATCCAACTAGACTTATCACAATTTCCTATCAGCCGTTGGTCCTTGTCACCACAGCGATATACACATACTACGAGGCGAAGGTTAACACTAGAGTGCGCATCTTGGCAGGATACATGACAGCCTTCTTGTGCACATTTGCAATGATCGCTGTAAACACAATGCTCGTCCTTGTGAGTTGCACGTTCGCTTCAGTTAATAACTTCGTTGATTGTTGGTTCACTTTGAATTGTAGGTGGATGTTGCATCGTCAGGAAGCGGCGGCATAGCTGCTTTTGTTGTCATCTGTGTCATTGCAGGTGGATTTGGGGTTGCAGATGGTCATGTTCAGGCTGGACTGACCGGTGATCTCTCCTTGATGTGTCAAGAGTTCCTCCAGGTTCCCTTTTTATTAAGAACATGATTTCTTGATAAGCAGCTTTTCTGCCTAAAACTTTCATGATATATTTTGGATTTTTCAGTCCTTTTTTGCAGGTCAAGCTGCAGCTGGTGCCGTAACATCAGTTCTGAGGTTCATCACAAAAGGCGCTTTCGAAAGCACCCACAATGGCCTTCGCAAAGGAGCCAGTATGTAGATTCAGATACTCAGATGTATACACCTTCTATATGCAACTTCCATCTGTGAATCTAATATATGGCTTAACTGATGCAGTGCTTTTCTGCTCAATCGCATGCTTCTTTGTGCTGACATGCGTCCTGTTGTACGCTTTCGTTTTCCCAAAGTTGCCAATCGTAAAATTCTACCGTTCAAAAGCTGCTTTGGAGGGGTCTTTAACTGTCACTGCTGACCTTGCCGCTGGTGGAGTTCAGGGCCATCACAACTCGATGGTAATAAGTAAATTAATAGTAAGTGCTGTACTACCTTCTTAAACCTGCTAATATGGATGCTTCATAATTTTCTTAGCCTGACGAAGACCCTACCTTACCTGAACGTATGAGCGGCAAGCAACTTCTACTGCGGAATGCGGACTATGCATTGGACGTGTTCCTTATTTATGCATTGTCACTCGCGATTGTCCCAGGATTTGTTGCTGAAGATACAGGATCACACAGCTTAGGTTCATGGTATGCACTTGTTTTTTTTATCTATCTCATTGCAGTTCTATTCAGTAGCAGACTATTCAGAAAGTTCTCTATTGTTATAGAATTATGATGTGTAACTATAAATGTTAACGTCACAAGGATTTAGTCATGTTTCATGTGGCATTGCAGGTATGCGCTCGTCCTGATGGCGAGCTTTAACGTGTTAGACTTGATTGGAAGGTACATACCTCTGATTGAGTATATCAAGCTTACATCACGGAAGGGGCTAGTGATTGCAAGTGTTTTACGCTTCTTGTTTGTACCCGCATTTTACTACACTGTGAGGTACGGAGATCAAGGTTGGATGATCATGTTAACATCGCTTCTTGGACTGAGCAATGGATATCTGACTGTATGTGTTCTAACCGAGGCACCAAAAGGATTCAAGGTCAGCAGAGTTTATTAATATTTAAAGATCACAGCCACGTATTGTTTTTGTTTGGCACAATTAGCTGAATATGCTATGTACCTTTTATATCCAGGGGCCAGAACAGAACGCTTTGGGCAACATTCTTGTGTTTTTCCTCCTGGCTGGCCTGTTTGCTGGGGCAATGCTTGGCTGGCTGTGGCTCATAGGCAAAGGGTGGTGATCAAGCGGATAAATTTATTTTGGTCGCATTCGGATGCATTCAAGTACAGAGATGCTGATGACTATCCGCTCAAAGTCATTTGCAAACTGCACAAGGACAGATAATTGAAGGAAATGCATTTAGATTTGTATTGTACTTGTGAGAATGTGTTTGATGTTAAACTGAAGAAGAAAAGCTAAACTTTTGATGATGGATGCATCACATTGTTCGCTTAGATGAGAAATATTCCCTTTTTTTTGTGAATAACAAGAGTAGCTCTTGTAGGCATTTGGCATCTATGCGAAGCTTCGATATGCCGCGCCTCACAGTTGATCCATCGAGGTTCTGATTATCCTAATTGTTTATGCTAATTATTATTGTTTTTAGAGAATATGCAGGAGGACTCCTAATCTTTCGTAGGCATAAACTGAAAATTTGTTTTGGTTATTTGGGAGTATCATTTGACTTGGCTGATATATTCCATTTCTTGGAGATTGACTGAAGTGCTCGTGCCACGATATTTTCCAACTATCTGAAACTTGGTATTTGGCATTTAGGATTCATTCAGCTGTTTCCCTGCGGGTTCTTGTGAGATCTGATTATCCTAAGTGGATATCCTAGTAATTCTCTCGATTTATATATGCTGCTACTCATTTCTCCTTGTGGCAAACTTTGTCATCTTCCCCTTGTGGCAAACTTTGTCATCTTCCCCTTGTGGCATTTGTAGTGGTCGTTCTGTCCCTTCTGCTGGTGTTCCATGTGGCTGTAAATACTGTTCTCTTGCAGAGTTTTTCTGGGGACTACACTCTGTCTTCCACAAGTAGAGGATGAATCAATTGCACCCTCTTATTTGAACTTGTTTTGTTGTTCCATTAGACCGCCAAAACGAGCTAATAAACATGACAAACGGCAAAGAGGATCACAGCGAGCCGGCTATTCAGGTTTGCATCAATTCCTTCTCCTCAGAATCAAAACTCCTTGGATAAGCTGCTAAATCCCTTCAGTCACTTATGACAATATATATGTTTCTTCAGTCATGTTGTTGACAATTCCTCACAAAAATCATGTAATTGATCGGGGAAAAAATTGGCCATTCTCATCTGCTTTCTTCTAGGAAACGGATGCCTCTTTGGGTTCAACAGCATGCTAACAATAGAAGATTACTTCACTTACCTATTTCCGGTATACAAATTTTAAGCTATATAGATTGAAAAGTCTTCTAACTGATTCTGAGTTTCTTATGCCTTCTAAAATTCAGAATTATCATCCGACAAGGGTTATTACTCTCACCTATCAGCCATTTGTCCTAACCATATCTGGGATTTTCGCATACCATGAGGCAAAGGTTAACACTAGGTTACGCAACTTGGTTGGTTACATGATGTTCTTCTTGAGCTCACTCGCACTGGTCACTGTAAGCAAATTTAGTAACTGTCCTTGTCGCCTTTGTGAACCGCAAATTCCACACACAAGATTTTAACGGTCGTCTCTGCCGTAGCTTGATCTTGCAATTTCAGGAAGAGGAGGGATTGCAGCTTTCATTGGTGTGTGCACAATTGTTGCAGTGTTTGGCATCGCAGAAGGGCATGTTGAAGGTGCAATGACTGGTGATCTATCCTTGATGTGCCCAGAGTTCATCCAGGTGCCATTTCTTATGCCCATAATAATCACAATTGTTCTCGGGTAAGGCATTGTTTATCCCTGGGAGGGATCGCCGCATTGGACTTATTTTAATTCTTTGAATGTAGTCCTTTTCTGCTGGTATGGCTGCGTCAGGTGCAATAACGTCGGCATTGAGGCTCGTTACAAAAGCTTCTTTTGAAAACTCTAGAGAAGGCCTTCGCAAAGGAGCAAGTATGTAGAATTTTGCCGCCTTCTCATATTTTCTTTTTTTTTTAAAAAAAACTGATGTTCTGAATATTATATATCTACCTGTCTACACAGTGCTCTTCTTCTCGATATCATGCTTCTTCCAGCTGCTATGTTTCCTCCTCTACGCCTATGTCTTCCCGAAGCTACCAATAGTGAAGTTCTACCGCTCAAAAGCCGCTTCAGAGGGATCCTTAACAGTCACAGCCGACCTTGCTGCCGGTGGCATTGAAATGCACCCAAATCGATGGGTATCTGTTAACTAGCAGCAGCATGTGTAGTATCTGACAATTATTTGTCTTATGGAAATCATTTCTGCATGGATGTTAGGATGAATTAAGCCATGCGCTCGGTGAACGTCTGAACAACAAGCAGCTCCTGGTACAGAACAAGGACTATGCATTGGACGTGTTCCTGATCTATATGCTGACACTGTCCGTCTTCCCCGGATTTCTAGCTGAAGACGTCGGATCACACAGCTTGGGCTCCTGGTATATGATCTTTTCTGTTGATTCTAAGCATGGTCATATTACTTGGATGATGAATAACGCTGCTCATACTTCTGATATCAAAACGCAGGTACCCACTTGTTCTCATCGCAACCTACAACGCATGGGACCTGATCGGGAGGTACCTACCACTGATCAAACACATCAAACTGACATCTCGAAAGGGCCTATTGGTTGCAGTCCTCTCCCAATTCGTGCTCCTCCCTGCATTCTACTATGCCGCGAAGTGCCGCGCAGAGGGTTGGATGATCGTGCTGGCGTCGGTTCTTGGGCTGAGCAACGGGTACCTCACCGTCTGCGTCTTCACCGAAGCACCCAAAGGGTACAAGGTTAGTTGGTGTCAGTGGATCTTGTTATCATGGCATAACTATTGGTAACTCTTCTGCGTTTGTAAAATTCATATGCGTGTGTCCTTGATGTATGTGCAAGGGCCAGAGCAAAACGCTCTGGGGAACTTGCTCGTATTTTGCCTCTTGACCGGCATATTTTCTGGGGCAGTTCTTGACTGGATGTGGCTTATTGGCAAAGGATGGTGATCAGAAAATCTAATTCATTCCTTGCCTGATGTTTCAGTTCATGTAGCGTCGTAGCGAGTGGCATGGCATCAGTTTACCCTTGTCAATGCCATATTTTCAGAGGACTTTTACAGTCCCCATACTAGAAAAATACTAGCTAGTATTCTTGAGGGTAGTATGGGAATTGTGGCTTGTTTATTTAGATTAATTTACATTATTATATGTACTTTAAGGTAATTGGAGAAAGAGAAAAGGCGGCCCAAGTTTAGACCTGACCGGGCCAGCCCAATTTGGACTCGTAGGAATTGCTATGCAATTCGATCGGACGCCGCCAGCAGAAACGACTCGATCTCAAATCACAGGCGCCGCCAAACGAAACAACGACGCCCGCCGCCAGGGCCTTCACCGCCGTGCGCCCCCGTCGTCGTCGAGGCCGTTCTCCCTGGCGCCTCCATCGTCGGTGATCCCGTTCCCCCTCACGGTGTCTTCCCGGCCGCGCCGGCAACACGATTCCCCGGCCTTCCCCCGCCTTGCCGCTCAGGATCACGGCGCTCCCAATTTCCGGCCACGCCGGCAACGGCTTCGATGCCATTGTCGCACGCCTGGGAGCGCCGTCTAGTTGCCCTGCGCCGATTCTCCAATCCATTCGTGCAGCGTCGTCTTCTTCCTCCACGCCGCCTCTCAGGAGTAGCATCGACCAGGGACGTCGTCGACGAGTCATTTGTTCAGGTAAATCTCTGAGTTGTGTTCTAGACTGTGTTTCTAGACTGAGATAAAGGAATACTGAGGCAGATGGCTAAGGACTTTACTATTGTTGAGAAGAAATTTCTTTTTCCTTTTAGTGCAGCTTTGCTGTTTGATGAAATGCCTGTGAGCTGTATGTCTTGTTGAATGTGCACACTACTGGCGGAGCTACACCAGGGCCAGCCGGGGCCCTGGCCCCCCCTTTGGTGCAGGAAAATCTCTCAAGACCAAACGTATTGCTAGCTGTAAGAATCAAGTTGTCCGTCTGCTGGACTTGTTGCTAGATAGAACGGAGGATATGGAGCAAAAGAACTAGTGCTTGAGCCTAAAAAAATGTAGAAAACCATGCAAAAACCCATCATCAATTTCACTGCTCCTTCGCAATTGTTTCACATCATTGCTAGCAGGAGCTGCTCACTCAACTTTACGTCTAAAGACTTTGCTATTATGTGTCCGTCATTGCTCATTCTTTTTAATCATTTTGCAAATTCTAGTATGGGTCTCTCGTTTGTACATTGCTTAGTCAAACTCTCAGCGCTCGCCTAGTGCTGCGGATTCTAATGTGGGTGCATCAGTGTACGCTCATCCAATGCGTCGACGGCTTTCATGGTTTGCCTTGCTGGACTCTGTGTTCCTCACCATTGCAATTCCCAGACTCTGGTCACCGATCTTAGCCTTGTTTGATCGGCCCCCTCTTTGATTTGTGGCTGGCTCCGCCACACTTGGTCATGATGATTTTCGTATATTGGTTCTCGGATTGCATAACATAAACATGTCAGTTTGACGAAACATATTTTTTTAACACGAATTTTAGGTGAACTGTCAATTGTTAGGTGATTGGTGTATTTGTTTGGCAATTGCATAGCAATTCCTACGAGTTGTTCTGGTGCATAGTGTGTTGCTCGATCAAATAAGTTTTGTCTGGATCGAATAATTTTGCATGCCGTCTCATTACCTGTTAAGGCCTTCGGCGCAGAAGCCTGACTGCAATCTTGTTTGTAGACATATATGGGAGTAATCTAAATGTTGGCTTTGACGTTGATGATTGTTTTCCCAATTGTAGGTGAGCAGCATGGAGGGATAAGTCAGCCTAGAGGAGATTGAGGAATACAACAGAATGGTACATCAGACTTTTAGGACTGATACTGAATTCTATGACTTCTACAATTTGTATGCGCGCTGCAAAGGATTCAGTATCAGAAAAGAGAATCTGACACGCAACAGAGACACCAATCGGGTTAATTGGAGGAAGTTCTCCTGCTCGTTTGAAGGATACAGAAGGCTCGAGCACTTTGATAGAACGAACAGAAAGAGGCAGCCACGTGCAATGACCCGGTGTCTGAGAAATTCAAACACAGGCAAATCTGGTCAAGAAGGTTGTACAAAGGAGAACTCGTGCCGACAAAATGAAAATGAAGACGCAAAAACTGAGAACAAGGTGCGGGAATATTTATCAATACCATTTTCATGCAGCACATCCTGTTTCTAACATTACACTGCATGCCTATGGTGACACAGAAAAGAAAGGCACCACAAAAAAATACCAAGAATCCAGAGGATCCTGGGAAAAAGAAGACACAGACAACCAACGCAAAGGGAGGACAACGAAAGTCAGGGAGACAGGCGAAACCAATCCAAAAGAAAAATGCAGATTTTGAGTACCCTGAAAAACCCAAAAGGCAAAGGCAAGGAGTACCATCACAGCGTACGTACACCTGGGCACATTTTGTACTGCAAAATACATATACTTTTCCAACATTTCAAAATTTCAATGCAGGTTACTTGTGTACTGAAGAAGACAGTGAAACATTAAAGTACATCGACTCCGCTAGGTCGAAAGCACTCATGGTCAACATTCGTCATGTTGAACTAACAAAGCAACAAATGCAACAAGAATTGTTAAATACATGTGGATGGCTGGGGACGAGGTAAGTGCACCCTTACAATTGTAATGGTACTGTGATAATTACATCTGGACTAACGGTGGTTCCACTGTCAATTACAGTGTATGAATGCGTACATTCACTGTTTAAAGGACAAGAAGAACCCTGATACGAGGGCCGGAGGATCTGTTTTGTTAGAGACCACAATAGTTACCTCAACCATATACAAAGCAAGTGACGAAGCTCCCTGGATGAAAACAGCTGTAGCAAAACATTTCAAACATGATATGGTGAGGCTTATTAACCCTACTGGTCCGTACTCAATTTTACGTACATGCTTTAATGACATCAATATGGTTCCTACTGGGTCTTCTTCCCAGTAAATCAAGGAAACATGCATTGGTACTTAGTTGTTTTAAATGGCCCTCGAAGGGAAATACACATTCTAGACTCATTGGGACCAAAACGTGACGGTCGTGAAGAGCTCGACAAATTAGTATGTTATTACTGTTTTTCAATAATGTCTCACTACTTGGTAGATTTACACATTCCAGTCTAACAACTGCCATAAATCAGCTGCATGGCATTCCAATGTTACAGATTGGAATATCACTGAGGTTTTCCAAGAAACAAGGCAGAAAGATGGGTACTACAAAAAAAACCTACTTTCTAGAAATTATTGCTTATTACCTCCAGTTTAGAAATTACTGCTTATTATCTCCGGTTTAACTCACAAGTTCATGATCAGCATGTGGGTTATTCGTCCTCAACTTCATGGAAGATTGGACAGGAGATATCCAATCTATAGGCTTCAGACAGGTATTCATATATCGTATTGTACACCCACTAAAAACAAACTATTCTGTAACAATTATTCCTGACCCCTACTGTGCAGGAGGATGTGCAAAATTTCAGACAAAAACTAGCGGCTGTATTAGTCGACCACAGGCTTAACACAGCTAGACGAGTCACCGGTGACACAAGCGAAGAAGAATTGGAATCAGAAGAAGAGGATCCAGATGACTGTAAATTGTTAGAAAATTCCTAGTAGTGTTCCATCCTCATGTTGTTAAGTTCAGCGTGTCTATATCCATGTTGACCATTTTAAGAGACCATGTTGTCACTGCACAACAAATATTACACATGAGAGTTTGGTTTCAAAACCAATATTGTTTTTATTTCGAACGATTAAGTACAATTTCAGTAGCAACACAACAATCGGCATACTATCCTGTTCTGATATTACAAATTCAGTAGCAGGACAACAAATTCCTATGCGGTAAGCTTACGTGCTTGTTTTCTGGGAACTGGGAGCGCCTCTATAAACGCAACATGACCTTTCGATTGATTGATGTATCCATCATACTCACACTACACTGGATCATCCGCACAATCAGAGCAGCTGAAGGGGAATTAGGGAACCAGAAGGGGAATTAGGGAACCAACTGCACCTGATGAAGATGATGAAAACACCTTTTGCTCCTCAAATCCGATTTCCATCTTGATCAATGAGGCATCCGCTGTTTCAAAAATAATAATAATGAGGCATCCGCAGAGGAGGTCGCGCAGTGAGGCACCGGCCGTCGCGGGCGCGCCATCGCGAAGCCCCTGCCGTAGGGACCCCGAGGCCGCCGCCGTGTCCGGCCCAACCCCGTCGCAAATCGGCTCGCCCCTCCCAGATCCCGCGATTCGCGCCGTCTTCCTCGACTGCCGCCACCTCCAGGAGCTCCTGCATCGCGCCCTCCGGCCCGGCCATGGAGGCCGCGCAGCGAGGCACCGGCCGCCGCGGGCGCGCCACGCAAAGCCCCTGCCGCAGGGACCCCAAGACCGGCGCCGAATCCGGCCCACCCCGTCGCAAATCGGCGCGCCCCTCCCGGATCCCGCGATTCGCGCCGTCTTCCTCGGCTGCCGCCACCTCCGGAGCTCCTGCACCGCGCCCTCCGGCCCCGGCCATGGGGACGGAGTTTCGCCGTGACGCGCGGGCTGCAGTTCGCACTCCCGTCGCAGCACCTGGGCGTGCGCCAAGACGACGAGGAGCCGCCAGAGGAACAGAATGAAGGAGAGGAGACAATTCGCGGCGGGAAATGAAGGAGAGGAGACGATTCGCGGCGGCGACGAAGAACCCTAACTGAGACTCGCTAAATGAAGAACCCTAATCAATCGAAACCGTTACAAAATTATGAATATTGTAATTACGTTATTAAATAGTAATTACTAGTCTACCATTATTTCTTTTCCAATTTTAGCCTTATCATAACAAAATAATTACTACTCTAACATGGATACTAGCTAGTATTGGTGGGGAGGAGTCAATCAATTTGAGCCGTCGATCGTAATACTAGCTAGTATTCTTGAAAAATACTAGCTAGTATAGGGACTCTAAAGGTGCTCTATTTTCATTCCCTCCCAACAACTGGGCAGTTCTTTTTTTTAATGACTGCACTGTCTTAAAATCATAAAAAAATCTGGAGACAGAATGTTCTTGCGGTTTTTTCTCTCCAGACTACTTGTTTCTTGTCTTTGCAGTCTCTTCTTTTTATTCCATCAATCATATATGTCTGAAAAGAACCGTACACGAGCCGCTGCCTGCAAAACAACGAATACCACTGCCGTGCTACTACCATGTTAGCATGCATGTTACCGTCGTAGCTCGTGGCAGGCCATGTTAGCATCGCCACAACTATTTAGCAATAATTTAGTATTATTGTTGATTGGTACGGCATGTGGGCATGTGGCAGCACAGCGACGGCTGGTTACTTAAACTGCTGAACATGGGGCCGTGCTACTACGTCGAGAGATACTGGTTGGTGTATGAAACTTCGTACGTACTTCGCAGTTGGGTCGCGTCGTCTTTGTTAAGTGTCAACATCAATAATTTCTCATGCTCGAGCTGACCATGAAGCAGGCATCTGTATGACGATTGATGCTAGCTATCCACTTCCATGAGCTGGCCAGGCATCTGTATAAAGTCCTTATGAATTGGGGAAAAGTTGTCCAGCCTCGCGTATATAGTCCTCCCCATTGTGCAGCCTTCTCATTCTCATCCCTTTTCGTTCATATATAATTTGTTCTGAGAACCCATTTGCAGTTCATCTTACATATTACGGCTGTAGCCTCTCTTGAGGTGAAGGCCGGGTACTCTTTTCCCATTATCTAAAAAAACTCCCGGTAAGTATATGCTCATGTATTCTTTTTAGACATATATTTTGCATTTAATGATCTTGTTTTTTTTTTATCTGTAGGAGTTTTGAAAAAGGATCGGAATGGAAAGCATGAAAGACGAAGGCCCTAGAGTTGCTAGGAATCAGCAGGTTTGTGTTAAGAAATGCATGCGTCTTGTAAGGCTGTCAAAAATAATGATTTCAAGTATATACATTCGGTTTTCTGGTAAAATTATTGCAATATAGAACCTAAACAATAGTCACTTTTTAATAAACTACTGCATTGCCATTTGAAGGAAATATCATCTGTTTTTTTTTGCGATGAAGATCATCTGTTATTTATGCGAATTATAATGAATATCAATAGATGTTGGACAAACTTTGGTACTGGGACTGATAAATAAATCATTTGTGATTTATTTTTCATTTCACCCACTTTTATGTTAATTAGGTATGCATCAAGATTCTTTTGTATCATGTTCTTTTGACTAACTGAAAAATTCAAATGATTTGACTTTAAAAAATCATGCAATAATGTTCCAGTCCAAAAAAATCGTGGCCTTTTGATATGTGGCATCATATGCTCCGAATAATTGCATGATATTATTTTTTGTTGTCTTACTTTTATGCCATGCGAACAAAGGGAAATCTAACAAATCAATAAATGCTTTGGTGATAGAAAACAATAGGAAATGACGCGTGACAGTCCATAGTAAATTCAATGTACTCATTTAATTTATCTTTATCGCCTCATAACAATTTTTTGTGTGAAACAATTCTTTACATTATTATCCTATCAAATTAAAACTCTCTCTACGGATCAGACAATATAATCTCGATTGTATAAATGAACCACAAATATGACAACCTAGCTAATCTATTTCAGTTGTTAAATGTTGGTTTATGCAACAATGTGACATTGGCCACAGGGGAAGTATTGGGGTATTTTCATCTGCTGGATTCTGGGGAACGGATGCCTCGTTGCGATGAACAGCATGTTGACAATTGAGGATTACTTCATTTACCTCTTTCCGGTATTAGCTGTTCACCTTTTGGTGAATCCTTAATTCGCATATATACTGATATAAAAACAATTGACTTCAACTGACTGTCCCATCTCCCATGCCTCTTCTTCAGAAGTACCATCCTATACGGGTTATCACTCTCACCTATCAGCCATTTGTGATCACCACATCTGCGATATTCACGTGTCGTGGGCAGAAAGTTAACACCAGGCTGCGCAACTTGGTGGGGTACTCGCTGTTCTTCTTGAGCTCGCTTGCCCTGGTCATTGTAAGAAAATTCAGTTTCGCTGTTCTCGGCTCATCGTTTCAGATCACAAATTCCCTGTGCCGGCATATTTACTGTGCTTCTCTGTCGTAGCTCGATCTTGCAACTTCAGGAAGAGGTGGACTCGCGAACTTCATCGGTGTGTGCATAATTGTCGCAGCATTTGGCGTCGCAGGAGGGCATGTGGAAGGTGCGATGTACGGTGACCTATCCTTGATGTGCCCGGAGTTCATCCAGGTACCGTGTATTGTGCCAGTAATTACAGCGATTTCTCCGCTTGATCAGGACCAACCTTTTCTCGGGGACAATATGTACTGAATCTGCTCAAACTATTTTGGCGCAGTCGTTTTCTGCTGGCTTGGCTGCATCAGGTGCAATAACGTCGGGACTGAGGCTCGTTACAAAAGCTGCTTTTGAGAACTCCAGAGATGGTCTTCGCAAAGGAGCTAGTGCGTGGCAATAACGAGATTATAATCAGATGCAGTGCATTTTTAATCAACTAAATCCGAATATACCATCGTCTGTCCGTGCAGTATTGTTCTTCTCGATCTCATGCTTATTTGAGCTGGTGTGCGTCCTGCTGTACGCCTACGTCTTCCCGAAGCTGCCGATAGTGAAGTTCTACCGCTCGAAAGCCGCCTCCGAGGGATGTCTGACCGTCGCAGCTGACCTTGATGCCGGTGGCATCAAAACGCACCCGGATCGATCGGTATTTTTCTTTTCCCCACTGCTTAACTAGCATCTCGTCTCTTTCTTGTTAAAAACATTGTACTACCAATTCCACGCGCGATGGCAATTAATGAGCTGAATTGTGCATAACGACATGGATGTCGATTCCAGGCTGAAGCGATAAGCCGTGCAGGCGTCCTCTACGAACGACTGAGCAACAAGCAGCTGCTGGTGCAGAACATGGACTACGCACTGGGCATGTTCCTGATCTACGTGCTCACGCTGTCAATCTTCCCGGGGTTCCTCGCCGAGGACATTGGGTCGCACAGCTTGGGCTCCTGGTTGGCGCTGTCTTCTCGCATCACTCACTACCATGCGAAACGCAAATCGCCTTTTGCTGATACCTGGAAATTACGCATGCATGCAGGTACGCGCTGGTCCTGATCGCGAGCTACAACGCCGGCGACCTGGTGGGGAGGTACCTGCCGCTGATCGAGCGAATCAACCTGGTGTCGCGAAGGGGCCTCGCGGCCGCGGTCGTCGCCCGGTTCGCGCTCGTCCCGGCGTTCTACTACGTGGCGAGGCGCGGCGGGTCGGACGGCGTGATGGTCATGTTGACGTCGGTGCTCGGGCTGAGCAACGGGTACCTAACCGTCTGCATCTTCACCGAAGCGCCCAAGGGGCACAAGGTTAGCCAGCGCTGGCCGGCCGCCGGCGAGTCTTCATCTGCAATGCATTTCACGTTCTGTTTGTATGCTACTAGTTTTCTGAGACGCGCGTGTTCTTGCTGCGCAGGGGCCGGAGCAGAACGCTCTGGGGAATCTGCTGGTGTTCTGCCTCTTGGCGGGCATTTTTTCTGGGGCTGCTCTTGACTGGCTGTGGCTCATAGGCAAAGGATGGTGATCGGCCATTGGAATTTGCTATGTTCTTCTGCTTTGGGGTGGTCTCACTCGATCCATGCGACTATGAACAACATATTTTGGAGGTCGACGGAGCGCGGCATTGCAGACCAGAGCACGAGTTATGCATTGCAGAGAAAACGTTTTATTTTTTAAAAGATATAAAATAAAAGGAGCTCTATTTCATCAAACAAATAACTATGTCCCGCTTTGACATCCCGATATGTACTTTAGTCATTAATCGTTATAATATTTTAGCTTTGTCTTCCACATAGGAAAGGAAATGCCAAGAGCATACAATTGGCAATCATATAACAGAAAATTCATCTTTTTTTTTATTACAACAGAAAATTCATCTTAATATTCAATCAAATGGTAAATTCCACCCATAGTTAACGAAAATATCCACAGAGCTTTGTCCATCCTCTTGAAGGAATTATCAGACGTTCCCTTATAAATTAGCTACATAGGAGGACACTTTTTTTGTATCAAACATTACATTATTTTGGATTAGCCATAGCCCCACATATGCTGCATACTCCAATATCTTTGGTCCAAACAGATGTGATCATAGGTTGTACAACTTTCTAATAAACTTTATGTGATCAAATAATAAGTGTTCTATAATTTCGTTGTCACTTAAATATAACATTTCTCATTTCTTTGTCAGTTTTTTCACCAAGTCGTCTTTGAGTGTTACTCCCTTTTGTACAAGAGGACGGAAATCAATTCTTCCTCATGGTACTACATTCTCAGTGTTTGATTTCATATGGGAGGAAATCAAGATTATTGCAAACAATCCACTCAAGAGTTGTGGCTATGCACCGTACATTATGCTTATGATTGAGAAGGTCACCGGTGCCACTTTTGAGTGTGAGATGAAGCATTTATATCTAAAGGTCAAAGTAAATCTGAAAATGCCGGTTGAGGACAGCGGGGCAGCAGCTCAAAGTCATGAACCATCATCCTCAAGAGGTCCCAGCAGGGAAGCATAGGGGCAGCGGATCTTCCTCTCCGATCAAAAAGTTTTTCAACCTCTTTCTTGGTTTGTGTCGGTCTCAATATGATGCAGATGTGAAAGCACACAATGAGAGGAAAGAAAGAAGGAAGCTCACAAAAACAGTGAAGCAAATAGCTCAAAGAGATCATCCCGATATTGTTTGCTCTCCTATTAGAGATGATGATAGTCCACCTATGGGAAGCTTTGAGGAAAGGATTAGTGGCTATCAACAACAAAATCTCAGTGCTCAGATTTTTTGTGAACAAAGCATCAATGAATATGGGTTTGGTTACTTTGGTGAGCAGCAGCCGCAGCAGCCCCCTCCCTTCTCCCCTCCTCCAAGACATGAAGATGAAGAGGAGGAAAATGTTAGAGATGACGAAGACGACGAGTGAGCATTCATGCAGGCCTTTCTACTCCTTTTTGGTGCTGGATGACAAAGGGGGAGAGAAAGATTAAAGCTACAAGTCGATGCCGTCAAGTTTTAGCTCTTTCGATCTTGATATGTTCTGTCCAGTAAAACCGAAAGTTCCGGTTTGGCAAACCGGAAGTTCCGGTTTGGTTGGGCAGAACACTATCTATCCTTGTATTGCTATTATCTCTTTGTGGACTTGAGAACTATTGTAATGTGTGAACTATGTGTGTTGAACCTTGTACTAAGTTTCTAAGGACCTCTTTATGCTAGTGTGTGATGCATTGTTGAAATGGTGAATTGTTTTCTTTTTTGTCTCTATGCAGCCTGGAAAACCGGAAGTTCCGGTTTGGCAAACCGGAAGTTCCGGTGTTGGCCAGACAGCACAGATGCATTTCTTTTTATTATGTTGTGTGATTATTTTGTCATATGCATCACGTATTATTTGTTCACACGCACTTGTTGCACCCCACAAATGCATACATGTAAGAAGAGCTCTCATGTTTTTCCATTCTATATGTGCAAATGGCATTTGAGGTCAATTTTTTGAATTTCATTCAAATATGCACATATTAGGGGGAGCTTATTCTACATGTTTGCATTGTAAATCTGTTTTTGAATATCATTTGTAAGCTTTAATCAAGGTTGTCATCAATCACCAAAAAGAGGGAGATTGAAAGTGCATATGCACCCCTAGTGGGTTTTTTTTTTAAGGAAATACGCCCGCAAGGGCTAGAAACTTCATTGCTCTGATCACCGGTGCATATACCAAAAGGCCCTTACAAGGTACAATATTTGAGTTAAGGCCTTTGGGCAACAACAAAAGACGACATAAAGATAAATAAAAATTACAACCATGTCCTTTTGGTAACATTGCCTACAACAGAGACGGAGAAGACTCTGCCACAGGAAACGCAACCGACGGAAGCAGCAGGCCATCAAGATCTTGGGCACCGAAGCACACGACGACAATGCTGCCATCAACGCTGGGACCAAGCGGTGTGAATCACCGCAGCGGAGATGGCAGAAGGGCCTCAGCGTGTGGATCGATTGCCTCGTCGACGGTCCACTCGACGGGCGCCTCGAATCGAACACGAACAGTAGAGGTTGAAGAAGAACAAACCGTAGATTTTTGATGAGCTTAACCGGGTTTGATCTGGTATAGGCTTCTGGGATGAATTTGGAGATCAGCATGAGGTGATCAACCCAATCTAGGAGTACATGGCATCCATCGTCAAACTCAGCGCCAACAAGAAACCAGAGAGAACTGCTCTTCTGCAAAACCAACTCCAGAGCAAGGAAGACAAAGCAAGAGGGAGAGATACACCCATCGGGGAGAAATCCGACAGGGAAGGCAAAAGGCATGACGCCTACTTCCACATAGGAACACTGGGAACCGGAGATCATCGCCGGAGAAGACAAATCGCCCACAGGAGCGATAAATGGCGAGCCGGAACAGAACAACAACAGCTAAATACTAAAGGATAGATACCTATACTATACAAGGATGGGTCCCTCGCCCAGGCCAATGCCGGCGGCAAGCCGGAGAAGGAGGGGAGGGGCCGGATTTGGCCGGCGACTGGAAACCTACGCGAAGCTGCTGTTGGGGAGAAGGAAGAGTCCAGAGAGAGCTTTTACCTAGCGGTGTTATGGGATGATAGTGGGTTTTGGTGTATTGTATGACAACATGATTAAAGGTCTAATATTCTTTGTGAGTATAAGGACAGGTTGCAAGCAATAGATGTACAATGTCTCTCATGTATACACTCTTGTATGTACAATTGTTTGAAGCAAATGAAGACCATGTGACCAATGTATGATGTAAAGAAATGAATTATTTCAAATACAAGATTCTATATCTAGAGGCTTTCTCATGGTCAAGATGAAGAATGATCAAGTGCTATATGTCATTTATGGTAATATTTTTGGAAGCAACTTGATCAATCAATAAATCAATCATCAACACAAAATTGGATGCGTAAGGATGATGCAAAGCAATGTATGGCTTAAATAGCAAGAAGGTGAAGGGTTGACATGACTTGGTTGCGATGAACCATAGTTAGGAGAAGGGCAAGCAGGAGTCTTGGCGCCGATGCACCTAAAGTATGGTGAAGGGCAAGTGGAGTCGATTTCGATGGACCGTTCAAGCTATATGGAGTATATGTTGCTAAGTATCGATTATTGTTGAATCATAAAGAATTGAAGTGACTAGGAATTGCAAGAATGGATATTGCTTATTTGGTTTGAAAAATTCCAAGTCACAAGCTCAAGATGGTGATGCTCAAGAGAAGCTCATGTGGCTGCCCTCATGGAACAAATTTGAAGAGAAGTGGCAATATCAAGTTTCTTATATGCTTAAGTTGTAAAAGTTGTTTTTATATTTGATCTTGAGTATAGGTGCGCCGCTCTATCAAGAGGGATGCTACATGGATAGCTAGCAAGTCTCAGTGCTCAAGAAAAACCTAAGTGAGAAGAGTGAAACACTATAGCCAACACTTTGCACTCAGTCTGTGAGTCTGGCAAAACCGGAAGTTCCGGTTTGCCAATCCGTAAGATCCGGTTTAGCAGATTTGAATCCCAACGGCTAGTTCTGGGAAACTGGAAGTTCCGGTTTGTGAAACCGGAAGTTCTGGTTTGTATTGGCTAGTTTCCAACGGCTAGTTTCGGGGGGATGAGTATAAATACCCCACCACACCCTCTCTTGGAGGGTGCGGACTACATCCACGAATATATCCAAAGCCATAGTGTCCTAGAGCTCTTCCCAAACCTCTCTTTGTGAGATTTGTGAGATTATAGCTAAATCCTTTGGATTTGTGAGATTATAGCTAAATCCTTTGGATTGGATTGGCTTTTCTCATGCCTTGGAAATGGAAGAGCTCAAAGCTCTAAGTAGAGAAGCAAGAAGAGTTTCTCATTAAAAAAATGGAAGAGCTCGAAACTCTAAGTATAGAACATGAGAAACTTCACAACTTGCATATATCCTTAACTAATGATTATGATAACTTGAAAAAGGATTATGCATGTGCCACTAACTCTTCTCTATGTGTAGCTTTATTGCAGCAAGAAAATTGCAATCTCAAGGCTCAATTTGGTGTGCTCACTAGCAAGTAAATTTGCAAAAGAGCCATAAAGTGCTTTTATGCTCACATGAAGATCTTATTGAGGCATATGCCTTGCTAGAAATATCTCATGAAGTTGTATTGACTATGGTAAAATTCTATCAACCTCACACATGTAATTGCACAAGTATACAAATGTCTATTGATTTATCTTGTGCCGGTCTATGTGCCGCCGCTGCTCCGCCTCCTCGAGTCTCTCCATCGGTCACCGCGCAGCAAAAATCACATACAGAGGCGCGCGAATAGGAAACGATGAAGGTGGATTTCGTACCGGAAAGGATGAGGCCACGCGCGAGGTGCTCCTCGAAGGAACTGTTAAGGGATCTTTCGTCTCCAACGCGCCTTGCAATATCCGTAGTCTGGACGCCGCGAGCAAATGATATGTGCCGTGAGTAATTCACTAGTATCTGCTTTAGTTTGCCACTTGTTGCGAGTAATTTAGCATTTGCTGCCACGGGCGACTACAGCGCGCCGCTCTTCGTGATGGAAGTTTTGTTTGTTTGTAAATTACTGCTGTGTGAATGAGAGAATGACATTGGGGACGCTTGGAATGAAATGTAGGCGTTTTAGATGTTGCCGACTTGCCGTTGCCTGCTTGCCTTCTCCTCTGAATTATTGAGATATGGAATTTTACTTCGTAGATTGCTTCAGAGTCTGGATCTGAACGAAATTTCTTTCTGGATTTTGGTTTGGAATTAGCGGACTTTCCGTTTCATCGTAGCCAAATGTATTAGATTACTGGATCTTTCAGTCAGACCATCACAAGCAAGATAGTAAATTACGTGTATCCACCAAGTCTTTGTTGAGCTTATATTGTTTTGTATATTATATACCAATTAAATGGGACATATGAGTGATCTGCAATTTTTATCCATCTGTACATCAATCTTCTTGAAGGTAGAGGCTGAGAAACTTTGTAAACTTCTCTTCATCTAGGTGACGTGAATCCTTTAGCTAAATTCCATAACGCTTCATTGTGACATGCCCAGAGATCCATGTAAGACGTAAGATTCTATTTTTATTTGTTGATCCTTTTGGTGTCATGGGTGTGGAGTATGACACTTCTATTGATTTTGGTGCTGCTTATTCAGATAATGCTCATCACTTCTGCGGTGGTTACTATGTTGCTTTTTGAGGTATTATTGGCTCTTGTTTCTCTTTCTGGGCAAGACTTGCAGTTCGGGATGTTTTCTCCTCAGTTATAGTGACACGAATTGGTCACATGGATTTGGACAGTCACAGATTTGTGCCTGTCCCTTCCCATCAATGAGATCTAGGACCACCATTTGCCAGTGTTTGTAACATTACAATGTTGCCAGAAATATAACACATTTCTGAAGGCATACAACTACCTATGGAACGAAACTTTTCATAACAGAACTAAGCCCCAAACAACTTTACTCATTGTTTACCCTACTGTCCCTCTTCTTTGCTCTGAACCTTCATATGCCTCTCTTTTTTTTCTCGCTTTTTCCAGCTGTGTTTCCAATTTGGCTTTCCTCTTTGTTTGTCCTTGTTTCCACTCTTTTTTATATTCCCAATGGATGCCCTGCACCTTATAGGCAATGGTAAGTACTCTCTTCTTTTCCAATAGACCACAGCTCTATGCCATCTACATTTCTCATAGAGAGCTTTTATGGTACTTGGAATTTCCTCCCATTTCCTCCCTTAAATTTTATTTTTTGTAACAAAAGGTATGTTGGTAATTCAACTTCGCACCCACCCCACCCACGCACCCCCCCCCCCAACCCCCACCGCCACTTCGCCTCTCCCAGCCCGAACACCGATCCCATTTCGTCCCCGTGCCGTCCTCGTCGTCGCCGGCGCCCTCCCTCCCTCCAGCTGCCGCCGGCGCCCTCGCAAGGCGTCGCGCCGGTGGCCCTGCCGCGCTGACGCCTCCGCCCGCCGGCGACTTCGTTCCCCCTCCCTCTCCCGACGACGAGTCCCCTACCGACGGCGGCAAGGCAGGTCGGCGCGGCAACGCCGACGCCGTCTTCTTCCCGTGCTTGTGCGCCCATCCCCATCGAACGCTGTCTTCTCGCCGGTGAGTCAACCATCCACGCATTTCTCCTCTTCTCTCCCGTGATTGCTAGGGTTTCTTGATTCATGAAGAACTTTGTAGATGTAGTATTCCTTTGATTCAGTTACAAGTTATTGATCTAGTGTATACACCCCTTGTAGATGCAGTAGTTCTTGATTCGTTTACTAGATGTTGTAGATGTACTAGTAATTAATCTCTGTACATGACAATTGAGTTGGATTTTTCTTAGATATCTGTGTGATATACTAACTGCTGTAGATCCTTGTTAGCACTTGAACATCACAGTGAAATTTCTGGAATGGTAAAATACCTTCTGCCAATTTTGTAAGAAACTGGAGGCACCTGTGTTTCCTGGTAGATCCACACATACATGGTTTTGCATTGTTGCTGTCTTAGTGATGTCTTTGGATTTTTTTTTTACTGTTTCCTGCTTCTGATAGTACATTAGTCTTAAAAATGTTTCTAGGACAAGAAGAAATATTTCCATGACTGTTCTAATGGAAGCTTATTCTTTTTCTTTTCAAGGGGAAATGTCCAATGATAATTCTTTGCTGGAGTACAGTGAAATAGTTATGAAGATGTTTAACAGTGAAGACGAAGGATTTGAGTTTTATAACGACTACGCTTATGAGAAAGGCTTTGGTGTGAGAAAGGATTACTGCGAGTGGGACAGCGGCCACAATGAGAAGACCCTTCGCAAGTTTGTTTGCAGCTCTGAAGGTTTCCGCGCAGAGAGGCGCCTGACGAGGGAGATCAAGATGCGGAGGTCACGCAATATCACTCGCTGTGGATGCCCTGCTAAACTTGTGATTGCACATGATCAGAACACGGAGCAGTGGTATGTGAAGGATTTCATCGATGAACACAACCATCCGATGATTGAACCAGACCTTTCTTGTTTTCTGCGTTCACATAGAAGAATCAGTGATGAGCAGAAAGCAGAGATTGTGCTTCTGCAGATTTCTGGGATCCGTAAACACCAGATAATGGACATTATGCTAAAGCGGTACGGTGGTTATGATAGAGTTGGATTTACATCAAGGGACCTTTACAATTTCTTACATCGCAGTAAGTTGCAGACACTCTCCCCCGGTGATGCTCAAACACTCATCAATTACATGATAGTTCAGAAACGTAGAGATCCAGATTTCTCTTTCCAATACAAGAGAGATGGGAGAGGGCACTTGACGGGAGTGCTATGGTGCGACTTTGAAAGTCAGATGGATTATAGAGCATTTGGTGATGTTGTCGTATTTGATGGCACGTACAAGACGAATAAATACAACCTGCCCCTTGTTCCTTTTGTTGGGGTGAATCATCATAAGAGCACAGTTCTTTTTGCTTGTGGAGTTGTTGCTCATGAGGATACTGAGTCGTATATGTGGCTGCTTGTTGACGGTCCTTACGACCCATTTTTACCGTCAACCTTATGCACCTTTGTGAACCTAACACCATCACCAAGTGTAGACATAGGGTTTATTTCTAACAAATTCCACTAGTCTTGGTGAATTATGAAGTACAGGTGCAATCCATACAAAAACAGGGGAAAACATGCACTAAACGTGGACTTTGCAATCGACGGATTTTCCCCGGACTAAAGAACTTAGTCCAAAAGCCCAAAACCACAGAATCAGACTTCAAGATCAAGCAATGCACGTGGTTTAGGCAAGTACACAGGCCAAGGAAGCAGCCAGAGGAGGACCAGGCCCAGTGGGGCCCAGGCCAGGTCGGCCGACCCCCTCTGGCCAGGTCGGCCGACCTGCCAGGGAGGCCCCACTGGCCCATCTTTTTATGGCGGTTTACCACCGACTTCTGGAGGTTGGTTCCCCCTGCATTAAATGTCACCGACCTCGGGAACCGCCTCAAAGTTGCCGACCTTCCAAGGCTATAAATAAAGGGGCACCCCTCCCTCTCAACACACACCACAAGACGCAAGACTCTCCAATAGAGCTCCACTCCAATCCTTAGGCTGAGAGCCTTTTGTACACTAGTAGAATAGGGGAGAGGGCAAGGGAGAGAAAGGAATACTCCTCCCACTTTGGTGGAGGTTTAGTTCTATTTCTTTACCTTGGCGTGTAAACACTCTTTGTGATTTATACGTGGTGATTATTTATCTAGCGAGCATTATTACTTTTCTAGGCGTAATTCCTGTTATACTTGTTTACGGGATCATCGCTCCGCAAGGGGTGCTCTAGCCTTCTAAATTCAGCTTTGGGCCGAGGTTAGAGTAGTAATCAACGACATAGACGTGGTGTCTAGGCTAGAGGTTACCTTTGTTTGCTGTGTGCTCCACGGTTTGTAGAGGTAGGCGGCAGGAAGTGACAGCCCTGTCCGTCCAAAGGAACCCTCCACGTTCGGGTACATAGTAGAGCTACAGGTCGGAGTGGCTTGGCAGACCAGGCCTAAGCCGGCGCCCGAAGTAGACAAGTAGAGCTTGAGTTCGTCTATCCTCTAGGATAACTAGATTTAATCACCCTCTCGATCCTAGGCTGCTAGTTGTCTTGGTTGTCCTTGGGTAGAACTTGCCCTGCGGTAGAATAACTCCGTTCCTTGGGGAAAACAAATACGATACCTTGGAATACTCCCGGGTGAAGTGCTACAACGGTATTCCGTGCGTTTGCGGATTTATCTGTGACGTAAGAAATACCAACAAGCATTTCTGGCGCCGTTGCCGGGGAACGGTTGATATCTCTATTGCAAATTAAGTTTGCCCTCGTAATCTATCTTACTTACCGTTCTGTTTTTATTTCCCTTAATTTCAAAAACTCACAAAAACATTTCATGGAGTCACAACCCACCATCCAATCATTCTCTACTCCACGGGGCGAGCTCTTAGAGCCACCATCATCATCACAACCCATTTCTTCATTTGGCTACGAGTTTTCCCCCGATTACATTTCGATGATAAGAGGTTTATCCTTTTCGGGTTTTAAACATGAAAATCCTTATGAACACTTGCGAGAGTTTGAGCATTTGTGTTCATGCCAATCGATCCATGGCATGACACAAGAAACGTTGAAGTGGAAATTGTTTCCCTTCTCTCTCAATGAGAGGGCGAAGCAATGGTACACTTACACCGCTAAGAGAGTGAACGGTGATTGGAAAGAATTACGAGACAAATTTTGTCTAGCGTTCTTCCCCGTATCCCGTATCACTTCTCTACGAGCGGAAATAATTAACTTTCGGCAAGAAAAAGAGGAAACCTTGAGTGCATCATGGATTCGGTTCTGTTCATTAACAGACTCCGGACCTGAATTGTTGCTCCCCGAACCCGTTTTATTACAACATTTTTATTCGGGATTGAGCAGCGATACCGCACTTTATCTTGACACGGCCGCTGGTGGATCTTTTACTCATAAGACCATAGCGGAAGCACACGAACTTTTGGATCGCATTGTGGAAAACACTCCTTTTTCCGCTGATTTACTAGTTGAGCCGGAGTCAAAAGATGAGGAACTCGTTGTGCAAGAAACACAACAATTGGTGCCTACAATGGTAGACCCAACAATCGAGTCCCCATCTAACACAAGAACAATGATAGAGGATGATGAACCTCTTGAGTTCCCGTTTGAGTTCGAGGAAGAAATTTTTGAAAATTTTGGAGACTCCTCGAACTACTCTTGTCAAAAGAGGCCGAAACTCCCTGCACCAACCCCCGAACCTTTAGAAAAAGATTTTCTTTTCAAAACCATTCGGGAGTTGACATCGATCATAAGCGATGAATGGTTGAGAGAAAATGAGTTTTCTTCCGATACTATTCGTTTTGAACATCCTACCTCAACCATTCAAAGCTCAATTCGGGGATCAAAGGTAGACGTTCTCTATAATCCTTTAGTGGGTGCCAACATAATGTCCGAATCTTTCGCTTTAACCATGTTTGGGAACGAAGTTTGGGCACCCACTAGCAAACTCCTTAGAACCTCTCCGGGGCACTTCTTTGAGGGTTTGGGGATCGTTAGAGACGTCTGCATTAAGCACGATGATGCCGAAGTATCACTGGATTTTCACGTCTTCGGGGTTTTGGATTTTGATGTTCTTGTAGGCCATCCCATAGAAAAGCTTTTCTTAAAAATATCGCCTTCTGGAACCCTTGACTTCACCCTCGGCAAGGAACCTTTTTCTATCCCTATTGTTCATACGCTAAATACTTTTGCCGAGGAGTCCCCCGAAGTAGACGATTGCATAGAGGAAGTTATGGCAGTTTTTCTTCATGAAACCCCCGAATCGTCCTTGGAAGAAGATGCTCTCAATTTTGTTTTAGAAGAAGACGGTTCGGAAGAAACCTTTGAGCTGCCCGAAACCTTAGCCTCGCCGCCACCTCCCATAGAGCTCAAAGCACTCCCACCGGGTTTACGCTACGCTTTTCTTCACGGAAACCCCGAAACGCCTGTCATCATAAGTGACAAGCTTTCGGAGGAAGAAACCGCTAAACTCTTAGCCGTGTTAGAGAAACGTCGCTCCGTTCTTGGCTACTCGCTAGGAGACCTCAAGGGAATCAGCCCTGCTCTTTGCACCCATCGCATTCCCATAGATCCCGATAGCACACCTTCTAGGGAACCTCAACGGAGGTTGAACAATGCAATGAGGGAAGTCGTTAAGAAAGAGGTCTTGAAACTTTTGCATGCTGGTATTATCTATCCTATTCCACACAGTGAGTGGGTGAGCCCAGTGCAGGTTGTGCCCAAGAAGGGAGGAATGACGGTCGTTCATAACGACAAGGATGAATTAATCCCTCAACGAACCGTCACGGGGTGGAGAATGTGCATCGATTACCGAAAACTTAACAAGGCTACAAAGAAAGATCATTTTCCACTGCCCTTCATCGATGAGATGTTGGAACGGCTGGCAAATCATTCTTTCTTTTGTTTCCTTGATGGGTATTCGGGACATCATCAAATTCCCATCCATCCCGATGATCAGAGTAAGACGACTTTCACATGCCCTTACGGAACTTATGCTTATCGTCGAATGTCTTTTGGGCTATGTAATGCGCCTGCTTCTTTTCAACGATGCATGATGTCTATCTTTTCTGACATGATCGAAGAGATTATGGAGGTTTTTATGGATGATTTCTCTGTCTATGGGAAAACCTTCGATCATTGTTTAGAAAATTTAGACAAAGTCTTGCAACGTTGTCAAGAAAAGGACTTAGTGCTCAATTGGGAGAAATGCCACTTTATGGTTAGAGAAGGCATAGTCCTTGGGCACTTGATTTCTGAAAGAGGGATAGAGGTGGACAAGGCGAAATTAGAAGTTATAGAAAAGCTTCCACCTCCCGTTAATATTAAGGGTGTTCGCAGTTTTCTTGGACATGCGGGGTTCTATCGCCGTTTTATCAAAGATTTCTCTCAAATTGCTAGACCCCTTACAAATTTGCTTGCAAAAGATGCACCCTTTAATTTCACTGATGAATGCATGAATGCTTTTAATACTCTCAAAAATGCACTCATCTCCGCTCCAATCATCCAACCCCCTGATTGGACGCTTCCGTTTGAAATTATGTGTGATGCTAGCGACTTTGCTGTGGGGGCTGTTCTTGGTCAAACTAGAGATAAGAAGCATCATGCAATTTCTTATGCTAGCAAAACTCTGTCTGGAGCTCAGTTGAATTATACTACCACTGAAAAAGAGCTCCTTGCTGTTGTTTTTGCTTTTGATAAGTTTAGATCTTACTTAGCTCGAGCAAAAGTTATCGTTTACACCGATCATGCTGCTTTGAAATTTTCGCTCTCTAAGAAAGATGCTAAACCCCGTTTGATAAGATGGATTCTTCTGCTCCAAGAGTTTGATTTAGAATTTCGTGATAAGAAAGGAGTAGAAAATTCTGTAGCGGATCATTTGTCGCGCATGCAATTCACTAACCCGCAGGAATTACCCATCAATGACTTCTTGCGCGACGACATGCTACTCCACGTCAAGGACTCACATCCGTGGTACGCCGACATTGTGAACTTCATAGTGACGGGGTACGTACCACCGGGAGAAAACAAGAGACGACTCATCTATGAGAGTCGTCGTCACCTTTGGAGTGAGCCCTTCCTTTACCGTGTCTGCGCCGATGGACTGCTCAGAAAATGTGTGCCGACACCCGAGAGCACACAAATCATCGAGAAATGTCATGCAGCTCCATACGGGGGACACCATGGAGTGTTTCGTACTCAGGCCAAAATATGGCAAAGTGGTTTCTTTTGGCCAACAATGTACGAAGACACAAAAGAATTTGTCAGACGATGCCCACAATGTCAAAGATTTGGAGGCATCATGGCAAGGGATGCAATGCCCCTCAACTTCAATTTACAAGTCGAACTCTTCGACGTATGGGGCATCGACTTCATGGGGCCATTCCCCAAGTCACAAGACTGTGAATACATCTTGGTGGCAGTCGACTACGTGTCCAAATGGGTAGAGGCAATGCCATGCCGAGCTGCCGACTCCAAGCACGCTCGCCGGATGTTCCACGAAATTATCTTCCCAAGATTTGGAACACCGAGACTAGTGATAAGCGACGGAGGGTCTCATTTCATTGATAAGACCTTCCGAAGCTTCCTTAGAGAACTTGGAGCACGACACAACATAGCCACTCCATACCATCCTCAAACAAGAGGGCAGGCCGAGACTTCAAACAAGCAAATCAAACGGATCCTGCAAAAGACCGTGTTAGAAATGGGAAAGTCATGGAAAAGCAAGCTACCCGATGCACTATGGGCATACCGGACAGCATACAAGACACCCATAGGCATGTCACCATACCAACTCGTATATGGAAAAACATGCCATTTACCCATCGAGTTGGAACATCGAGCATATTGGGCCGTCAGAAAATGGAATATGGACCTTCGAGGTGCCGGATGGAAAAGAAAAATGGAGATAGCTGAGTTGGAAGAATGGAGAGACAAAGCTTACCACAACTCAGCCATTTATAAGGAGAGAACTAAACGGTGGCACGATAAAAGAATAAGAGTAAAAGAATTCAAAGTTGGAGACAAAGTCTTGCTATTCAACTCACGGGTGAAACTATTCGGGCACGGCAAATTGAGAAGCAAATGGGACGGGCCATACACGGTTATTGAAACTTCGCCACACGGAGCAATCACACTCCAAGACGACGAAGGTAAAGTATTCAAGGTAAATGGCCAGCGTCTAAAAATTTATTTTGAACCCGATACGAATAAAGAGTTTGATGTCATGCACTTGATTAATTTAGAATCTTTATCATGATATCCTCTGATTTGTTTTATCACCCGTAGTAGCACTTTCCTTCGAATAAATATAGCAAGAAATTAGCCAGAAAAAGAAGGTGGCCAGAGGGGCCCACAGCAGGTCGGCCGACCCCCCTTTTCAGGTCGGGCGACCCCTGTGGGAGCCCCAACGGTCCCTTTTTTCTCTCACACTCAGCTCCAACGTTCACATACTCAAATCCCACTGATTTAGCTCTTGCTCCGCTGCGGAAAAATCAGAATTAATTCTTTCCATAGTTTTCTATATAAATAAAGGTGATTTCCACCCTTTTTCACTTGCACCTCTCTTCCACCTTTATCTTTTCGCCCAAAGAACCCTTTGCCACCACCATGGACAGCAGCATCCCGCGCTTTGACGTCCCCGCTACCACTAGTGAGCTTTGCCGCTTCTTTGACCTTGAAAACATCCTTGATCCCGTCACTCCAACCCGTGAGCAAGCCATGAGCGTCAAAGAAGCACCTCTCACCATCACACCACCACCACCAGCAGCAAAAGGCCCCTCTAAAAACCTTCCCGCTAGTGCACCACCACGCTACGGCAAGGGGAAAACCATCCCCAAGAAGCCAAGTCACGATGAGGCCGAAGGCTCTCTCCGTCCAGGGGAGAAGTATGTCGGCACCCTCGTCGCAAGGAATGGAGACGTGGTGCATCACCAATATGAGGGGCTCAACCTGCCTAGCCCCTCCAAGAAGGCGGGCATTCGGTTCAAGATCAAGGGAATTCGTGGTGGTGGAAAGCAGCTCCACCCACCACTCACTTCGGCGGAGAAGCGAGGCGTCCTCGAATCCATAAGCACCACTCCACCCAAGAAGGTGAAAAGGCATATCCCTCCTCCTCCCATCAAGAGGGCAAGGGGGATGTATGAGAGTGAGGAGGAAAGGACCCCGAAAAAGAGCCCCTATCAACGTCTCCTCGCTAAACATAATGATCTTCGCGACGCTCATGAACGCCTAAGCGATAAAGTGGCGGAGATGAAAGACGCTCTTGCTGAAATGCAAGATGCCCATGATGACCATCGCCGCAGCACCAACTCAAAGATGAAGCGTCTTTTCAAGAGCGCGGGAAAGGAAGAAAAGTTCTACGACTAAAACCTCCCGCGATCATCATTTTTCCCATGGCGCATTTACTTAGTTTAATTACATTTGCTTTCATCATTTTAATTCCCTCATCAAGTTTGTAATGCGCCTTCATATTTGTTTCTAAATTCAATCAAATTAGTGCTCCCCGGGCTTGCATACCGGTAGAGCAATTTTGTGTTTCCAAAATATCTTTGTCTATTTTGAAGGAAACAGGCAAAAAGGCAAGTGTGGGGGGGGATACATCGCGAAAACAGAAACAAACTCGAGCAAATCACTCAGAAACATCACGGGAAGGACGACACCAACAATTGTGAAAAATTTGGGCACCAGCAGGGGCCACACCAAGTCGGCCGACCCCTCCTGACCAGGTCGGCCGACCCCTGGTGGGTCCCACTGGGCCTCTGCTTTCCCGTGCTACTTAAGTTTGTTTCCCACACTCCCTTTCTGCCTACCATACCTGTCAAGTTCATTCTGAGATACGGAAATAAAACTTGACCAATTAAAACTTGGGAAAATTTCTTTTTAGCACATCCTTATGAATCCCAATACTCTCCCTTTTTGTTCTCAACATGAACTTGCACACTTGTTATCACTCGCTTCATCACCACTTGCTTGTGAACAACCTATCCATAGGAACCCATGTTTTTCTAGATAATTGGCGAGTGTGATATGGTTCGATGAAATGATCTTTTGCTCAATCTACAAAGTCCTTGGGAATTTTATTTCAAAAAGATAAAATAGCATGGCTTGCTGCTCCTCTTTTGGTATATGATTTCCTACCAATGCCATATGTTGATCACAATTTTCAAACTTACACACATATGCTGCTTGTGTTGCAATGAGCTTTTCCAAAATTTTGTGACCCTAATGAGATACTTGTCATGCTCTCTTGATCAAGATCACGTACACGATCCACCAAAATTGCTAAAACTCCTACACCGGGAGTTAGCACATCCACCCATCCAAATAAAGACACTCCTCACTTTTATCCCATTTTACCTCTCTCTCTCAAAATAAACAAAAGAGGGACATGGCTCTGCAAAAGAAAAAAGAAGACTCACAAAAAGATGAGCAAGAAAAAAAAAGAAAAATGCTCATGTACAGAGCATGAAAAGAAAAGAAAGAAAAATGTTAGCCATGTCTCGGAAATACAAAACAAAGAGAGGTAAAATCCAATAAAGGAGTCGTCACATATAAACATCCACACATCCATCCACACATGCACTTCTTGATCAAGGTTGTATGACTTGAATTCTTCGTGGATCCTTTCTTTTGGTTCAGCAATATTTGTGATACAAGTATGCCTCTCTATCCCTACCTTGAGCTCCACATACAAGCCTTAGAAGTAGGACAAAAGAGGCAAGATAACGCTTTGGTAAGGAAAATACACTTTTTGAGCGATCCGAGAGAATCAATAGAGGAGCAAGAGCTATTTTATTTTCTCAAAACTCTTTCGAAAACCCAAGGTACTTAGTGGATGAAAGCGAGGTGATTTGAGTCATGAACCGTTCCACTTTTCAATCATCCAAGAATACATGTTAGCCACCATCATGTTCGCAGGTAAAAAGGTGTGGCTTGTAATAGCTTGTGTGCAGGTTTCATTCATCAAAGGGGATGAGTCCTCCCCAATTTTCACTCATAGCTTTACTCGAGGACGAGCAAAGAGCTAAGTGTGGGGGATCTTGTTGACGGTCCTTACGACCCATTTTTACCGTCAACCTTATGCACCTTTGTGAACCTAACACCATCACCAAGTGTAGACATAGGGTTTATTTCTAACAAATTCCACTAGTCTTGGTGAATTATGAAGTACAGGTGCAATCCATACAAAAACAGGGGAAAACATGCACTAAACGTGGACTTTGCAATCGACGGATTTTCCCCGGACTAAAGAACTTAGTCCAAAAGCCCAAAACCACAGAATCAGACTTCAAGATCAAGCAATGCACGTGGTTTAGGCAAGTACACAGGCCAAGGAAGCAGCCAGAGGAGGACCAGGCCCAGTGGGGCCCAGGCCAGGTCGGCCGACCCCCTCTGGCCAGGTCGGCCGACCTGCCAGGGAGGCCCCACTGGCCCATCTTTTTATGGCGGTTTACCACCGACTTCTGGAGGTCGGTTCCCCCTGCATTAAATGTCACCGACCTCGGGAACCGCCTCAAAGTTGCCGACCTTCCAAGGCTATAAATAAAGGGGCACCCCTCCCTCTCAACACACACCACAAGACGCAAGACTCTCCAATAGAGCTCCACTCCAATCCTTAGGCTGAGAGCCTTTTGTACACTAGTAGAATAGGGGAGAGGGCAAGGGAGAGAAAGGAATACTCCTCCCACTTTGGTGGAGGTTTAGTTCTATTTCTTTACCTTGGCGTGTAAACACTCTTTGTGATTTATACGTGGTGATTATTTATCTAGCGAGCATTATTACTTTTCTAGGCGTAATTCCTGTTATACTTGTTTACGGAATCATCGCTCCGCAAGGGGTGCTCTAGCCTTCTAAATTCAGCTTTGGGCCGAGGTTAGAGTAGTAATCAACGACATAGACGTGGTGTCTAGGCTAGAGGTTACCTTTGTTTGCTGTGTGCTCCACGGTTTGTAGAGGTAGGCGGCAGGAAGTGACAGCCCTGTCCGTCCAAAGGAACCCTCCACGTTCGGGTACATAGTAGAGCTACAGGTCGGAGTGGCTTGGCAGACCAGGCCTAAGCCGGCGCCCAAAGTAGACAAGTAGAGCTTGAGTTCGTCTATCCTCTAGGATAACTAGATTTAATCACCCTCTCGATCCTAGGCTGCTAGTGACAGCCCTGTCCGTCCAAAGGAACCCTCCACGTTCGGGTACATAGTAGAGCTACAGGTCGGAGTGGCTTGGCAGACCAGGCCTAAGCCGGCGCCCAAAGTAGACAAGTAGAGCTTGAGTTCGTCTATCCTCTAGGATAACTAGATTTAATCACCCACTCGATCCTAGGCTGCTAGTTGTCTTGGTTGTCCTTGGGTAGAACTTGCCCTACGGTAGAATAACTCCGTTCCTTGGGGAAAACAAATACGATACCTTGGAATACTCCCGGGTGAAGTGCTACAACGGTATTCCGTGCGCTTGCGGATTTATCTGTGACGTAAGAAATACCAACACTGCTTAGGTCATTCAGTGATGCCATGTCTCAGAAACATCCAGTTTCAGTGATTACCGACGGAGACCTTGCTATGCAAAAAGCAATCAGTATTGTGTGGCCGAATTCATCGCATAGGCTATGCGGATGGCATATTGAGAATAACATTGTGAGTAATATTAAGGACGCCAAAGTGAAGGAAGGGATTAGGTGCTTTCTTTACGATCGTTGCTCTATAGAAGAGATTGAGAGGAAACGGATGGAATTCTTGAAGAAGAATGAAGTTACAGATAAGGATTCGTGGCTATATCAGATGTATGAGAGGAGGCAAGTCTGGTGTGCTGCGTATCATGCTAGTAAGCGCTATTTAGGACTGAGGAGCAACTAGCGTAGCGAGAGCCTTCACTCTAGGATTCAGTTTAATCTAGATCGGAAAATGTCACTGGTAGAGCTGTTACAACACTTTGACAACACTGTTCAAAAGCTGCGCATTAGAGAAGCGAATCTGGACTTTGAAGCAAGTTACAAGCCATGCTTGGAACCAGATGCTTCAATTATTGTGAATGAGGCTGCAGAAAGGTTCACACCAAGTGTTTATTATGCTGATGTGCAATACAGTCTTAAAACAGCCTCGAAGTATTTTTTGATTGACGAAATGGATGTCTATAACATTGTTCAGTATAAAGTTGGAAGGGTTGATAAAGGAGACAAATAATACTTTGTAGAATGTGAGATCTGTGTTCATGAGGACAAGGTGAAGGAAATTTCATGTTCTTGTCTAAAGTTACAGTCCCTTGGAACCCCATGCTCACACATCTTCTTTGTGTTGGGCCTTCGCAGAGAAAGTAAGCTTCCAGACTGCTGTGTTTTGGAAAGGTGGACGATGGGTGCCAAGCGTGGATTTCCTCCTACAAGGAAGAGCACCATGTATGACTATTCTGATAGCGTACAGAGGTACCATGAGCTACACAATATCAGTCAAATGACATCCTTCGCAGCATCTCAATCACTTGAAGCATATGAACGACTCAAACGCGTTCTTGAAGAGGAAGCTGCTATGATTCTTCCAAATAGAGGAGAGGGAGAGGGTGGAGGCAAGAGGTTTGGTCCTGTGCTCACACAAGGAGGCCTTGATGATTATGCGGAGTCCTACAATATCTTGGATCCCATACGTGTGCCTGGGAGAGGGGCCTCGAAGAAAAAGATGAAGTCAAGTTCAGATAAATCTAACAAGAAATGTACACTTTGTAAAGATCAGGGTCACAATCGGCGAACATGCTACTTGAGAGATGAGGTAAGCTAAGAGTAATTGTCATTAAAGCAAACAATTGGTTGTCTGTGAGTCATGTGTGCTTGTAACTTAATGCTCCTCTTCATTCGTAGGAAACAATGCTCCCTGAGGATGTGTTGGATATATGAATTACCAAAGGTAACTACAATTTTATAGTATCATCCAACATGATTTTGATGAGTTCATTCACTGATTGTTGTTCATATGATCTGAAGTTGGGCAAAGTAAATTGTGACAACTGTTCTGGCACCGCATGCATCTGTTGAAATGCCAAATAATTTTTGGTCACCATACACCTTTTGAACAGTTAGTGGCGCATTTGCAATATTTATTTTCTTTGAGAGAACAGTACTGAACTGCTCTATAAAGTGTAACAGTAGCCGTTTTGCACTTCAAAAGAAAACAGAAGGCGCTTGATGTCGTCGCCGCCCGTAGGACTACGATCAGCTGCGTACCACATTCCGCATACACGAATAATGAAGTTTTCCATGGCAAGGATTTGCATGCCATCACCCAAATCAACACGAAGAATTCATTACCATACAAATTGGAGTTTGTACCAGCTACATTCCGCCAAAATGACCAAAATTGGAGGTTCGACCATCTACATTCCACCAAAACATGGGGAGATTCTGACACGTTTGACAACTGCGTTTTCCTACAACATGTGGGAATAAATAGTTAGCTGCCATTGCATGCAATTGAAGAATTATATCATCATCTCATAAACAAGGGAGAAGAAGGCATGGGAGAAAACAAGTTCTCTAGTTCAAATAACAATTCCCTGAAAATAGTTCTACTAACAATTCCCTGAAAAGACCTAACAAGCTAAGTCTAATTTCGAACAAAAACTTAATGCAACCTAACAAGTTTGTAATCCTCCCATAGTTCAACAAGTCAAGGTGTCTAGATGCCGTCAGTACTATCCCCTGGAGTATGGACATCACGGCACATAGCGCCTTGTTCTTCTCCGTCATCGTAGTAGTCCATGTCCTCCATGTCCTGCATTAAGTTGTTTATATGTTATTATAACATCAATGGTTGTTTTAACAAGATTATTTCTGAAGAGAAACGACTCACATCCTCAGGTCCCACTAGGTACAGATGACAAATCTTGGTCCTCTGTTCAGCATGAGCGAGCACCAATTCATTCACATCTTCTTGTCCATCAATCTTTTTTAAACCATACCCAATTGATGGTGTACTCCCAGGAACGGGATTCAGGTAGTACAACTTTGCGCCTCCTCTATATCCATAATTTGTCAAAGTGTGCAACATTTCGATGAACTCAACAGTAGTGGCTGGCTTGTTAATGGTAAACTGGCCAATAATATATTCCCTACTGTCATAGTACTTTTTCAGATCCGGATAAAGTTCATCCACTGTATGCACCTTAAATCGCATGACTTCATCCTGTATGTATATAGATTACAGGAATAAAGATCATTTGGCTATTCAGAGTTTATACACAAAAAAGCAAGAAAAAAATTGCATATACCAAGCCACATTCGTTGTCCATTAATACAAACAGACTCATTCGCGGTATGCAGATCTCATCTTCTACCTGAAAGTGCAAACGTTCAGATGGCTACCTATACAATACATAATATAAAATGTATATTATAAAATAATTTACTATCGTGGTTACCTCGACTTTCTTATGGAGAGGGACCTCCTGTTGTTTGATCAAGGGGATCAAGTTGTGAATCATACCCTTCAACCTTGAGACGTCATTCTGTAACTCTTGGATTTGTAACCTTGCCTGCTTGTTAAATGAATCAATAGTTTGTTCGTGTTTATTTATGATCTCATCAATTTCTGTACGGGTCTTTGACAACACATTATCTGCAATAGCACTTTCCTGTTCTACCATGCCGGCAAAGAGACCACGCTGATCATGAAGCGCTTTCTTCAGCTGGGCAACCTGTTCTTTTTCAACTCTTTTGGCAAAGTCAGAAAGCTCTTTCTCATATGCTTTTTGCAGCTGGTCACGGTGAAGCAATATGTCCTTATCAGCCTGATCTTGGAATACTCATTTTTAAAATCCTTCTGACGTTTTGTTGCCTTCTCCTCGATCTCTTGGAGGTACCTCATAACTTGATCCATGACACCTAGAAACTAACAAATTATAGATTAAATCATGTGGTAAAAAATTGAGTTTCAAGATCAGGCTTGTATTTCAGTTCTGTAATAGCAGCTCCAATAAATTTTGTTTTGCTGTCCTAAAATTGAGCTTCTTTGCCTCTAAATGGATGAATGGAAATGTAGTAATACAAGCAATAAAAAACATAAATTGTAGTAATACAAGCAATCAGAGTCACAAATATTCAGCAGTAATCAATTTCCACTTCCAAATCGATTACTAATTTGAAATAAAGTATACAGTACAATGTTCTACAGTGTATGGTTGAATTTTTTTTATTTGAGATGGATTCAACATGTGACTATCACTTGCTGATTGTGACATCTTTATCTTAATCGCACTGACCTTGAGTAGTGTCTATCTTCATTTGAAATCGATTACCACGAATTTTAACTATCTTCATTAGAATCGATTTGTACACAGGCAATTTAAATTAGACAGCTTTATTATACGGCAGATTGCTCACCTCGCAATGAAGGATGTGGTAGGGGTCTCATGGCCGGCAACGCCGTCGAAGCGTAGATCAGCGGCGGTGGCGCCGGGTCGTCCTGCGTACGCGTCGGCTATGGCGGCGCGCGGGCTAGGTCTAGGGCTCGTGGCGGCGCGGGTGCGGTGGGGGCGACCTTTATACGCGTCAGTGGCGGACTCGGCGTGCGGGTCCACTGCCAGGGGCGGCCTCGGCGTGCGGGTTTACTGCCAGGGGCTGCCTCGGCGTGCGGGAGGAGGGAGGTGGGGTGTGACGCGCGGATTGGCGCTGGGCTGAATCTGGGCCGCTCGGCTGCTGGAGTTGGGCTCTCATCCATTTTCCTCATGACCTAGCATCTCGCCGCCTACACGATCGGTGCCCCCCACCAAATCGCGTCCCCGCCGTCCATAATGAAGTGACTAGATATAAGGGGTAAGTTGTCAAAAAAAAAATGTGCGAGCAGCCCATCATCAAGCACCACTGGCAGCCCAGGCTGCGAGTGTGGAATCGATCGGGCAAGCCAATCAGCACCAGCACTGCAAGCAGCCCTCTGGCCGTACCACGGGCCGAGCTGAGGGCGCGGCATAGGGCGGCCCGCACAGATACGGGGAGAGACTGAGGCAGAAGCAAGGGACCGGGAAGAGTTCGAGTGAGTTCGGGGCGTCCCGGTCCCCTTCGCTTTTAAGCTGGTGCGGCGCGCGCTGGGCAGCCGATGTGGGACTAAACATCGCGGCGCGGCCGCGCGCGCGCGGCGTGAAGGCGGCTGACGCGATACTTGACGCGAACAACACGAACGCGAACTGACGCAACTCGATACTAGACGCGGCACCGGCGATCGAGCTATGCCCAGCCCTGCGCCACGGCTAGCCTGTGGTGCTCCATGGCGGCCTCATCCAGATTGCCGTTCTCGTCCTCACGCCGCTCTCGACGCCCTGGATGACGTGCGCCCTCAGCTGCCCCAGTGTGCCGAACCAGATCTGGTCCGGGCAGAACTGGCAGTAGTACCAGGGAATGCCGGCGTCGCGGCTCCACCTCCGCTTCACCTGGTACCTTGGGTCGTGCCTCAACCCCTCCTCGTCCGATGATGTAAAGTTGAAGTCCTCCTCGTCGACGTCGTCGTCGTCCTCCTCCTCCTCCACCACCACGGGGGCCACCACGGGGGCCTGCACGGGGGCCACCACAGTCTGCGCCGGGCGTTCCCCCTCCTCGCGGTGGTCAGGCCATGGCACCCATGGAGCCTCACGGTGGTCCGGCCATGGCGCCCGTGGAGCCTCGCGGTGGTCCGGCCATGGCGCCCATGGAGCCTCGCGGTGGTCCGGGCATTGCGCACATGGCGACGGCGGGCGCGCCAGGCGTGCCTGGCGACGGCGCAAGCGCCTTGAGAGGCGACGGCGGCTCCGCCGGCGGCCGCGAGCCTGCAAAGAAACGACCAAAATCAATCAAAATGCCGCATTTTCCCCAAATCGCCGATTGGACCCGAGAAGGAAGGCGTACCGAGTCGCCGCTGGAACCGATAGCAGGTGGCGGAGCAGGGCGACCTCGGGTGCGCCTGGAGGAGTCGCCGTGCTCGTAGGAGGCGCCGAGGATGAGGCGGTCGCGGTTGCCTGAAGGAGCCATCGAGGCAGCGGAACAGTGCCGGAGAAGACGAGGCGGACTGGAGTGAACAGGAGCTGGAGAGGGAGACATTTAAGGACCCCAGAGCCGTTTGGCCTTCGCTGACTAGCGGGCCCGCTAAGAAGGGGAGGAGACGCGTCCGGCGAAAGCTTTCTCCGGAAGCTTCCGTCATTTGCACGCGTGATAGATTCGCCAAGAGTCAATGACGGACGGGACCCGCTAATGGCGGGGACCAAAATAAGTGAGGGTATTCGCATGACCCGGTAGCTGATGTCCTGGCGGGCGCGCGTGCCCATCCCCTGCACGCACGATCGATTAGCTCTAGTCAATGACGAGTGGGTCACATGGTCCCGACGATTTTGAGGTCCCGCGCGTCATTGACTAGGGGTGAAACTCTACGCTGAAATCACGTTTCAGCAGGAAGCGCCCTCCACGCGATGCGCCTTCAGCCTGCGGAGGGAGGGGCGGACCCACATGGCAGTCGAAGCCTCCAGATGGGAGGGACGGAAGGGTCACTGGGCCTCTTTATGGCCCATCTCCCACGGCCCAGCCTTCAATAATTTGAATAATTTGAAACTTTTTTCAATAATTTGAAACTTCTACATATGAAAAAAATTATAAAAATTCCACCAAAATTAATGTACATTTGTGATGACATGATACACATGCACACCAATTTTCGTCCACAGATTCACTAAAACTCGCTCGAAATAAAAAAAGAGAAGAAATGAGAGGATTTTGCAATTGTTTTGTCGAATTTTATCTCGCGAAATCTATCGAATTTTTGGCTGAAATTTGGTTTGTGACTGTCCTATGTCAATACCAGCCTACATGATTTTTGGTTAATTTTTTGGAAAACAAACCCATCAAAGTGTGTTCAAATTGGACTAGTTCCTACTAAACACATGGAAGTTTGACCCAAGTAGAAGGAGAAGTGAACACTCTCCAATATTGAAACCTCGAAAAAAAATTTACAAAATTTATACGTGTACAGGTGACCATGCTCTCCATCTCCACAAGTTTGGATGGGCAGATCTATTTTCTTTCGCTTGTTACGAAATTGAAAAAATGAGTGAAATTTTGGTAAAACATTCTTTGCCGTTACAGTACATTTCATTCTGCTAAAGTTGACAATTCATGCGATATTTACACAGAGAATATCTTTATGAACAAGTAGGAAAAAGAAGTAGGTCATTTGAACTTCGTATGCGAAAGATTTACAAGTTTCAGTTTTGTAGTATGAATCAAAATAAGAAAACGTCTGTGGCGGATGAACTGGGGAAGAACAGCAGGACGCCGCCGCGAGCGCCACCTCTCCCACCGCGAGCGCCACCTCTCCTTCAAAACATTATTTTCCCATTTATAAAGTTACCGTTCTACCCTTTTCAAAAAATAAGAACTCCAAAAATGCAATTTTTGCCATGTCCTAATCCCCACTTTTGGTGGAGGAAAGTGGAGGAAATTTTTTCCTCCAAGGCCCACTCGTCATAGAGATAGATGGAGGTAATTTTTTCCTCCATCTGATTTCCTCCACTTTCCTCCTACCTTTCTGGCCCTCCGATCGGCCGCTCTCGGTCAACGTGAGCCACTCATATTGTTCTCTCGAAACGATGGGCCATCATATTGTTCGAAGCATGCCTGGCAATGAAGAAAACCCTGATTTTCCTACAACTCAGGTTTATTATCCCATTCTCCTTACTGCATCAAAATGATCAATTTGTTGTTCCCATAAACAGTTTTTGAAGCATCACATGATAAACATTGGTTCCACAACCCTGGAATTCTGACAACAGGGCAAGTATGTGGGTATCTTTTTCTGCTGGCTTCTTGGAAATGGGTGCCTCGTCGGATTCAACAGCATGCTGACTATGGAAGATTACTTTGTTTATGTCTTTCCTGTATGTATGCCGTATGCGCCACTATTCATTCAAGTACTCTGAAAACTCTGTTCATCATAGGTTTTAGAAGAGCCTGCTGAAGATAGAGAAATGATGTAGCTTCAACTACTTTGATGCTGTCTAAATGCAGGATTATCATCCAACAAGATTAATCACTCTTGCTTATCTACCTTTCGTCCTTTGCACAACTGCGTTATTTACATATCATGAGGCAAAGATAAACACCAGGGCACGCATCCTGGCGGGGTACACATTGTTCTTCTTGGGCTCTCTTGCTCTGATCATTGTAAGCATGACCTCTTCCCTAATTTTGCTCCTATGATTCTTTGTTCATGTCTGTATGTACCAAGAATCCAAGGTTGCATGAGCATCTGGTTGGTGTTTAGCTTGATGTTGCAACTTCAGGAAGAGGCGGCGCTGCAACCTTTGCTGGCGTGTGTACCATTTCTGCAGTATTTGGCATCGCAGACGGCCATGTCGAAGGGGCAATGGCTGGGGACCTGTCGTTGATGTGCCCAGAGTTCATTCAGGTGCCATATCTTGTGCTAGCAATTACAAGAATGTGTCTAATTACTAATCAATATTTTTGTCCAATTTGTTTGGATTTTCAGTCGTTTTGGGCTGGCCTAGCTGCATCAGGTGTAATAACTTCAGCACTAAGGCTTGTAACAAAAAAGGCTTTTGATCACTCTAGGGACGGCCTTCGCAAGGGAGCTAGTATGTTGTAACAATAAGAAGTATTTAGCCATATGGAGCTACGAGAAGTAATTATGCCTCTAAACTTTCTTATGTGTTTGATGCAGTGCTGTTCGCTTCAATATCATGCATTGTTTGTTCCGCTCAATCGAGCTGTAAACGCTTGTTTGCAGGGACCGGAGCAGAATGCTTTGGGGAACTTGCTCGTGCTATCACTCTTGGCAGGCATCACATTTGGAGATCTTCTTGATTGGCTTTGGCTCATTGGTAAGAGCAAGGATTATGGACACGCCGGCTGCCAGCGAAGAGGAACGCCAGGTCACTCACGTGGGAAGAGGTTTGATGGCGGGCCCCACTATTAGTTAATGACCTCTTTGCTTCAGCTGCACCTTTGAACGAATGGGAGTTCAGGCAGCGGTGGTGGTGGGCCCACCAGGACGCATGCGTCGGCAGGAGGCGGGCGTTTCACCTACCTTGCCAGGATACGGCGATACGGATATGGATACGCGATACGGCGACACCGCTATACGTCATTCTCTGAAAAACACCGATACGACGATACGACAATATATATTAAAAATAATAAATTTAGATATTGATATCCGTTTGGATTTTTATTACTCGTCTAGATGGCTCATTTTGCATGCTCCTTGGTTGATAGCTCCGGTGCAACTGTTGGTTCTGATGGGACCCATAAGTGAATTAGTAAAATAAAGAAATCAAGACAGGGCCTCATATGTGCTGTGCATTGCAGAGAGCAAGCAAAATCTCTGTTCTCTCCTTGTCCTCACCCAACTTTGCCCAAGCCTTATCCTCTTGCGATGGAGCTCTGCTCGGCTCCTCACCGGCAGCTGCGACAAGGATGCCGGCCTCCTCTCCCTGCAGCTTCTGGAGGCAGCGTCGCCGACCTCCCCTTCCTCCATCCTCGTTCGTGTTCTCTCTCTCTCTCCCCCAAGCTGCGGCTGGCTCCCCACGTGGCCTTCCCCAGCCATAGTTCTCACCGTCCCAGGCCGTCTCTTCCTCGCAGCTCGCCCCCACGTCGCTGCCCCCGGCCGCAGGTCGTTCGCAAGCCACGTATCGGGGAGGTGTCTCTGCGTGTCGGAGAAGTATCCCAATTTTTCGAATTAACTGAAAAAACGAAAAACAGAGGATACGTACGGGACACGTATCCCGGCGTATCTGACAAGTACCCGTATCCGGAACCGTATCTGATACCGGTACGCCGGTTTGCCGCCGTATCCGAGTTTCGTAGCGTTTCACCACTCGCCCCCTTTAATCTCTCTCTTCGTTTCTCTCTCTCCCACGTCAGATTTTGATGAGGTGTCATTGCATTTAGCCGGCTGACTCACTCCCATTATACTTGCTCTAAAGGGCGGTGACTGGTGACCATCTATTGACATTTATGTGTGACAAGCTTAATCCACAATTATGTATACAAACATAGCTTTATATTACTATGCCAAAATATTGGAACTATCTTGCACAACAGCAACCAGACAGTTTTAAGGCGGTTGCCATTCAGCTGTTATCTACATACCGTGTACTGTGTTGCAACGATGGAAATTTTGCTTCAAGGAAGAGATGAACCTGGTGGTCTTGAAGGCCAATGCCAGTGTCAAGCAACTGTTAGTAGATTGGCTATGTAATATAAACTAATAAACTCTTAGTAGGATTTTTTTTTTGGGCCTAGGGCCTTGTACCCTGTACATATTCTTTTACAAAAATTAATAGAAAAAGAAGTAGGGGGCTCCCCTGCTGTTGGCTTCAAAAAAACATAGTAAAGTGTTTGGCTTACTTGAAGGTTGATATTTTTCTTTTTCTTTTATTTGAGATGGAAAGTTGAAAGTTCAAATATTAGTCAACCAGTAAGCTCACTATTTGAATGTCTGAGATTGACCAAATGACCAGGATGTGAGTAGTAGCAGTGCGCCTTTGTTTACTTCAGCTCCTCAGCTCCTCACCGGTCCCCCTCCTCTCCCCTAGTCCTGTTTGCCTTTCTGGCTGCGCGGCGCCGCCACCCAACGCAGCCGTGCGGCACCGTGTGCAGGGATCGCCGAGTGCTTGATGCAGCTGACGGTGCTCCTCTCTCTCTCCCTGCTCCCTGGTCTCTTCGGCTGGCCGCCTGCGCGGCACACGTGCGAGCGCGCGCAGGTGGGGCGCGGTATGCTCCGGCCCCGGAATCCCTTCCAGGTCCGGCAGCATCCTCTCCTTTTTCTTGCCTAATTTGCAGTTTTGCTTCGTCCAGTGCATGCCTGTAGAAGCTCAATAGTCTATAATTTGAAGCTCAAAAATGGAAGCATCAAAATCGATGCTGTGGAATCTACGCAAGACCACCTGAATCAGGACGGCTGCAGCCTACACTAACATGCCATGCCAGAAAGGCCAGCGGAACCTGGGGGTGTCGTTGCGTGGGGTATAAAATTTAGAGGGAAGAATTTTGTCATTTAAGAGTATTAAATAAAGTTTAATTACAAACCTAACTGGAGAACCCCTGGTCTAAATCGCGAGACGAATCTAACGAGGGTAGGTAAGCCGTGATTGGATGCTGGTTACTGTAGTATTACTGTAGCATCACTATAACAAAATATAGATTAATTAGGCTTGTTAGATTCGTCTCATAAAGATATACCTATCTGTAAAAAGGTTTTGTTATTAAATTTTATTTAGTACTCTTAAATAATAAGATTCTCTTTGATGTGACAGGTCTAAATGCTAAATGCTAAAGCAACGAACACCTCCAAGAAAGTCGCAAGGGAAGAAAAGAAGAGAATGAGCTCAGGGACGCCTCAGCAAAAAGAAATGCAGATAACTTACTACCTCTTCTTGTTTGGTACAGCTGCTAGAAACAGCCAGCCAACCACCTCTTCTTGTTGAACTGAACTGGTCATGTTGGGTCATTCGTTTCATCACAAAAAGATATTTTCCTTTCCTGGCTCAGCTCACGTGATCCGGCTGTGATGTTCACGCCTGAGCAAGGTTTGCAAAATCGAAAAAATCGGAAAAATCGAAATCGACAAAATCGGACCGGTTATCGACGAAATCGAGCGATAACCGATTATGCTACAGTACATAGGTTCGATTTTTACTGAAAATCGAGCATTCGACGAAACCGAGCCGGACCGATAAGTCCGATTATCGCGATAACCGACCGATTTTCAACGATTTTGCAAACCTTGCGCCTGAGCCCATGGTACATATAATATTCCCGTGTGATATTTCAGGCATATGGAGAACGACTTCTTAGAGAAAATTTTCGTAGAGAGCGACCTTTTTTTATTTCTGCTCTAGTAGTACTTTCGCCCTCTTCTTTTGTTTGTTGTCATCGGTGTCTCCTTTTGGGCGTTTTTTTTTCTTGTACTCATTTCTTACCCCTTCTTCTTGTGCTAGATGGCCGCCTCTTCGTCTTACAGCGCAATCCCGGTAAGTACTCTAGCTTCATAAATTACGCTGATTATTCTCTTGTGGATCGAGTGCAATCAGATTGACTTACCACAATTTCTGCTGCTTGTTTTCTTGATCTGTAGGGTGAACGAAGTATGGAATATGATGACGAAGAAGTAGGTATAACTCAGGTATTACTTCCTTTACCGTAGAGATGCTTGTAGTATCTTCACGAAACTATTGGTGTCTGAAGCACTGCAGTTCTTAGGGAAAGTATTGGGGCATTTTTATCTGCTGGCTTCTCGGAAATGGATGTCTCTTTGGGTTCAATGGGATGCTTACAACTGAAGATTACTATGTGTTCCTCTTCCCGGTATGAATGTCTGTATGATTTCTATTTCCATCAATTCTCCATGTACCTGAGCTTACTGGCACAAAAATATGTGTAGCCTTGCTGATTTGATGCCTTCGGAATGCAGAACTACCATCCAACTAGAATTATTACTCTAACCTATCAGCCTTTTGTTCTTGCTACAACCGCCATTTTTACGTATCACGAGGCAAAGGTCAACACTAGGGCGCGCAATTTGGCAGGATACATTTTATTCTTCCTCAGCTCATTTGGGGTTATCATTGTAAGCTTATATGATTACCGCGCCTATCGGCACAGATGTGTTCCACAATACTCTGAAACCAAACTTCACTATTTGTTTTTGTCTGTGGTAGCTGGATATTTTGTCTTCAGGAAGCGGTGGAATTGCCCCGTTCATTGGTGTTTGTATCATTGCCGCTACTTTTGGCATAGCAGACGGTCATGTTCAAGGTGGTATGACTGGTGATTTGTCTCTAATGTGCCCAGAATTCGTCCAGGTGCCATTTTATATAACAATATCAAAAGTGACAAGTAAATTAGTAGAAGCATTCAGTTAAAATTTACCTAACACATACATATTTTTGTACGTTCGGATTGGATTTTCAGTCCTTCTTTGCTGGCTTGGCTGCTTCAGGTGCAATAACATCGGCATTGAGATTCTTCACAAAAGCGGTTTTTGAGAACTCCAGAGATGGCCTTCGGAAAGGAGCTAGTATGTGCAATAATCAGAGCTACATTTTTGTTTGTGAAACCTGCCATTACTGATACAAACATATGAACTACTTAACTGATGGCAGTGTTGTTCTCTTCGATCTCATGCTTCTTTGAGCTGCTATGTGTTCTACTCTATGCTTTTGTATTTCCAAAGTTGCCAATTGTGAAATTCTACCGTTCAAAAGCTGCCTTTGAGGGCTCTCTGACAGTCACCTCTGACCTTGCTGCTGGAGGCATCAAAAGTCACTCAGTCCCATTGGTATGCACTTGAGCGACAAAAAATTCTCAGTGGTTAAGCAATAATTTCACATTGCTGAATTTCTGATGGATGGGTCAGGTTGAAGAAAGTCCTGCGCACGCTGAACGGTTAAGCAACAAGGAGCTGCTACATCAGAACATGGACTATGCTGCGGACCTGTTCCTGATCTATATCCTGACACTGTCGATTTTCCCAGGGTTTTTGGCTGAAGACACTGGATCGCACAGCTTGGGTTCTTGGTAAAAACATGCCGTAATCTATCCAGTTAAATATGTTCACTTGCAGATCACTGCAAAAGTACATATGATCCAGTTGAATGATTACTGCTCAACTATTTTACAATGCAGGTACGTGCTTGTCTTGATTGCGAGCTTTAATGTCTCGGACCTGATTGGAAGGTACCTTCCTCTGATTGAGAAAATCAAGCTAACATCCAGGAAGGGGCTACAAATCGCAGTCATTTCAAGGTTCCTGTTAATCCCTGCATTCTATTACACTGCGAAGTATGGCGATCAGGGCTGGATGATCATGTTAACGTCATTTCTTGGACTGAGCAATGGACATCTCACTGTCTGCGTCCTCACGGAGGCCCCTAAAGGTTACAAGGTTGGTGTATAATTTGGAATGGCCACTGCTGTCTTGTTTCCAGCAGGGTTTGCTTATGCATATGGCTTTGTTGTGCAGGGACCAGAACAAAATGCTTTGGGGAACCTTCTGGTGCTTTTCCTCTTGGCAGGCATTTTCTGTGGTGCTGTTTCTGATTGGTTGTGGCTCATAGGCAAAGGATGGTGACAGAACTTTTTTTCCCCCGGGTGTGTATCTATGTAATCGAGCAGATCATGGACCAGTTACCTTGTTTTATTAGTTGAGTGACAGAAAATTAAGCTCATTTTATTCACTAAAAATATAAATATCAGTGATCTGATACACATTATAGTTGTTGTCACACTGTTGAGAATAAAGGCGGAAAAAAATTGTAGGGCTGTCCTACAATTTCGCACTGTCTATTTTTATTTATTTTTTTGAGGGAATTTTACACTGTCTAATGGGGTTTATCAAATATTTTGCCCATGTGTTGGACCTAGAGTGGGCTTGATCCAGCTAAAGTGCAGTTGGGTCTAGGATAGCCTTTTGGTCAGCAGGCCGAGAACCTGGTGTGATTATAGCCCATGTGCAGCCCACCTTTACGGATCCAGCTACCTCGTCAGTCTCCGCTTCCATCCCCTTGCTCGTCTCCGGCGGCGGCGCAGGCGTCGTCGTTACAGCCGAAGAGCTCATCTGGGGGATGGGATTGAAAAAAAATGCTCGCGGCGCCGCCTCCCCCTCCCCACCGTCAGCGGCAGTGGCGCGGCCACACCTTGTGCACGAAAGCGTTGGCACAAATGGGGCTTGCTTCTGGCCGTGAGGATTGGAAAGATTCGTCTTCTCGCGGCTGTTGTATAAGAGCATCTCCAGCGAGAGCATGTAAACTGAGCCCTAAAAAAAATATTTAGGGGCTGGCTTGTAAAATAAGGACTCAATTTTTTCAGTCCAACTCCAGCAGCAGGCTTCAAATCAAGCCCTCAATTTCAATCTCACATACGGGTCCCGCTTGTCATCGGCTAGCCCCTCAATCTTATCCTCTCCAGCAACGGAGCAAGGCAAGCACAGGCAGCAACACCAAGCTCGGCCATGGCGGCGCGCGTTGCTGGTTGGGGCGAGGCGCCGCGCGGCGGGTCGAGAAGTGGCGTAGCGCGGTACGACGGAGCGCGAGCGAGGCGCGGCGAGGAGGGCAGCTGCGTTGCCGGAGGCGGGCAAGGCGAGCGCGCGGCAGGTCCAGGAGGGGCGTAGCGCGGCAACGCGGAGCCGAGCTCGTTGCGCGGAAGGTGAGCGCGGCGCGCAGGGCGCCATGGCATCGCGCTACCGGGGCGAGGCGCTGTGGAGGGCAGGAGCGTCGGGCAAGGGCGAGGCGCTGCGAGGCGCCGTCGCTCCGGCCGAGGGAAGAGTGGGCCTGGGGGAAGGGCGTCGCGAGGACCGGGGACCGCGGCGCTGCAGGCGGCGAAGTCGCGCCGTGGCGAGAGCGCAGGGCGGCGAAGTCGCGCTCGAGCTGCTTGGTCTTCCACCGGGCGCGGCGGTTCTGGAACCAGACGGCGACCTGGCGCGGCTGCAGGCCGAGGTCGCGGGCGATGCGGGACTTGCGGTCCGGGTCCAGCTTGTTGTCCGTCTCGAAGCACTGCTCCAGCGCGCGCACCTGCTCCATCTCCAGACGCCGCTTCTTCTCGCCCAGCCCGCATGACGACGGCGCCGCTCGCCCGCCGGCAAGCTCGTCCTCGTCCTCATCGACATCATCCATCTCTGCCTCGTCGGAGTTGGCGATGCAGTCGGTGGCCGGCCAGGCCGAACGCAGCAGCTTGAGCAGGTGCTGCGCCTTGCGTTTGGCTCGCTCGGAGCACCCGCCCTGCACCATGAGCAGCAGCTGGCTCATGGCGCCGGCGCGGACGGCCTCCACCTGCAGCGCCTCGGACCCGCCGACGACGGCCACCAGCGCCCCCGCCGCGTGCTCCGCCGCTCATCCCGACATGGCGCGCACCAGCGCCCGCACGGCCGCGGACCCGCCGCCGGCGCCGGCCACCACAGCGTCGCGCCCTCCCTCGGCCCGGCACAGGCGCTCCACGGCGGCCAGCGCACGCTCGGGCTCCCCGGCGCCGCCCTCCGCCACGCGCCTGGCCAGCGCGGACGCGGCCCCCGCAGCCACCGCGCGGGCGCGGTTGTCCTTGGCGAGGCAGAGCGCGAAGAGCGCCCGGATCCCGATGCGGACGGCGCGTCGACGGCGCAGGTGAGATGGCGGCGGTGGCGTGCGGGAGGAGGAGGGAGAAGAGAGAAAAAGGAAAAAGAAGAGGAAAAAAAGGAAAATGAAAAAAAAAAATGGTGGGACCCACGGATGAGGGGGGAGATTGGAGGACCCTGGGAATAAGTGTCAGGAGATGGAGTTTGAGAGGGCATGCAAAATGAGGGCCCAAATAGGGTCTCTGCTGGAGTTGTTTTTTTTGACTCAAGACCTTAAATAATAGAGTAGGAGCTTGAATAAAGTCCTTGCTGGAGTTACTCTAAGAGCAACTCCAGCAATAGACCTTAAAATTAAGCCTTTACTTTCATTTTCCAAGCCAACATGCAAAAATAAGGGCTCAAAATTTAACTTCAACTCCAGCAATAAGTGGTTCAAGCCCCTATTTTGTGAAAGAAAAACAGTGGGACCCACAAATGAGAGGGAGGATTGGAAGACCCTAGGAATGAGGGCTTGGAGGTGGAATTTGAGGGGGCATGCAAAATGAGAGCCCAAGTAGGGTCCCTGCTGGAGTTGATTTTTTAACCAAAGATCCTAAATAATAGAGTAGGGGCTTGAATAGGGTCCTTGCTGGAGTTGCTCTAAGGTAACAATACTACTAGTTGTTTTCCTCTTCATGGCCAAGACGCACTCAGACGCTACTCGTTTTTATGACATCAACTTGAGAGCTCATAGGCAGTAGTATATTGTTACATGCCATGTGTTTTCTCGTGTCCAGGATCCGGAGCAGACCTGGCCATGTGTTTAGAACATCGATCTTACAGCTGCGCAGCAAGTGGTTCTGTATTCCAGCTGCAGAATTGCAGTAGCCCTGTTTCTTCAGCTGAGAATCCATCCGCTATGTTGCAACTTGTGCTTGTGGAGGTGGCAGTTACAAGAACCATTACGGCATGGACTCTAAGCATGGCGGCAGCTTTGTCCTGACCTCTTAGGATTACGCGCAATTCAACCAATGCTGTGTCAGTGCGTCACTGTCATCCCGGCAAGATGGGATATGCAATCGAACATGGGAGCTGAGTATGTACTAATGTGAAAGCAAGAGCTGCCTTGCATCGATACAACGAAATGTATGTTGTTTATTCCCAGGCCTGAGACTTAAAAGGTTAAAATACTTCAAGTGGCCATATTGCGAGCCTGTGTACTTGTTTGTTATCCCCAAGTTTCCTTTCTCGGCGTCATGTGGATGTGATCGCATCTGCTGGAGTCAACGCATGGCGTTAGCATCTGTATAATACTTAAATGTGACGGCCTAGATTGATGAGAGTATTTTCTGTTGGTTCAGCTAACTTCACGTGAGTCTTCCTCTGATTGCATCCTTCCCTTCCTTGTCATTTCCCTATTCTTCTTCTCCTCATAGTAGAGTACCATCCCAGCAAGTGCTTGCTCGTTGTTCTTAATGCTCAAGCTTGTGCGTATACAGCATACCATTTGCCATCTTTTCTCTCGATGCTTGTTTTGTTGATCTGTAGGGCCATCATCAAAAGTGAGCTACAAAACAGTGATCTGTAGGGCCATCAAAACTACAAAGCATGACATACGAGAAAGAGGACTTCAATGGTGCTTCAAGTCAGGTATGTGTTATCACTTCTCAGTGACATGATTCTTGTATCCCTTCACTCAATAATTGTTGGTTTCTACAACAATGGTAAACTTATCACAGGGGAAACGTTTGGGTATTTTCATCTGCTGGCTTCTGGGGAATGGATGCCTCTTTGGGTTCAATAGCATGCTTACAATTGAAGATTACTACACTTACCTCTTCCCAGTATGTATTACGTTCATTTTTATTGTTCTCTACTTAATTCTCCGATTATCCCAAGAATATTAATAGCAAAAAGAGATTCTCTTTAACAGACATCATGCTTTCTAAATGCAGAAGTACCATCCAACAAGGATTGTTACTTTGACCTATCAGCCCTTTGTTCTCGCCACAACTGCCATATTCACATATCATGAGGCAAAAATTAACACTAGGCTCCGCAATTTGGCCGGTTACTTACTGTTCTTCTTGAGCTCATTTGCGGCCATCATTGTAAGTTTAACTAGTAGCATTGACTCAATTGTTTTTTTCTAAATAACTGATCCCCATTACCAAGTGTCACTGATGGGTTCTCAAACATTGCAGTTGGATGTTGCAACTTCAGGAAAAGGTGGAATTGCACCCTTTATTGGTATATGTATCATTGCCGCTGTTTTTGGTGTTGCTGATGGTCATGTTCAAGGTGGGATGACTGGAGATCTTTCTCTAATGTGCCCAGAGTTCATCCAGGTATGATTGCTCAAGAATCTTTCCTATTGGAAACAGTCAAGTTAAACATTTTGATTTTGACCTGCAAATGTAGCACACAGGTTTAACTGTTTTGTTCGCAGTCCTTCTTTGCTGGATTAGCTGCATCAGGAGCAATAACCTCCACATTGAGGTTTGTGACAAAAGCAGCTTTTGAAAATTCACAAGATGGACTACGCAAAGGAGCTAGTATGTCAAGATAAATACAAATAATTTTTATGCATCCTTTTGTCCATCTGGTATATTCACCTGCAATATTTTAATTCATGCAGTGCTCTTCTCATCACTATCGTGCTTCTTTGAGCTGCTATGTGTTCTGCTTTATGCATTTGTCTTCCCCAAGTTGCCAATTGTGAAGTTTTATCGTTCAAAGGCAGCTTCGGAGGGATCTTTGACAGTGGCTGCTGATCTTGCTGCCGGCGGCATCCAAAATCGTGCAAATCCATCGGTATCTATTTTAACCTGCAGCAAGTGTTGTATAATCATGTATATCTGTTGAAACTAAACTTTAACACATTTTTTCAGTCGGAAGAAGACCCTTTAAGCGTCGACCGTTTGAGCACCAAGCAACTGTTACTTCAGAACATAGACTATGCAGTGGACTTGTTTCTGATCTATATATTGACATTGTCAATTTTCCCAGGGTTTTTAGCTGAAGATACCGGATCACACAGCTTGGGATCTTGGTACTTTATACTATCCTAACTTCTCTTCCTGACTGCCTATTGATAGAACCTGAAAGTTTACCTTGTTTGCAAACAACAAAAGGTTTGACTCATACAATGACACGTCACTATGCAGGTATGCACTTGTCTTGATTGCGAGCTATAATGTATGGGATCTGATCGGAAGATACGTACCGCTAATCAAACAAATTAAGTTGAAATCTCGAAAGGGACTTCTCCTTGCTGTTGTTTCACGGCTATTGCTCATTCCAGCGTTCTACTATACTGCAAAATATGGTGATCAGGGTTGGATGATCATGCTAACATCATTTCTTGGTTTGAGCAATGGGTATCTCACCGTGTGTGTCCTCACTGAGGCACCCAAAGGGTACAAGGTTGGTGCATGAATGCTTTAACGCATCACTGTTGCATTTTACATCATCTGATCGAGTGATGTACATGATTGTGCATGCAGGGACCTGAACAAAATGCTTTGGGCAACTTGCTTGTGCTGTCCCTCTTGGGTGGCATATTCAGTGGGGCTGTTTTTGACTGGCTGTGGCTCATAGGCAAAGGTTGGTGATCTCAAGTAACATGTTCTTGTCGTCGCTGTGGTTGCAATCTAGCACAAACTCCACTTGGATCATTGGATCATCATCTGCTGAAGAATCCCGTCCATCCTTGCTACATTTATCGCAATTCTTGCTCAGGTTACTCTTCCAGCTGCTTCGAGAGAAAAATGGAAGGGAACCGTACTATTATGGGTTATGATGTAGTACTTGTGTACCAATTTGTATATATTTTTCTAGTTCCGTCCTGCAAAAGTTTGAGATATTAAACAAATGAAAAGGATTGGTTTGAAATATATTCGTCTTTTGGTGAGAAAGCTTGCTGCCCATTAAAGAACGGTGCAGTTTGTCAGCATCGTTCATTTCAGGAATCTGCCACTTAAGGTATCCTGTACAGTCATGCAGACGACAGGTTGTCAGCATCGTTCATTTCAGGAATCTTGGATTAGCTGTTGGTACAAGCAAATACCAGTCATTTAATCGACAGGGACCAGATGCCTAACGCTTTAAACAGGGGTTGAGCCCCGGGCAAAACAATAGTTGCTTTTCTTTTAAGAATACGAACATCACATTCACAGGTTCACAGCGTTTGACTTACAAAAAGAGTGGAGGAAAAGTTGCGACTTTGGAAGCAACTGATGACAGAAACTGGGCAAAATTAGTCCGAAGTGGCAGACAAAAATACGAAGAGGAGAAACCTAGTCGTGCAAAGAACAAATTTATCTACTAGTGGCAGCTTGAAAAGCTAGCAACTTGGTGGGAATCAATCAATCCAAGTTTTTCCCATCATGAGAGAGACTTGTGGCTGAGGATGACATTTAGCGGATTCTATCACAAATCTGATCAAATCGAGTAGGTCCTTTGTTGCCATTTGACGATTATTTTATTTTATTATACCTTTTATAAAAGGAGTTTTTTTTTCGTGTTAGACATAGTAAGACGCCATCGCTGGTAAACTTAAGGCGTGTTCGGCGTTTTAGAGGCTAAAATTTAGAGGGGTCTAAACATAAAGAATTTTGTCTTAAATAAACTTTAATTACAAAACTAACTGCAGAACCCCCCCTCTAAATCGCGAGACGAATTTAATGAGGGTAGTTAAGTCGTGTTTAGGCGATATTTACTGTAGCATTACTGTAGCAAAACATAGATTAATTAGGCTCATTAGATTCGTCTCGTAAAGATGTACCCATCTGTAAAAAGGTTTTGTCATTAAACTTTATTTAATACTCCTAAATAATAAGATTCTCTTTAGAGCTAAATTTTAGAGAGGTCTAAACAGGTGCACCGAACGCGCCCTTAGCTTGTCATTCTCTGGCCTATGAACAGAGATACTCATCGCAAATAAAATAAATATAAAATAAAAATATGAACTGAGATACTGCTAGGAGATAAGACAAATAGACCCCTTTTGAATTGCAACGGCAGGTCCCCTGGATCATGTCAGTCCCTGATAGGGTTGTTCGGTTTTAGATTCGGTGAAGCAACGTGTTTTTGTATAGGATGGTTTAAATACGTTAGTTAACACGACGGTGATTTAATTTTCCTGGACACTGATAAACACGGAAATATCTTACGCAACACCAGAGTTGAATAATGTTTTTTCTGCAATTTGACGCCGTGGGGACGGTGTGAACGCCGTCCGGGATTTTCCAATCCATTATCCGGGTCGTTGCCGCCGTCTGCCGAATAATTGCGCGCTCATCCTAGCGCGCACACACGATATACACGTCGGCGCCATCGGCTCCAAAAAGATTCTGCCCAAGAGGAGTCAAAGAAAGCTTGGAGATTCCGGCTGCATTCGCGGGTAAATCTCAACTGCTATATATACACAGTCAGATACCGCACGCTTAGCGGCGTCGTACTCTAGGTGGTTGCCCTCCTCCCGCTTTCCCCGGACTCCTCCGCCGCGTGCCTTGCTGCTGCTCTTCTTGAGTCCGCCGCCGCCGCCGCCTCGGCGCACGCTGAGACGGATTGCGCCGGCCGGTGAGTGTTCTTTTCTTCCTCCCGTCTCCAGTTCTCTTGTTCTCTGGTTCTGGTGATGGCTTGATAAGAGAATCGATCTTGATGGTCGCCTATGGCCAATCCGTGCGTTCCTGACGTTCGTGCCGGCGTTCATCTGTCCCCTGATTCGAATCTCATCTTGGCTCCAATGGCGTGCTTCCTTTTTACCATGTTTTTGGCGAATTTTTCGGGGCTCGTGCGTCTGCGAAGAGGCCGATCTTCTCTGCTGTTTAGTATTACAAGTTCGCAGTTTGCGAGATGGTGCTTATCCTGCAGAGTTGTGACACGTGCGTTGTTCTTGAACTGCGAATCGGAATGGTTGTTAGGATTGGCCTTCTATTTCTTTAGGTTTTGGTCTCTAGCTTCAGAGTACTGTACCAGTATGGAGTAAAGAATAGCTGGTGTCCTACGTCTGAAACGTCTATTTTTTCAACGTCACAAGCCCGTGGCGTGGGCGTGGACTCCTTTTTTTGTTGAGGCACAAGAGTTGTGGACTAGTAGTTCTGTCTCTACATGCCATGGATGTGACAAAATTGGGCATTAAGAATTTTTATCGGGAATTAATATTTAGTACTGTCAGGCTTGTGCCTTGTGCGGTGGCAGACAGACTCTTCAACTGCAATTTTGCCAGCTCTTTTTTTCTAGACTATCCTAATATCTGAATATTGTTGCATCATTCTTGGCAGTTTGCCCATGATACAATTTTCGTTTTGCTAGGCGCTGGTGAAGTTGACTATCATGATAACTGATGAGGTGGCTGGTGCAGAGGCACCTCAAGTTAAGGTGCCTTCACTTCTTTGCTTGAGTTCTTTTCGAAGTTGCTTTCCTTATCAATTATGTAAGTAATTGGATTGATGTATACTAATAAAATGCTGTGGTTGATTGTGAATTGACAGGGGAAGTTCATTGGTATATTCCTCTGCTGGATTTTGGGAAATGGAAGCCTTTTCGCGTGGAACAGTATGCTCACCATTGAAGATTACTATGTCACTCTATTCCCGGTACGTGCTTTTTTGCGAATCGCAATTGATAGTTGGAATGAATTACGTATCCATAAGGGTGTAGCAGCAAGTACGCACTTGAAATTATGGGGTTAAAAAGCATCCTTGATTTATCTTGAGTCTTGGATACGACGAATGACTGGAATCCAAGATTTTCTTCTAGATTCAATAATCATTCTATCATTCCAATGCAATACATGTTAATCACTTGTTCAGCCCAGTTTTCTCATTTCGATGCATTTTTTTATGGTAATTGAGAAGCTAGGAATGATCTTTACTTTGCATCAATTGTTTGATTCGTATATTCAGATGTTATCAAATGTGTAATGATTCATAGCATGCTCTATTAATTGCAGGATTACCACTCCCCAAGAATCCTCACACTAGCTTACCAGCCTTTTGCCTTTGGAATAACCTTGATCATGACATACTATGAAGCAAAGATGAACACAAGGCGAAGAAATCTAGCTGGATTTTCCCTTTTCTTCATTGGTTCTTTTGCATTGATAATCGTAAGGATACTTCCCTTTCACAAATAATGTGTAGAATATTAGATTAAATTATACATCTCTATATGTCAGCTCATGTAATCATCTTTGTTGTTCTAGCTGGATCTTGCTACTAAAGGTCGGGGTGGACTTGGAGTCTTCATTGGTGTATGCATAATCAGTGCTATTTTTGGGACGGCTGATGCCAATTGTCAAGGTGCATTGGTTGGCGATCTTTCCTTGATGTGCCCAGAGTTCATTCAGGTAACATCTCACATTTTCTGTTTTCAACCATTTGTAGTGGCTGTGGTAATCTTTTTAGGTATCAGAGACCATATCTTATTTGTATCATACTTTGAGTTTTCAGTCGTTCCTGGCGGGTTTGGCTGCATCTGGAATTCTAACATCAGCTCTGAGATTAGTCACTAAAGCAGCTTTTGAAAACACAAAGGATGGTCTTCGCATTGGAGCTAGTGAGTCCTAACTTTATCAGACACTTGCAGATTTAGTAATGTACCTTTTGGTTTTAAAAATTAGAAAATATGAATATAAAGAAAAGGAGGGAAGGCACAAGGGATGCTCGATGGCATGAGGCCACTACTTTTTAGTCATGAATCATACTTAGTTGTATTTCTGTTCGCTGAGTTATTTACCAAATAGGATTTGAATCCACTGATCTCATTAGCAAGCAAACTACAAAGAAAGTATCTGTTCTGTTCATAGCTCTTACAGTCTTACTTCCTTTGATGTCAGACACTGTTCCAATCTCTACACAGTCGATATAAATCATGATCTATCTGTTAAATAATCCATCTTTCTTTACTTCTTGCAGTCCTATTCTTCTCAATAACATGCTTGTTCGAACTTCTGTGCCTCCTGCTGTACGCGCTCGTCTTCCCCAAACTACCCATCGTGAAGTACTACCGGGCGAAGGCTGCTGCTGAAGGGAGCAAGACTGTCGCCAGCGACCTCGCTGCTGCAGGACTCAGCACAGACCAGCAAGGACAGGTATGCACACTCCTGCCGATACCAAATGGCTCTTCATATCCTGCAGCACTGTTTGCTTCTGATCTGATGTATGGGGAAAAATGTCTCGTGCAGATCGAGGAGGATCCTCAGAAACAGAAGCGTTTGACCACCAAAGAGCTGCTGATGGAGAACATCGACTACGCGGTCGACATCTACCTGATATACGTCCTGACCCTGTCCATCTTCCCTGGGTTTTTGTCTGAAGACACTGGATCACACAGCCTGGGGTCATGGTAATGTTTCTCTTCTCCCTGTCTTGCTTGCTTCTAACAAGCACATTCGTCGAGATGCAGACATTCAGTATATTTCAGTTTTAGTACCAAGCACAAGCAGAGTACCTGAAGAACGAAATGCAGAGATACTATGTTCTGACGAGAAGTTGTGCAGGTACCCGCTGGTGCTGATCGCGATGTACAACGCGTGGGACCTGATCGGGCGGTACGTGCCGCTGATCGAGTGCGTGAAGATGACCTCCCGCAAGGGCCTGACGGTGTCGATCCTGGCGCGGTTCCTGCTGGTGCCGGCCTTCTACTTCACGGCCAAGTACGGCGACCAGGGGTACATGATCCTGCTCACCTCCTTCCTGGGCCTCAGCAACGGCTACCTGACTGTGTGCGTGCTCATGGACGCGCCCAAGGGGTACAAGGGCCCCGAGCAGAACGCGCTCGGGAACGTGCTCGTCGTCTGCCTCCTCGGCGGCATCTTCTCCGGCGTCGTGCTCGACTGGCTCTGGCTCATCGGCAAGGGATGGTGATCCGGTTCGGTCTGCACACGCGGGAATGGATGGATGGAGTAGGTCTTAGAGCTCTCTGTGTTTTTTTTTTTCTTTTCACGCTCTTTTCCTTTTTTGTAAACGAAACTACGAAAGGTCTTAGAGCTCTTGTTTGGGACATGGAATTTTTTTTTTCACAAGTGTGAGTAGATAACCACGAACAAAGAACAACTGTAATTTGGCTCCATTCGATCATCTGTTACAAGAAATAATTTCATTTTGTGTCCCGCTTTTGAATATTGGACTTGATTGAAAGCACGTTTGTGTCGTTATCACTACGCCGGTGCCTGTAGTTCGTCCGGCAAAGACTGGAGCAGGGTCAAGTAAACCAACCCCCAACAAAGTCCGGCTGAACCCAACGAGATGAAGTTTGTTACACGAATTTGGAGGTTGCTGGGACTCTGTACAGGAATCTATGAACTTCTCTTCTTCCCGATGAACTTATTGCTTCTGTACACGGGCTCATCGGCAAGGGATGGTGATGCGGTTCCTTCTCCACGCGCGGGAATGGATTGATGGAGTAGGTCTTATAGCTCTCTGTGTTTTTTTTTTTTTTGCTCTTTTCTTTTTTTTGGAAACGAAACTACGAAAGGTCTTAGAGCTCTGGTTTGGAACATTGAATCTTTTTTCACACGTTGCGTAGATAACCACGAACAATGAACAACTGTAATTTGGCTCCATTCGAAATCAACTGTTAAAAGAAATAATTTCCTTTTGCTTCCCGCTTTCGAATTTTGAACTTGGCTGAAAGCATATTTGTGTCATTATCGCTGCGCCAGTGCTTGTAGCTCGTCCGGCAAAGACTGAAGCAGAGTCAGGTAAACCAACCCACAACAAGTCCGGCTGAACCCAACGAGATGAAGTTGACATATGAACTTCTCTCTTCTTCCCGATGAACTTTTTGCTTCCATCGAAGTTTTATCGTTTATGTAGCTCGTGGATTTAAGCAATTCGTATAAATCCTTTGGAAGCAAGCGCACAAGCACAACAACGGACATTCATCATTTTTGTGGGCTCAGTGCCTCCGTGCTGAGCGACCTGAATTGTGGCTATATGCCACAGCCCATGCCACACGGGCCAGCAATTGGTTCCCCCACTCGGGGGCCATTTCTTTGCGGGCCAACTTGGCCATTTCGCTCCTGCTCGGCCCGGGTCCTGGGCGGTGTTCGATGTGCCGTGTGCGATACAGCTGAGCCGACCGACCGAAAGATGGCCGCACCGCACTATGCCCACCGTCTCATCTCTTCAGTCATCGGCGGCACGACGGCACCGCCCTGTCGGACCGTACCTGGTTCAGCGGCTCAACTAGCAGGGTTCGCTTTTGCTTTGCCGCGTCGGATCGAAAGGTGCGAGTTGCCTTCCTCTTCCCAATGCCTCCGCTTTCTCGGGGGCGAGCCGAGCGCTCGGAACTCGTCCCGTTTCTTTCGCGCGCGCTCTGGGAAAGAAGAGGACAGCGAAGAGCCAGGACGGTGCGACGCGTGTACGGCTGTAACAAGAGCAGTGAATCGGCTCGTTGCCTGCCAGTGGCGCGCGCGGCGCGCCTACTTGCATGATGAACAGGAGCAGTGAATCTGGCAGCTCGACTCGTTGCTGGACAAGGACCGGACCCAGTTTGCTTCACGGCCAGTCGCGTCGCGTACGATGCGAGCACCAGTCGCCACCAGACTATAAGTGACAGGCAGCCACAGCTGGCTGCTAGTGCCCTCTGAGCTTTGACGGCGGCGGTGGCGCCAGTAGGTTTCTGCTCCGGCGGACCAGTCGTCAGGTTTGTCGAATCCAGTCCCCCGCCACCCTCCCTCCCACCGTCCCCCGCCGCCGCAACGCTGATCTGAGTGTGCTACTCTGCTCTCCATCCCCGCCGCTCTCTTGCTTTCAGTACAACACCACCTCCTCCTCTGGTTTAGGGAGAAGAAGCCGAACGAGTCCTCTGCAACTGCAAGAGTCTTTGGCAAACGCTGGATTCGTCTGCTACTGATAATCCATCGACGTTAAAGCACAGAAGAAGCCAGCGACCTGGGCGAGACCGAGACAAGTCAGAACCCTCCAAACCTGCGTTCAGTTCGTCGGCTCTGTTGCTGACTACCTGCAACTGTTTGTTTGTGGTCTTTCTTTTGAGGAAACTGTTTGTGGTTTGATGCCATAAAGCTTGTTTGTCATGGTTGAGGGCCGGATTGTCTCGGGCTTAGGGGTTTTGAGGATTATGCCTATTCTAATCACATAACCGTGCTCCATACACAAGTCATAAACTACTCCACTGACCGAAAAGGCCATGCGGATTTTGGACCCAAATCTTCCGAGCTAGGAAACCCATTGTTTAATCCTGGAACGTTGTCTTTTTCCTTGGTCTTCGCTTTCCTCAAGCAAAAGGTTTTCTGTTTCAGTTCTCACTAGTATTGTTCACTGATCAGTCACACGATTTCTGTTACTATTTTCAGGTTAAGGGAGTATGAGCAACGCGGCAGAGGGTGCAGGAGCACCTCAGCTCAAGGTATGTGACTCGTCAAGCATATCCACCAATCGCCTGTACTGAGCTATGTACTACTTTTATAATGCAACGAATTGTATAATATACTAGTTGGTTTGTTTTGCACTCGACAGGGGAAGTACTTCGGTATGTTCGTCTGCTTCGTACTGGGAAATGGATGCCTCTTCTCATGGAACAGCATGCTAACGATCGAAGATTACTATGTCTACCTCTTTCCGGTATGTGCATCACTATTTAACTGCTTGTTTCTGTTCTGTCAGTAGCAGAGCATATGCGAAAACCTATCTTGTGCTTAATTTATTTTAACTTTTAAACTCCGCTGAAAAAATGTCCAGATTTCTCTTCAGGCTTTAGCTGATCCCCACTTGAACAGTTTGATGTTTATGCCTTACCACTATTCTTAATGGTTTAAAGCTTCCATTCCCTTATGTTTGCTTGTGTCAAGTCACAGGAAGCTAGAGGAATCCATTCACAAAACACTGTTGTGACAAATATTTGATGACTGATGACATATTACTTGCTAACTGTTGCAGAAGAACCACCCAACCAGAGTCCTCACACTAGCATACCAGCCTTTTGCCCTTGGAGTGACAGTACTACTAACGTATCATGAAGCAAGGATCAACACCAGACTCCGGAATCTGACAGGATATACACTCTTCTTCTTAGGTTCTCTTGCAATAATAATTGTAAGTACCTTCCGTTCTCTTATAGGCAAGTAGAGATTCATAAGTTACATATATTCCGTGTGACCAACTGACCATTGTGGTAGACTGGTAGCACTTAATTTGGTTTCCATAAATAATTTTATTTTGTAAATGAATCCTGATTATTTCTGAAAGTGGTATAAACTATTGTTGTCGGATAAGTGATATGGACCTAATTTCATCAAATTTTCTGTATTAGCTGGATGTGGCCACTAAAGGGCGAGGTGGTGTTGGAGCCTTTGTTGGTGTATGTGTGATAAGTGCAGCATTTGGGATAGCAGATGCCCATGTTCAAGGTGGTATGGTTGGTGACTTATCCTTGATGTGCCCAGAGTTCATTCAGGTGACCGTTTTTAATGATTATTGGTGTTTTTTGATGTTTTTTGGACTGATAGATACATTTTTGCTGTTATAGTTCACCGCACTTATGTATTCATGACTTCAAGTCTCATGTTTTGGTTTGCAGTCTTACTTAGCCGGTTTGGCTGCATCAGGAGCAATAACGTCGGCTTTGCGGTTAGTTACAAAAGCAGCTTTTGAGAGCTCACGAGATGGTTTTCGCAAAGGGGCTAGTATGTGTCATTCCTGTCAACTCACACAAGTCATCAATTTTTCCTTAAATGTATCTCTGTCTGAATATAGATCAATGTTTGGTTGACTAATTTTCATTGATTGGTACAATAACAGGAAGTGCTATATTGACGTCCTAACATCTTAAAGTAGCACAACCTAACAAACAAATAAGCATAAAGTACATTAGCATATGCTTTGTTTTTCTTCCCCCTGCTGCTAGCACTATGGTTTATACTGGTGATTTATGTTGTCAAACTAAATGTTTTGATCTACTCCATGCAGTGTTATTCTTTTCAATATCGTGCTTCTTTGAGTTATTGTGTGTTCTTCTGTACACATTTGTCTTTCCCACATTGCCGATTGTCAAATATTATCGCGCGAAGGCAGCTACTGAAGGTAGCAAAACCGTTGCTGGTGACCTAGCTGCTGCAGGAATCCCAACTGAACATGATGAACAAGTATGTCGCATATACATAGTTCTATGACTGTTTCAAAGATCCATGGAAACATAACATGAACAGACTACTTTCTGCAGGCTGAGGAGGATCCAAAAAGATACGAGCGTTTAAGCACCAAACAACTGCTGCTGCAAAACATGGATTATGCTCTTGATATCTTTCTGATATATGTCTTGACTCTATCTATTTTCCCTGGATTTTTATCTGAAGACACAGGATCACATAGCCTGGGAGCTTGGTAAGATTTCTTTCATCTTTACATTTGACTAAACTTCTGCAAACTGGCATCATCTGACATACCACTTGACAATCTTCCCTTCTGCCGTGTAATTCAGGTATGCGCTTGTTTTGATTGCAATGTATAATGTGTGGGATCTCATAGGCAGATATGTACCCTATATTGCCAAGCTGAAATCTCGGAAGTGCATTATGGCAGCAGCCCTCGCACGCTTTCTTCTCGTTCCTGCATTCTATTTCACCGCAAAATACGGTGATCAAGGTTACATGATATTTTTGACATCTTTCTTGGGATTGAGCAATGGGTATCTCACTGTTTGTGTCCTTACAGAAGCACCCAAAGGGTACAAGGCAAGTTTACCTGGGTTATACACATTTCATGCTAGTCAGTTAACTTTCAGCTATCAGACTATTAATCAATTTTGACTGAAATGTTAGTCGTCTCAGACAGATAATTTGATTTGTCCTCGCAAATTTTTTGTGCAGGGGCCAGAGCAAAATGCGCTGGGGAATGTTCTTGTGGTCTTCCTTCTGATAGGGCTATTTACTGGTGTCGTGCTTGATTGGTTGTGGCTGATAGGGAAGGGTTGGTGATACCTTGCTGTTTCTTACTGAGATGAGAAAGGATGTTATTCAATTGCGACATCCTTCCCATTGGTGTGTCGATGTAAAGCAATCTACTGAGCAAAATGAAATGACGAAAAACGATAACAAACTAATCGTTCTGATCTGTTGGTTATACTGCTAGCTGCTCGTTTGGAGATATTACAATCTGTATGAGCGTTGATATGCTTCTGTTTGGAGGTGTCTATGTACTAGTGAAATGGAAGTTATTTTTAAGTTTCTGCAAATCCTTAAGAAAACTCTATAACGTAGTCTTGAAATATGCATTGTGAGCTATGGTCATCTAACTGTTGCAGGGTTTTCACCCTACTAGAGTGCTTACCTTGGAGCTTTTCGCTGTTGATTTCCGATACGTGATGGACTGCAGGCTGCAACGTATTTCCTTGGCTCCTCTTCATATCTGTCGTAGTTGGATATGGCAACCGCGGGGAAGAGGTTTGGCAGCGTTTGCATCATGAGTGCAGCGTTCGGGGTTGCCTGTGACGGTCACGCGGTGAAATGCAGTCTCTGTTCTCTGCAGCTCGCGTGCTTCTATGGGCCGTTTGCTCGAGTGCGTCCCCGGCTTAACAGGCCATACCAATTGTCAGCCCAGTCCCAGTGTCCTTCGGTTCCTCGTTGACTTCAGCACAAATGTGTGGGCGAGCGGATGGGTAGTGGGCACCACGGTTTAGGGGCCCACCTAAACCACGGTTAAAATGGGGCCCACTTGCATCCCGTGGGCCGTGGCACTGGCAGACCAGCTGGCGCCAAGTCAGCATGGCTGGTTTTTTATTTTTTCGCGGGTCCACCGCGACCCGCATGGGACATTCCGTCCGGGTCAGCAGAAAATAATTTTGAGCCCCGGAGCGTACCAATGCCGGCAGGAGGAATGATTGTTCCCTCCTTTTTTACCATTTGTTTATTGCGACTAAGCTGTTCTGATTTCATTAGCAAGGAGTAGCCTCCTAGCTTTTTAGTTGATCTCCACCGTCATACTTACGCATCTGGTTATTTTAGCTCCAAACAATCTCTGAAACATTTTGATGTTGTTTTGATTCACACTCCAAATGACCAGCACATACACAGGCACAACTACTATTCTATTTCCTGGCAAAAACATTCAGAACTAATCAACGACGAAACAAAATGGGCATTCTAATGAGCCGCTTGGCTAGTCTAAATGAGTGCCATGCCATTTGTTATATATACGGATTTATAAGCGGTAAAGCGCATATGCTGTAAATATCTGTGGGAAGGCATATAATAATGAGGAGCTCTTTAGAAAACATTATGTGAGGACCTAATCTTTTAGGCGGTGGGGGATGCACCTTGGAGCAAATTGTCATGCAAAAGAAAACATCAGTACTCCTACGGTCCTACCAACTTGATGATATTATATATGGACACGAAAAGTATGAAGAAACCCCGAGGTGCTGTGAAAAGGGCCTTGGCTTAGTGGTTAAGGCATCCGAGTAGCATCTTTGAGGTCCTGGGTTCGACTCTCGGTGTGAGCGAATTTTCTAGGATTTAACGGCATTTGTGCTTTCAGCGGTAGGCGACGTGGCCGTCGACAGCGAGGCGCCAGTGGTGACTTCGGGAATCTGGAGAATTGGCCGGTTCAGTCTTCGAAGATGCTCATAGGAGTAGGGTTTGCGTATGTGCGTTCATAAGGGTGAGTATGCGTGCGTTGTGAGTGTCTGAGTTGTACTGTGTAATTTAAAAAAAAAAAAAAACGACGTGCTGAAACGCGCAAGCATGGCAGCAACATTTGTGGTTTGTGCTCCGCTCTCAGTTGGACCTAGTTTAAGTAATATTTCTTTTTTTACCCTGTGATGATTGCGATGCTTATTCTAACGAGAGCTGAACAGGTAACCCAAGAATCTATTTGAGCTTGATCTTGGCCATGATAAGGCCACTTTGGTCTCCTTTTCTTAACTTGGAAAAACCTCCCCTGAGCTGCTGAATTGGTCAATTTTCTAAGTTTTATTTTAAAAAAATGGGCAAACATGTCAGTGTTTTATTTTGATATTTGGAACAAAGGAATTTATCTAGCAGCAACAATCGTCAGAGCCACAACCAAACAAAAGGGCAGTCTTGCGTGCGCCCTTCAAAGAACTGAAACAAGCGAACGTGTGCTGTCAAGCGGTTCCGTTCATCCGTTGCGCCGTAGCTAGATTAGGTGGAGCGTTAGGTACATCGTCATCATGTAGCGTCAGGAGCTCGTTAGCGTACAGTGATTTAAGCAATTACACCCAAAAAATAAATGGGCATTTGCATAACTAGACCTCTTTTCGGTTCTAATTCTGACTTTGGACTTCTTTTTCAGACTTTGCAAAATCGGACCTCTTTTTTGAATCTGAAGCAATGAGTTGCCCCTACTCCGTGAGAAAGCTTTGACGGCGTTAAATCCGACGACAAAAGACCAAAATGCCCTTTGCAAAACTGGACCTGTTTTTCGTTTTAACTTGCAATCTCGGACCTGTTTTCACATTACGCTATTTTGTACAAATTTGAGGTAATATGCATCAGAATTTGATGGAATTTTGAACTTTTTTACAGAAATTCGAAAGTTAACAAAATTTCATGAAAAATTGATAAAATTTTAATGAAAATTTCGGCAGCATGTCAATATAACTTGAGCAAAAATATGCAAACATGACATGCCCAATATCACATGAAAATAGCACCACATGTCCATTCAAAGCAAAATAAGTCTCAAAAGACAGGTACGATTACATGAAAATATGCAAACATGACATGCCCAATATCACATGAAAATAGCACCACTCGTCTTCTTCCCGCAGCCACGAATGGAGGCCGTATGCAGCTCTTCTCGCGCAGCCTTCTCCCTGCCTTCACGCCTGCTGCTCGCGCCGCACTGCCTGACCGCGCCACCCCGTCACCAGGTCGCCTCGCCAGCCCGCGCCGCGGCCCCAGCCTGCCTCGCCAACCCACGCCGCGCCGCACTGCCTGACCGCGCCGCCGCGTCACCAGGCCGCCTCGCCAGCCCGCGCCGCGGCCCCAGCCTGCCTCGCCAACCCGCGTCGCGGCGACCCTACGCAGCACCCGAGCGCCGCGCCCTCACCCTGCGCAGCACCCGCCCTGCACCCGATGGCGGGCCGCGCCGCGTCTCCAGTCTGCACGGCTCCCGCTTGCACCTCACCCAGCCGCGGCCGCCGCGACACCCTAGGGTTAGGGTTCCGCCGCCATTGGAGCTTGGAGAGAACAGAGGAGGGAGACGAGTCGAACAGATGGCGTCGAACACAGGATGGACTCGGTTCGGGTCAGGTCAATGGGGAAAGGGCAGGATGGTCACTTCGTCATTTCCAATTGCTTTTTGAATTTCTTTTAATTCGAAAACAATCTGGCAGTTAACGGATCGGTAAAACAGGGGCAAACGGTGGCTTCATATTCAAAAAAGAGGTCCATTCTTGCAAAGTGTCAAAAATCGGTCCAGTTTCAGAATTGGACTTCGAAAGAGGTCCGGTTTTGCAAATGTCCCAAAAATAAAAGTTGTACCAATGACATGAAAAACCTGCGCGCGCTGGTGCAGGTGCATCACACCCCAGCTTTTCGTTCCTGGCACGGTGGATGTGGATGGCCTGTCAGGTGCAGTACAAAGTCCACGGATCGCTTTTGACAGCCGGCCGCCGGCTCACACAAGTTTGTTTGTCCTTGTGCTCACCAAACCGATCGCACGAACCAGCCTGGCTTTTGTATGAGCAAGGAGGGTCGAAATTCCTGCCTGCCATTGCGTTGCCTTTGCAATACGGTTGAGATTTTTTTTGTTGTTGGTTGACACGATTCGGTTGAGATTTGAGAGAACGAAACAATAGGAGGACGGACTCTTGTCGTCTCCCGAGGGGACTGTGAGATCCAAGGATGGAAATGGAATGTCCTCGCCCACTACCTACTAGGCCCTAGGGATCAATAATTGGGTTCCTTATCGGGTGTCGGGTCTCTCTCCGCGTCATCCGAACCAAAACCACCGACACTACGCCGCAATCACTTTTGCTTGCGACGCAATTCCATTCCGAAAACAGAGTTATCACGAGCCAAAACAGAACTCGGAAGCAAGCAGTTAACACGAACAGTCCCGGAAAAAAAATCGAATCTCCCAATTTCAAAATTCGAAAATTGAACCGCAAGAGAAGGCTTGCCATGCCCAAATCAATCTCCGCAAGATAACGGATCCTACAGCTAGCTCCAATAGCCGAGCACGAGAATAGAAACCCGGGTCCCCACAACTGCTGACCCAGCCCGGCCTCGCAACTTGCGATTCCCAAATCCCGATGCCACCACGCGATTAGCACCTCCGCCTCCACCCGACCCCGCCTCCCCCTCTTCCCCCGCCGCCGCCGCCGCCGATGACGTCGGCGAACCACCCGGAGTCCTCCTCGGCCACCTCCACGCCGCGCGCCGGCGCCGGTGCCGGCGCGGGCAACGGCGGCAACGGCCTCCACCCACCTCCTCTCCCGCCGGCCCCGGCCCTGGCCCCGGTCGCCGCCGCCGCTCCTCCGCCCGCGCAGGCGATTGCGAACGGGGGCCCGCAGGTGCGCCTCATGTGCAGCTTCGGCGGCCGCATCCTGCCGCGCCCGGGGGACCGCCAGCTGCGCTACGTCGGCGGGGAGACCCGCATCGTCGCCTTCCCGCGGGCCGCGGCCTCCTTCGCGACCCTCGTCGCCGCGCTCGCCAAGGTGGCCCCCGCGCTCTTCGCCGCTGGCTCCCCGCGCCCCTCGCTCAAGTACCAGCTGCCGCAGGACGACCTCGACTCGCTCATCTCCGTCTCCTCCGACGACGACGTCGACCACCTCATGGACGAGCTCGACCGCCTCCACGACCTCACCGCCACCATCGCCAAGCCGCCCCGCCTCCGCGTCTTCATCTTCGCGCCCGAGCTCCACGCGGGGGCCTTCGGCTCCGTCCTCTCAGGCACCGGCGGCGAGGCCGCCTCCGACCAGTGGTTCGTCGACGCGCTCAACGCCCCCGCGCCGCACCCCATCGAGCGCGGCCGATCCGAGGCCTCCTCCATCATCTCCGAGATGCCCGACTACCTCTTCGGCCTCGACACCGCCTCCGACGAGCCCAGCCCTGGCACCACCGCGACCCGCAACAAGTCCGACTCCGAGACGGCCAACGGCGACGACGACGCGTCGGCTCCCGCGCCGGGCGAGAACGAGTCCTCCTACGCCTCCTCGGTGGCATCGTCGTGGCCGCCGCCGCCGCCGCCGTACATGGCGCAGCCCGTCTACTACTTCCCCGTGCCGCCGGTCCACTACCCATCTGCGCAGGGAGGCGGCTACATGCCCCGGCCGGTCTACCACATTGTCGGTGGAGGAGGAAGCGATGCGCCCGGAGATCTGCACCCGGCAGCAGGAGGCATGGGCGGCGTCTACGGCGTCCCGCACCCAATGCAGCCGTACCCGCCGATGATGTACGCGCCGCCGCGCCCGGTCGTCTACGCGGCGGAGGGGAAGCCGCCGGGCGAAGTTGGGGTCCACTCTTCGCAGGCGTCCAGTGCCTAAGCAGCTGCCAAAGTTGTTGATTCTGATGATTGCTTATGAGGATGGCCTAAGCCTAGGAATTTTGCATTGCTGCGTGCGTGGTAAATCCTTATCGTTCTCTCTGCTTCTTGTGGATTGGTGTATAGATGTGGGAGGTGAATTATGGATGGATATTGCAATTTTCGTCGAGTGAGTTATATTCTTCAAATGTAGTTATGGGAGTATAGTATTCGGTGTGATTAGTAGCATGTTAATGTATTGCGGATTCTTATATATAATTATCATCTATGGGTTCTAGGTGACCCTGGAGACAAATTTTGGGTACTTTGTTACATAAACTGGATGCTGGAATGCTATATGAATCTTCCAAACAATGTGCTGGAGACATCGTTTTTGTGGAACCTGAATTTTTATTCCTAAATTTTGGACAGCTGGACTTTCCTGCTATTGTTGAGTGGTTACTGAGCCATTGAATCCTCTCGAATTATATAGAGTTTCTTTGATCCTGAGATTGTTTTGGTTGATCTCCAACTCTCTTCAGCTGGTCATCAGTGAGCCAGTGGTCTCTCCTGATGAAGCTGAGAAGCTGCACTAGCGCAGCTGGTTGGTCTCCTTGGGGAAGAGCTAGCCGGCCAGGGATCGATTCCTGGTTTCTCACCTTTGTTCAGGTGGAGATTTATTCTCCCCCGTAGCCCACCTTCATTTTTTCTCCTGATGAAGCTGAACTTGGAATAGCATGTAAACTGTAGGGTACCAGTTCTCCTCTGATGATATCTGAACGACAAATTCTGGGCATTTTGTTGTATGATCTGGATGCTTAATCTGGGTGCTAAGTGAGCAACTTGTGCTGGTAATTTTTTGTTTTATCGGGTAATTTGTGTGGTTTGTTGGATAAGATCAATTGGCGCTGTACTGGTTAACTGAATTGGTTCTATATTTATCTTGAATATTAAATTTGTCTTGTTTACACTTGTAGTTTCATGACTTTATTTGCTGTGGGTGGAATTGAGTTGTGGACCTGCTACTGACCCCTAGTTCTGTACTCTGCTCACCTTCTGTTTTTTTTTTTTTTTTTTGGGAAATGCTTACCTTCTGGTTGTCAGCTGGCATTGTCTCCTGACGATTCTGTAACTTGTCATGGCTTGTAGAGCATCCACTATTCTCCTGCATAAGATGCATAATAAACTGTGTTCAATGATTTTCATTTGCCCATAGTGGTATTGAGAGCCCATGCCTGTGGTTGATCTCTAATTCTGAATTGCTGGTCTTATGGTAAGTTAGTAAGCGTTCTCTCCTGATGGGCCTAATTCTGAACTTGTGAAGGCATGTAAAGTATCTGCTTTTCTTCTGAACAAAATCAAAATGCATATAGAAACAATGTTCCCATGTTGATTGGAGGAAAAGGCAAGCTTCATTTGGAATAGAGTAAAGTAATGCCAATACTTGAGAACCAGCCAACATACAGGGCCAATATTTGAGTATCATATACAGGAACGGACCAACTGTCCAACTATATGTAATTGTTCTACCAAAAGAATTGTGGATATGATGTCCACATCTTGTGTTCTTCAGAATGCAATGATTCTGCCCAGCTTCAGGAGCTGTACTGCTCGTTCAGCCCCAAAACGGGTCTATTCCAGCAGATGTGGATATGAGTCTCCGTTGAAGCAGATTTCAGTATCTTAGAAGGTTTTATATGAAGAGGAACAGCCAAACATGTATTCTTCGTTCACTTCACAGAATGAATGTTTATATATATAGACAATTTGGAAGCAAGAAGCGAGTTCTTGTGTACATATATAATTTGGATGTCGTATGAGAGAGTACTAAAACTCAAAGGCGACGAGGTGATGGCAGAAGTTGGAGTCGCTGCCGGGGTCTCAAAATGCTTTCCTCCACGGGTCCTGAATTCGGCGTGAACCACTGCCAGCCACTGTTTGACGGGAGCAAGAGCAACGCAGATCAGTTCCAGCAACGAGCCATCCTTGAGAAACTTGAGTCCAGCAACAGCCAACAGTTGCAGGAAGGAAGAACCCTGCATCCAGCGGCACAGGTGCAAGAAGAACACTGCCTTGGTTGTCGTACTGGGATCCGGGCGGAGAAGCTCGACGTCGGTGGCGTTCCGCCGCACGTAGCGGGCCGAGGTGGGCGCAGTGCAGCCCGCGTCCGGGTTGATTGATTCCGTAGGTGACGAGCGTCTTGTCCCCCACCCGACGCTCGTACGCGGCGGGATCGGCCCGAGCAGCAGGTCTGGCCCGACCTGGAAAAACGAGTTTGGAGTGCCTACGTTTTCGGCCTGACACGCACGACAGGCCTGGGTTTGTTGATCGGGTCCCGTAATCCTGACAAATACTAGGCTGGGATTTTTTTTTTATTTTTAGTCGAATTTTTTATTATACTTTTATTAATAACCGTCCGTTTTCGAAATTTACAATTCTAGTCACCAAGTCGCCCGACAAATGGGCGATTAGGCCTTGTCGCCTGACTGCAAAACGACTAGACGGGTGTCGCCTCTTCAAAGGGCGACAAGGGGTCAGTCGCCCCAACAAAGGGCGACAAGCATTGCTACAGTATCTAGACATTATTTAGGATTGTTTTTCACTATTTAACATTTTGTAGACACTATTTAGCATTGTTTTTACGCTATTTGTGTCAGTAGATTGGTAGGAGTAGTCCTTCTTTATATGTGTCAGTAAGTTCCAATTCGAATTTGGAGCAGGCCAACATGATGACAGAGAAGATCAAGAAGACTACTACTAATAGCGTACAATTTTGGACATGACAGCACAAGGCAGGGCATCGAAATTAAGAAGAGATGAAAAAGTACAAAGCGCGCTTAAAACGATGAGTAGTGAAAGAAGAAAAAGATAGAGAGAAACATGTATCGAAAAATGAGAATAACACTTATTTTTAACAAAAAAATAGATAGTATTAGAATGACACTTCAACTGAAAAGGAAGTAATACGCCTGGACTCTCCACATGACCAGTAAGCACTCTTATGCTTTTGAATTTTGACCAGCGGGACAAGAGGCCGGCGTTGTCCATGGCTGTTACAGGTGAACTGTCCTAAATAGTGGCTTAACAATGTTAAATAGTGCTTGAACAGTGCTAAATAGTGTCTAAACAGTGTTAAATAGTGCCTAAAACAGTACTAAATAGTGTATGAATGGTTGTCGCCTTTTGTTAAGGCGACTAGGTTGAACTGTCCAGTCGCCCACTGGTGAGGCGACAAGGTCAATTGCCCTTTGAACAGGCGAGTGGAAGGCTCCACGTGTGTCTAATCGCCCAAGAGTGAGGCGACAAGGCCTAATCGCCCATTTGTCGGGCGACTTGGTGACTAGAATTGTAAATTTCGAAAACGGGCGGTTATTAATAAAAATATAATAAAAAATTTGATTAAAAATAAAAAAATTCACCATTGAGCTTTAATTTGTTTGGACCTGCCTGACCCAATGGACTTCTTTTCATGGGCCTGTAGAATACATGGACTTCGTTTTTTCGTTGAGTCAGCGGACGACGACCTCCACAACCGTGAACGGAGATGAGCCTTGAGCTCTGCCGACTGTCCGTTCGTGCAATCCCAGCCAGCGAAAAGCCTTGCTAGCTGCAGCCTGCAGGAGTGCAGGCTTCTCTTCTCTCGCGCAAGTGCAGAGCAGTGCAACGCGGCAGCGAGCAATGATTTTGTCGCCTGCACGGGGAGAAAAGGCGGCGGTGCCAATCCAAGCATCCATGCACGCCACCGATCCATCGATCGATCGGTCTCGGTCGACGAATGGGCTCACTCACGTCTCGCAGCATGCATTTCCTGCCGCGGCAAGGCGCCATCATGCATGCGCGCACTGCTCCCTCTCCCTCATCTGTGTGTGTATATATATATATATTCTTTAACATCGATCAATGTACTTCCTCCGTTCAGGAATACAAGAACGTGAACGGGTTTGCATTTGTCCAGGATTAGCACTCGTAGGCCTGCCCCTGCACCAAGCCGTAGGTCTGTCCCCTGCCCAAGCTGTAGGCCTGCCCCCTGCCCCGTGCAAAACGACACAGCACCACCCATCGGAAAGAACAGCATCCACTCATCCACCCATCCAGGTAATCATGGTGTATAGGGGCATTATAATACTTTGCTTCTTTCCTTGTGTTTTCTTGGAAGACCCCACGTCCTTGTATTTCTAGACAGAGGAAGTGTCATGTTCACTTGAAACTCGTTGATATACTAGGCACCTACCACTAGCTAGGATTAGGAAGGTACTACCTCGGCTTCGGATGCACAAGATCGACGGCGATCAAGTATGCAATTCCGGACGAGCGATTCGATCTTTCCAATGAGAATTTGCGCGTAGCTTTTTGTCTTTGACATAAAAAAATAAGGTTGTAATAACGAAACTGACATTTTATTTATCCTTGCCTTGCAAGTGGAACAAGAAAGACTATATAGTGATTTTGATTCTATAAACAATCAAAGTTCATTCGAGCATTCTTCGCAGTTGTCATCTCGCCGCTACTATTCATCTCTGATCACTGATCGGCTGTTCAGCAATGGAGGAGACAACTTTTTTTGCATCAAGGTCGAGGAGTCCTCTCGAGTGGGCTCATCGTTTGGACGGCGACACAATTACTCGACTTGATTGACACGACTGTACACGGGACCTTACAATCCATCATGTGTCCAAACATGATCAGATCAGTTAAGCCGCTATTACCGTCTGTCCGGCGTACTGACAGTCCTACAAAAGTGCAACGCCGTGCATGCACCATACGTACTACTACGGCTCCACTAATTCAGTCTATCCATAGGCTATTAGTAGGCTTCTTCACTTCGCGAAACCTGATCCGACCTGCGCGTAAATGTTGTAGGCCTCACAAACCGTCGCCGGCCGCTGATCACCAGTGACCACTGGCTGCTGACCCCAGCGCATAGGAGGCAACTAGTGAAAAAGCAGGCAGCGCAACTGCAAGCAAAAGCAAAAGCTTCTACTACTATGTTTCAAAAAAAAAAGAAGCTTCTACTAGGCCAGTGTGGACTAGGGGTCGAGGAGATCTGCGCCGCCCTTTTGTCCTTCCTTGCGAGCGCATCGATTGAGCGCGTTGGTGTTGAGGACGTGTTGGCTCGCTCGCTTCGCCCGTGCTTTGCTCAGGCAGGCGCCGTGCTTTCTCTCGCACCTATGCAAAGGGTTGTGTAGCGGTAGGCTGCAGAGAGCAGAGCATCCGCCAAAGCAAAGCCAAAGCACGCGGCAACAGCAGGTGGACGGACGCGGGAGGATCATTGAGCCTTTCGTTTCGCTGCGCTGCTAGTACTATGTACATGCATTGCATGCCCGTGTAGCAGACGATTAACCTGAAATGGTGATCAGATCAGGCAAAGCTTCTTGCTATTTCTAGCTTCCAAGCCTCTAACAATTGGTGCTGTTTCTTTCTCCCTGTCTTAGCAAACCTTGAAATGGTATCGATGTATGGACACTGATGACTTTACAACTTTAATAATTCTGGACGTGAGCAGGTCATTACGATCACAATTGCTCGAGAAATCCAGACAATGTTCATCTAGCATTATGGCTACCGGATGGGACCTTGACCTGTAGATGAAAGCGAAAAACCAGGGGAGGCTCATGGTCAGTCGGTCGGACCACGGTCCTGTTGCTGATAGCACAAATTTAGCTGGAGAGTGACAGAGCCAAAAGCAAGCAAAGCCAAGACGCGACAATGCAAATGATGGGGCTGCCTTTCTGTCCCTGCCGCTGCCACGTCTGCGGCTAATGTAATTGGTGGCGTGGAAAAAGGTCACTAAGCTTCGATCTTTTCTGATAATTCAGCAGTAGTCCTCTAATTGAGAGATGCTGTGAGGAAGGAACTAAAGGCGGTTTGGAATGTTCTCTGGGCCGTATCTGCTGCCGCTTTGGCGCCACGCCACAGGTTTCCTCAGATCCTTTGCTGGGTCGGCCATGGTTTGTTGCTTTTCATGGAGCCGCCCACATGGATCGCATGTGCGCGGCATGTTTGGGGAAGATTAGGTTATCAGATTGTTCACGTTGGAATCTCTTTTCCATGTAGGAAAAACAAATGTAGAGTGCTCTCTTAGTGCCGGTCTTTGTAAAATTCGCGCGAAAATTTTAACCATGCACGACATGAAGTGGCGAATACTCCTGTTGTTTTAAATGTTTGATGTTAGGACACGTTTCAGTGGTGCTTGGTTCGGATAGTGGGATGGTGATCGGGCTGTGACATAGATACCAACACTTGTAGTATTCTCAGAAACAAAAGAAGAAGAGGAAGAAGATAATAGCACTTGTTTGAAGTATGGTCGCGTGCTTCTCAACTCATTTGAGGATGCTGCACAAGGACATCGCCCCCATCTCTCTGGGGAGCAATGTGGCAAAGCCTTTATTCCCACGTCGAACTCCCCTTTCCCATCTTTTCGGCTTCCTTCCAAACCTGTGCTCTCCACATGAGCTCCTTGACTCTTTCTTGAACGGTCAATGGTGCATCATGGAGCGCCATTCTCTGCATGCCATTGATGCACGGGAGCGAATGAATGTCGCGAGCCTTCTGCAACCAGGCTTCTACTATCATGGATCTCGATCGTGCCTCTGACAACGCCGCTTCCTACGCTCTGTTTTGAGTGGAGAGAGAGAGGAGAACTGCATGCCAATTGCCAAGGCTGGTGTCCGAGTTCCATGCCATGTTCCTGCAATGTGTGTGTACCTGTCACTAGCACAAGAGTGGCATTGCTACATTCAGCATAGGGATTATTGAACGCTGTAGATTCTGTCGTCCTCCGCTTGCACGCGCACCGGTGGAATACAAGTTTTGGCTTTACATGCCTGGTAACTCGTGGTCTATCTTAAGATTCTTAACCATGAATCTAAACCATACTGCCTGAGTGTTTGTCTTTGCATTGGCTTCGTACAGTTAGCATCCAAGGTGCTCTTACGTAATCTATATTGATTCATGAATAAATAATCTCAAAAGAAAAGAGAAAGATGACGAACCATGTGAGATGTGACGAAGCCACCCTCGCATTTTCTTACTGGTGCTCTGAGGAGAACAAAAGATCTTTCAGCCAGTAGATAGACGTTGCAACAACGGATCAAATCGCCAGAAGCAGCAGTAGGTTCAGAGATACCCCTCTGCGCTGCGAAAATCAGGAATCCAGCGATGCCCTCTGCCACTGCAAATCCTGCACCCCGAGAAGGATTAGAATACGAGGAGCTCTCACGCGCATGGTGGGTGCGCGAACAAGCACGCTGGTCCAAGGGAAGGGAGGAGCACAGGCACAGACACACACACGTAAACGGCAGCGCCGTACTGAGCCGGCTGCTTGCCGGAGAAAGAATTCTGATGGATGGCCACGCCGCAGCCGGCGACGACACAGGCACACACATGCGTGGAGCTGGGAGCCCGGAGAATCGCTTGGCAGTGGCACCCGTGAAACTAGCTGTGATGCACACACACACGTAGACGGCAGAACAGTTCTCAGAATTCGTTTCCTTTTTCCAGAGGATTTGGAGCTTGTCCGACCGCGTGACGACGGCGCATCTTTCTTCCTCCGTTGAATTTTCAATTTCAACTCCCGACCATGGTGGCATTGTGGTCAGGTGACTTATGTCAGAGCATTGTGGTCCCTGGTGGTCAGGTAGACTTTGGGGGTGAGGCGTCGCCTCAGTGATCACATCAGTCTCGAGCCCTTCAACGCCAGTGCTATCGGTTTCGTGTCACCCTGTTGTGGACGTGTACGGGGACGTGCGTGCCGTGGTGATACGCATGGACGCATGGTCTCGTCGTCTCGTCTGCGCGGGAAGTCAAGGCTGCGGATTCGTGGCCAGAAAGAAACAGAGCAAGGCCGTGGTGCGCGCGTGGGGTGTGACTGGCTCTGTCTGGCCGTGCGGCGTGGTTAGTTGCATTCCGCCAGGAGGTGACGAGTGACGACGATCTTCTTCTCAACAGGCTTTCGGTATCATTTGGCAGCAGCTTCACGTGTTTACTTTGGTTTCCTTATACTCCGTGCGATTGTCATGTGATTATATTTATCCCATATGCAAATTGTCTCAATGCGACGTAATAGATGCCCATGGATTTATTGTCAGCGATGCAAAAAAGGGTAATGAGTGCACGACGTGAGAGTAGTGTTTATTTTTTAGATGCGTACGCACGCGTTGGAAACTGAATGAGCGTTGGTTTGTCACCACAAGGCCCATCAACGAATGATCAGGAAACCAAAACATATTATTGACAGATTGATTATCAAGTACGCACGGAAGGGAAACACATGGGAGCAGTACAGATCCAATCTCCAGCCAGGTGCAGGTTAATTTGCACGCTTCTCGCGCCCATGCAACGACTTGGATTCTTCTTGTTTATACAATCAGGCAACGGCAATATCTAATCCGCCGCTAAAAAGCACATCAAAATCACGTTCAGCGACAGTTCACGCACGACAGACACTTCACGGGAAAGGTGCGTCGGCGTCCAGAGAGTTCCAAACTTCCAAGAGCATATAGGCAGGTCATGCCGCGACGAAGGGGTACTCCTGTCATTTGGCACGGTTGATCGGTCCCCGGCCGCATGGCACACGCTACGGTTCAGACGGGAGGCAGTTGGCACGGCTCGTACGTAGAGGCACACGCCACGGCGAGGGCGTTCGGGTGAATGCGCGCACTGCTGTGCTGCTGGGTCGGGCCAGGGGTTCGGGCCCTCGGCAACGTGTTGACCACTGTCCTACGGGACACGGACGAGACGCCCAGAAACTCAGAACGGAGTATTGTGGCAGCGGGAAGCGGCCCCCGTCCTCCCGGCGACGGGCTCCTCGCCGCGGCTGTTCGGCAAATGCCACGTCTTGGGGCTCGGAAATTGCACATACCGCTTTTCTTTTTTTACTTTCTCTATTTTTAAATTATTGTCGTTATTTCTGAATAATGTTTGACCATTTGTCTAATTAAAACTTTTAAAAATATTATATTGTTATGATTTGTATCGCTAAAGAAAATTGAACATAACTTATAATCATGCATATTTGAGCTAATACTTTGAATAAAATGAACGGTCAAACATAACTTAAAAAGTCAACACCGACAACAATTTAAACAACGAAGGAAGTATTTTGGTACTAAACTACGCTACACCGGTGGAGCTTCATGGAAAAGTAGGAATAACGACGAAGGAGAAGGAAGGGGGGTGTTGTTGGGGGGGGGGAGGCCCCTAGGTCGCAGCCACAGAGAAACTCCGCTTAGGCACGAATCCATATAATTTTGGAACAATTGACACTTAAGAGAAAACGAGAAACAATAGATTAATGGGTTATTTAGATTGGTGCCATTACAATTTTTATGGAATTGAAATATGCCATCGCAACTCCAGAAACTGAGTGGGTGCCATCACAATTTTGTTTGTCTTTGAAATATGCCACTATGTACGTTTTCAGCTACTTCAGACCCACATGCAGGTAATTGTATTTTCGTACTGACCAGATTACCCCTGCCATCCACAAGCAATTCACGCAGACTCGTTGCTGGCCGGTGGCCGCCGACCTCCACAAGCTCCATGGCCGTCCTCCGCTCCATGGCCATGCCGTCCTCCACAAGCGCCTGTCGACATCAGCTCCATGGCCGTCCTCCACAAGCTCCTTTCCCCATGTCTCTCCTCTGGCTCTTCCAGCAGCGTCGCAGCCCCATCGGCGCCGCTCTCTCCGGCCGGCCAGTCCATGCTCAGGTCGCACCTCCCCTCCGACGTGCTCAAGTCGCACCTCCCCTCTGACGCTGCTATGCGCACCTCTCGGGAGACCAGCGTCCGCCCCAGGTGGTCCCAGATGTGCTCTCATGGACACCGATTCGATTGGATCTCAATCCGGCAGTGATTTATGCTATATGGCTTCAATTTGTATGATGGAGGTTCAGTTAGTGCCGCAAGGCTTTTATGGGTCTTCGATTTTGCTTCGTGGTGGAGTTGCTCGGCTGGCCGAGTGTTCCGCAACGGCCACCAAGCCGCACATCTTGCGGGTGATGCTCCTCTCAACCATGACGGGTACTAGTCCAAGTTCTTTGATGCCACATGCAGTTTTTATGCTCGATTTCTTTCTGTACTTGGACAACGCATACGGGCATTAGCGGAGGATAAAGCAGGTAACAGACAGCGGCAGGGCACTATTGTTGTGTTACATGGTCGGACGAGATCTCGGTGTCCTCAATGGCACCTCGCAGTGTTGCCTTTGCCAAGCTCGTGTTCCGCGGGGCCATGGAGGTCTTCGACGGCGTGCTCCTGGTCTGCATCAGCTTGCTCGTGGTGGTCATGGAAGAGTTCATCAGACCGGCACGAAGGGGAGAAGAGGGTGGCGAGCAGATCGGGCTGGAGCAAGGTTGAAGACAGGGGCATTTTGGTACATACAGAAATACAAGCACTTGCCAGTGGGTCCAAACACATAAAAGACGTATAGAATGGCATGTTTCAAACTTGAACAAAATTGTAATGGCACTAGACCGATTTTACGAATTAGTGGTATATTTCAAATCTGAAAAAATTATAATGGCATATTTCTAATTAACCCTAGATTAATTGTTAGCGTTCATTATGCAAGTTTATGTATCTCAACTATCGTGTCTAGCAGTTTTCCACTCGCGACCACACCTTGCTTCTAAGCTCTTCAGCCACAAACCCTTCAACCTTAATAACTCATGGACACACTTTGTTTGCATGTCGTTGGAATCTCAAGATATTTTTAAGCGATTATAAACTAGAAGGCGTGAAAAAAAGGTACCAATTCAAACATAATATGCTTGTACTAATCTTTTGTTAATCACTATCAACTTAATATTTACTAGGTAAACATTTAACTAATACATATAACGATGAATTTGTACCTACTTTCAAATAGTACTATTAGGGTTGGAGTATTTGAGTTTGGGTTGGGGAAAACTCACCTATGCTGGCGGGGAACCTGGGGCATGAAAGGGTGATATGAGGACAATGGTGCCACTAGAATGCGATGATAAAGTGAATTTAGGGTTGCATGGTAAGGCAAGGAGTGGTGATAGTGGAAGCGTCAACTAGATGGATGGCTATATATAGAAGATATGGGCATTGAGGCTCGTGGAGGCAGCCACAAGAGGTTGTGGGACTCACGTCATCAGGAGGTTGAGGGGATAAGGGTGCAAAGATTTATTAGACAATTATTTAACTGGCTCAGACTTAATGCGTAAAGTCATTTTACTGTCCATTGGTGATAATGATATACCATGAAGAAACAAGATTGGGGATGACCTAAACAAACATATTACAACATGTTTAAAACCCACTTTGTTCTAATTGCCACTTTGTGAATAATGGGCCTGATCGGCTGCCCTACTGGCGTCCAGTAGCTGCAGCCGCCATACACATCTGCATGTTCGTTGGCTGTAGCGACATCCCCCGCCCACTGCAGCCAACACTACCAACCGCACCGAATGCCGCTATCCTCCTGCTAAATATTTGCGCTTCAGACTCGAATTTGATCCAAGAAATTTAAAGTTTAACTCAGGGTCCATAAAAAAGGTTAATTGGAATACCACTGATCGCAAAATTTAATTAGAATACCACTGATCGTAAAAATTTTGGAGTGCATTACTTCAAGTTAACACAAGCATATACAAAAGATTGATGGTACAAAAACATCTCACCAACAAAATAGCAAGTGATGTTGCTAAAAAGGACAAAAGTCGTGAGGCGTGTCATCCATCTTTGGCGGTACTGGCCCAGAATAAAAGCTTAGAAAAAATCTGCAAAAGTAATACAACCGTAACGAGGCATTTCAATTTTCAAAACAAGTGCCGTGAACTAATCTAATGTAATATGCGAAGACGAACGTTGTTTGATGGCATCGACATTTTAAGCAAGAAAAGATATTACCAATCTATCCCGCGTTGGGTCGTCTGAGCTGTCAAAGACGCATGGAGCCAGCCATGGAGCAGCGGTATCCTTGCTACGCTACGGCACGGGCCCTGCTGGAGGCCCAGTTTCACCTCACCGACAGGTAGGCCCCATCAGCTTTCTTCAACCCTGCGTCCTCCTCTCATCTTCCCGATCTTTACAAAAAGAACCCCGAATCCCCACCTTTTGGTACCATTGTCCCCGACCCCCTTGCTATCTATTAAAGCCCATCGCCCAACCAGACACAGCTAGTACTAGCACTGCGCCGCAGCAATGGTGGCTTCCCCGCCGCATAAATCCCACCACTCGCGGCCCCTCGGCGTGTCCCCGCGCCGCCGCCGTGGACATGGCGGCGGATGGACTGCGGGAGCAGCAGCAGGAGGACGAGGACGCCTACGAGTACGAGTTCGACCTCGAGAACCCCTTCACCAGCCCCGCCGACGAGCCGATCGCCAGCCTCCTCGAAGCCGAGGCCGAGCACTCGCCCTCCGTCTCCGCCGCGGCGTCCGCCGCCCGCCGCGCCGCCGTCGGCTTCATCTCCAAGGTACCGGTGCGCCCCGCCGCATTCCTCTGCTCTGCTCTGTGTCTCCCTCTTACCCATCTCTGGTTCGTCCTTGCGGCTTCCTCTGTTTTCTGACCCGATCGGCTTCGATCGGCCCAGGTGCGGTTCGGCAGCGAGCTCGCCGGGCATCCCCGCGTCGCCTACCTCGCGCTCAACTACGTGGATCGCTACCTCTCCAAGCGCCAATTACCCGTAAGAACGCGAGTGATGGGGGTCTATTGTGATGAGATTTGCGCGAGACTTTGCTCTGATTTGATCCTTGCCATGCAGTTCGAGCAGCAGCCGTGGGCGCCGCGTCTGCTCGCCATCAGCTGCCTCTCCCTCGCCGCCAAGATGCAGCGCGTCCCCGCCTTCTCCCTCGCCGACATCCAGGTACTTGATTGTTGGCGCCGATTTGGCGTCCGATTCGTCTCGGGAGTACTGAATGAAATCTGAACATCGGCGGTGTTTTTGTGTGTGGTGGTGGATTGGTGTTGCAGAGGGACGAGCAGTTCATGCTCGACGAGGCGAACGTCCGGCGCATGGAGCGTGTGGTGCTGGGCGCGCTGGAGTGGCGCACGCGCTCCGTCACGCCGCTCGCCTTCCTCGACTTCTTCCTCTCCGCCTGCTACCCGCCGCCCCTGCATACGCCGCAGGTCGACGCCGTCAAGGCGCGCGCCGTGGATCTCCTCCTCCGCTCCCAGCCTGGTACGTTCGCCGCGCACGCCATCCCTCCCTCCTGTACCAATGCCATGGCATGGCATCCAAGGCCAAAACGTAAGGCTCAGCGAGAGCTATGCTGAACTAATTTTGGTGGATCGGTGCCTTTTGCAGAGGTGAAGATGGCGGAGTTCTCCCCCTCCGTGGCGGCCGCGGCGTCGCTGCTCGCCGCCACCGGAGAGATCGCCGCCGGAAACCTCCCCGCGTTCCAAGCTGGCGTCGCGGCCTGCCCCTTTGTAAATAGCGTGAGCATATCATATCTACAGTTTATTTCCACTAAGCCTCACTTAATCATCATTGAATTACGCAAGTGGAACTTCCACGTCAAACACACCATATCCTTTGGGCGTGGCAGTTTCTGGTGTTCTAGTGATTTACCGCTATTTACGCTTCTTTTTTACTACTAGCCTGTCTTCCTCGTTAAATGGTGCAAACGTGACAATTGACCGCCCACCCCAGTAAAAGCTTTCTCCCTTCTGGAATTAACAATATGATCACTGTACAAAACCCTTAAGATATGGACGTATTAGTGTCAGGCCCCTCAATGATTACCTAGCTGAGCCTAAAAATGCGAGATCTGCTGTACTAACAGATGGGTCCTGTGCTAATTCGTGGCGTGTTTTCCCTGACCAGGAGAAGCTACAGGCGTGCGGCGAGGTGATGGCGGCGGCATGCGGCGTCGGGCCTGGCCGGAGCGCGGCGAGCGGGGACACGCCTGTGACGGTGCTTGGGCCGGCACCAAGCGCCAGCTCCGAGAGCGACTGGACTGTCGGATCAACCGCCAACGGCCGTGGAGACGCGAAGAGGCGTTGCATGGGCCCACCGTCGCAGTGGGGGTAGGCGGCGGTGGTGAGACCGAGTCAAAGCGACTTGTCACAGCTGGCTGGAAGAGTTGGAAATTACTCTTGCCCTCCTACTTTTTCTTCCAATTCTTTTTTCTTCTTTAATGCTCTCGAGGTAAAGCGGGACGGAGAGAATTGGTGGTGGCTGTCATTTAGTTACTTTTTAGCGTGTCTTTTTTGGGACCTAGTTATGGTAATTTTTGCGGCGGTGCTCTAGAAGGCGTGACTGGTGGATGAACATATTGGGATGAGAGGTGGGCGAAATGATGTGAAATTGCGGAAATAAAAACCAAAAAGCATGTTGCTTGTCACTCCTCTTTGGTCTCTTTTCTTTTCTGTGTACCTTGTTTGATTTTTCATGATGTTGTAGACCATATCATGATCTTACTGCTTTTAGGTCTTTATATTGTTTTTCACTTTTCTGTGTTATTATGCCTTCTTTTAATTCTTTTATTTTGACTGTTCGTTCTGGATCAAATTTCAGAACTCTAGTAAATTCACCATGAAAAGAGATGTAGGAGTAGTGCTATACACTTTTGTTTTATTTGTATAGAATAAAAACAAAAAATAAAGGGCAGCAGTCAACGAGGTACGGAGGGGCCAGGAGTGCGACGTGTCAGGGCAGAAGGGCGCAGCCTTGTACTTTGCACCCTTTCCAGACTGACAGGCCGCTAGATGCACGCCACGTGGACGCATGGGTCGCATCGCTGCCTTCCCTCGCGGGCTTCCTCGCTGGCTCGTGGCTCCCGCCTCGTGCATGCGGTCTGCATGGTGCTGTACAACGGCCCCTCACGTCCATACGTATCGTACTCGTATGATTACGTATACGCGTTGTACCTGTATTTTATTGATGTCGATGTACGCTGCAGAAACCACATGACTGTGGCTGTGGATGAGGAAAACTCTGTGCTGTGGGTCCAGATTTGGTTTGCACGGATATTGTTGGGTCCACGGTGAATTGATTTTTTACGCACGCGAGGTGAGCATGTGGCAGCATTGTCCACGTTCCTCCGATTTGAGGTTCCCATCCCCATGAACGTTGCAGAAATAAAACATGAAAGTTGCCAAAATGCGTGACATAACGAACTCGCATTTGTATCATCCGAAAATTAAGTCAACGCATGAAAAATGCGTTTAAAAGCCGATGAAGCACAGACCGTTCAAAATGACGAGCGGTTTCAAATCACAGATGAACTTGCACTTCTTTCGTCCGTAAAATTCGATCGTTGCATGAAAATGCGTTAAAAACCGATGACGTAGAAACCGTTCCGCGTTCTCACACCGAAGAAACTGTGCATTGACGAGCGTTTTCAAATCACAGATGAGGTCCAGTGGATACAGTAACGCGCCGAGTATCGGAGTAAACGGTAAAGCTTGCCTGAATCCCCTCCTCTTTTTGACGGGACCGCCTGAAGATACGTTACCCTCTGTACGTGCGTGTGACACCATGAGTGCTCGCTGTGGCGCGACGCGTAGCTTTTGCAGCTACTACCCTTTTCTACCCGAAATGTGGTAGCAACGCTTGACGCGCGGGCTGGACAGGCTCAATGAAGTGCCATCCATTGCGCTTGCCGCCGACCAGCACGCCTTGTTGTGCCACGGTCGCCGGAGCAAATCGACAAGCTAGCGTGTCGAATCCCTTCCCCTGCAACGCTAATGCGAGCTGCTTGCCACAGCAATGAATCCTGTGGCAAACGCAGCCGAAACCGTCTTATGTTATGCTGGAATGTGGGTACGCACCGAATCTGATGAGCTGACTTGACCATTAAACATGAACGGATGACGCTGTGAACAGTTTGGGGGCCAGAGGAAGAGGGGACGACGGATAAATAAAGAAGAAGAAGGAAACCGATGGATCGTCTGCGAAAAGGCTGGAGTTACCTAAACGGGGCCCTGGGGGACTTTAGAGCCACAGCTTATCGATGCCAATGGCCTCTTGAATGCGCGGTCAGTTATGGCTTAAGGCTGCTAGCGTGTTTGGTGTTCCTGCCTCTCGCGTGTTTGTGTTTCTCCGTGCCGCTGCGTTTCGGTTCTGTTGCCTTGCCCGTGCACCGGAACATGTCGCCATGTTTTCTGGTATCATGGACTTGGGGAGGTCGTGCTCTGTGACAGAGGAGCGTGGCGTGTTGGATGGACTCTTGCGTTGACAGCGGCAGTTCCATGCATGCAAACATTCTGGACAAGCTTTGGCATCGCGAACGTAACTGTCCATCACGCTGCCGCGCGCGCGGAGGTCTCAGTGCTGAGGCGAGCGGTCGCTGGCGTGATACATGTCCATGAAACTAGCATGCATGGCACGCTACGCAGCGCTCGCTACAGCGCTACAGGGCCGGCCGGGGCGGCAGCAGATCTCGACGACGGGACAAACGGCTCGCGCATGTGTCGGCCACTGCCCTCCGCGCGTCGCAAAGGCTGGCGTGCCTGCTTGCCTGCCTGCCCGCCCGCTGCGCGCAGCGGTAGATCAGCGGGGCATGCAACGAGCTAGTAGCTGAGCGCGCGCGCGGGACAGGACAGGGACCCCGTCGCGGCAGCGGGCAGTTGGTTGCCCTGTTCGCGCTGCCTGCCGCTCGCAACGTGCGTCGCGCGTCCTCGGCTCGGCCTTTCCCGCGCAGCTCCCTCCGAGCTCCGTGGATCCTGGCTTTCCGGTCGGTCGCGGGCGCGCGCGCTTCCACGTCCACTACACCTCTTCGCCGCACCCACTCCTGTCCAGATCCATCAGTTCAGTCACGTCCCGTAGCGCGACAGCGACACGGGTCGTAATGACTGGGACCGTGCGCCTGCCGTCAACGGCTCGAGGGATTACGTTCGCGTAACTCGGGGTTACTAGTCCAGTTCGTTGTCGACGACGGCGTGTGCGTGCGGTACTTGTAGTACCGGCCGGTACGTGCGCGCGCGGTTATGGCGCCGTGAGCGCGCGCGCGCGCGTACGTACTCCACCACGCAGGCATGGGTCACGCGACTCACGAGGCGACGACGCGCGCGGATCGCAGGGCCAGAGACCGTCAGAACTTAGAAGAAGGATGGATGGGTGGACGGGCGGATGTGGCGGAACACGCAGACGCGGGATGTGCCGTGCTCTGGTCTGGGAAGTGGCGTGGCTTCGCTTCCCGCGAGGACGGAGGACCATGCATGCAGGCACGTCGTACGGCCCCGGAGCGGCGGGACGGGGAGGGACGCGCGCGGAGCAGAGCAGGCCGGCAGCGACATCCCCGTCCCGTCCACCGATCCGTGCCTGCCAACCCGATCCGCTGACCTGCGCTCGCGTCGCACAGCTCCCCTCGCATCACGACGACGTACTCTGCTCGTTCGCGGTTTCTTCCTTGTTCGTCCGGCCGCGGCATTGGTCCAGCTGTGCCGTGCGGGGGTGCCTGCGCGAGCGCGAGCGTGCTGGTGGATGCCATTAGTTCGTTCCTCTCTGTTGACAGCATGGATCATGCATGCCATCGGCGCTTGGTCAGCGCTTGGTCAGTTTGACGTCTGGGCGACGATTGTACTCCACTGTGGCTCATCTACATGCAACCAATGTGATACTACACTACGTGGAACGCATAAAACAACTTTCAGAGCTGGACGGTCCATTGGTGCAGACCTGCGTCTCAGACACACCATCCATCCTAGGCGCTCCTGGAGAATTGTGGTTCATATGTGGAACATGGCACATATCAACTGCAACATTACTATTCTTCTGAACAAATATGGCACAAGAGTAAGTACAAATAATTTCTACAATGTTGTGCCATGCTGATACGACAAGCCACCTGTACGTTGGCAACGTTGTAATCTTGCATTTTTCAAATTTTGTAGTACTTCTTTTTTGTCTTGTCGTTCCTTTGTAACTATTGCATCTCTGTACTTGCATTGCACTGTTATTTTAATAAAATTAGGTACGGGTCTCCCTTCCGACTTCCTAAAAAAAAGGCGATCAGAGGAGGCTACTCTTTTTTTTGTGCTACTATATATGAAGTACTAGTAGTCCGCGCTTGCAGCAACAGAAAAGTCAATTACTTTCAATTCTCAAAAGAGAGGTAAAGCAACAAAAAAACTCGGTTCCTAAACTACAAGTAGAGGAGGGGGGAGGGGGGGGGGGGGGGGGGGCAATGGCCCCTTTGGCTTACAACACAGATATTCTCCAGGGCCTCTATGTTGCGAGGGTTATATGCCATTCAACTCCATCCACTACAGTGAATGCATGGCATGGTGAATATTTGAAGTGCGTAGCTGCATATCTGCACCCCACCATGCATCCTCGCTAGCTTGTGAGCTGCTTGGAGCCTTGGAACACGATCGGAGAGAAAACTAAGAGCCAACACATATAAATTGTACTATTATATAACTAAAGTGGAGGAGATAAAGTGTTGCAAGAGCTAGGTCATAGTATAAATAAGACACAATCATGCGGTCTCTACACACAACAAATTCATCTAAGAGCTAATAGTTGGCTCTAACCATCGGGCGCCCTCTACCTTTGGCCTACGTTAAGCTCCATCATTGAAGAGCAGTATAAAAGGAAATAAATTGGTAGATTCTTTGGTTGGGTGCTAATGCTTAAATGGGCTCAAGCCTACAAAATCATGTAAGAGGTTGTAAAGTAAATATTCTCATTATAGTTTAACCCCCTTATGTGTACGTGTCGACATAAAGAGTAATGTATTTTACCATCCCTAGAAAAGCTACAAACATAAGAAAAGAAGTTTACAAATGGAAGAGCACCCGTATGCTTAAAATAAAGTTTTTATAGAGCTTGACTCACATATTGTCTAAGCAATCATTTGCACAATATTTTTTTTATATAATCCTTACAGAAAAAAGTCTTGCATGGATCAATCCTTAAACAAATATAAAGTAAGGCCAAGCGAAATTCTTAGAGAAATAACAATAAACAGAAGAAAGTTTTAGGAAAGAGAGGGGAGAGCCGCTTTCTTGCACTCTGGACCAATGTTTTTGTACGAAGAGATCTCCCGTGAAAATATATGACAAATGAAGTGCAGGGAGATCAAAATTTCAAGCGCATTACAAACCTGATCCTTTTTGGACCACGACGAGAAAGTGAAGAATTTTGTCCAGACTTCAGACATGTCGCACCATATTCTGGGGCATTTCATCCTAAGAATAACAATGCACACGAACAACCGAACAAGAACGGCCACTGGGGCAAGTAGTGAACGTAAACAACAAACTTGTTTATGCTTCCATTGCAGCTAGAGATCTGAGCTGTGGACTGTAAACTATGCAGTCAAGCATGGCAAAAGCACAATCGTCCCTAGGTCAATCTGAATGTCTTGGCACGTACCCTTTAAATACACTTCGATCCCAGCAAAAACTACGCCTATACATGGATCCCTTTGCCGCCATGGCGTGACCACCTTTGCATGCATGCATGGGCAAGCTTTATGACTTGGTAGCATGAGTGTGAGACCTTTGCTTTCTCCAACCTCTTCTTCTTTAATCCGCCCTCTGGCTTAGGATGCCACCGTCATGAGTGCTGAGCCCCAAAAGCAGTTTGTGTCGAGTCGACGCAATGCTTTTTCTAGACATGGATGGAGTGGACATAATGGACTACGGGAGTGTAGTCCCTCATGGCATCCAAAATCTGTTAAATTCCTACTACAAAGTTTAGTGCTCCTATGGTCCTATCTTTAAGATTCCGAGGTAGACATCGCCTAATTAAGTCATACATAGTTCTGCTGCCATATTAGTATACTCAATTAACATGACACTCAGTTGTGTTTGTATGGAGCACTGCTTAACCAATCCTGGTATGGTAGATTTGATCCAACTTATACCTGACATGTACCGCACGATTCACTGATGATTGCTTAGGATGCTCAAATGATAACATAAACAACGTGCAAGCAAAGCAACCTTGACAGCCCGCCCGCCTGCCTGCATTTTTTATGGCCTACCCGGCGCTAGAAGCCTGGCGCTTGCGAGTGCCGTCAAAAGTACAAAACTTTCGGGTTTGGTTACTCTGACTTCGAAGGCAGCGATCAAGTGGCAACGAGTCCAAGGGCGGCAGCTGTGAGCGAGGGGCGAACACGACGACGCAATTTGCAGGGAGAAAAGACTTTGGCGCCACCTTCCGAGGACTTTGGGAACCCAACGAACGGAACAGCAACCAAACCTGGCCCGGACCTCACGGCGCCACCAAAATCCCGCTTGTGGTGGACGATTAGGATGCACCAAGATCCCCTTGCTATTCTTCTAGCACTAGTGTGCCATTATCGGCAACGTTGCATTACTCCGGAGCGAGAAATCTGCTCACCTGAAATGCAGAGTCCATTTTGTACGTGGTTGCAGTGCGCAGGGGTATGTTCCTATTCTATCCGCACGGTTTTTCCATTTTTACAGCACAGCACAGCTGCTAGTACTACTGCTACGAGGTGGCCGGATTACAGCGCGTGCAGGCAGGCAGGCGCGGCTGCTGACGGGACGTCGATCGAGACGGACGGACAACCTCTCGTCGGCACGCTGCGGTCCACGCCCGCCCGAGCCGGCCGATCGCTCACGGGAGTTCACGCACTCGCACGCGCGAGCTGCCCCTGCCGCTGCATGCATCCAGCGCGTCGCGTCGCGGTGCCGACGAGCGTCGTGGTGGTGGCCACTGGCCAGCGTCTCTTTTCCCTGTGTGTGAGACATCGCGCGCGCGACGGGCCGTCGTGCAGCTCAGCGCCGGCCAAGCTCTGCTTGGCTGTACTAGCCTGTAGGAGCCGCGTGGACCGGGTCACAGAACATGGCATGGCCGGATGTATGGTACCACACACACCATCACCGCTGCCGCAGACCTAGCTACGAACCCGTCGTACGTGCGCGCGCGCGGCGGCGTTATGAGCCTTTGCGATCGACGACAAAGCGTAGGCCGGGCCTGCTGGACACGCCCGTGCCGCGGCGTTCCTGTCGCGTGCCCCGTATCGTGCCTACCTCGTACTGGACCTGTGATCCCTCTGTCCCTCGATCGAGTGTCTCTTGTTGTCTTCTTCAGTTCTGCCGTGCGATCTGCGGCAAGACGCAGCGCTTATTAACTGCATGGGATTCAGCACTTGAAACAGATAGATAGATCCCGTGCCTTTTACTCCGAGCTAGGCTTAACTCGGTCGCCACGGTCCCTTCGGTTTCACTCCAGGATCCATAGATAGATAGTACATCGAGCAGCAAGAGGACCTAGACTAGAGGCCACGGCCGTATGCACCGAGGAGGAAATAATTGGCGTACGAAGATCCGAGGATCTGATGATTCGTGTTGTTGTATGCGGGTGTGTGACCTGGCGATTTGCAGAGGTTTTTGTCACGGAACAGTGTCAGGGGAACGGGGGTCACGGAAGAAGCTTTTCCGAGTAGTCCATGCAGATGGGTCGCGGTTGATGTGAGGTGTGGAGATAAGATGACAAAGACGACAACAGGGGAATTGGCATTGGCTCTTGTTGTCAAGTTATCTGCCCGGAGGATTAGGATTTGTGGGGTTTCAGGCTGCCAGGCAGGCCCTGCGAAACGTGCTGCACTCAGCACTCATGTAAGCGAACAAAGCACCGTACCAGGGTTGTGAGCACCGTACCAAATAAAGTACTGCTACCACAAGTTGTACTCCATTCGTTCATAAAGTAAGTATTTGGTTACTCCAACAACATTGTGGTTTCCAAGCTCCAAATGAGTACATCATTGAGCTCTGATGAATTGATGAATTCGAAAGCGTGTTTTCCCCCCTATGGAACAGCACACAGAAAAAGAAATTCAGATGTTTCTGTCCCAATGTACTTGATGGCGCTGCAAAGTGTGCGTTACTTGCAATTATATAACCGTGCTTAATGCTTAGCACCCATCTGCACCTAGATGTGCACGAACAGGCGGTGTGGTTGTGTTCAGTTCCGAGTCTTAAACTTTGCATTACTCTCCTTGGATTCCTTCCTCATTCTCTGTAAATTTTGTTCCGGTCACAGTACATCACCATGTACCAATGTTTGCGACTACGAATCCAAAGTTATAATATATACACGGTATTACAGGACAACGAAGGAACATGTGATGCGTTATTTCTGTCCAAACAAGACATGGTGCAGAGTACTGGATTGCTTGACATCAGTGTAACTGCTGATGAAGTGTGAGACTGGGCTCAGGAGGGACGCCACGAGATGTTTCGAAGTCAAATTCAGTCACACTGCGCGTACGTGAACGGGTGAGGCAGTTGCTATGAATTTTGGTCTGATGTTTTCGGTACTGCACTTATGCTGTCACACATGGATCTGTGCAGGCGCAGTTGCTTTCTTTACGGGATCAGGTGAGGCATGCTGATCTCTTCCTTCAGACAGCTCCCATACTCTCATTTCACATTGTAAAAGGTTCAGGTCTACTTTTAAAAAATAAAAGGGTAGAGTTAAATTTTCACACGAGACTGAAAAATCAAACAAACGAAAGATCACATGTAATTACTCTTTTGGTGCTTATATACACTGCACAGCATCAGGATCAGGTAGCAAGTGATCAGTCATTGTGTTCCATATCAACATTGGAACCGGCTTAAAAGAAATGGACAAGTTGTCATATCCAGTGGCGCTCAATTCACATTGACAACGAATGTCTATTGATCTCGTGTACATATACATTTGTTTCACCGGTCTGCTGTTCGGACGTAATGCAGCAGGTTTTCTCCGGCAGGCTGAAGTCTGGGTTTTGCTTGTGAGACAGCAATCAAGTCCTTCGTGTGAAGAAATCGTGTCTGGATGCTTATTGGCTGCTGTGACGCCGTTCTTTTGAACATGTCCGTCTGAAAATACGGCAGCTCCTCATAGGTGACCATCGGGCCTGGAGGCCTGGAAACTGTGTCAGCCGGCACTCTTACTGCAAGACCAGTGTAATAATAGGTCAAGCAAGAACATATGCTTTTTACACAGGACCAATCATATTAATTCGTCACAGATCACACCATAATGACAATTTGCATTTAGAAAGTACCTTTTTCAAAAAATCGCCATCATATTAAATGTTAAGACAAGTCTAATTGCAAAATTATTCCTCATAAAGATAGCTGTGTTGTCATCTTAACTGAAGATATTTTATGAAGCTGTAGAGAATATTTGACAATGTAGAAAACTAAGGCCTAGACTGGAAGGTGAGAATTTCATTGAATTCCTATTAGAATTGCACTGTTTCCAGTAAGCTCCTGCATTTCAGAAAGTGAGTTATAAGTCTTATAAATACCAACCGCACTCATGCTAAGGTTGAATGCAACATTTATGTTGGTGATAAGATATTCCATTTGATTTCTTCAGAATTGTGTCCAGATTCACTCTGGCAAACACACCGCAAGTACAAAACAGGTAGTAGCATACTACAGATATTGCGGGCGCCTGACTTGCAACCAAATGGTTCTAGGTACAGCACAAGAGGGAAAAGGAGAATATGGTCACGAAAAGTAAATCACTATAAGGACTATTAATTAAACTCCAGACGGATGTAGCCACTGCCAGTAGCAACCGATGTGTTACAAAAACTTGCATGGCATTCTAACTCTTCATAAAGACGTCGATAACTAATGCTACTCTGTCCTCTTGAGAAGTCCTGCCAAATGTGACGAGAGCGGTCATTCCAAACGCCGCAATATTACATATTTACAGTCATCAAAGTAAACTCTATCACTGTATACCAATGGAATCACCAACATCACTTCTAACTCAGTCATTCCCACATTTGATTACCTACATGCTGACCTAGACACATATCTCTCATCTTAATAAGGTTAGAAACAGATAAGTTGCTCCTGATTGGTTCAACGCATTCACACAAACAAATAAGAGACAAATCTGTGTGCCTTTATACTCCATATGTATACTATAGGGTACACAAACAAATGAAAAATGCAAACAATTGTAGAGGACAAAGATATGTCTGTTAGACATAATAGTGAGATATGTTTATACTAAACAAAATGGTAAGTTCATAAACAAAATTAGTCCTTAGACCTGATGCATACATCCAGAAAATCCAGGTTATTTCCCAAAATCTAACTGATTGAGCATGATCCTTATCACCTAAAAAGACACTGCGATTGATGCTTCACGCTCTCCTTGCGAATTGAACCTATAACACTAGACTGGGAGTCAACTTGGTACCTTCAACAGATTACCTTTGGTTAGGATATCACATTGTTTCTACGTTCGCAAGTTTCCGCAAATTACTGGAAGTAGACTGTAACCACTGAAAATGTTAGCCCCTCAAGTTTTTAAAAATAGCACAAAACGTAACTGAAATATAAAAACTCTCAAATTGATGAGTTGCTCCCGTCTCTAATTGCCTAAGGTTGTCACGGCTATAATAAAACTCTAAGGATCCGGTGACAAGTTTGAAAGAGAGGAATCACTCAAACTAATAAATTTGCTTCTGTCTCTAATTGCCTCAGGCTATAATGTAATTCTTTAGTATCCGAGGACAAGTTTATACGAGAGGAATAATCAAATTAGGATGCTATTATAACATCATACTGTGTGCGCTCCCTTTGAATTCCAAACTAAAAGCCAATGGTGAAGCACCTCCAATCAACAATACAGCAAAGTCCCAAACAGCGATCCTTAATTTAATATCCATTCAAATTGTGTATGTATGTAAATATCCCCAACCACCAATCATCATACTATCAAATAAGTAAGCTTACATAAATTGATTATTGTATCAGATGAGCAGCATGCATTGCTTACAAAACATAAGACAAAGGGGAAAGTCAGAGAACAAGCTTACCGCTTCATATGCTAGGTAGACACAATGAAGGTGGAAAAGCAGCATACAATATGGGACGTTGAAGATCTCCCACTCTCGAGACATGAATTTTCTCAATCCGCATAGATTCCAAATCAAAGGAAAAGTATCGTTTTTGGACGTCATTTGCAGGAGTTCGTAGCCATGAATTCCATGGAGTCCTACTGAGGAGTAAATACGTATCCGTTGCATGTGCAATGATGAAAAGACCTTCAGGAGGCAACTTGATTCTCCTCTCAAACCGCCACCTGCTTGAACCATCTTCGTTGATTTCCTGAATTGTGTAAATAAGGTGAGACGCAGCAGAAATCAAGCTGTTCTCAACAGTGAACATCCCAAGCCTGCCTTCCCCGGCCTCCACAATGGCAAGACTCTGCTCGCATTGGCCAGATGGGATCTGGACCAAGGAGAACTCCATGGAGTGTGTGTCGAGCACAAGCAGATTGTCAGTCTCAATCAGCTTCCAGTAGAAGCATCCATATGCGTAGCAGCGGGTGGCCAGCAAACAAGAGGGCCGCACGAGGTCGCCCACGGCTAAACTGCTCCACTGCCCTGTGGCCGAAGAGAAGACGAAGGCGACCAGCTGCCCGGTCCCCGCCGCATATCTCATGCAGACCACCCTGAACGACGTCTCCGTCTCCTCATCACCGGCGGGGATGAGGAACGGATTGAGATCCCAGCGGTTGTGCGGGGGCCGGTTCCCAGGGATTTGGGGAAGCAGGGTGTAGCGCCGGGACAGCGGGTCGCACACCGCGTGCTGATCCATCACGAAGCGGTAAAATAGGACACGGCCGTTGCGGGCGTCAGCCGCGTGCCAGCGGGGGTGGGAGGGGAAGAAGGTGAAGGAGAGGTCGGCGGCCCCCGCGAGGGCTCGCGCGTAGGGCGCGGAGGAGTGGGGAGGCATGGCGGGTTTGATCTTTGAGTCGAGTACCAGGCCAAGGAGGGGGACCTGGTGTACGGAGCGGAGGCAGCGGAGGAAGGCGCGGGCGGCGACGACGCGGCGGAAGGCGGCGCACGAGGCGGCGGCGCGGCCCAGGTCGGCGAGGGTGGGCAGGCGGAGGAGGATCTCCGCGAGGATGTCGTCGGTGAGGAGTACGATTGGTGGTGGCGGCGGCGCGGAGGCGGTGCGCTTGGTGGTGGGTTGCGCCAGCGAGGCCATCCGGTCGCCGGCCTCCGGCGGCGGTGTGGACGGGGGAATGGGTTGCTTTTTTTTTTTTTTTTGACACGAGCAATGGGTTGCTTGGAGGAGTGGGGACTGGACTGGGGACTGACTCGTGGAGTTAACTGGGCTAATGTGGCGCGGAAAGTGCTAGATGGGCCGTTGCGGACCATAAGGTCTGGATCAGTGCCGAGTCAGATGGGCCTATAGCATGCGGTAATCAGCCTCTTGTAGAAGCGGCCCGGCCCTCTCTCTTTTTTTTCGAAAGGGCCCGGCCCTATCTCTGGTTAGCTACTTTGGGCCACGAGGCACGGTGGCACGTTGCACACGTCATCACTCTTGCCAGGATGGCAGGATTCCGTCGTTCCCGTCGTATCGCCATCGGACTCTTCTTGAGTTCAACGTTGAGGCGGTTTCTCTAAACCCTATCGACGGGTCGGGTCGCCCGCACATATATATGGTTCAAGGCTGCCCATATTACAATCCAGACGGATCGGCGACGCGACGAGCCACGATCCTAGCGGCAGTAAGCCAATGGCGGCGGCGGCGGCGAGCGACTTAACGGCGACGGCCACGTCCGGGAAGAAGAAGAAGCTGAAGACGGTGACGGTGAGGTTGTCGCAGGAGGAGATCGACCGCATTCTGGCGACCCCCGTCACCACAACGCCCTTCCCGGTGTGGCCTCCGCTTCGGTCCGGGGCCACAGAGAAGGAAAGGTTGATGCACGAACATATGCGGAAGCTGACAGAGCATGCCTCGGAGCTCCTTTAGAGCAAGTCCAACGCACGGTCGCGTCGACAAAACACGTCAACAAACACGTGCGTAGAGGGGAGAGAAAGTGTTGCTTGTCGCTGGCAGCGGCGACCATCGCCTCTTCAGCTTTCCATCTGCTCGCGGGACCCACCATCACTCCACCCTCTACAGCTTCTGACAAAGCACTCGGCGCGCGTTGGCCAGGCTCGTCGCCTGCGGTGGCTCCAGGCTGTCGGTACGACAACCGCAATGGGCTTGCTCTTACGTGTCGCGGGAGAAGCTGACAGAGCATGCCGCGGAGCTCCATCCTGCAGGAGCTCGCGACGCTGGGATACGTCGAGCGTCAGCGCGAGGTCTACGTGGACGTCTCCGACGAGGAGGAGGAGGAGGAGGAGGAGATCGCTACTATTGAAGTCGATGTCTCAAACGAGGTGGAGGCGGTGGCCGCTGTCGAGGGCGTCCGCGTCTCCGTCGACGAGGAGGCGGCGACGGCGCCAGGCAGTATACGTTCACGCATCTGATCACGAAAGCTTCTTTCCGACTGTTACTTTGTTGTTAGTCTCCATCTACGTAGCAGTCTGCGCATCATCAATTCATGATTGCGGCACTAGTATATTTCTGCAGCTGAATTGCATAAAACTTCAATTCTTTCGCAAACGTTAGTAAACTTTATATTTTATATACTTCGGCTTATGTATGGGAGAATATAAATATATATAATAATTGGTGTTGTAAGGCTTCCAGCAGTACGTTTGCCCGTGGTTGTGAGTTGTGACACGCATCAATTCTTTGATCAATTATTACGTTATATGCAATTCTCTCGGGTAGATGTTTAGAACAAAATATTCAAATAGTAACAGTTGGTAATAAAAAATTTTAGATCCAAAAATAGCAAAAAATCATTTTTTTACAAAGGTGATAAACAGTTAACAATATTTACAAACGGGCTCCCATAGAGCTACACAAACGGAGCAGAACAACACCAAACAGTATCACTAAAAGAATTGGACGCAAAACATTAACTTCCAAACACAAACATCCCATCAGCAGTTAATATTTTGCTAGCTTACCCGATCATAAACTAGGATGTGACAGTGATGGTGGAAAACCAGTATATATGTTGGCATGCAGAAACTAGTCCTTCGACTCACACAGTGGCGAGCTGAGATGGCTCAGTTGGGCATTCATTTTTTGACTGAGCATTCATTTTTCCATATTTTTTAGGTTGTGACTTCATTTTTAGCTCAAATCCCTGTATTTTTACGGTCCATAAGTTACATTTAGCCTATTTTAAAAAATAATTAGGCATTCATATAGGAGCTCCACAGCTCCACTATAGGTCCGAGTCGTCCGACTCCCCCTGTCCGACCCTGGTCCGACTGCATACATAAGCCAATCAAATTCACCCATGAGCTCATTGAAAAATTCATCCAACGGTGATGCATGTCTAGTTTCAGGTTCACTCAGAAAGGCCTAGTGACTAGTGAGACGGCCTACAACAACGAACGAATTACTATCACGGAATCACCATTGCTGATGGACACCAACCAATGGTGCGTCGTCTCTCTCTCTCTCTCAAAAAAAAAGGAAGAAGAAATACCAAGCCACCAACAGAAAAACCAAGCGAAATTTGGCTTATACACAGTTTAAACAGCATTTATCAGTGAGATGCCTGGTTTTGATGCATGGCCTGATCGGCACATGAAATAGTTCCAGGACCAGTATACAGCATTGCATCAAAAGAGACTGCAAAACAGCTGTTGGAACCAAGGTTGTCAAAATCGTTGAAAACCGGCCGGTTTTCGCGAAAACCGGACTTACCGGTCCGGTCCGGTAAGTCCGGTTTACCGATTTTCGAATTTGAAATTTGAAATTTTTTGAAAATTTGAAACAAAAAATATGTAAAAAAACTAGACGCCATTTGGAGACCATTTGTGCAAACGGAACACGAATACGAAATCGTTTGAAGGGTCAAATAATTACCGCAAGAATTCTGGTGAAAAGGAATTAAAAAAAAAAAGAGTAACCGGTAACCGGTAATATCGACCGGTTACCGATGGATCTGCGTCGGTTACCAAAGAAATCGGTGCGATTTCCTGGGGGCCGGCGCGCAACAGAGGTGAGATTTCTCTTTTTTTTTTCTTTCTGTTTTTTGAATGTAGCATGTTTGATTTAGGTATATGAATGAATGAAGGTAGCATGTTTGAATATATGATTTAGGTATATAAATATATGGTTTAGGTATATGAATGAATGTAGCATGTTTGAATGTTGATGTGCATAAAACTACGTGTATTATGTTCAAAACTATGTTGTTTGTTAAATTTCGTCAAGAACTATGTATCGGACAATTTATGTTGGACTTTGTATGAATTGTGGTATGTTGTATGAGGTTGGTTGGTACCATCTTTTATGAATTCCATGTTGTCAATGTGTAGTTAACCATTCTTAGAATATTTCACCAAAAATCATGCAAAAAAATCCAACATTTTAAGCCTTTTTTCGTCAATTTTCACTTCTGCGTCAAAAATCGACAAAACCGACCGGTTACCGACACAAACCGGTCGGTAACCGGTGAAAATCGACCGGTTTGGTCGATTTCCAATTCGAAATTTCAAATTTGAATTTTTCGTCGAAAATCGACCGGTTACCGCGAAAATCGGTCAAACCGAGGTTATCGTTGGCGGTCGGTTTTCTCGAGTTCGTCGGTAGTGCAAACCTTGGTTGGAACTGCACATAAGATGTCATCGCTGACAGTAGTGGTTGATCCCCTCGATCCCTCCACAAGCAACCAAAGCGCCTTGGACAGCCAGCTCTGCTCCCTCGCCTCCCAGTCCCACACACTAAACGTCTGCACAATGTGTCTTTCAAGAATTCAGACCAACGGTTGCGCGCACACACACACACACACAAAAAAAGAATTCAGACCAACGGTATTAAATGTCAATATCATGAGGAGAGAACTATCCAAAAAAGACATGGCTAACTTCTAGACTGACAAACATATTATCATAAAAAAACATAAAGATGCATACATATCAACCGTAGTTACTTTCATTCGCAGAAGTTAGCAATGCAAGTTACCGATGAACGGACTGATTAGTAAGATGGTGCATCACACATGAGCAAGAACAAGCCTCGTTGCATATTTTGAAGACTTTTCCATGCATACATTATCTGATTTAGTAGTGCTTAACGACTGTCCAATGTTCTATTGTCCGTCCAGTCACTACCGCCATGTTTTATGAATCTATCTGATGTTGTTTCTTTAAGTTATGTTGCAATGTCAGTTCTCGTTTCAGATGTTACAACTGTTACTTCGAAATTTTATATCCTTGTCTTACATTTAAATATTGTCGCTACCGTCGTCTTAACTTGCTCTATGACACCCCTACCTAAGCTCTACACGCACGATGTTCACTCCATTTTTTTTCTGCAAAGAGGATGCTATTTGTCATCTTCTTTGATAATGAGTCACATTGGGCTCCTTTGCACTTCTGTTCCATATTTTCTCGGAGGTTGCACAAGCATTGTTCCAATGTTGCAGCGGAGCGTGCAATGGGACTTTGCCATCAGACGTTCCATATGACAATGAATTTAGTATAGTTTGAAAAACATTAGCTGTCATAAATGCCATATATATTTAAGAGCAGAGTATTTGAAAAAAAAAACTGATACTTCTTAACAGAGGGACTACTATGCTAACTAAGAAATTTGACAACACAAATTCTAAAATGTAAAATATTAACGAGTAGTTGATAGCAGCAAAGCCTACAACATACATCACAGACTTGCAAGTGACAAGGAAGGTGGAAAGCCAGTGTACATTTTAGCATGTTGAGGAGCGAAGTCCAATATGCACACCGTATCAAGCTGCATCGTCTCAAGGTCAAGAGAAAAATATTCAATTTTCCTTTTGTCAAGTCTCGCACCCATCGGACTCATCTCACTCTTGACCCCAGTGAGGAGCAAATACCGCTCTGATGTACTACCTGAGATGACGAATCTGTAGCCCCAAGGCAACTCGATTTCGACTTTCCTCATCGGCCCCCACGGGTTTGCGCCTCCAGCGATGCTTTTCATAGTAGAAGAATAAAGGAAAAATGAGTCGCAGCCGACATCCTCCTCCTCTATGCAAATAAACATCTCAGCTATGCCATCCCCTGACTCGGCAATCGCAGAATTATGCCAAAAATAGTGGGCAGGAGGGGCATCGACGAAGGAGAACTCCATCCTGCATGTGTCAAGAAGCAGACACTTGTTCGTCCAAACCAGAATCCAGTAGATGAAGCCGCGCGCGCAGTGGCGGAAGGTTAGGTTCCTGTAGTCGAGGACAGAGGGGGGCGACACGAGGACGCAAGCGCTCCAGTCCTGACACGGGAAGGCTTGCCATCCTCCGTTTGCCGAAGAGAAGACGAAGGCAACCAGATGATCTCCCTGCACATATCAACGCACATGACCCTGAAGGATGTCGTCCCCTCTTCCTCATCGCTCGCGGGAACGAGGAACGGGTGGTCGAGACGCTTGCCGTTCTGGACGGGTACCCGGGGGAGCAACACGTATCGCCGGGACACTGGGTCCGCGACCGCGTACTCCCCGTTCATCAGCTCCAGGAGGGCGCGGCCGTCGCGGAAGTCTCGGATGCGGGACCAAGGGTTGGAGAGAGGGAGGAAGGAGAAGGACAAGTCGGCGGCGCGCGTGAGGGCGCCGGCGTAGCACGCGGAGGGGTGGGGCGCGGTGGGCGGGTGGAACTTGCGGAAGTGGAAGAAGCCGAGGAACGGCGCTCGGTGAAGGGAGCGGAGGTGGCGGCGGAAGGTGGGGTCGGCGATGACGCGGCGGAACGTGCGGCAGGCGGTGGCGGCTCGCCCGACGTCGGCGAGGGTGGGCATGCGGAGGAGGATATCTGTGAGGAGGTCGTCGGCGATACCCAGCAGTGGTGGGGCGTCGAGGCGCTTCGCGACTGGTTCCTCCGGCGAGGCCATCGCGCCGACGGCTGATTGGCTTGGGGTGTAGGGCTGATCAGCTTGGGGAAATCGGGATTCGGGAATTACCATTGTTTTTCCCGATCTATATAGTACTTGGGCCGCGTTGGGCTGTTTGAGACTGAGCTGGTTCAGACCCAGATTCGGATATTGCTTCCTCGTAAACGCTTTGTGATTCGAGCAGTGCAGGAGTGATACTCGATAGCTATGGGTTTTCTTCCTCCTCCCATCTGTCCACGAGGTCATGGTCGCTGCCACCCAGACAACCTTACAGTTAGGGTTAGGGGGAGAGGTATATGGGGGTTCAAGGGGCCTTCCTGACAGCCTTAGAGGAGGTCGGGGGGTGGTGGTCATGACATAGTGGGAGGTGGTAATGGTGCCGCTTGGTCATGAAGAAGACGGTGGGTGGTGCATGTGGCAGGGGCGTCGTGGCAGCGCAACAGTTAGTGGGGGGAAGGGAGGACGTAGCGGAGGCAAAGTGAGATGGGCGACGCAATGAGGCGGCGTTGATGCTACCGGTCGATGACAGTGTGGAAGGGAGGTGGCTGCGTGGCAGGAAGACGTGATGCTATAGGAGGCACCGAAGGTTGCGAGCACAATGTTCGCAGAGTGGGGACGCACTACAGGAAACCTGGAGTTTGCCGAGTGTCAGAGGCACTCGGCAAAGCAGCTTTTACACTCGGCAAAGAGTTTGCCGAGTGTTGCACTCGGCAAATACCGGACGGCAAACAGCTCTCGGCAAAGCCGGGTTTGCTGAGTGCTTTTTGTCGGGCACTCGGCAACGAGACGGAGGGAAACGGCCGTCAAAAGGGTTTGCCGAGTGCCTGGCCTCTAGCACTCGGCAAATTTTTTTTGTTTGCCGAGTGCCTGGCCCCTGGCACTCGGCAAACAATGGTAAGTTTATGGATCTTCTTCGAGGATGCTTCGGTATGTAAACAATGTACGTGATAACTTTTGCGAAACTTTTTCTACAATTTATCATAACCTCCACGTATGATTTCATGATACCAGGATAAGTCTCGTAATTTTTAGACTTTGTTTGAGTTTTATAAAAATAAAATACTATTTGACCCTATGGTTCAACTTCATATATTATGTAAAAGATGCCCGATTTTTCTGTTGATTTCATGGTTACGGCCTCACATTTGACTCAAGAACATGAATATCATTTTTTCAGTAACTACGTTTCAATATTTGAATCACTTGTAGTTCAAATTTGAATTATCTTCAATAAATACTTTAAATGAAATAATTTACTTAAATATAACAAATGAATAGAGAAAAATACAAAATTTGGACATGAAATAACATGCATACATATATTGATGTCCAAAAAAAAAGAGACCAAAACCGGTTTAAAAAAAATATTTTGCCGAGTGCTCCTGACAAGCACTCGGCAAACTTATGAGTTTGCCGAGTGCCAGGTAGGGGCACTCGGCAAACTCTTAAGTTTGCCGAGTGCCTGACGCATGGCACTCGGCAAACGTTGACGGCGCCGGCCCCTGTTCCCCGTGCGTGGCACGTGCCTAATTTTGCCGAGGGCCCAGGTAGCTGCCGAGTGTTTTTCTTTGTTTGCCGAGTGCCATGTCAACGGGCACTCGGCAAACGTGAGTAGTACCGAGTGTCCCTTGTTTGCCGCGTCTCGACACTCGGCAAAAAAGCTGTTTGCCGAGTGCCCGATAGAAAGCACTCGGCAAACAGCTAGGCACTCGGCATATACGGGCTTTCCCGTAGTGACGAGGGAGTGGCCGCCGAGTGCGTATAAGCCATCGCGGTGTTGATGGGACGACTACAAAAACTCGACCTGCCGGGGGTAAGACCGCCCCCGACGGCATTTTGCTAAGGAGAAGAGCCTCTCACGCAGACCGAGAAAACCTCCGAACCCCCTCTCCGATCCTACACAGGGACTCAGCTGGCCGTTGTGAGCTTCGGCGCGAGTCTTAACCATGTGCTTTGACCCGGGGAGAGCGAGGGGATTTTTTTGCACCGCAGTGAACAGTACCATTTCTGGCACTGTTCACTGCAGCGCCTCCGGTGCCGCAGCTGGGAATCGAACCCGGGCCGACAGGAACTAAGCTTCCGGAGCCCTCTGGCTCTGGCCACTCGGGCGTGGGACGACTACAAAGGCGTGATGGAGCCTATCGACGCATAATAGGACGGCTACATCATGGTGTCAGTTGCTCTAGATATAGAGGCTCTCGCCCAGACACCCACAAAAGGCTTTGCACCTCCTATATATTTATCGAGAACAAATTGTGATAGGTTTTTTTAGATAATGGAAAAATTGCATTAATGCTAACCTTAACAATGTGATAGTTTGAGGGAACAATATAGGAGCTCGTCTATTCTATTTCATCAATTGAGAGCTACCGATATGTATGCATGTATAAGCGACACATAACCTCCTAGTTTGCATGAAAAGATAAGGTGAAGCTGTAACAGAGTACAAAACAAAGAACGAAAATGAAAAAGACTATTGCGTTTCTACCCCTAGTTTGCTTTCTAATTGTGATTTTACCTCTGCTTTTTAGGGTTTACGATTTTACCCCTGCTTTTTGAAAATGAACACAAAGTTTACCCCTGCTCCGTTAGAGCCATTTAACAGTGTTAAATTTGATGTTGAAAGACTGAAATGCCCTTGCGATTTTGCCCTTACTCTCTACTACATAAAAAGTCTCAAAAAAATCGTCAGCCACAATTTTCAGCCGGATTTTTCAGTTTTCAGACCACCTCCATCCGAGTTCACCTCGAATTTGAATTGTGTTTGACTCAAATTCATATGTTCGAGTAGTCTTTTTAAAATTCAATGGATTATGATCAGAAACCTCTGTGTGCTGCAGTGGTAAGACCATTCGCTTTGTTTTCCTTGGCCCAGGTTCGAATCTCATTCTCCGCAGCACAGGTCACAGGTGCCTTCAATTTATTTTTATTTTTTGCCAGTGGTGCTGGCGGCCATTATGGTCAAGTGCGAGCGCCGCCAGCTCCACGTCGCGTCCTGCTGGAGTTTTGGGTTCGTCGATCAGCCCGACCTTTCAGCCTTCCGCCGGCCGACTCCGAGTCCTCCCGATTCTCTATTTTTTTACGTAAAGCACAAATCAAATCAGCGTTAGAGTTGGGGATACAAAATACGGTGGTAGTCACTTGGTCTGATAACCCATGACCGGCAGCCAATTTCTTGGATTCGTTCACCGAATGGGAAAGAGAGCAGAGAAGAGATTGGAAGCGCAGCCGTGAGAGAGATCGAGAGGGCAGAGGTTGAAGACGACCACTTATTTAATTTGGTCAGGAAACTTGGGCTGAAAGTTGTATTATCACCCTGGGCCAACTGGGCCGTATGTCATTTTCATGCGAGGATGATTAAAGGAGTTGAGGAATTGTTAATTGGGTTGCTCAGTTATTTCGGCTCAATTTTACGGCAGATGAATTACCGTTGTCTTAATTTGTTATTGTAGATTTTTTAAACGCTTCAAAGAACAGGTTAGGTAACTACCAAATGAATCACCTATACTCAATTTTGGGTATTATTTTTTAATATTCATGGACATTAAATAAATAAATTTAGAAAAAGGTGAAGAGAGACCCGGAGTCCTATCAATTACTTTATTTTTTCATAAGAACTACAATTTATAAAAGTATAAGATGGTTGTAACTATTTTTCTAGATTTCATACTTATCATGGTATTGTGTTTCCATGACGATATTTAGCCCGTAGCAACGCACGGGCAAGTTACTAGTTTTTGTAAGAGTTTGTGATTTTACCTTTGTTTTGTATGAATCATTGTAAGATGTATTTAGATAACAAAATTTAAGACAGTTTATATATTAATTATTACCGGAATTTGTAATAATAATAATAATAAATTTAGATATAACTGAATTTGACATTTGACCCTTTTAAATATAACTAAAATTTGACATTGGACTAAATCTAAATCTAAACCCTTAAAGAACCAGTTTGAAGAAATACACTTTTTACCTGTCAGAATCAACCCAGCCCGTATATCCACCGTTGATCAAAACTTAACCCCTTTAATCTATCGTCCGATCATGCCGTGCTGGGCCCGGTTTCACTAAAAGGAGACACGGCGGATGGACAAAACGTCATCGCCCGTTCATTTGCGATGACGATTGTGAGTTTTTTTCTACCGCACGCCCAGCTAGCCACCCGCGTTTCTCACCTCCCTGATTACCGTCATGTTTCTTTGTTTCCTTCTTATGCATGGATTCTTTCCTTCTGGATTTCCTTCCTCCCACATCCTCCACCAGATCTTCGCAAACGGGAGTGGCCACGGCTCTGCGCGGGCGGTGCGGCGGCGGCGACCTGGAGGTGGCATCGAGGGTTCTGGCTGCGTCGGCGGTCAAGAGCAGCGGCAAGATGCAGTGGCTACTCAGGTCGGCCTTGAAGATGCTTGAGCCGGTCGGGGTCCGGGTCGTCTTCCTCTGCGGCGAGCAGGGGCCGGTCGCCGTCCTGGAGGCGGTTCGGTAGGCGCGGCGGAGACGGCTCCGTCGACGGCGATAAATCCAGGTGCGAGAGTTTCGAGATCTCGATCGGCCCCGGCGACCGTTGCCAGATTTGGCAATGAAGGTGATTCGGCTCTGTTCAATTCCAGCCTCCAACTTCTTGGCATCGAATCCGTCCCCGCCTCCTTCCTCGCGTCCCCGACCCTCGGCTCCCTCGACCTCAGCTTCAACCTGCTCTCCCGCTCCGCGCTGCGCGTCACTGCACCTCGCCGACCTCTCCCACAAGCTGCGCTGCCGACGGCACCTCGGAGTGCTGTTCGTTGATTCTTGTCTTGCATTCCAATGCTTGCGATTTGGATGGATAGCATAAGGTTCGATTTCGTGCTTCTGACTTCTATTTTCTTGTGAATTTTATTCCATTGATTTTTTTTTTTGCGAAATTCTCTTGATATTTGTGATTTTTTTCCCTCTGCGCATGGCCTGTCATTGATGCACTGCACATCGATCTGTTAGTCCGGCCGATCATCTCATGTTCCTACTCAGGAAGTTTAGCTTTTCCTATAATTGATTTCTTTTCATTAACTTGTTAACTATTTGCTCCCCCTAACGCAATATGTCATTTGTTTCTCTCATCAGGTTGCATTAATCACTGGCCTGATGACGGTGTCTGCTCATTCAGTCTGTTGTAGCACCTTATCATGGTTTTTCTTAGCACTGAACAATTCGTCACATATCAAGATTTCCTTCTTTTTCAGATAAGGGAAAATATCAGTCTCCCCAAAGTTTGCTTCTCCGGTATTGCATATTTGAAGTTGTTTTTTGTATCTGGTTACAGTCAATGGCTGAATGGATGCTTGACGTATTTTCCTTGTTCGATTTGCAGGGGAGCTTTTGGGAGACAAAGAGAGAAGTGCAAGCAGGTATCTGCGATTATCTCTTCAAAATGTATTTGCGATTTCATGATCTGGTTCCAAATTCTTTGCAAGCAGGTTCGTTAACTGAAATCCATAGATGCTAAGCCATTGCAGTTTGTTTTTTTAACCTTTTTTGGCAGGCAAAGATGATGGAGAGTGCAAAAGAGAGATTAGCTTAACTGTTGAGCTCAGTTACTTATACGATGTTGTTTGCAATTTTTAGATGATGGTGCTCATATATTTCAACAAATTAAGGAGGACGTTGAACTCACTGCTTGTACAACAGGTTCATTGACACAAGGTTTGAGCAAGAATATCTGCAAGATGCTTTGCAACAGGTTCATTGACAAAAGGTTTGAGCAAGAATATCTGCAATTAGGTATGTTATTCCATTTCTAAAAACAAAGAGCGATGGAATCTATTCCGTTCGTTCATCTCTCTTTTGTTCACTACTTATTTGGAGCCTTCTATTTTATAACTTTAAGGTTATTATTTCCTATTTATTACCTCCACTGAAAATGTATGAAATTTATTGATTGAAATCCCTTCTAATGGATGGTGCAGCTTTATAATACCAGCTTTATGGATTTCTTACTTCCTGCACCTAGAAGGTAACAGACACTCATAGCCTCACAGGTTAAAATAACCTGTCAATTTTTGTTAACCCTGATAATGCATCTTGCCCACTGCAGATAATGCACCTCTAATATGCACAATTGGTTTGAAGCATAGTGTATATAATCAATTGTTTTTAATTAAATTCTGGATTTGTAAGAGAGGTGTACAACGGAAATAAGGACTCTGTCATTTCTTCCTTCACGATTGATATGCAGGTTCAGGTTTTAGATCACCAGCATCTCTATCCAGTTCCCTTATTAGCTGAAAGTAATTGGAATGCTTACTTTTACCTTCATGATATACCTCATCTCGCCACCTGGGTAGCAGCTTTTCTGTGTCGCTGAAAGTGCATGATATATAGCTTGGATTTGGGATTTTTGTTTATTAATCTGGTAATAGCTTTTGAATTTCTGTTCATAATGGGAGCCTTGCCATAACAATCACACAGTTTTTCCCAGCAAATTCTAAAGATTTCTATAATAGTTGAAACATATTTATCCTTATTAACAGTAATGTCATGGAACATGCAGAATTCAAGCACAGCTAGGAAGCGTTTCCTCATGTACGTCCTGAGGTACAAGTGAAATGAATCTGAAGAAGGCATATATATTGATGTCAAGGAGGTTGTTGAAGAAAGTTTGTGGCCTTATTACATTTGAGTCATTTGCTACTTTTGTGAGTTTATGTGAAATCGTGTGCAAACATTAATACCCTGATATCTTTGTTTTGTTGGGAACTCATCCAGCCTATGATAATTCTCTGATTTGGTTTTGAAAAAAAAAAATTGAAGCCTTTGCATTTCATCTCTGGTCTCTGATGTTCGCTCTTAATCAGTTGCAACTTGCAATATCTACCTTATGCTGGTAAGTGACAATTATTGTGGAGAAGATGAAGAAGATGTCCTGGAGGCTCACAGAACACTATATTTGCTGCTTTCTCTTGTTATTGATGATTCGTTGACATATTTTCTTTATATATGAATATGAAAAAAATTGAGATATTCCTAAAAACAAATTGAGATGTTCAATTAAGATTTTGGTCTACTGAAGCCTAACGCAATAGCCTTTAGAGGCAGATTTCACAAGTGAATGTGATTATCAGATTACCATGTGACGTGAAATCTTTTGTTTGCATCATAAAATATTGTTGAAACTATTTGTTGCTACTTGAGATGAGGAAGTGGTTTGCATCATGCAATTAATCAATAAAGTTGTTTGCTTGTTGAATTAGTTCATTGAGTTCAATGGCTTGGGTTATTTTTCTTCTGCGGCCACAGTAGAGAAATTAATACTTTATTAGTTTGAGGCCTATGCATGGTATTGTCGAATGCAATTCTTAGTCTTTAAACAAAAAATCATCATGCAATAGGAGAAAAACTACCCTTGTTGATTAATGCAGAGTTCAAAAACTTCTTGATATTTTATAAAGAAATGTCTAATTCAATTCTTAGTCTTTAAGAAAAAAACATCATCTTTCAATAGGAGAAAAACTATATTTGTTTATTGCATTTCTCACAGCCTATTTTTGTTTTTTGCATTGGGTTTCCCAAATACTCATGTATGGCCATGGAGGCATATATGACACAAAACAAATGCAATTTTAATTTGATGTGTTATGATCGATGGTTTAAGGTGCAATTACTATTGCTTTGCGTGATTCTTTCCAGAATAATTTATTTTCTATGTTAATAAATGAATATGTAATCAAGTTGTCTATAATTCTCATAATCCTGCCAAATGATGTATTTTTTAGACACGTGCGTGGCGCACGTGCATTTTTACTAGTTTGAATAAAATTTGGATATGACTCGAATAGGCTTCCAGCAGCATTTTGACAGTATTTTAAACTCATAATCAATGGCCACGCACTCTGACCTTATTAAAAAAAAAAGCTCACGCACGCGGAGCCGGGTGGATTAAGTCAAAAGCTAGTACTCCTACGGTAGCTGCTGGTCGTGCTATGGAGCTTGTCTTCCAGATCGGCGGCAAAGTGGTCGTGCTGCGCGCAGGAGCCAGATCCAGGCTGGAGAAGAAGACACCGCAGCAGAGAACAACTCCCGCCCTCGTCTGGCCGAGCAGCTACCGACCCCTCCACGCGCCGCTGCGCTCTCGCATGACCGTGCAGCGCAGCTCCTTCCACCCCTGCAGCTCTCGCACGCCCCGACGCCTGGCCGGGTTCGTTCCTCCCACCGAGCATGGCCGCGTCACCCCTGTGCGGCACCCGCGTCAAGCCCCACCACAGCCCGCACAACTTGACGCGCTGCGCATGCGCACCGCTGCCCCCGCGCAGAGAGACCGTGCCCAGCTTGCGTTGCGCCCGTCTGCCTGGAGCCATCGCCGAGCTATGGTTAGAGGTGGCGGCGGCGGTGGCGCTAGGGATTGAGAGTCAGGAGAACCAGTCGCGTATGTGTTTCAATGCGGACGGTGTTGGAAACCAGGGGTAGACGGAGAGTTCGTTTTGAAAAAGTAGGGGCAAAATCACAAACCCTAAAAAGAAGGGGTAAGATCACAATTGGAAGCCAAACCAAGGGTTAAAACGCAATAACCCCAAAATGAAACCACTCCATATAAAACCGATAGTTTGCATTCCTTCCAACAACACATATTCAGTCTTCTGCATCCGTCAGCGCCCAGTGCTGAATCAAAGCCAGTAAGGCAACGAAAACTAAGTTAAAATCATCGAATTAGGTCATGTATCGAGTTATCCACACAAGGAACAACCACCACCTTAAAAGTATCAAAGACTTAGACAATCTTCAGACTTGCGCAGCCATTGTCCAGTTATATGGTAAATACCCGTACGGTTCTATTTTTTTTGTCATCCATAGATAGTTGGGAATTTAGCATTCCTCTACAAAAAAATTGCAAGAAAAAAGAGAGCATTAGATTCCTTGGAAAAGTACTTGTTGTACCAAGTTTGGCATGTGGTACCTTTTTTAGTACCACTAAAGTTATTATAGTCTGTGCATACATTTGGAACCACTGCAAGGATATGATAAGGAAAAATCTCAAATTATTATTAACCCCCAGGTGGACATTCTGGACATAACATAGAAAATTAAAATAAGTAAGTCTTATATAATGAACGAATTTTTTGCATTGCTGCCAAAGCAGCTTATTGGTTGGACTAGGACATATGAAAACCAGTGCAATTCAGATGTGACGCCACTCATGAGATTGGTAAGGGATCCACACTATTTCGAATCTTCCAATCCTACAAAAATAAAACCCTTGTTTATATTCAATATATCCAGCCAATTATAATATTCCATGGTGAAAATAGTAACAATAATCAAACACAGTAATCTGAAAGTGCCGAGAAAACACATTCTCCAGTTTCAGTACGCATAATTAACAGTGAAGTTGGGTGATCATGATGTCGGGCATTGAAACAAATAATCAAAGAGAACTGAAAAATATGTAGATTTCTGTGTTTTACATGTACTCAAAGAAAACAACTGGTTCAAGAATGTTTGACTCTCAAGATATGCTAGAGTCAGGACATTATATGATTTGTATCCAATAAATAACTTGGACCACTGATTTCTATAGAACTTTGTGTTTACTTAGAATCAAACATATAGTATTATCAAAGTATTCGCCATAACAAGTCTAACGGTACAATTTCATTTAGCTGTTAAATACACTAATGCTATATTAGCACGCAGTAAGTATGTGCTTTGCATACAAAATTTTCCCCGCTCATATTCTGAAACATCATTTATTATTAACAGATTAATATATATATAAGTATATATAGAACTGCAATAACAATGAAATTTGACAACTCCAAATCAAATACTTATGTAAGGATGATGAATAACTAGTTGGCAACAAGCTTACCACATCATAGACTTGGAAGTGACAATGAAGGTGGAAAACCAGTATACATGATAACAAATGGAGCGGCGGAATCCAGCTCGCATACCATTTGAATTTGCATTGTCTCAAGGTCAAGCAAAAAATAGGTGACTGCATGATCCTTATCTTGTCTCTTCTCACGGCTCATCCCAAGTATGAGCAAATACTGCTCGGCTGCACCTAACATGATGAAAAGATGGTGGCTCGAGGGCAACTTGACTTGGACATCCTTCATAGGCTCCCACGCAATAGCACCTCCGACGTTGCGTAGCCCATAAGAACAAAGAGGCGTAGACATCCTGTGACAAATTCCAACGAAAATTATCTCAGCTCTGCCATCCCCCGAGCCAGTAACGGCGGAACCAAGCCCACGATAATAGGCAAAAGGGGTATAGACGAAAGAGAACTCCATTCTGCAGGTGTCCAGAACCAGATACTTGTTCCCACTAAACCAGTAGATGCAGCCACGCGTGCAGTAGCGCACTGAAAGCCTCCACCAATGTTCTTTCTCGCCATTATCGTCGACGAAAGGGCCGCTCCAGTCCTGGCACGGGTAGGGTTCCCATAATCCTCCGTTAGCCGAAGAAAAGACGAAAGCAACCAGATGTTCACTGCACACGTCAATGAAGATGACCCTTTTTCGAAAGATCAATGAAGATGACCCTGAAGGATGATGTCCCGTCTTCCTCGTCTTCGTCGCTCGCGGGAACGAGGAACGGGTGGTCGAGACGCTTGCCGTGCTGGACCAGGACGGGTACCGTGGGGAGCAGCACGTATCACCGGGACACTGGGTCCGCAACCGCGTACTCCCCATTCTTCAGCTCCAGGAGGGCGCGGCCGTCGCGGAAGTCATGGACGGTGGACAAAGGGTCAGGGATGAAAGAGAAGGACAAGTCGGCGGCCCGCATGAGAGCGCCGGCGTATCGTGCGGAGGGGTGGGGCGCGTCCGGCGGGTAGAACTTGCTTTTGAGGAAGAAGCCGAGGAAGGGGGCTTGGTGAAGGGAGCGGAGGTGGCGGCGGAAGGAGGGGTCGGCGATGATGCGGCGGAAGGTGCGGCAGGCGGTGGCGGCTCGCCCGATGTCGGCGAGGGTGGGCTGGCGGAGGAGGATATCTGCGAGGAGGTCGTCAGCGAGACCCAGCAGTGGTGGAGCGTCGAGGAGCTTCGTGACCGGCTCATCCGGCGAGGCCATCGCGCCGACGGCGAGAATTGGACTCTAGCTAGGGCTCGCTTGTGGCCTTTTGCAACTTGGAGATTTTTTTTTTTGGAACTGAACTTGGAGAAAATTGGAATTACTATTTGTTTTTTTTAGAAATAATTACTATTTGTTTATCCGTTCTATATAAGGCGGAGAGGGATGCAATAGATGACTTGGGCCTCGTTGGGCCAAAACTGTGGCTCATCCACTTTCTATTTGCTCCTAGGCACAAAATTGACTTGCATTGTCATTTAGGAGTTGCTTTACCAAACGTTTTACAAAAGGCTTCAGCTCAACAATTGAACAAGTGTTTTTTTTTTCAGACAAAGCAGAGCCAAATTTTACACAAGTTAGAACCTTACCAAACAAGCCTTAGTATTGTAAGCGAACGCTCGTTCTCATCTCTCTTGGATTTTCATTTTACTACCACCCTTTTTTTTTACCGAAATTTTACTACCACCTTAGAGCCATGTCTTGAGTGATCAGATGTTTTAACACAGGTCAAATAAGTCTGTTTGTTATTCTTCCGTTCTTTGAGTGAGAAGAGTGCTTAGGCTCCGTTTGCTTAGACTTTGCTTTTCAATAGATGGATTACTGGCTTCCAAGAGCTCTTTTCTGGACTGAATTTTAATAGACAAAGTATATAATATATGTAATAATATTTTGAATATATTTTAATAAAAGCAGCAAAAATTTCTCTAGATCTACTTATAGATTCTAATAGAAAATACAATTGTTAGCTCTAGAACTCAACTTCAGAAGCAGAAGTTTAGTTGAAACAAACGGGACCTTATTGACATTCCTCTCTTCGGAGATGAGACTTCCCTGATCAGTGTCATCAAGAGATAAAGTGTTTACCACAACATTCTGTCTTCCACGAAAAGAAGATATGTCATTCATGTTAGGGACGCAAACATATCAGATATTCCTGTTTCTGGAACCCCGAATGCATTACCATCTCCTCCTAGTTTCAGTTGAACGAAAATACAAGCAACATGTTATCACAAAGTTCTTACAGGAATAAAACAAAAGGTAGGATAGCTTAACACTGTTAACTATACTACCAAAATTACTCTTCATATATACTCCCTCGTTTTTAATTATATGACGACATTGACTTTTTTGTTGAACTTTGACCAACAATATATATAAAAATAATTAGTTGTTTAATGTGAAGTGTATATTGTTGGATTTATCATCAAAATCACATTAAATTTAACTTATACATTTTGCTATTTGCATAAATATTTATGAATAAGGCGAATAGTTAAAGTAACGAAAAAAGTCAACGGTGTCATATAATTAAAAACGAAGGGAGTATATGGGAGATTCGAAACGGTTCTTCATGCACTTCTCGGAACCACTCAGCTCTGCTCTGAGTCGACATCCAGCTCCCTCCCAGGTCTGCTCTTGGAACCACTCAGCTCTGCTCTGAGGGGAGATCCCCTCTTGATCCTTCCAAGCAACCAAAACGCCATGGACAGCCAGCTCTGCTCCCTTCCAGTCTGACACGCTAACATCTCCTGCACGATGTGCCATCCAAGAATTCTGACAAGCGGATCAGGAGAGATTTATCCAAAAAAAAAGTTTTTATCAAAATGTCTATCAAAATAAGACATGGCTAACTTCTAGATGGACAAACATATTATCATAAAAAAACCCATAATGATGTTGTACGTACCCGCCAAAGTTAGTTTCTTTTGTAGAACATAGCAAGTTACTGAATAATTGTTAGATTAGTAAGATCAGGCATTACACATGAGCAAGAACCGGCCTCATCGCATAATTTGAATATTACTCGAGTTAACTTTTTCCCATGTTCTATCATTCATCCAGTCATTACCGCCATGTTTTATGAACCTATATGCAGTTGTTTCTTTAAATTTTTTGCTACGCCGGTTTTCAAATGTTGAAATGGTATTACAACCACCGTGTCTCGAACGCACAGCACGTTTTGTTTCAGATGCTATTACAATTGTTACTTCCAAAAATTTATATCACTGTTCTGAAATTTGAACATTTTGCAACTGTCTTTTTAACTTATTCTATGACACATCTGAGCTGTTAAATCATTTTTATGTTGTCAATCTTTACGGTCTTCTAGATTATTGGTCAAAGTTTAAAAAGTTTGACTTAGGACAAAACTAGATGTACACTATATTTCTCGACTAAAGGAGTAGTATTCTACCCCTCACTTATTAGAGATGTGACATTTAAGGCCACAAATTTAGTATAATTTGAACAAAATTATCTGTCGTAAATGCCATATATTTAGGAGTATAGAGGGAGTAATGGAAAGTCTCATACTTATTAACATAAGGACTACTATGATAACTAAGAAATTTGACAACTTAAATTCTAAAATGTATGTAAAGTATTTCTGCAATGATGAACACGTAGTTGATATCAACAAGACATATCACAGACTTGGCAGCGACAACGAAGGTGGAAAACCAGTGTACATTTTAGGATGTTGAGGGATGGCGTCCAACAACAAGCACACCTTATCAAGTTGCATCGTCTCGAGGTCAAGAGAAAAATACTCAATCTTCATTGATCTCTTCGCATTCTTGATCCCAGTTAGGAGCAAATACCGTTCGGATGTGCCTGAGATGACCAAATAATAGCCCGATGGTAACTGGACCTGGACTTTCTTCTTCGGGTACCATCCGTTGCGTTTCATAGTAGAAGAAGAAAGAGACACATATTCGCGCCAGGTATTCACCGTGCAAGTAAACATCTCATGTGTGCCATCCCGTGACTCAGCAATCGATGCACTACACCAGTCGGCAAGAGGGACATTGAAGAAGTAGAACTCCATCCGGCAGGTGTCGAGAACCAAACACTTTTTCATCCAATTATACAGCATCCAGTAGATGCGGCCGCGCGTGCAATGACGCGAGGAAAGCCTCCAACAGCAGTGATCTTTCTGGCTCGTGTCGATGATGGACGACGCGGCTACGCAAGCGCCCCAGTCCTGACACGGGAAGGGTTGCCATTCCCCACCGGCGGAAGAGAAGACGAACGCAACCATATGATCTTTGCACGCGTCAGTGAAGATGACCCTGAAGGATGATGTCCCTTCTTCCTCGCCGCTCGCGGGAACGAGGAACGGGTGGCCGAGAAGCTCGCGGTGCTGGACGGGTACCGGGGGTAGCAGCACGTATCGCCGGGACACGGGGTCCGCGACGGCGTACTCCCCGTTCTTCAGCTCCAGGAGGGCGCGGCCGTCGCGGAAGTCCCGGATGGAGGACCAAGGGTTGGAGAGAGGTATGAAGGAGAAGGACAAGTCGGCGGCTCGCGTGAGGGCGCGAGCGTAGCGCGCGGATGGGTGGGACGCGTCGGGTGGGTTGAACTTGTGGTAGAGGAAGATGCCGAGGAAGAACGCTCGGTGAAGTCTGCGGAGGTGGCGGAGGAAGGAGCGGTCGGCGATTACGCGGCGGAAGGTGCGGCAGGCGGTGGCGGCTCGCCCGACGTCGGCGAGGGTGGGCAGGCGGAGGAGGATATCTGCGAGGAGGTCGTCGGAAAGACAAAGCAATGTCGGGGCGTCGAGGCGCTTGAGTACCGGCTCCTCCGGCCAGACCATCGCCGACGGCGTGAATCGGGATGTAGGGCTCGATTTGGGGAAATCGGGGATTCAGGAATTACTTATTTCTCCCGATCTTTTATAGTGCAACGGAAAGGAAGGCAAGCAATTATTGGGGCCGCGTTGGTACTGAGCTGGTTCAGACCGGATTTCCTATAATTAGCGTGCGCTACTCGTAGCGCACATGTAGAGCGCTTTGAGATTCGTGCTAAACCTAAATCCAACGGCCCAGACTCTTTCTCCTTCCTCCGTCACCCCGCGCCATCACCCCGCCTCCCGGCGCCGCCGTCTCCCCGCGCTTCCGTCGCCCTGCGCTCCCTGCGCCGCCGTCGCCCGCCTCCCCGTGCCGCCGTCGACCGGCTTCCCCACGCCGCCATCTCCTGCGCCTCCGATTGTTCCTTGCTTTACAGTAATTGTTCCGGCGGCCATAACCATTGTTCCGAGCTTCTCAAGCATTGTTCCAGGCCGCCGGAACCATTTGTTCCGAGCTTCAAAACCATTGTTCCGGCAGGTGGAGCAGCGCGCGAAGGGAGGCGAGGAGCGGCGCGCGGCGGCCGGCGGCGACGCGAGGAAGAAGAAGCCGCCGTGGGCTGCTGTGGGCCGCGCTACATGTCGCTAAAAAAAAACTCGCGGTACAGATAGGCGGAACCCAGTATATTGTTTCCTGGAGGAATTCCTACTCGAGGGCTCGAAGCGGCATTTCCTATAATTAACGTGCGCTATGAATAACTTTATGTAGCGCGCTTTACGATTCGTGCCGAGACTTGCATCGTACGGTTCGCAGTGGAGGACACGGGTTGCTGGCGCAGAAGCAGGCATACCTTGGTGAGTTAGGGGACACGTGGCAAACTTCCAATGGTTGGGCGGATGTTTGTGTCAGATATAAATTTCAAATCGATTTTTCTCCCAATTGGTGACTTCGATTTTAAATCCGTTTGAACCATCGTCATCTTTATAATTAATGCAACAAAACTAGATCCGAAATGATTTTTTTTATTTTTCTTCGCATAAAAAATATTTTTTAAAAAAAATCAGCATTTTGAATATATCATTTCAACATTGTTCTAATTTACGTTTTAACCTTGTTGGATTGATTTGTTCTTGCTGATTTAATAATTTCTTTCGCATGGTTTAATGATTTGTTCCGGTTGATGTGGTCGATTGTTCCAGCTGATATGATTGATTGTTTCGGTTGGTGTGGTCGATTGTTCCAGTTTATGTGATTGATTGTTCTAACTGAATCAATTATTCCAGTTAATATAATAATTTGTTCCAGCTAATGTAACTAATTGTTCTACCTAGTACAATAGATTGTTCCTGTCTTCTGCAAAGAACGTCGATCAGCTCACGCAAACAAACCAAGAAGTTGTGCTCGAAGCAATAAAAAGACACTTTGCTCCTGCGCACGACAAAAAAGGCACAGCCAACAATTAGTGACAATCACACACCAAAACATAGCATGCTTTTGAACGGAAACAACAACATAGCAAACACCGTTCGTGCGTACGAAAAAGCCAGCGGAAAAGAAAAGGTCCCGAAGCTGGGCCGCGTCCACGAGTCTGGTTAGCAGGCTATGGGCTGCGCTGCGTTGAAGCTAGGCGTAGCGCGAGCTACGCATAGGCGGCCCCGTTCGAAGCCACTCAGTGTTTGAGATTCGTGTAGGCTATTACTATGTTTGTTAAATTTTTCCCACGGCACCCACCTGGTGCATCTTGCGGCCTCACGCTGTCACGCATCACGTCCCCTAATCTGCCTTTGCACACGCTTGGCGGGGTCACGCGGGCACACGGTGGCTCGCAGCGTGGAGGCGTACTGCCTGCGCGCAAGGAGTGCGGGGAGGAAGTTTCCTGGGTGTATGTGGTTCTGGGACCAAGTGTGGTGGGATGGAACCGTCTCAGTTTTTCACGACGGAACCGTTCCATTTAGGAGGAACAGGATGGAACCGTCCCTGTTTTTTGTTTCGTAGGAGGAACAAGACGAATTGGGACGGATGTCGTCTTCAAGATCCATCAGCTTGCTCCATTTAGGAAATTCATCGAACACCTGGCGCGCGCCCGCGCCAAAGCTCCACCCCATGTTGCGCTTGCGAACCTCAGCACGCCGCGCCGCCGCCGCCACCGCCGCCGTGTGCGCGCGAGCCCCGGCCCGCCGCGCTGCCGTCAAGCCGCCCGCCCGCCCTGGCACGCCGCGCCGCCGCAGCCCACGCTCGTCCCCGCACGCCGCGCCGCAGCAGTGCGCATGCGAGCCCCCGCACGCCACGCCGCTGCAGCACGCGCGCTCATCCCCATCAATGGCGGCCCCGCCCATGGAGCTCGGCTCCCCGGCCGCCGCGCCGCGAGCCTGCCCCGTCGCGCGCCCGCGAACTCGGCTCCCCGCACCGCCATGCTGCATCCGCGCACGCTGCGCCACCGTCGCCGGGTGCATGCGAGCAGCCCACCTGCGGCGAGGGACGTCGGGAGCTCGCCCTCAACGTGCCTGGGGACGAGCGAGAGCTCGGTGAGCGGGAGGAAGGAGACGGACTTGACGCCGCACGCGAGGGATGAGTTGGTCCGCACGGTTTCGGCTGGACGGCTCGGTCCCGGATATTGAGGATATATTCCATGAAGGATGATTCCGTCCCACGGTCCTTCCATCCAAACACCTGCAAAATTGGGACCAATCGGTCCCGTACCGACCCATCCCTCCTGGTTCCTTCATCCAAACACACCTTAAGGCCTTGTTCGTTTGGCATGGAATGCTTAGGATTTAAGCCAAAATCCAGTGGGTTTTCATGGCCTGTAGAGAATCCTAGAGTAGGCTGGAAATGTTGTTCGGTTATTTTTGGGTTGGATTGCCACCTAGTCCAATCCAGCCATTACGCCCAACAAAATGCCAGGAATCATTCCTTTTGTCCGACCCCATGGAACGACTCCCACTCCCAGGTGCAAGGCTTGATCACCTTGAGAACATTGGGAGCTTAGCTTTTGTAATGGTTTTGATCCCAATCAACCGAACAATACTTTGAGTCATGGAATTAGAAGATGTGGGAATCAAACCCATGAAGTGTAGGATTAAGTGAAAAGCATGGAATCACTCAATCCATAGGTGTTGTGAATCCTACACGGGAATCATTTCCATGCTGCCAAACAAGCCCTAAGGTGGTCTGCAAGGATGAGGAAGGAGCGCAGTGGTGCTCTGGACAAGCAGCATGTGGAGCCGCCACTCGTTGAGCACACAGAACGCTGGCCAGAACATTGGGTTTTATTTTTTTTGAACAATTGGCTTAGACAGATGGAACAATTGCTTATATTCTTTGAACATTTGGTCAGACTCATGAAACATTGTGTTTTATTTACTGAAACAACTGGATTGATTTGTTGGAACAATTAGGTTAGATGGCTGAAACAATTGATTTTGAGAATTTTTGGGCGGCGGACCGGACGGAGGAGGTGGGGAGATCACTGCTCGCTCAAGATGTTCCGCGTGAGAGAGAGAGAGAGAGAGAGAGAGAGAGAGAGAGAGAGAGAGAGAGAGAGAGAGAGAGAGAGAGAGAGAGAGAGAGAGAGGAAACGTTGGCAGAGGTTGAACATGAAGTTGAGACCACGTCGTAGAGCAGGTTGCTAGGCGGAATCTTTGACAGGAGTCATGGGCCGCTGTTGGGCTGAGTGCCCGTGGGGCTATCTGGCACTAGGTACTGTGTAGGCATAATGTTCTCTAAGAAAAAAAATGGTATTGTAGGAAGGATTTTTTATAACTCGGGTGCCCCATGCACCGGCCACCGGGGCACCCGAGTTTAAGATCCATGCACATTGAAAATCGAACGGCCACCACCTCTTTCTGCGCCCCGCACTCGCGCGTCGCCGTCGGAGCCTTGCTCCGCTCCTCTCACGCGCCCCCGTTCTGCCCTGCCCGTGTAACATCCCAAAATCTGAGACCCAAAATAATGTAATTAAACCTTGGATAATGTTGGGTTAAGTTCGAAATGCATATTTGAATTTTTCTGAAATCTTAAACTCATGCATACATTGCACAGAAACTTCCTCGATTTTTCGTGGAATATTTGCTTGGCCGAAAATCTCGAAAAAATCACCATAGGCAGGATTCACAGAAATTTAATTTCTATGGATGTTTCATAATTTTTGGAGATCGTTTGCATAGTTAGGAAATTCATAAACGTCTCAGCCAGTTTGAAAAGTCGGGAAAAAAAAGAAGGTAAAAATCTAGTTGGGCTCAATCTCTGATCGGCCCGTTTAGAAAATAAACAAAATAGAAAAGAGAAAGAGAACCTTACCTCGGTCCGGCCCAAACCTACGCGGTCCACGCCAGCCCATCGCAGCCCAACGGCCCACTTACCTTCTTCCAGTCCGCGCGCACGACGTGTGCGCGCGCCGCGATGCGCGTCGCCGCCGGCATTGCCACGGCCGCTCCGCCGCCCTCGTGGCATCATCCTCGCCCTCCACAATGGACAAGCGCGTCATAGTGCTTCCTGCTCCCGTGTTGACCCTGGGTGGCTAAATAATCGTGTCGAGTTGCTTCTTCGCGCCGCGTGCGCGCACCGGGTTCGCCATGGCCGCACCGCCTTACTGCTTGTCATGTGCCGCCGCTGTAGCGTCACGCCGCACCTCGCCACGCAGCTACGGTGCTTCGTGCGCCTTCTCGCAGATGCGCACGCACTCTGGAATCCTCCTTTCTCCTTTTCTCTCGCATGCTACTGACAGCCAGGGGCGCGCTAAATATCACCGCCACCGCCTCAATTCACTATAAAAGGCTGTGTCCTTCTTCTACACCCTTCTTTCGGCCACACCAAGCTCTCCCAACTCGCTCCTGACGAGAAACACCGAGTGGACAGAGAGGAATTTGAGTTTCCCCAATTCCGGCCACCGCCGCCATTACCGGCAATTCGAGCTCCTCCAGTGAGGTTTTCGACATCTTGTTGCTCTTTTGCCGTCGTGGTGTGTAGCTGACCCCTTTCCCTCTGTCCTTTCTCAAGAAATCTAGGCGGAAGGATCCTCTTGTCGACGTCTCCCCTGTTTAGCCGCCGCCGTCGTTGATGTCACCGCCGCCGACCACCCCAAGCCCGCACGGCTGCTTGTTAAGCTTCCTAGTGACCCGTAGATGCTTCCCAGATAGCATAAACACGTCGCCGCGGTCCCTTTCTGGTAACTCGATGTAGCCTCGCCGCCGTGCCACCTAGGTCGCCGTCGTGCCACCGCTACAGGAGGCCTCCGTCGATGAGTCGACCACCGGGCGATAGCCCTCAAGCTTGTGCGTCGCCCTGTGCTACACGTCGACGAAGTCGGCCGCCGGCGAGCCATTTCCTCGCCGCTGCTACTGTACTCGCGTCAATTGAGTTGATTAAATCCTAAGCCGCCACGTGTTCGGCTATGATTGGCCAGTTTCGGTTTAAACATTTCTAGCCTAAAACTCATAGGAAAATGAGAGAAAAATATTAGGTAATAACACTAGAAAATTTCTTTGAGATTTTAGGACTTTTGCTGCTGTTCATCAAAATTATTCAAAGGTAAATTTGTTAGAAAATAAATAGTTAGTTTTGATCATACTTTCATGAAATAATGCATCTCTTGATGAGAATTAATTGATTAGTGACATAAAAGGGATACATGTAATTCCTATGATTAAATGTGTAGTTTTGGCACCCTTTCACATATACTTAAATTAGCATAATTATCTCTTATGTTGTATTACTAAATTTATGGAGTGCACCCTTGTTTGATTTACTAAAAGCTTTAAACTGTATTCTCTTGTATAGATAGTAAAATTCAAGTACTTGTTAGGGTCTCCATTAACATATTTAGAGGCATATGCATATTTTACATCCATATATTTTATATTTGCATTTGCATGCACTCTCATCTTATTTAAATCTCTCAAAGTAATCCTTTAAGTTACATGTGCATATAGCATCATGTTTATCTATTCAAACCATGTAAAATATGCAATAGATATGAATTTCTAGACCGTGCCACATTTAGGTAATTTAAGTCTAAATGAGATACATCCTTGATTATATATATAAAGGCATAAGGCACTTAAATGCTTATAGAAAATAAAGTAGACTCTTAAACACATATAAATGCCTCCATATGCATTAAAAGCATGTGGTCCTGTTTCCAGATAAAACACCTTAGGAATGGTGGCTATGTAAAAATTAGTTTATTTATATATGTACATATGTCTTCCTAACCACCCTCTTGTTCTTCCATGGAAATAACCTATAATGTGTATAATAAATATACACATACATGTAGCCCTCCACCCTTGAACCATGTGAATAAGGTAGAATAAGTAATACTTTAAACCATACTATGTTTAGATAACTTAGTTAGCTCAATGAAACCTATACTAAATGGATACATCTCATGCCCATGAAAATATGTTGCACCCTTATACCCCATGTATGTACGTTGTGCGAGTAAAATTTGATTAAATAGAACATACTCCATTAAGCCAAGAAATTCTTAGGTAATTTATTTAGCTTAAAAGAAATATATTAGAGATGGGTTACATGCATACATAAGATACCAAAATATTTATAGAAAATAAATATCTTAACACATAGGGACGATTTATGAACATTGAGACATTTAACCTTATTTTACATAAACATCATCTTAGGAATATTTGTTATGTAATTTAATTTGTCGTTCATGTTCTTTGAACGACCCCATGTTCATGAGTAGAAGTAATTTAGAATTTATATAATAGATATGCACACAATCACCATAAATAAAACATATGCATCTCATCATTTTCATTATGGGTGTTTTATGAATAAAGGTTCATACACATTCTCACACCTTACCTTCATTAAGAGAAAATAAATAATAAATAATTTGTCTAGGTGAATATGGCCACTACAAAACCGGAAACATATCTCATAACAAATGATCACGAAAAAGTAAATGGAACCGCGTAAACCTCGGTTACCCTCTCTAGTTATTTATCGATAAAAACTCGATAACGTGTAGTCCTTTCGTACGAACTCCGAGTACTTATTCATTTTCATGAAATGCACTCCATAATCATGTTCTTTGGTTTTTATTCGAAATATTTGTATTTATTATTGTAGATTTTATTGGATCTTCTTGATGGCTTTATTTGGATCTTCCGACAATTGTCGATCGTGGATTCATGTGTACGTGAGAGAATCGTCGAAAGATTGCATCACGGGAAGATCGACGCTTGAAGATCGTCGTATGAACTATGTATATAAAGGTGCGAGGCAAGCACACCCCCTTGATCATTTTGATCCTATGTTTATAAATGCATTTAAGTGCCTAATTTGTAGGATAAATTTGTGCATAATTTATATCACTAAAAATGCTCATTTGGAAATTGGTAGATACTACCTAATGGTTTTATCCATTTATTGGACCCTATCATAATCCCTTGTAACCATAGGTTGGGCTGTCACATTGGTCAAATGCCGTATGCTTCATGATATAATTAATTCCTAATTAAGCCTGCTAAAATGAAAGACTATATTTTGTATAAATGGAAGCACATGTATATTCATTAAATTTACGGATTTTGTTGATGGGAAATCTTTGTTGATATATGTTGGAAACCTAGATGTTGACGGGTTTGATGTGATAATGATAAATGGATTAACGATTTGTCGATAATGATGATTTTGGAGACCCGCCACATCACATAAGGACCGGTACATTTGAATCTTGATTTAAGGAAACATCGTGCAACCATGGATGCTGGTATGGGACGGCCATGGCTAAGTAATTAGTTGAATGTTGCCTTGCCTTCTAGAAGTAGAGAATGTGCGGATAACTTCCCAGTGTGTGGGGTTATTCGAAGGGGCTCCCATTGCTATACGCGTGGGGACAAAGCTTGCCGACACAATGAATTACACCCTCTGGCCTAATTACCCAACGTTCAAGGAGGAATAGCCTCTGGGGTGTTAGTTGCCCGGTAGAGGAGGGAGTTATGCAATTCAGGGAAGTCAAGGTTAACAAACGGCTAATGAAAACGTCATGTGTGATACCGATGTGCACACTTCGTGAGTGCACGGTGCTAGCTACACCACAGACGGTCCCTCACTGTCCTTGGGTACAGCGTACAAACTCTGCAAAGTATTAATCCATTCGAACGGCCGTGCTTGCGGTCTCAAGCTCCTTAATGATAGGTCTTTGTTTAGGGAATGGTAGGGGATTAAAATTGATCATGATTATAGTTATTGATATACGAAATGGCTTAGATGATGATTTTGTAGGAACTTGACATGAAAGTCAAGTATGTCACTTTATTTATATGTTGTTTACTTGTGCTTACATTTATGCAATTTATATTCAAGCAATTCAATCTAGTAATTGTTTCATTAATCAAGTTTAGATTGCCATATGCTTATTTATGCAAACATAACCATATTATGCCTTCTTTCACTTGGCCGTGCATATGATTATACTTTTGCTATTATTTACCCGCATTGCTGGCCTCCGATAACTTTGTTTCAGAAATTAAGTGGACCTCGGTGAGGAACGACGCCGTTCTTTCTAGGAATTCAACTTCCAGTCAAATGCCTGTGGGATGATCATGGGGCACACTGGAGATTTGAATTCCTTCATGTTACCGCTATAATTGTTTCTTAAGGTTTTTCGTCGGCCGTTGACGGATACCCAAATCAGGGTATCCTGATCTAGGATACTTAATCCCGCTAACCGTCTCAGTTTAATTGTGTAGGGCCCACAGGAACAGGTGCATAACAACAGAGCGCTCGAGGGGCCCACGGCCGACCCCGAGGGCACATACAAGTTCCGCCTCGCCCGACCCCCAGTCGGGCGGGCCCACGACTTCCGCCCCGCCCGACCCCGAGTCGGGTGGGGTCCACGACTTCCGCCCCGCCCGACCCCAAGTCGGGCGGGGCCCCGAACTCCGCCTCGCGCGACTCCCAGTCGGGCGGGCCCACAAGCCGCGCTTCGCCCGACCCCGAGCTGGGAGACTTCGTCGAGAAGATTTTCCTCTGACAAGGAGGACAGGCATTTACGACGAGTAGCTGGGGAGCCTTAACTCTACCCAGCAACTCATATACTTGCAGGCACGCGATGTGACCCGCACAGTGGCACCCGTCCCATCTCGCGGCGCCGCCTGACACCTCGAGTACAGCAGCGGGACGGCTACGACATCATCATCACCCTGAACAGGGACGAAGACCGGACCGGCGACAAGACGGCCGCGACAGTCTGGGTTGACATCTCGACCACCTGCCCGGCGACCGGGCGTACAGGACGCCGCCTGACTAGGGCCACAGTGGCAGCTAGGGTGCAGACTAGTGCGGCGTATAGCCGCGCTAGCCCACAACTCGAAAGCCCCGTTCCCATTTGTAAACCGGCTCACTCCTTGACTATAAAAGGAGAGCTGGGTGCATGAGGCGAGGGGATCGGATCCCCGGATAGATAGACAACACGAATCCATCGAGAGATACACACGAAGAGGCTTGGAGTCTTTCTCCTCCCTCATCAACACTTGTAGCTCCCCTCTGCAAGTCGAAACACGAACCACCCACGAACTGGATGTAGGGCATCGATTGCCTGAACCAGTATACATCTCGCCTCTCTCGCAAAACCCTCGCCATCATAGAAGATCGTTAGGCGCCGTAGTTACAAATTTACTTGTCGGCCGGTTTCTTAACACCGACAGTTGGCGCGCCAGGTAGGGGACCTCAGCGCGTTTGACATCTGCAGTTGATGGCGAGCCACGACATCGATTGGTCTCCGGGCGCTCTCGTGTACTTCGGGAGCCTGGAGTTCATCGTGGTCCGGGATGGGGGGCTTTCGCGCGTCGAACCGCCGGCACCCCCACAAAGGGCCCTCACCCCCGCCATGTCCGCGAGCGCGGAGCTCGTGGGTATGGCGGAGTACGACTACGACAGCGACGAGGATGACCTCCTCGACTACGACTCTGACGCCGGCAGTCACCATCCTTCGCGCGAGTGCATGGTGGTGGAAGCTGGTGGAGGCAGCCGCCGCAACGTTCACGACGTGGCGGCGCAGCCAGACCCTGCAGCGGTCGCGACGACGGCGGACGCCGGAGCGGCCGCAGAAGCCGCGCCCCTGCTCGTGACACAGGCGCAGCAAGGAACCCCTCCGGCGAGCGCCGACCTCCGGGAGGGCGATGACCTGGAGCGTCTGCTCCAACGCCAACACGAGCTCGCAGAAGCCGCGCGGCGGCTCAAGGAGGAGCGCGAGCGGCTCGAACACGAGGTGGCGCAGCGCCAGGCCCTGCGCGAACGCGTGCGTGCCCATGGGCGCGAAGCCCGGCAGCGCATTCTGGCCGAGGCGGGCAACCTCGTGCCCAGATACACCAGGCCCAGCCAAAATGTCGCCGCGGCTGCGACACTTTTGCGCGCGCTCCCGCAACCGTCCGACGAAGACCAGCGAAGAATCCAGGGGGAGCTCAAAGACCTCCTGGACTTGGCGGCGGTGCAGCAGGCCGAGCGCGAGCAAAGCTCCGCTGCACGGCGGTGGGAATCCAGCTTTTCCTACCGCACGCCAAGCAAGCCACGGCCACAACCCGAAAGTTCCGTCCACCAAACCCCCGAGCAAAGTGGGACTGGGGACGCGCCGCCGGTCCATCAGCGGATCGGCAGAATCCGCGACGCCCGCGACATTCTGCGGGCAAGGCGCCGCGAGCAAGGGCGAGGTCCACGGTGCGAAACCGAGGACTTTGTCTACGCTCCGCGGCGTGGCGGGAGATTTGACCCGGAGGAAGACAAGCCTCGGACTCCGATCCCAGCCGGCCCACGGGCTTTTGGCCGCGCCATCTTGCGGGCTCCCGTCCCCCAGCGGTTTCGGCCGCCCAGCAATATCACGAAGTACAACGGGGAGACGAATCCCGCGTTGTGGCTGGAGGACTACCGCCTGGCGTGCCAAGCCGGCGGTGCCACCGACGAGCGGTTCATCATCCGCAACCTCCCCCTCTTCTTGGCCGACTCGGCCAGGACGTGGCTCGAGCATCTCCCGGAGGGCTCAATCCAGGATTGGGTTGACCTCCAGGAGGTGTTCATCGGCAACTTCCAGGGCACGTACGCGCGCCCGGGGAACCCGTGGGACCTTCGGAACTGCCGGCAGGGCGCCGACGAGTCCCTGAGGGACTACATTAAGCGATTCTCCAGGCAATGCAACGCGCTGCCCAATCTCGCTGACGCCGAGGTGATCTCCGCGTTCATAGCGGGCACCAGCAACGAAGGGCTCGTTCATGAGCTCGGCCGCAAGAGCCCGCGCTCCATCAAGGAGCTGCTCGACGTGGCCACCAGCTACGCCTCCGGTGAGGATGCGGTCGATGCCCTCCTTCACCGGACTAAAGGCAAGGCAAAGCGGAACGAGAGTTCCGGCGCGGGTCCGTCTGCCCCGCACGACAAGAAGCAAAAGCAGAAGAAGAAGAAGGGCGGCGATCAGCAACGCCGCAACGACGCACTCGTCGCGGCCGTCGAGCGTAAGCAGAAGAAGCCGACCGTCGACAACGACGGCAAGAACCAGCATTTCGAAAAGATGCTGGAAGCGCCGTGCCCCAACCACGCCTATCCCGTCAAGCACGCCCTCAAGGATTGCGGGCTCATGCTGAAGTTCCTGGGCGCGAAGGCAAAGAGGTCCGACCCCAAGGATTCTGACCCCGGGGATGACGGGAAGGACGACAAGGAGGCGGACGGTGGGTTTCCGAAAACCACCGGCTGCCTCATGATCTTCGGAGGCGAAGGAGCCAGCTCCTCCAAGCGGCGCCAGAAGCTGGAGCGCCGGGAGGTGTACGCCGCCGAGCCGGCGACTCCGGCCTTCCTCAAGTGGTCCGAGGCGGCCATCACCTACGACCGCGGCGACCACCCCGAGCACGTGCCGCGTCCGGGGCGGTACCCACTCGTCGTCGACCCCATCGTCTCCAACAAGCGCCTATCCAAGGTATTGATGGATGGTGGTAGTGGCTTAAATATTTTGTATGCAGAGACCCTCGATGCTATGGGAGTCAGTCGCTCTCGCATCCGACCTTCGGGCGCACCCTTCCATGGGGTCGTGCCCGGAAAGACGGCCATGCCGCTCGGGCAAATCGACTTGCCCGTCACCTTCGGCACGCCGATCAACTACCGCACGGAGGTCCTCACCTTCGACGTGGTGGACTTCCCCGGCGCGTACCACGCGATCCTTGGTCGGCCATGTTACGCGAAGTTCATGGCCGTCCCCAACTACACCTACCTCAAGCTCAAGATGCCGGGGCCGAGAGGTGTCATCACCGTGAGCACGTCCGTTCAACGTGCTTACGAGTGCGAAGTAGAGTGCTGCGAGCTGGCAGCGGCGCTCATCAACAAGCCCGACCTCCCGGAGGTCGCCAGCGTGGAGTCCGAGGAGACGCCGACTCCGAAGAAGGCGTCCGGCTCGTTCGAGCCATCCAAGGACACCAAGAAGGTCCCCCTCGACCCGTCCGACCCCGAAGGGAAGACGGTCATCGTCGGGGCGACCCTTTCTCCCAAATAGGAAAGCGCGCTCGTCGATTTCCTTCGCGCCAACAAGGACATCTTCGCGTGGAAACCCTCGGACATGCCGGGGATTCCAAGGGAAATCGCCGAGCACTCCCTCAACATCAAACCGGGATCGAAACCGGTCAAGCAGAGGTTGCGCCGATTCGACGAGGAAAGGCGCCGAGCCATAGGCGACGAGCTGGCAAAGCTCCTTGCCGCCGGCTTCATCAAAGAAAAGTATCACCCCGAGTGGCTCTCCAATCCTGTACTTGTTAAAAAGAAAAATGGGAAATGGAGGATGTGTGTTGACTACACAAGTCTCAATAAGGCATGCCCAAAGGACCCGTTTCCTTTGCCGCGCATCGACCAAATTGTTGACTGGACCGCAGGGTGCGAAACCCTGTGTTTCCTAGACGCCTACTCGGGCTATCACCAGATCCCACTAAAGATCGGTGATCAAGAGGCAACGGCGTTCATCACTCCCTTCGGCTCATATTGTTACGTTACAATGCCGTTTGGGTTAAAGAATGCCGGCGCCACTTACCAACGTTGTATGATCAAATGTTTCGGTGATCTCATCGGACGGATCGTGCAAGCGTACGTGGATGACATCGTAGTCAAATCCATGCGAACCGACGACTTAGTCGCCGATCTCAACGCCGTGTTCCAACGGCTAAGAGAGAATGGCATTAAGCTCAATCCCGAGAAATGCGTTTTCGGGGTCCCAAAAGGAATGCTCCTGGGATATTGCGTGTCACAACGCGGCATCGAAGCCAACCCAGAAAAAATCGAAGCCATCGCGAAGATGGGGCCGATCAAAAACCTGAAAGGCGTACAGAAGCTGACCGGCTGCTTAGCCGCACTCAGTCGATTTATTTCCCGACTCGGGGAAAAGGGGTTGCCACTCTATCGTCTCCTCAAGAAGTCCGACAACTTCGTCTGGACAACCGAGGCGCAAGAGGCTCTTGATCACCTCAAGACCAGACTCTCTAGCGCCCCGATTCTCGCCTCTCCGACCGAGAAGGAGCCTTTGTTGCTCTACATAGCGGCGACAACGCAGGTGGTCAGCACCGCCCTGGTGGTGGAGCGGACGGAGTCGGGCAAGGTGCTCAGGGTACAACGGCCCGTGTACTTCGTCAGCGAGGTCCTCTCCGACTGCAAGACAAGGTGGCAGCAGATCCAGAAGGTGATATACGCGCTGGTCATCACTCGGCGCAAACTCCGCCACTACTTCGACGCCCATCCGGTAACCGTCGTCTCTTCCTTCCCCCTTGCTGAGGTTCTAGGCAATCCGGAGGTGTCGGTCAAAATTTCTAAATGGGCGTTAGAATTAATGGATCAGGGAATAGAATTTACGCACCCATCTGCCGTAAAATCACATACCCTGGTAGATTTCATCGCCGAGTGGACCGAAACTCAGTTGCCCATAGTTCCTGTCGAAAAGGAATGTTGGCGGCTGTTTTTTGACGGCTCTCTCACAAAGAGGGGTGCCGGAGGTGGGTGGCTGCTCATCTCTCCGAGAGGTGTGCGAATGCAATATGCCATCCGGCTCAATTTCCCAGCATCACACAATGTAGCCGAGTACGAAGCTCTGCTTAACGGCATGAAAGCAGCTGTCGAGTTAGGAGTCCGTAGGCTCGAAGCCTTTGGCGACTCTCAGCTCGTTGTTAACCAGGTCATGAATGAGTCCACCTGCACTAACCCCAAGATGGCGGCCTACTGTGCTGAAATCCGCCGTCTGGAAGAAAAGTTTGATGGTTTTCAGGTTGAATACGTCCCTCGGCGGGACAACGAGACGGCCGATTCGTTGGCCAGGCTGGGATCAAACCGGGAGGTAGTCCCGGCAGGCATTTTTGCCTGCGATCAAGACAAGCCGTCCATCAATGATCCTGCGTCGGCCGACCCGACGAAAGAGCAAGCACAAGAACCGGCTCCGATTGAGGCCAACGAGGCCTTGGTCATCGAGCACGACAAAAACTCGGGGGCTCCCGCCGACCCCCGCGACGCCTCGCCCGACTCGGGGGCTGACCCCGGGCCCCGCGATGACTGGAGGCAACCCTTCATCGACTACCTCCTGCGACAACAGCTTCCGTCCGGACCGCACTGAGGCACGCCGACTCGCAAGGCGCGCCAAGACATTTGCGATGGTCGACGGCGAGCTGTATAAAAAAGGGCGCTCTGGAATCCTCCAACGCTGTATCCCTCTCGGCGAGGGTAGGCAGTTACTCCAGGATATCCATGGCGGAACGTGCGGCCATCACGCTGCACCACGAAGCCTAGTCGGCAACGCGTTTCGGCACGGTTTTTATTGGCCGACCGCTGTTGCCGACGCCCAACGAGTGGTGCGCACTTGCGAAGGGTGCCAGCATTATGCTCGTAAAACTCATCTGCCGGCTCAGGCCCTCCAAACCATCCCCATTACTTGGCCGTTCGCGGTATGGGGGCTGGACCTGGTTGGACCCTTCAAAAAGGCACCGGGAGGCTACACCCACTTGCTTGTCGCCGTTGACAAGTTCTCAAAGTGGATAGAGGCCAGGCCGATCGGCAAAATTGACTCGGCGCAAGCCGTCAAGTTCTTCACCGACATTGTACATCGATTCGGGGTGCCAAATGCCATCATCACTGACAATGGCACGCAGTTCACGGGGAAGAAATTCCTGAACTTTTGCGATCAGTACGGCATCCGAGTCGACTGGGCAGCTGTTTCTCACCCCCAAACGAATGGGCAGTGTGAACGAGCGAACGGCATGATCCTCCAAGGATTAAAGCCCAGAATCTTCAACAAGCTCAAGAAATTTGCCGGTCGGTGGGCAAAAGAGCTCGATGCAGTGTTGTGGAGCCTAAGGACGACGCCGAGTCGTGCCACTGGCTACACTCCATTCTTCATGGTGTATGGAGCCGAGGCAGTGCTACCGACTGACCTGGATTATGGGGCCCCGCGGGTGCAAGCGTTTGACCCGGACCTCAACGAGCGCTACCTCGAGGATGCGCTCGACCAGATCGACGAAGCACGAGAAGCCGCGCTCTTGCATTCCGCCAAGTATCAACAAGCGCTGCGCCGCTACCACGAACGAAAGGTTAAAGGCCGCGCTTTCGAGGTTGGCGACCTCGTTCTTCGCCTTTTGCAGGGCAATCAGGGTCGGCACAAGCTGACTCCGCCGTGGGAGGGACCATACACCGTTGCGGAGGTGCTTCGGCCCGGAACCTACAAGCTCAAGAACGCCGACGGACGCATATTCGCCAACGCGTGGAACATCGACCAGCTACGTCGTTTCTACCCTTAGCTTGTACCTCCTTTTCCTTTTGCATCGTTCAAAGACATGCAAACGAAATAAAAAGAAAGTTCGTCTCTTTCTGTCTTTTTGAAATTCACAACAAGTCCTGACCTGCCGACCGCCGATCCCCGACCCTAACGGCTCGGGGGCTCCACCCGGCGGGTGCGCAAAAAAGGCCGTGTAAAATCCAAAATGCCCATGACAAACGAGCGTCAAGGCCAAGAGCGAAAATTGCGCCGACAACGCGTCCGTGGCTAAGGAATTTACATGAAAAATCCTAAGTGCAGGTCCGACTCGGACAGAACTTGAGCGTCGACGATCTCTCGGCCGACCCGACTGGCCGACTCGGGACTCTGACGCCTCGGCGGCTAAGAGCGGCCTGGGTTACCAGTCAGTCGAATGAAAGGTCCAAGGCAATCAAGCGGTCTGAAAGAGGAGGAAGTCACGAAGGAAAAAACACTTAAAATTTCGAATAAGTTTCGAGCGAACACAAATTCAAAGAACGAAGTACTTGTTTCCTCTAAAGGCAAGCTTTTTATATTTACATGAGGGCCACTCGGCCCAACCCGACTAACTACTCTATCTCCTACTACTCGTCACTCGGAGGCGACGGCAGAGGGAACGCGAAGGAGGCGAGGAGGCCGGCAATCGTCGCAGCAGCGGGCGCGGTCTTCTTCTTCAGCTCCTCCATCTCTTCATCGGAGAAGCCGGGCACCATGCCCAGCGTCAAGCCCTCGAGGTCGAGGGTGTCGCCGTAGTGCGTCTGCTCCATCACCAACGTCCAGAAGACCCCGGCCTCGAAGCTCTCACGACGGAGAGCACCGAAGCGGTTGGAGATGGAAAGCAGGCGCGCCTCCAGGGTGGCGGTCCCGTCCGGCTGTGGCACCTGCAGCTCGTCGACGAGAAGCTCGGCGCCGATCCGCAGCCGCTCCAGCTGGGTGTTCTCGCCCCGCGCCACCTCCAGGTCCGCCTTGAGCGCTGAAAACCAAATAAACAAGAAAATCAAACAAACGAACGACGAGGCGAATGGATCAAGGCAGAGGTACAGCAACCTTACCGTCAACCTCCTTCTCCAACCCGGTAACCCGGGCGGTGAGCTGGGAGACCAACTCGGAGGATGTCCGTCGAAGCACTCGTTCGGAGTCGGCCGCCTCGCGTGCCTTGGCCGCGTCCTCCTCCGCCTTCTCGGCTTTCTTCTCCGCCGCTTCGGCCCTCCTCTCCGCCTCCTCGGCCCTCTTTTCGGCGGCGGTCGCTCTCTCCTCCGCCCCGGCCAGCGCCAGCTTGGCCTGGTCGGCCTCCCGCATGGCCTGTGTGGCCTGCTCCACCAAGGCCTGCCCCTCCTCATCAAGCCGAACTCGTTCGCTCTCTTGGAAGCGAATGCAGTTCGTCTTGGCCCGACTCAACTTGGACAGTTCCTGAAACAACGAAGAGGGATAAGCAAAACAAAAACGAAAAAGACTCTGCGAAAGAGTGAGGACGTACGCACCTGAGTCGGGGCCCCCATCGCCTTTATCGCGCGGAGCGTGGTCTCCAGGGCATGAATGGCTTGGCCCTGATTCTGGCTAAGCACGCCCCAGAGTTGCCGCTCCGCCGGCTCGTTGAGGACCCGCTCCTGTCCATCGGGCCCTTGGACGCGCAGGACATCGGCGTCCGTGGGCGCACCCGAGGTCGACTGCGGCAGCGGAGGCGTGGTGGACCTCAGACGAGGCCCCGACGACCCGGACAGCGCGGAGCTGCCCACCTCCGTCGACGCGGCGACCGCTGGAGCCGCCTCCGCCAACGTACTCGCTGCCGGTGCCGCCACACTTGCTGCCGGTGCCGCCGTGCTTGCCGCCGGCGCCGCCACGCTTGCCGCCGGCGCCGCCGCGCTCGCCGCCGAGCCGAGCGCTGTCCCCAAAACTCCTGAGGACCGGAGCAGCTGCTTTCGTGGCAGGACCTGCAGCGGACCCCTGAAACAAAAGAGAGTTAGCAAACGAAATAAAGAGGTAAAAGAAACGTGATGAACTCAGGTACTAACCGGAATGGCTGACGCTTCGGGGTCGGGCCGGCGGACGACCCAGCCTCATCGCGCGCCCTCTTGCCCAAGAGGGCACTCGCCGCCGCAGCCGTCGTACCCGCAGAAGGCGCCACGGTCATCACCGCGGCGATCGTCTCCGAAACCGCCGTCGCGGGGACGGCGGCGGTCCCCGCCGACTCGGGCGAAGGAGTCACCGTGACTGGCAGGGCCGCGGATGTCGCCGTCGCGGAGACGGCGGCAGCCGTTGCCACCGCGGTCGCCACGGCTGGCGAAGCTTCGGAAGCTGCCGTGGACGCCGCCGCGGTCGCCGCCGCCGCCACGGATGCCGAAGTCACCACGGCCGACGGGGCCGTGGGGGATGCCACGGGCATCATCATCGCAGCGGGCGGCAGCACGGTGATTGCGGGGGACGTGGTCGAGGAGGGGACCGCGGTCGAGGCGCTCATCGATGCCGTCGTCGCCGCGGCCACCGCCGAGCTTGTCGCCGCCGACGGCACGGTCACCACGACCGACGTCGTCGCGGCGGCCGATGCCATTTGTGACCCCGCCATGGCCGTCGCCACAGGGAGCAATCTCGCAGGGGCGAGCGTGAGAGCCATGGAGGCTGGGAGAGCCGCTGGCCGCGAAGAGCCTGGCGCGCCCCCACTGCCTGAAGCGCCGGCGACGTCAGGACCCGGGGAGCGATCTTCTAGTCGACCCCAGTCGACCTCATCCTCGTCGTCGTCGCCGTCGTCATCGCCGCCCTCGTCGCCACCGCCGCCGTCGTCATCGTCGTCGTCCTCGTCCTCGGAGTCGGAGACCACGTCGCCTCGGCGGCGACGCCGTCTCCTCTCCTCCTCCCTCTGCACCCGCTTCGCCTTCTTGGCGTCTTCGCGGTCTTTGCGGGCCTTCTGCCGCTCCGCCCGCTCCCTGTTGCTCGCGCGGACGGCGTCGACGACTTCGGGAAGTGGGGCGGCAGAAGGGAGGAAGGCGACGCCAGTCTAAACCCAAGAAAAAGTGTATAAGCGAAAGATCGGGAAAATCGAAACAATGCCGAATCGGGATCGAAACTAAACCGAGAAACTTACGAATTGTAGGGCCCCCTGCTCCGGAAGCATCGGCGGGTGGCCCGGGATCGGATAGTCAAAGCTATCCCAATCCGCCGCCGTCTTCCCCATCGCCTCCGAGAGCCGGGCCTTCAGCTCTCGGACGGAAATCCGCGGCTCCGCGTGGGGGTCCACCATGCAGGTCCCCTCCCACGCAAAGTCGTGGCCCATCTCCCACATGGGGAGGCGCCGGTCTTGGAGCGGCGCAAGCCTCCTGACGTGGTAGGCGCCAATAACCCCGACGCCCGCAACGCCGCCCCTCTTGAGTTTGTCGATCATACCCAAGAGGTCGGCCAACTTCTTCTTGTCAGCGGCGTCCGGTCCCCAACCCCAGCACTTGGGCGCCTCTTCGATCAGGCGCCCGGTGAACTCCGGGAGCCGCGCGAGCGCGGCGTTCTTGAGGTAAAACCACCTCTCGTGCCAACCCTTGTTGGTGTCGGTGACGGCCATGGAGATGTACTCGCGGGCCCGGGTGCCCCGGAGCCGGAAGCTAGCACAGCCGATTGGGACGGCGCGCGGATTCCCTTCCGCGTCCTTCTTGGTCTGGAGCGCGAGAGTGAAGAAGTACTTGAAAAGGTGGAAATGGGGGCGAATCTTCAAAAAACCTTCGCACAAGGCGACGAAGGCGGAGATGTGCTGGATGGAGTTGGGGTTGAGGTGCTGCAACTCCAAATTGTAGTGGTGAAGCAGGCCGCGGAGGAAGGGAAGAGGCGGCATGCCGAAGCCGCGCTCGTGGAAGGAGCGGAAGGAGACAATGTAGCCGTCCGGCGGCGATGGGATCCTCTCCTCCCCGGGAACCAGCCACTCATGCTCCGCGGTGAGGGGCATCAGGAGGCCGCGCGCAACCAGGGCATCGAGGTTCCCCTTGGTGCTGTTGGACCGGCTCCAATCCGCCATGGCGAATGCGGACGAGGGACGCGGAGCGACGGCGAAACGAAGGGAAGTTGGAGAGCGAGCGAGGCGAGGAAGACGAAGCGGTTTGCGCGAGGGCGAGCGGCGGTGGATGCGAAAGGTTGCGAAAACCTGGTAAGGCAAATGAGGTAGGGCTCATCCCTTCTTTATAGTTATCGCGTTCACACGACGCCTCGTTTCTCGCGCCTTCCCTGTTTCGCGATTTAACAGGTGCAGGTGCCTTAAAAATCGCCATCATGGCCCGCTCCACTACCGCACGAAGACAGATCGTGGCCTCGATCCACGCGGAAGGCGAACCGTCGCGTCTCCACGACGCACGATGACGGCCCAGGCGGGCTTGGAATCCCGGCCGGGCCCACAGGTAATAAAGGCTAGGGGCTGAAAACGCCCCGACGGCCCAGTTTCCGGCCCAGGAGTTCGAAGGCCGGCCCCGCGAAAGGGTTCGAACGGCCGCTCCAGGGCAAAACTAAGTGAGGGGCCACCAAAGAGGGGTCCCCAGCGACCGCAACCCGTACACCGTAGTACAATGGGCCTCTGATGGTAGCGTCCGAGTCCGAGTCTAAAAAACCTCGACCTTGATCACCCATCGAGGGAGGGCATCGAGCCCACTGACTCCGAGCGAAAGGAGTCGGCGATCGAAAAAGGCAGGAACTCGGATTTTAATGAGGCTGACTCCAGCTAGTCTCAATCGGATCCCCGCGAAGGGCAAGCCGAGGCCTTCACTCGGACACACCCGTTTGCAGCTTAAACGAGCACCACGCATCGAACCACCGAGGAATGACGTGGCCGGCTCACGCGTGCCCCGTCTTATCGTAAAGACGCGCGGGTACGGACGAAACAAAAAGACGAAACGACCCTCGGACGGATCCGCGCATCGAGCGAGGACTCGGGGGCTCGCATTCGCAAAACAAGGACCTACTGCGTGGTCTCGGGAAAACCTTTTTTATCACCCTCGGCACAAGTGAACCACTTGTACCGAGGCTCGGGGGCTACACCCGGCGGGTGCGCTCGCGCGCACCCACCGGTAGGAGTAGTACGAAAGTACCCTCGGAGAGACAACGACAAGCCTCGACGGCGACCACGACCCCCGGCCGCCGCCCAGGCTCGGGGGCTACTGACGGATACCCAAATCAGGGTATCCTGATCTAGGATACTTAATCCCGCTAACCGTCTCAGCTTAATTGTGTAGGGCCCACAGGAACAGGTGCATAACAACAGAGCGCTCGAGGGGCCCACGGCCGACCCCGAGGGCACATACAAGTTCCGCCTCGCCCGACCCCCAGTCGGGCGGGCCCACGACTTCCGCCCCGCCCGACCCCGAGTCGGGTGGGGTCCACGACTTCCGCCCCGCCCGACCCCAAGTCGGGTGGGGCCCCGAACTCCGCCTCGCCCGACTCCCAGTCGGGCGGGCCCACAAGCCGCGCTTCGCCCGACCCCGAGTTGGGAGACTTCGTCGAGAAGATTTTCCTCTGACAAGGAGGACAGGCATTTACGACGAGTAGCTGGGGAGCCTTAACTCTACCCAGCAACTCATATACTTGCAGGCACGCGATGTGACCCGCACAGTGGCACCCGTCCCATCTCGCGGCGCCGCCTGACACCTCGAGTACAGCAGCGGGACGGCTACGACATCATCATCACCCTGAACAGGGACGAAGACCGGACCGGCGACAAGACGGCCGCGACAGTCTGGGTTGACATCTCGACCACCTGCCCGGCGACCGGGCGGACAGGACGCCGCCTGACTAGGGCCACAGTGGCAGCTAGGGTGCAGACTAGTGCGGCGTGTAGCCGCGCTAGCCCACAACTCGAAAGCCCCGTTCCCATTTGTAAACCGGCTCACTCCTTGACTATAAAAGGAGAGCTGGGTGCATGAGGCGAGGGGATCGGATCCCCGGATAGATAGACAACACGAATCCATCGAGAGATACACACGAAGAGGCTTGGAGTCTTTCTCCTCCCTCGTCAACACTTGTAGCTCCCCTCTGCAAGTCGAAACACGAACCACCCACGAACTGGACGTAGGGCATCGATTGCCTGAACCAGTATACATCTCGCCTCTCTCGCAAAACCCTCGCCATCATAGAAGATCGTTAGGCGCCGTAGTTACAAATTTACTTGTCGGCCGGTTTCTTAACACCGACAGCCGTTGAGCTAATATTTTGTAAATTTCAAATAAACTTGATAGTTGAATTTTGATCTGGCTATGGTTCCACTGTGATTGCCGTGTGTACTTGTCATTGATCATGGGACAAGTACAGAAAACACGGAGTTTCGGATGATTCAATTATCCGGGACGTTACAGGTGGTATCAGAGCCGACCCTCGCGGTTTCACGGGCGCGTGTGGACGCAGTTGCGCAGGCATGGTGCGCATGGCTGGTGTGGGCCCAGAGTGGTCACACAGCATGGCACATGCGCTGGCATTGGACGCACGGACGTGGCCAAGAGGGGACGTTCCTGGATTGGGGTTGATCGACGAGGACGTCGATCTTCTAAGGGGGTGAGTATGTTACATCCCGGCTCAAGGCTTAATAGGACTGATAGAATACTCATGTCAACAAGTTGCAACTTCTTTTCCAGAAGCTCATCTCGAAAGAACTCCGAGGTTAAGCGTGCTTGGCCTGGAGCAATTTCGGGATGGGTGACCGACCGGGGAGTCGTTCCCGGGTGTGCATGAGTGAGGACAAAGTGCGCAGAAAAGACATGTGTTGGTCTGTGGGGTCAGTCTTGAGATCCTAGAGAGCTGCCAGATGTGCGGGCCCGGCCTCGGGGAGGCGGGACGCTACAGCCCGCTCCGTCCCGCTGGGGCTTGCTCCACCCAGCCCGCGCCGCCGCTGCCCTTGGTAAGCTCGCCGGAGAGATGAACACATTGGAACCATTTTTTTTCCCTTGGTTGAAAGAATTGGATTTGTTTGCTAGAACAAATAAATTGTGTTAATATCTCAATATAATTTCTTTATTGAAACAATTTCGAATTTTTACTAGAACAATTTTGAATCTTCATTGGTTCACTCGGCCGACCGAGCGAGTGATGCCGGGGGGTGGGGGGGCGGTGGGCTACTACAATGTGCGGAACAAAGTGATGATGAAAGTTGGAGAAAAATACTTTATTCCTACATTCAAGTGTAGTTGTTCATGGATTGTTATGGCCATACATGTCAGTTATTAAATGCATTTGCATATTTAACCGTCCAAATAGAATAAGAATCAGAACTGTAACGTAACGATGCAGTCAATGCGCTATTCACAATATGCCCATCCTGCAACGAAACTGCAGCTTAGATTTAATTTGTAGACAACTACACACTATATGATTCATTAATGTCGCACCAATCAAACATCAGTAAGACCGCAGCCTCAGTTCCGCATTCCATGATGGTCAGTTACCAGACTTCGATGCGTTGCCTATTACTAGTAGTTTGTACCACCCAGTAACTTAATCAGGTGTGCAGCATACAACCCTTACCGCCTTCAAATTACTCATGAAACTAACCAGGTACGCACCATCCACACATATTCTTGTGTTCTGTCGAGAGCAGCAGAAGATGACGGAGCAACGTATCAACGCAAATTTGGGCAGAACGTTATTATATATACACAATAGAGCAAAAAGAAGGATGGAAGATTACAAGATGATTTGAACAAGATATAATACTAGGACAATACGAGAAACAGTGGCTATCGGGAAAATGCCGCTAAGTTAACCGACTGTAGTCTGATCACAAACAAATATTTGGTCAGAAGCCCAAAGGGGGCCATGAGTTCAATCTAGTGTCCCCCATACTACCAACAAATACTGGTTAGCACTTAGCAGACTTATCCCAGAAATTGCAAAATTTTGCCTGATACTCTTATAGGGGCTAACTACCTGCTTCAGCCAACAGCATCATCGGCCCTTCGGCAATAATAACTTAAAACCAGCACCAACTATGAACAAAATTAATAACCAGCCTTTGAGCTCCACAAATAAAATGGTTGCGCAGACAGTATGGAATGAATCTGATGGATATCTCCAGCTTATCATCAAAAAGACTGGTCCGGTACTTGGGTGTAAGAAAGTAGCCTCCTTGGTGACCACACCCATGAGCTGGTAATCTGTTACCATCAGAATAGTTGTTCAGAACATAAATTTACATGAGCTGGTCGTATAACAGGGATTCAGACAAAAGTGCAATATAAATGGATATATAATAGAGATACCAAGATATTAGCAGACTTGCCTGGTAACAAGAATTTTGCCTACATGAAGGCATCTAACTTAGATCGCTTAAGATGCTGCGGTCTGAAATCCTCAAACCTCAGATTGGAACTTGACTTAGCCTCATTCAAGAAAGAATCCCCTTTCTCTTTTATGATACATTCCAGAACAGCCGCAAGAATATCAGCTGCAATACCAACTTGTACAAGGTACCCTGCTTCTTCTCCACCTTCTTGAATCAATCTACCTACCTCTTGCAAGGGCAATATGTTTTCTTGAACAAACCTTGCAAGAAGTCGTCCAAGGTATTCAGTGGCTCTTGGAGCATCACTTAGGGTATCTTCCAATGATTCAAGAACAGACGCAAGTCTGCAAAATAATAATAGTTAGTAAATAGTGTAATCCATTTTTCATACTAGTTTTTGTCTTTTGTCGTGTCGTCCAGAATGGATGAAAATTTACAAGAATTAGAAGGAAAACCACCTACCCGTCAATGAGTTGTCGCTTGCTCAACAAATTATGTTGGCCACCACAAAGGCTGACAAGGAGTTTAGCCAACAACTCTCTCTCCATGTCTTTTCTCTCAAAGGAATCATTTACCCAGAGCGATACTACAGAAGGATAAAAGCTTGGAGCATTCAACTCATCAATGCACAATGCAACCTCCTTTTCATCTTTCGCACTGCCCAAAGAGAGACATATGTTAGCAGAAAAAACAAAACGGCAGGATTAGAAGTTTTGATTCATGACAGAGCAAGGGAACCGTTCTGGTACGAAAAAGTGAAACTAGGTGACAAAGTAGTACGAAAAAGCCCCCAAAGAATCTATAAGATTATAAGAAAGGCACACATTTGCAGATATTTTAGCTCTCTGTATGCTGTAGTTGTGACATGTTTCATCAGGGTTATTATAATTCTTTTTTAATGTGCAAAGTTCAATATATTGTGACATATTATAACAAAATTTAGAAGAAGAAATATCAGCATAGAAAAATAAAAAAGCAGTACACAGGAACATATATAACCCAAATGAATATTAGCACTAAAAAAATATTACCTATAATATTCCCGAATGGCGGCAACAGATTTTTCTCTCAAAGCATCCTCGGTGTAAGATTTTTTCCCTGAACGGCCTTCCTGGCTAGCAGGTCTGTGTGAAGGTCCAGTAGATTGAATAGAAGATGCTGATCTACCAGATGTTCGATCTGGGGTTCTTGAGCCAGGATCCTCCCTTCCAGTGGAAGATGTCCGATCAGGCCCCGAGCTAAAGCCATTAGAACCAGACACGATCCTCCGATGGTCAACAACAGAAGGAAGCTCAGCATTTGATACTAGTGGCTGTCCTCTTATAGACATTCCCCTAGCAAGGCCACCTTGAGGCCCAAGAGTGATAGGTTCATCCTTCACAGGACGCTGGGGAAGAGGAACAGTCCTACTGTCAAACGAATGCTTTTCATCAAAACGGATGTCTTGTGAACCAAAACTACGTGAATGTGGAGGCATTCCTCGAATGCTCCCTTGCTGCGAACTTGGGGATGCTAATGGTGCAGAGCCACGTGGACCATAATCCATAGGCGGTGCTCCTCTTCTTGAACCAGAGCTAGAAGGACCTCGTCCTAACCTACTCGTTTGAGCATGTCTTTCCTGAGCTGCATCCCTATGAACCTCCTCAATCTTCTTAGGCCCTTCAACTTTACGCCTCTGCTGCCACTTATTTTTCCTAAGATCAATTGAATCTCTTAACATAAACCTTACACGAGAAGACAGCTTCTGACTTGTTGACAGCTTCTGCATTATATCGAAGTAGGCATCCATATGTTCCTTTGCCTTCGGATGGTCTATCATGTCTCCAATTGTACTCATCAATTTGCATAGCGCTTCAATGTTTTCTTCGTCAGGATCTTGGTAGTTTCCTAACAACTTTTTAATGCACTCATGCATAATCCGTTCAGTCAACATTCTCTTTTTGTACAATTCTCCAATCAACCTAATGTTTCCAAGCATGCGCCTTCGAGCACGGATTCTCTTTTCCTCCCTTTCTTCTTTGGTTTGCTTAATTTCACCTTCCTCTTCTGTTTTATCAGCTTCAGCTTCTTCTCTCTCACCCCTCTCAAACTCCTCTTGGCACTTGTTCAAAAGCAATCTCTTGAATGTGACTTTTTCATTGTCCTCACTAAAGTCTGGCAAGGCACCAGCCAAATGGAAACAAAAATTAGCATACATTTCACAGAAAGTTGGTTCCATTAAAGCTTTGTCAAATATCTGTGAAATGACCCCAGTAAGAGTTGCCACGTTGTCAATGTTGACTTCCTTAACCTGCGCAAACAGTTTTTCGAAGTTTTGTGGAGTCAGCTTATTAAGAATGCCTTTAAGTTGCCTCTGCTTTGCCTCTTCCTCATCTGAAACTTTGCCAACAATGTACTTCTTCTCTGCTTTGTGCATTGTTTGCATCGGTGTGACGGGAGAAGGCATCAGACCTCTTTGCTGCCATCTATCTGCATCAGAGCCGCTTCGAGACATTTGAGGTCCAATGGATTGCATAGGTCCTCCAAGAAGCCCACCACCATACTGATTTGATGGCTGACCACGTGGATTCCGTAAAACACCATGATTGACTCCTGGTGCACCACGGTAATTGATCATTGATGGGCCATTTGTCATGTCCATGTGGGCATCACGACCAGGACTGAGAGGAACTTTCGTCCACCTATCATCAGCCATCATACCACCTCGGCGATCACCACGAGAAGCTGGCCTAGGGCTAGGATGTGGTTCACGGTCGACAACATACGACTTTCCTGCCAAACTATTCATAAGAGCAGTGGCAGCATCACTCATCTGAAATCCCACAGGAAGATCAGTACAGTACTGTGACAAAGTTAGCAGAAAATCCCGTGAGTATTTCTTCTTGCCGTTGGCTTCGGTTGTATCTGAATCTGATACATGTGTGACATCAGCCAGATTCCCAGATTCTGAACTTTGCAACTTCGGAGTAGACATGTCTGCTGCATCTTCCCAATCATCGGGCTCCACTTTCTTCTTGCCATCATCTTCAGATGTATTGACCTCCCTTTCTGATTCATCTGGCAGCGCATTGGTTGCATTAACTACTGACAAACTATCAGCACCTTCTGTAGTACCACTACTTTCTAATTTCTCCTCTGGTCCCTTGTATGCATTATAAAGATCTGAAGACCCGGCAGCATCAGCTTTAGAAAGCATTTCTTTCCTTTTCTTCTTCTTCCCAGAAGTGGATTTAGTCCTGGTAAGCTCAGCAATAGGTTTTTCCCTTGACACTGGTCGAACTGAAGCTGTTGGTGCAGCATCTGGTTCATCATTTATCTTACTTTCAGATTTCTGTGACACCTCTGATGCAACTTGAGAAATATTAGAAGCATCTTGGCCTGCCTCCTGACTATCTGATTCACCCTTATTGTTGGCACTTTCAACAGTAGACTCTGAAGCTTCAGAAGTCACAGCCACAGCATTGCCACCAAGAAAATCTGATGAAGTTTCAGAATTCTTCGATGAGCTATTTATCGTACCTTGTTCCTCAGATCCTGACAGTGCTGAATCTTTCGGCAATTGTTCCTGATCAGTTACAAGAGGTGCTACATCTGGCTTATCGGCATTAGAAGCCACTGCTGATGCCTGCTCACTCGTGTCTACTGTGCATAGTCCAGGTGATTCATGGTCAGTAACATCAGAAGATATTTTACCCATGTCAGAATACGCAGAAACACTGTGAGTATCCTTGCTTTCCTCACGTTCCGTAGCAGAAACAGCAAACTTTTCTGCTCCTTGGGGCTCACCAATACCCTTCGAAGCTGGTTTGGTAGAACCCTCTTCTGTCCCAGGAACATCAGAAGCTGCCAATGGAAATGAGTTAGAACAATAAGAGGCGCCATACAGTTCTGAAAATATAAAGTGCATACCATTTACTGGTGTACGGTCAACTTCAGCTGCATCAGCCCCTGGGGATATCATACTTTCAGGGGGTACAACCGGCGCACCTGTCGTCAAATCCAACTCTTTGTTAGAGTTCTTAGCTTCCAGGTGATCACCAGCATCACCTCCATCCTTTACAGATGTTTGCACCTTAATATCTTCAGCGATCGGAGCTACCTGAATAAATACAACACGAACACATGTTAAGGAATATGCAAAACCAGGCAGAACACACATCGTTTGCTAGACAGAATTCTGCAGAAAATAGCATGCCTTTGGCTGTTGAGACGAATTCTTGGCGTCTTTTCTAGAGGCATTTTTCTTGTTATCCTTAAATGATCCAGACCTTTGAAATGTGTCTTTGCTCTTCCCATCAGCTGCAGACACAGGCAAGACTGAATTTGCAACAGAAGACGTTGCTGTAGTTTCTGGTTTAGCCCCTTGAATTGGTGCGGACTGGCTTACCACCGTGGGACGCTTCTCTGTGACTGACTGAACTTTACTCTCCTTCTCATGTTCTGATTTATTAGAGACAGCAATACCAGAAACAGAAACAACTTCACTATCCTTCTTCTGCCCACTTGGTGCAGCATCCTCAGCTGGGTTTAACTTAGGTGCATCTGATTTACTTGGTGGTGCACTTATTGTGACTGAATGGGTCCCAGATTTTTCCGTTTGCATGCCGCCAGAGTATGGCTTAGCCGTGATTTGAGACTGACCAGACACTGAAGGTCCTACAGATGGGCTGACATATGGCATCCCTTGCCCAGATTGAGTGACAGGATAACTGAACCTAGGACCCGAGGATGCGGTAGGAACCTGGCCAACACCGGTACTAGGAGGGTAATAGATAGCTGACTGACTGTAGGAGTTAGGTTGCTGATTATAGTAACCCATATGAGGAGCATAACCACCAACTGGCTGGGCTTGTGGTGGCCTCTGCCCAGAAGGTTCCATTCTCTTATCAAGCTTCAACTCTTCATGAGTGTCTGGATGAGTAATTTTGACCGTAGTTTTTCGAGGAGCAACATACTTATTTGGTTGCTGTTGAGTATATTGTGGTCCAATGCTCATAGGAATGCTGCCCAACTGAGGTGGGAATTGATGAGCAGCTGAAGGAACATAGGTCATCTGCCCTTGATGCATCATTGTTTGCTGCTGTAATTGATGGTGCTGCATATTGGGGGCATATAGTTGCTGTGGAACAGGCGGCGGATTGCCTCCTGACAATCCCATTGACATTTGCATGGAGCTAGGCACAACGACTTGTGCTTGCATTTGTGGACCGTGGCCACCAAACTGCAAGGGAACCGGTGGCTGCTGGTGGTGAAATGGAATCGAAATGGGCACACCAGGCATTTGCTGAACAGTAGGTCTCAGAGGTGCAACATTGGGGACAGATGGAGAAACATGCACATCTCTCTTAATTTGGGATGGAATGTGAGGATTGACCGAGTTAGGTTGGCTGGAACCAGAAACTTCCTTTCTTGTTTGGTGTTGCTGAGGTTTCTGCGGCAGCTGCTGTGGCTGCAGTTGTTGCTTCTGCTGAGGCAGCGGCTGCGGCGGAGGCTGCTGCTGTTGATGAACCGGCTGTTGTTTAAGAGCTGGTTGTGCAGGCGCAGAAGGTGCAGCTTTAAGTTCCTCCAGAAGTGCCTAAACAGGAGCAAAATTTACAAGAAAAGCAGAAAGATATAAGAATGCAGATCAAAGAAATATTGACAACACAAGCAAAGGGAACCAGTTAAGCTCCTGAACACAAATTGCAAAAAGATTTTTACATGGTTTAGCTAAAAGCTGTCACTAAGCTGACAGAAAAAACAGTTAAAGTTGAAACTGAATAATACAATAAATAGTAATAATAAACAAATATCATATAATTAAATTTTGAGTGAAACAAGATGGGGTACCTGATTGCGTTTTTGCTCATCCAAATTTGGAGGAGCTGAGCTTGTCCTAGCAGGAAATTGCTACACAAAAGTTTATTAAAACTAAGTCAGAAACCTCTTACAAAAAAAATGCATGTTCCAATCTACAGAAAAAAGGATAATGTAACATACCGGAATCCCGTTCATGTTTATACTACCAAACTGAAAGTTAACAAATCCCTTGGATGGTTCCCCTGAGAAGAAGGAAAACAACAGAAACATAAGTCGCTAAACCTAACCATGGGACATGTCACGCGTGTTTAAAACAGGTCTGGAAACAAACAAGCCAAGTCGATGTACTGGCCGTTCAAGATGTGCAATTGGATGGTCACATGTGCATGCAATACATGTAACAGATTCTAAGATGCAATAAAAATAGAGCCAAACCTTTCGATGCTCCCTGAGGAACCGGTGGGATGGAGCTCTTTGGTGGAGCCCTGGGGGCAGCATGAGGAGTACTTCTCGGCAGCTGCGTACTGGCCGTATTCTCACCAGCAGGCGACGACGATGGCACATGCGGATCTGTCCAGTTCAAACACATGCTCAATCAATCAAATAAACACATCAAGTCACGTTTTGCGCCGTTTCTTGTAATCCAGAATAGCAGAACAGGGCGGGAGACTCTCACCATGGTGTTGCGGCCTTTGCGCTGCGACGGGAACATGCGTTGCCGCATTCTGTGGAGCGGGTGGGGGACGTGCCGGGGTCTGTAGAGGACCGGGCGCAGGGGCAGGCTGGAAGCCGGTGGTGTCGGGCTGGCTCACCACCCTCTGGTGCCCGCCGTGGCCATTGCCAGGCTTCTTGAAGCTGCAACCAAGATTCAAAGTCCCATCAAAACCCTACCTCTCCAGCTGAGATCAAAAACCAATCGGTTCACAAAATCGCCCTGAACCAGTCAATTTACCTGCGGTTGGTAGAGAGAGGTGGCTGTCCGGAGGGGCCTCCGCCGCCTTTGCCTGCGCCGCCGACTCCGCCGCCTCCGCGGTGGCCGCCGAAGCCCCGGCCTCTCCTGGCGTGCCCCTCGCCCCTGTCCCCTCGCTGGGACATAAATCCCGCTCTATCTCCTCACCGATCTCCTCCTCCTCGTGCTCCCTGAGAGCGACCCTGATCCAATCACCACGCACCAACAACAAGGAGAAAAAACACTAAATCGCCTTGAACCGAAATCCGTGAGGAACAACAAAGAAACCCTAGCGCGCGAATCGGCCGCGCGCGGCGGCGGCGGCCTAATCTCGCCGGCGAGCGGGCGGGCGGGAGATGTACCTGGGGGCCCCGGGGGCGGCGGCGCCTAGGGTTTGGTCGTGGCCAGTGCGAGCAGGCGACACGGGGGGGGGCGAACGAATTGTGATGGGTTTGGGTTGGGAAGGGGGAGAGGGAGAAGTGGAAGCGAAGCGAAGAAGGCGGAGGGCCGAGGCGTCTAGTAGCGCAGCAGGAAGCGGCAGCTGCTGCAAATCGGGGGCATTACGGAAACGCAAAAAAGGCGTAATCCGATTCTAATTTCGTGTTTAATTACGAGGGCTTTCAGCGGTCAAGAGAGTCCAGATCGGACGGACGGCGCTGGGTGGCTGGCGTCCGCTCGCGGGGCGCTTTGTTCGGCTTGGGCCTAGTTGTGGGTGTTTTGCGTAATGCGAATTGTAAATGAGACAAATGAACAGTGATTCTTTTATTCCATTGAGTGTTACATATTTATAGTACAAGTGGGAATAAGAGAGCCTAAAGGCCTACTGGACTGCAGCCCAGGTTGTCTTCGGCCCATAGATCATAAACGTTCTCTAACACTCCCCCTTGATCGTGGTCGATGCAAATGAACATCATCTTGATAACACTTTTGGAATAATCTTCTAAAACCCTGTAGGAAAAAAGAGGCTCTTTATGTTGTTAAGATATACTGCGAAAACTCCTTAAAACCCAGTGGGAGAAAAAGGAGAAATGGGTTCAGCATATATTATGTCTTTGACATCTCCATTGAAAAACCCCATTGGGGAAAAATCAGAAGATAGACATTTATTCTTGTACAGATATTACCTCATTAAAAACTTAATATGAGAAAGATTGACAATTAAAACTCATATAAGAAAAGAGTGTAATATGATGTTTGGACCGGAAAATAATTCAGGAGGATGCTCCCCCTGATCCTAGCAAATTGCTAAGTCGTCGCATACCAATTCCATGTACACATTTCTGAAATGAGGAGTATGGCAGGGACTTAGTAAACAAATCAGCGAGATTGTCACATGATTTGGTTTGCAGGATATCTATCTCTCCGCTTACTTGAAGCTCATGAGGATAAAATAATTTTGGAGACAAATGTTTAGTAACATTAGTCTTAACATATCATGTCTGCATCTGTGCTATACAAGCAGCATTACCCTCGTAGATAATGGTTGGTGATCCGATCGGACCGATCCCACAAGATTGCTCTATGTGGTTAATCATTCTGCGAAGCCATGCACACTCACGTGCTGCTTCATATAACGCAATTATTTCAGAATGATTTGTGGATGTGGCTACTAGTGTCTGTTTCGTAGACTTCCATGAGATAGCCGTTCCACCGTGTAAAAACACAAAACCTGTCTGTGATCTGGCTTTATGGGGATCAGAGAGAAAGCCAGCATCAGTGTATCCTATTAAGCTTGGATCATGGTTTTTCTGAAAGAAAAGACCAAGATCTTTAGTACCTTGGAGATATCTGAAGATATGTTTGACACCCTCCCAATGACGTTTGGTAGGTGCTGCGCTATGTCTAGCAAGTAGATTCACTGCAAATGCGATATCAGGCCTGGTGCAATTTGCAAGATACATAAGCGCTCCAATAGCACTGAGATATGGAAACTCTGGCCCCAATATCTCTTCTCCATCTTCCCTTGGTCGAAATTGGTCCTTGTCTAAATCAAGAGCACGGACGACCATGGGAGTTTTCGATGGATAAGCTTTGTCCATATTAAACTTTTCAAGTATTTTCTGGACATAGGCAGACTGGTGTACTAGAATCCCTGTGGGGAGGTGTTCTAGTTGTAACCCCAAACAGAATTTGGTTTTACCTAAGTCTTTCATTTCGAACTCCGCCTTTAGATGATTGCGTGCCGCCTCAATGTCTGGTGCGTTGCCAATAATGTTGATATCATCAACATACACTGAGATTATGCAAAAACCAGAGGATGATCTTTTTATAAAGACACATGGGTAATCATCATTATTGGAGTAACCTTTGTTCAAAAGGAACTCTCTCAGCCGGTTGTACCACATTCGACCCGACTGTTTTAAGCCATACAATGACTTATTTAGTTTAACACAATACATGTTGCGTTTTGCATCCTTATTCGGTACATCGATTCCATCAGGAACACGCATGTATATATCCGAATCAAGTGACCCGTAAAGATATGCGGTCACGACATCCATCAGCTGCATAGATAGATGATTTTGTACTGCCAATGATATCAAGTATCGGAAAGTGATGCCACTCATCACTGGAGAATATGTTTCATTGAAATCAATGCCGGGTCTCTGCGTGAACCCTTGTGCTACCAGCCTTGCTTTATATCTCACCACCTCATTGTTCTCATTCCGCTTACGGACGAAAACCCATTTGAATCCTACAGGAAAGATTCTTGGAGGTGTAGGTATTACAGAAGTAAATACCTCTCTTTTCTTGAGCGAGGCTAACTCTGCCTGGATTGCTTCTTTCCATAGATTCCAATCTGAGCGTTGTTTACACTCTGCCATGGTTTTTGGATCGGAATCATTCAGAAAGTTGTCCGCAACCTTAGCTGAGAAATATGAGTCGACAATGGTAGTCTTACGGTGATGTGATTCTCCACTATCAATATAATTGATAGAAATTTCCTGCACCCCTTGTGATTCTTTTTCATTTCCCAATGTTAATGAATCAGGGTGTTCCGATATCCCGTGCTCAGAAATTGAGTGCACTGTTGAGCCGGGTTGTGGATCTTGATTATCCACAGGGTGTATACTACCCTCTTGGTGTCGATCAACATGAGGTTGATCTGCATTTACTACAACGGAGGATTTATTCCTCTCTTTTCTCTGATTTTTTCGAGAACGTGTGTTCTCAGAATTTGCCGTACTTCTCCCCCTCTTATTTTGATTTGGGAGTTGAGTGGTTTTAGTTGGTACCTCCACTCTTTCTGGAACATTCCTAGCAGGAATCAGAGATTTTGTGACACCTTTGTAGTCTGTAAATGCATCTGGCAGATTGTTTGCAAGATTTTGCAAATCAATTATTTTCTGAACTTGAAGTTCAGTTTCTTTTGTACGTGGATCAGAGGAGGAGATGCTATGATCATCCCAATTGATTTCCTGGCATTCAGTATGATACTTGAATTCTCCCTCTAATGCCGGGAAATTATCCTCATCAAAAATGCAGTCTGCGTACCGGGCTGTAAATAGATCTCCCGTGAGGGATTCTAAATACTTAATGATCGACGGATATTGATATCCCACATAGATCCCCAATTTCCTGTGAGGGCCCATGGCGGTACGCTGCGGTGGTGAGATCGGTACGTATACAGCGCAACCAAACTTTCGCAGATGGGAAATACTTGGAGGATTTCCACGTATTAACTGCAGCGGGGAAGTGCTGTGATATGCAGTAGGACGCAATTGTATTAAGTCGGCAGCGTGTAAAACTGCGTGACCCTAACATGACGTTGGCAAATTGCAATTATGTAACATTGGTCGTGCGATGAGCTTTATTCTCTTAATAAGAGATTCCGCTAAACCATTTTGAGTATGGACATATGGAACAGAGTGCTGAACTTGAATTCCTTGCGCCATACAATAATCATTGAAGGCTTTTGAAGAAAATTCTGCAGCGTTGTCCAAACGGATTGATTGAATCCGATGTTCAGGATGGCTTGCTTTTAATCGAATGATTTGAGCAATAAATTTCGCGAAAGCATGGTTACGTGTAGACAAAAGGCACACGTGAGACCATCGTGTAGATGCGTCTATTAGAACCATGAAGTACCTGAACGGTCCAGACGTTGGTTGTATGGGGCCACATATGTCTCCTTGAATGCGTTCAAGAAACTTGAGTGGCTCTGCTCGGATCTTGAGATAAGAGGGTCTCAAAATAAATTTTCCCGTTGCACATGAGGTGCAAATAAATTTCGAAGATTGCGGGAATTTTGAATCATTAAGATCATGACCAATGGAATTGCTGATAATTTTCCGCATCATCCCGACGCCGGGGTGACCAAGGCGATCATGCCAAATTTGGAATGAATTAACATTCTGGAAAATTACTTTGTATGCAACATGTGGTACGGGCTTAATGTATGTGTAATACAATCCGGAAGGGAATGCAGGAACTCTTTCTAGAGTTTGTTTGCCATATCCGATGTCTTTAGTAATGCGAAGAAATTCCTCGTTATTTTCATCATAGGTTTCAACATGATACCCATTTTTGCGTATGTCTCTAAAACTTAATAGGGTACGAGTTGAATCAGGATATAAAAGAGCATCCTCGATTGTAATCTGTGTACCCATGGGAAGCGTTACAGTAGCTCGACCAGAGCCAACTATAGTCGCATCGCGTCCAGCGATTGTCAAAACATTTCCTGATTTCTTTTTCAAAGTATGGAAATATTTAGTTTCCCGTAATATAGTATTAGAGGTGCAACTATCGACAAGACATATTTCCTCTTCCATCATATTGTAATCTATGTAAATGAATAATTAAAAAGCAATCAGATACATATAACACATACTTTATTAAGAATCAAAGTGCTGATTCATTATTACAATATCCATAGTACTACAATACGTAGGTCTGATCATACTACTTATTACAACTTTATTTGATAGTCATAGACATATAGAATAAACTAAGGAGATTGATGGATTCTATTCAAAGTCTCCATAGATGTCGGCCGATTTGTATTCGACGACAGTGTTCTCCGTGTCCATGAATTCTTCGGTCGTCAGGGAGGCTTTGTTGTTACTTGGTTCCACTGGAACTTGATGCGAACAACCGGCTTCCATGTTGTCGGTGGAGTGCAGGTTGAAGTGAGTTTCATAACCCGATCCATTTGCCTTATGGCCATTCCCGAGGGATTTCTGGTAGAGATCAATCAAGTGTCGAGGGGTGCGGCACTTTTTAGTGGGATGCTTGAAGCAACCACACTTCCTACAAGCATTTGCTTTATTGTAGGTCTTAGGAGTGCCCTTCCCTTTACCTTGTGCATTCTGCTTAGTTTTCTTGAAGTTGCGTTTCTGCTTGGATTTACCTTTGTTGTTTTTCTTATTGTTCTTCGAACCATCAAATCTACAACTATTCTTCTCATTGTGATGAACTTCAGGGAGAGGAGCTGCACCAATTGGACGTTGGTTCAGATTTTTGAGATTAATCTCATCATGCTTCTCAGCCTGAAGTAAATCTTGTATGAGTGCAGAATAAGTTTGGTAACTCCGAGCACGGTATTGGTGCTGTAAGACACGATCAGAAGGAATCATAGTAGAGATAGTCTTCTCTATTTTTTCTTCCTCAGAAAGTGCTTTCTCACAGAACCGCAACTTAGAACAAATTTTGTGAACAGCATGATTATACTCCCCAACGGTTTTAAAATCCATGAGGCGTAAATGAGCCCATGCATAATTGGCCTCAGGCAAGATGATTGCCTTCTGCTGTTCATATCTGTTCTTTAGACTAAGCCATAAGACACTAGGCTCTTCCTCCAATAGATACTCAAACTTGAGATCAACGTGGAGGTGATTCCTTATGATGTATAAGGCTGAATACTTGACTTGATCGAGTAGTGCGACTTCTCTCTGTTCGGGAGGAGTAAGTGCAGCTACGATCCCACGGGATGCCAAAGCAATTTTGACGTCCATAGCCCATGTTGGGTAATTGTGGCCATCGAGCGCAAGTTCAGTGAACTCACGACCAGCCGATGCCATTTCGGCCTACATGGGTTAAACCATTTGATTAATGAAATCATCATGGTATGTTGTAATAAGAAGCAAAATCATAAAGATATTGCATGAAGTTTAGATTCTGCTTGAATTAAGCATTAAGCGCATCGGGCTTAATGAAGGTGAATCAAATTATATTGTGCAAGAGATTAATTAAAACCTCAAATGCAGCAGGGGGTTGTGTTGTATGATTTTAGTGTGTAAATCATTTAATATGGCATAAATGAAATGTGCAAGAAAATAAACTATCATGTAAAAATACTTGCGACATATAAGTGATGTAAATATGGATGTGTATACAATATGATTCTGCTCGAATTAAACCAGTGGATTTAATTTAGGTGAATCAGATTTATTTTGCAAGAAATGTCACATCTCATTGTGCAAAATAATGTAAGACACAAAATTATGTCATAGGGAATGTATAAAAGACAAACTCATTGGACATAATATAGTTCCATTTTCCATAAGATAGGATAATAATTTACATCGGTACACACTAAAATGACTACAGTAAATATCAGTTCTAAACTGAGGATTAACAACACTAATGCAATTTGTTAAACTAAACTGCAATGAAGGAAACAACAATTGTTAAATTAAAGATAACTAGCAAAGTCCGTAAATGGAAATGGGCTCCAGCCTCCAGCCTTGCGTGCGTGCCTGTGGTCCAATTGGCCCAGCATCATGCGGCAGTTGCAGTGCGGCCTGTACCAGGAGGCCCATGCGGATGTGCACCGGTTATAGAAAACCTAACTCCTCCCGAGCCGCAACTGCTACTCCACCGCACAACTGCTGCGCCGCCGCAACTGCTCCATCGCAGCACCGTCTTGTCGATCCGCCATCCCCGCCCGAATCCACGCCAGACCTTGCCGCAGAAGAGTCGATTCAGCGGCGAGATGGACCCGCCCCATCGGAGCAAGGCCCGTGGCCGTTGCAATCGGCGTGGTGGTGCGCTGTCGCCGTCCATGCGCCGGGCTCGCAGCCAGGACGTCGTGGCGGCGTCCTCTGCAAGCCGAGGAAGCGACTGAGGAGGCGGCCCCCCATCGGCGAGCGTGGGGAAGACGAAGGTGGCGTCGCCGCTGCTCCCGGTGCCACGATCGCTGATGCGTGGCCGTTGACTGCCGTCCCCGTCGCGGCCCCCTCAGATCCGGTGATAACCGTGAATGAGGAAGGGCTGCGTGGTGGAGTGGAGGGCGCGGCCGCCGCTGTCGTGGAGGAGGGCCCAGCCGCCGGCGAGGAGGAGGGCCCAACCACCGGTCCAGATGCGGCGGTTGGTGAGAGACGGCGCGGGGCGAGGCGCTCGGTTGGGCGTCCGCGTCCGCCGACGCGGATCCGCGCGTTCCGGCGAGCCCGAGGGGTGCGGCGCGGAGGCGATGGTGATGAGGACGTCGTCGTCGCGGCCTCGACCTCCAACTGCTCCTCGTCGTCGTGGGCGGCTGCAGCGCCGCCGTCCTCAGGGGCAGGCAAGGCGATGTAGTCGTCGGCGCGTGACGGAGGAGCGGTTGTCGAGGTGTGCGCGGCCGCCGTGAAGGACGAGATCGTCGACGGGCCGGCCTCGGTGGTGAAATCCCCCATGCGCGTTCCGTCCACTCCAAAGATGGCGGTTGGTGCAGGCGGGGAAGTCGTGGCCGGCGTTGGCGTCGGCAACCGCTGTGCCACGGGGAGCGGCATCCCGTGCAGGAAGTGATGTGCACGGTGGAGACGTTCCGCCAGCGGTGTGCGTCGGTGTTCCTGCAGGAACCGCTCGGCGTTGAGGCGTGCCGCCAGTTGCCGCCGGCGACGACGACGATCGATGGCGGCGCTCATGCGACGGTACCGGTCGAGGTCGAGGCGCGTCTGGCGGGCGTCGCGGAGGACGCCATGCCCCTGTCTGCCACCAACTCGGCCGCGTCCGCGACGGCCGGTGAGGCCGCTGCGTCGACTCCGACGACGAGGGTGGAAGAACGGCTGCCTGAAGCGGTTGCGAAAGAAGACGCCATGGCGGTTGCGGATGATGCGGCGGCCGCGGTGAGTGCGGCGACCTTGCAGGGAGGCGTGAAGGAAGGCGAAGAAGAAAGCAACGGTGAGTGCGACTTCAGGCATCTTGACTCACCAGAGGCTCCGGCAACTTCTTCTCCGATGAACTCGTCGAGAAACTGCTTCTCGACGAGTTCCTGCTTTCTCGGCGAGTTTCACTCAGGAGTGGTTAGTGAAGAGCGTGCGTGCTGATGACGTGTTTTGCGTAATGCGAATTGTAAATGAGACAAATGAACAGTGATTCCTTTATTCCATTGAGTGTTATATATTTATAGTACAAGTGGGAATAAGAGGGCCTAAAGCCTACTGGACTGCAGCCCAAGTTGTCTTCGATCCATAGATCATAAACGTTCTCTAACAGTGGGTCCGGGTGGGGACGGGTGCGTGCGCTCCCGGGACTCCTCATCGTACCGGCTCGTGTTTGACACGGCTGGGTGGGTCGGGTCGGGTCGGTTTGGTTGGGCCGGGGTGACGTACACGAGACAATCAGCTGACACTTCGTAGATTCGATGCCTGGATGGCACACATCGATGTGGAATCGACTGGATAAAAGTCGGTAACCAAAGGCTGTTCCGAACTATATACCTGGGTTCAACGGTGATTTTCTCAGGAATATTCAGGGGTGAGGGTGGGTGTAATATGCAGGGCATGAGAGTAAAAGGGAATTGCAAAACAGGAGTTGTTAAGTCCAGTTCCGAAAACGGATCTTTTTTGAGAGTTTGTAAAATCAAACCTCATTTTAAAATTGAACACTTCGTTTACGTCTTTTTTCTAAGACCCTTTCTTTTAGGCCTGAAAAAAATTAACCAATGATTTAGAAAAATGGAAAAAGGACCATCCTGCCCTCCCTTACTCTGCCTCATCCTAGCGAGATTCTTTCTCCCCTCTGCTCTGTTCGTCCCATTCATGAAGGGCCTCAACGCAAGCGAACACCCAAGTCGCCTCCCTTCCCAGCCTTACGCCATCCATTCCCATGACAAAAATGAGTTGAAGGATGACCGCGCCGCTCATTCCGCCCTCGTCGCAGCCCCTCCCCCATGTCGCAGTCAGCGCCCCGCTTGTCCTAACCCTAATCATATGCTCGGGCACGCAGCTGGGGTGCGACGGTGTGTGCCCCGGCAATGCGGCGTGGGTGGGTGCCAACTTCAACATGTGCTGGGAGCATGATTGTGCGACGAGACATTATGAGCAGGCTTAGATACGAGTGAATGCCACATGAATTCCCTCTGGTGTCAGCTTCAACAACGATTGTGCAAGTTGAATGCCTTATGTTCCTACCAAAATTATTATCAAAATTCTTCCGGATTTCATCTTTTGTTTGAATTTTCATCAAATTTTGCTGCAAGTTGATTCAAAACATATTCAAATTTCATGTCATATATATGATATGTCATGTCGAAATAGGTGCAGTTTCAAGTTACAAAAACAGGGGCAATTTTGCAAATGGTATTGTCGCCTTTTGCCAACGGATTTAACACTTAAGATCTCCTAACATAGGGGCAACTCATTGCTTCAGATTTAAAAAACATATCTGATTTTGCAAAGTCTCAAGAAAAGGTCCAAAGTCAGAATTTGCATCGGTGTTTGGCTGGCAGCCGCAGCTTGCCACGCCACGGACGCCCCCGGCACACAGTGTGGCGGGCAAAATCAACGCCACAGAGTGTGGCGAGAAATCAACAGTGTTAACAATGCATGCACTGTTCATAGCCAGCAACCAAGCAGCAGCGTTGTTTGCTGTGGCTGCCACCGCTGTGGCGTGGCGTGTGGTGGCGGTGAAGCAAACCCACTGTAACAAAGTCTTCAAAATATCACCCCATCGATACTGATTAAACCCAAATTATAATACAAAACTACAACCAGGTACACCGCACAAAATGAACATTGGGCCAGACTATGAGCCCATCTTAAGTAGGCCGGGCATCTAAGGCCGACGAATTGTTCCATTGGGGCGGAGCCGCCCATTCTAATATAAAATAAAGCCCATGCTAAAATGAGACCATATCCTCAAAACAGCCGAAGGGACCGTCAGGTACGGAACAGACACTTCATCAAGGACTGAACTGAAACGAAAACCCATTGCCTTAAAAAAAACAAGACGAAGGAAACCCACATCACTACACTGGAAGAGCATTACTGCATTAGAAATCTGGGAACAGATTTTCATCTAAATATCCCATAACACTTGCAGCCGAACTGGGCAACAGCAATACAACGCTTCACATTAGTGTTTAACAGATTTAACATGATAATACGCCTGCTTACATTTACTAATGCAGACATAAATAAACTACAGGACTACTAGTTTTTGACGCACAGCTAATAACCAAGTCCAGAAAGCGCCCCTCCAGAAGTGCAGCACCACCAACAAGACCCTCCACTATTCATCCTCACTAACATCCAGATGAATGATCAAAATAAGGCCCCAAAAGCAAGCACATCAGCGGGTCAGTCCCTGCTTCATAATAAGTACATTAGACGTAACTTTGAAGAAAATATATTTAGTTAGAACTACGAAGACACGACCATAGATGCGACACAAATCTTTACTTGTACAATTCCTGTGAAAAGTTGCAATATGAAAGGTGGATAAAGATCATAGTACGTGAACTACAAATAAAGATATAGAAATCGTAAACCACCAGAAGCATGTGAACGATTATCAATGGCATCTTAAGAACGGTCATGAGCTTGGCACCATTTCGGTTGGGTTAGCCATGAACCATGAATGAGTAGCAACTCATAGAATATGATCATGAATAAAAATTTTCCTAGTCATAGCATATATACTCAGCACCATTAACTTCAACAAGAATTCTAGCAACTAGAAAAAAGACTTATTCGACATGGTCTGATTTTAAAATGGTGATAAATCATATAAACTTTCAAAGAGTCCATACAAAATACTAGAAAAAAATATGTGCTCATAGGCATATTAACGGACAACCAACAATAAAAGATATTATACTCCATTTTATCTTGCCACAAGAGAAGTTGTTTCAACAAAGGACGCAAGATGATGCTAGTTTGGGCAAATATTTATTCTAAAACATATGGATTCAAAAACTTAAATATGACTTTTTATCCAGTGAGTTTGTAAGAATTATGAATTATGCCACAACAGCAGATCAATCAATCAATCATGAGGCTGCAATCAGACAGTGACAAAACAGGACAAAAAATTGTAAGCAACTGCTGCACGATGAGTAGGATGGCAAACTATGGTCGCAACATAACAACCTACTACATTTAATCCATAATATAAGTCCACTTAGCTTTGTCCTAAGTCAACCTTTATCTTTGACCATTAATTGCTAAAAATCAATAGAGATTTACTAGATTCATCACCAAAAAAAAATTCGTAATAAACCAGCACTTGCCATTTAAACATATAGTTTTCTAGTTATATTTAGCCAAAATGTTATGTCGGACACTATGTCATTGTTTATGATCTTATTTTAGGGATCAGAGAAAATAATTTTACCACTAAACATGAGAGGATAACCTAATATATGTAGAAAACAAAATAAGAATGCAAAGAGTACAGTGACAAGCTTACCACTTCATATGCTTGGTGTTGCCAACAGTGGTGGAAAGCCAAAGTATGCATAAACACTGTGGAAGTATCGCTTCATCACACAAACCTTCTTAAGTTCAGATGTTTCGACATCCAGTGTAAAATATTCCACATCTGGAGATTCCACCACTGAGTGAGCCGAATTTTCTGATGATTCCTCTGATGATGAATCCTGATCTTGCAGAATACCACGAAGGAATAAGAATCCCTCCGCCGCACCCAATGTGAAAAAGTAATACTGGCTTGGCAATGATATGGTACTTGTGAACTCCCATTCATCGGAAGATCCACCATCATATGGCATAGTGATGCGAATTAGCTCGCTCGGACCATCTCCATACAAATCAGCAAGAAAAAACACCTCCGGACTTTCATCTCTACCCTCTACAATGAGAGGCTGACCGGAGTCACGCATATGGTAGCCAGTCAGATTGCCGCCAATAACAGAAAACTCGAACCTGAGAGCATCAAGCACGAGCATCTTGTTCCTCCAAGGCACCGTCCAGTAGAAGCACTGCTGATATTCAAGACAAGCGGACGTGAACCGGATATTGGGCATGATAGGACCCAATGAACTCAAGTCGAGATAAGCAGGGATCTGCCATTGTCCCGTGATGGACGAGAATGCAAACGCAACCAGCATAGTTCCATTACACGACATACATACCACACTGAAAGATGTCTCCTCCTCATCCTCACCTGTGGGAGCCAGGAAGAGCCCAAAGTCAACAAGGGCCCCGTACTGAATTCTTAGCTCGCGGGGTATGCGTGGCAGTAGCCTGTATCGCCGGAACAAAGGATCACAAACAGCAAGCTCGAGGTCCTTCAGGAAGACGACGTCGTAGTAGTCAAATGCCGGGTCGCAGTCAGGTGTGCACTCGAGGAGAACACAGCCCTGGCGGACGTCGCGGGGATGCCACGGTGTGTTCCACCTCCCGGTGGGGACGAAGGAGTAGGAGAAGTCGGCGGCGCCGGCGAGGGCGTCGCCGAGAGGCGCGGAGGGGTGAGGCGCTTGCGCGGGATGAAATCCCTCGTAGGCGGCGAAGCCCAGGAGAGGCGGCGGGTGGACGGCACGGAAGCGGCGGAGGAAGGAGCGGGCGGTGATGATGCGGCGGAAGGAGGCGCAGGCGGTGGAGGCGCGGACAAGGTCGGTCGGGGCGGGGAGGAGGATGAAGATCTCCTCGAGGAGCTCGTCAGTGAGGGTTAGAAGCGGCGCCGGCGCCTGATGGTCAGCGATTTGCAGCGCCGGCGATGCCATGGCGGTAGCCGACTGCCACCGCCTCTCGGCGGGCCGGGAGAAAGGGGATCTATGGGTTTAGCTAGGGTTCGGAGGAAATGCACATTGCGCGGTGAGAAGAGAACGGGAGAAGATGGAGGGGGAATGACACAGAGGTGATGGAGCCGCAAGGGTCACCACCAGTGTTCAGGTTATCGGTAGAAAAAAAAATTCAGGACCCAGCGATAAAAACGAAATTGACGAATTTCGCCGATTTTCCGAAATTTCAGGCCGAAATTTCTCAAACGAAATTTTGAATTTGTCCGAAATTTGGTCCGAAAAAATCCGAAATATTTGAACGAATTTCGGCGAGATTTCGGCGAAATTGCGTCGATGAAAAAAAGGAGTAGATAACACAGATTAAAATACTTTAATAGTCTCAACTCTCAGGTCATTTCGGCAATACAAAGGCAGTCTCAAAATCCACAACTCTCCATGCGTAAGTGCTGGAAATAAGCAAATTAAGAAAGCATGGACCCCTGTCAGGAATAGGAGGAGCTAGTAGCGCATCACCTGCCTGGCCTATTCGCCCATGTAAATATGTGCATCAATCGCAAACAGAACAAAAAAGAACCAGTTTAAATCGATGAATAGCTGCTCCTGCAGTAGCATTTGCGCCCCCATTCCCGCCGGTCAGCATCGCCATCCTTGTCCACGGTGCCGGCATCAACCAATCTCCTGCACCCATCAAGACGGCCTGCTCGTCCTAACCCATCTGCGCCTTGCTCATTGCGGCTAGGAGGCTGGGAGCATCATCCATGGCCCGATCTGTGTGGGGAACGTGAAGAAGAGAGGGAGGGGCTCACAGGTGTGGACTGCACATTGGAGAGGAGAGAGAAATGAAATCCCCGGCGGCTAGGGTTGATGGTGCTTGGGTTAGGGAAAGGGAAATGATATGGGAAATAATGGGCCAGGTTAGGGATAGGGATATGAGATTTCTGTCATTTCCAATGTTTGGGCAGCACTGGGTTTAGCATTGGGAAATAACTTTATTGGACCAAAATACCCTTCGTCAGAAATGAAAAAAAAAAAGAGGAAAAACCATGCGGTAGATTTCACTTCGTTGATATCTACTACTCCTGTTGGATGCATCGGTTTATGCTCCATCTGCATCCGCTTTCTCCATCGGACAAGAACAACAAGCCAAAGGAAAAATAGAAGAAAAGATGAAATCAGCTTCGGTCGGAGCAGCCAGCAAGGGGGCAATTCGTGGTGGAGGCCAAAGCGTGCAGGCGGCGGCCAGCTGTTGGCGATGCTGCAGGTCGCAGGTCATGGGGGCAGAGTTACCGTTGCTGTTCCGACGAAGGGGCGAGCCAATCGCGTTCAGGCGGCGGAGTGTGCGAGCGCAAATCGCGGTAGGCTGTGATGCAGGCGAGCTCGAATCCCTTGCCGGCGCCGACAGAAGAGGCGGAGACGTCTGGGGACTTGCTGGCCGCGGCAACAGCTGCACTCTGGTGATGGGGATGTCCGGCGAGGACGACGGCGCTCCAGTCCGGCGAAGGGCATCTGTGTCCAGAAACCATTTCCCGATCTAAACCCACCCTCCTCATTGGGTTGAGATGTCCAGGCCTCCATTTCCCTATCCTCAATCCACCTATCCTATCCATAAAACAAACATGGTAAATGATTTCCAGCATCCCTCATTTCCCTAACCCACTCTTCGTTTCCAGGAATCCAAACATCACCTGAGAGTTTTACCACATGGAAAAGAATAAACGGGCCGGCTGGGCTCTGCAGGGTCAAAAAAAAAAAATTCAAATTGGGCCAAAATACTTAGGCCGGTACATCATTTTATCGCCCTGACCCGATAAACCGAAATTTCGGCGAATTTCGGCGAATTTCAGCCGAAATTTGTTTCACTGCAGTCCACTGTCGAATGGACAACTGGTTGGTTCCTGGCCATAGTTGCCACACCACGCCCTGCGCCACCATGGTGGCGAGAAAAATGTCCGTTGTGACAAGAATTTTCTTGAAGATTAATCGATGGATTTATGTGGAATTTGTGAATTGAGAGTGGAGAGGAAGATAGCCATGAACAGCAGAGAATGGGGAAAATTCTGGATCGCTACCTCTCGATCCTTCTCTCTGTTACTCTGTTATGTTTGCTACGTTTTACACTTTTGTCCCTGGATTACTTTATAATTGCAAACATCAACACACACCAACACTCCCCCTCAAGATGGGGCAAATATATCATATAGCCCCATCTTGTTACAAAATGCAGAGAAGATTTTTTCAGGCAACCCTTTTGTTAGAATATCAGCCACCTGACTAGCAGAGGTTTCATACGGTAAGCAAATTATCCCTCTGTTAAGTTTCTCCTTAATGAAATGACGATCAATCTCGACGTGCTTGGTTCGGTCATTTTGAACTGGATTATTGGCTATATCGATAGCCGCTTTATTATCACAGTACAACATCAGTGGCTTGCTCTTAAATAATCCCAACTCGGTTAGAAGAATCTGCAACCATAGCAACTCACATATGCCATGAGCCATAGAACGGAACTCTGCTTCAGCAGTGGAACGTGCCACCACACTCTGCTTTTTACTTCGCCATGCAACTAAATTACCTCCAACAAAAGTGCAATATCCAGATGTTGAGCGTCTATCATCCAAAGAGCCCGCCCAATCAGCATCAGTATAGCATTCAACTTGTAAATTCTTTTGTCGAGTATATAAGAGGCCTTTTCCAGGACAACCTTTAAGATATCGCAGGATCCGATAAACAGCATCCAAATGAGATGACTTAGGATCATGCATGAATTGGCTTACCACACTCACGGCAAAGGCAATATCAGGTCGTGTGTGGGAGAGATAAATGAGCCGTCCAACTAGCCTTTGATAATCCTCTCTATTAACAAGAGTACCCATGTCCTTGCTCAAACGTTGATTTTGTTCAATCGGTGTAGCTGAGGGACGACATCCAAGCATGCCGGTCTCCTTTAACAAATCAAGGACATATTTTCTTTGAGAAAGAAAGATACTTTTTGGACCACGGGATATCTCGATGCCAAGAAAATATCTCAGTTGTCCCAAATCTTTCACCTCAAACTCTTGCACAAGATATTTCTTTAAGCAGGATATCTCATCTGAGTCATCCCCGGTAATCACAATATCATCCACATATACTATTAATATTGCTACCTTACCTCTAGTGTGTTTATAGAAGAGTGTATGATCAACATTACTTTGGTGATAACCTCCTTTGAGCATTGATTGTCTGAAACGATCAAACCAAGCCCTTGGCGATTGCTTTAAACCATATAAAGATCGATGCAAACGAAGCACCTTTCCATGAGTTTGACTAGTTTCAAAGCCTGGCGGAATATTCATGTATACCTCCTCTTGAAGATCCCCATGGAGAAATGCATTTTTTACATCCATCTGATAGATATCCCAGTCTAAATTAACTGCACAAGATATAAGTGTTCTTATCGAATTCATCTTAGCCACTGGTGCGAAGGTCTCATCATAATCTATCCCATAAGTTTGGGTATAGCCCTTGGCAACTAGGCGAGCTTTATATCTATCAACCTTGCCTTCTAGTGTATGTTTAATGGTGAAAACCCATTTACACCCTACGGGTTGCTTACCAGGCGGTAGATCCACAAGCTCCCAAGTCTTATTCTTCTCCAATGCTCTCATCTCATCTAGCATAGCTTCTTTCCACTTAGGATCCTCTTTAGCTGATTTCCAGTTAGTAGGTATGGATACAGAATCAAGAGAGGCAATAAAACTTTTAAAGGACGAGCTGCAATTTTTGTATGTGACAAAGTTGGCAATATCATGTTTGTACCAAACACAATCCTTAAGAGGTGCTGGAACATCAGTGGCTCTAGTTGGTTTTCTCAATGCAATAGGTAAGTTATTTGCAGGAGAAGGTTGAGGGGATGCTTGATTATCACCTTGCTCAAGTGCGCTTGACGGAGCTATAGGGCCAAGGGACGGAGAATTGGTACCTGGGTCCTCGTGCATATGGGACGCTATATCTTGAGAAGGTTGACTATGAGTGTCTCCATGGTTAGAACTGCCACCTCCATCACTATTGATGTTCTCCCCCTGACTTGAATTCGATTCATTACTATGAGAGACACCTGAAGTAGGAACAAGAATAGAGCCCACAAGAATGCCTCCACTGTTATTCTCCCCCTCTTGTTGTACTTCAGGTGGGGATAGAGTAATTCCAGTATCATCGGTTGGGCTATAGTAAGGCTCACATTCTCGAAATGTTACATCCATGCTGACAAAGAAACGACGTTCAGATGGACACCAACATCTGTAACCCTTTTGAGTAGGAGAATAGCCAACAAACACACATTTAATAGCACGAGGATCAAGTTTACCAACATTATTTCGATAGTCATGAACAAAGCACACACACCCAAAAACTTTTGGAGAAACAACAAAATCATTTGATTTTAATAGCAGTTGAGCAGGGGATTTATTATCAAGAACACGAAGAGGCATGCGATTTATTAAATAAGTGGCAGTCTTTATTGCCTCTCCCTAGAGAAACATAGGAACATTCATAGTGAACATCAAGGATCGAGCAACTTCAAGCAAATGTCTATTTTTGCGTTCTGCAACACCATTTTGTTCTGGAGTGTTAACACAGGTTGTTTGATGCTCAATGCCATTTACGGCCAGAAATTACTCAAACTCCTGGTTAACATACTCAGTACCATTGTCAGAACGTAGAACTTTAACAGTGTCACCAAACTTATTCTTGATAAGAGCACATAAATCTTTAAAGACCATAAAAACATCACTTTTGCGTTTCAAAAGATAAAGCCAAGTATAACGACTAAAGCCATCAATAAAAGTCACAAACCATCTGTGCCCAGAAACAGAGTGTACCTCACATGGTCCCCAAACATCAGAATGGATAATGTCAAATGGTTTGTGGCTTCTTAAACCTAAACTAGGATAGGGGACCCTTATATGTTTAGCAAACTCACAAGCATCACATATAAGCGACTCCCTAGGACATGACTTAAACAAACAAGGATAAATATGAGACATAGCAGCAAAAGAGGGGTGTCCAAGCCTGCGATGAAGGAGTAACAATTCTTGACATGGAGACATCTTGGCAGCAAGTGCAACTTCGTCGCTACCTTCATCAAGATAATAGAGTCCATTATGCACAGTCCCAGTCCCAAGAATTCGCCCCGTCCTTAGCTCCTGAAAGGCACATCGAGAAGGATCAAACCAACCTCTACAGTTGAGGGATTTTGTAATAGAGCTAACAGACAAAAGGTTAACCGGGAAATTAGGAACATGCAAAACCGATGATAAGGATATGGTTTTAGTGCATCGGACAGATCCACATTCTGTGATAGGAGCTGTGGATCCATCAGCCACACACACCTTATCCTTACCTGAACAAGGGGTGTAAGAAGTAAAAAGATTAGATGCTCCAGTCATATGATTAGTGGCCCCTGAGTCAATGATCCAAGGTTTAGTTTGGGTTGTGGATGCATGAGCTTGATACGGTTGCATACCTTGGGTTGCTGTAAGGTAACTAGAATCAGCTATAGAGGAACCTTGTGTGAAAGAAGAGCCTTCTGAGAGTCTGAGTTTGGATTTGTATTCCTCAAGAGCTTGCACATCTACCCTTGAAAGCCCCCCTTCAGGTTCAGTGTGATTTGCTTGATTCCACTTTCCACTTTGAGCTCCTCTTGGCTGTGATCTCCCCTTTTTCCACCCAGGCGGATAGCCGTGAATCTTGTAACATCTGTCAATGGTGTGCCCGTCACGCTTACACTTCTCACAATATAATTTTTTCTTGCCTTGATAAGGTGCACCACCCTGAAGTTCAGATGTGCGACTATTTTGCATTGATAAAGCAGCACGCGCATCAAGCCCTCTTTGATCATCCATTTTAGGATTAGCTAGTCTGGTTTCTTCTTCAGTAATATTTTTAATTATATCATCCAAACTAGGCCATTCAGGCTGAGAGAAAATAAGTTGATGACGAAGATCAAATTCTTGATTCAAACCATCAAGAAAGAGCTTGCTCACAAATGATTGAAACCATGTGTGATGAATGGCAATATCTTTCTTATCAGCTGGGTCAAATGGATGATAATAGTGTAAGTCCCTGTACAACCTTCTCACTTTGTTAGCATACTCGGTCACTGACATTGAACCTTGCTTCCAATGGGTCAATTCATGCATAATTCTAGTAGCTTGCATTTTATTTGACTTTCCAGAAAATTGGCTCTCCAATGCAGCCCACACTTCGACAATAGTCGCCATGGTTTCAACTTGCTCACGAACTGTCGGTTCCATGCTTCCCAGCAACCACACAAGAACCTTGTCATTAGTTTGTTTCGCAACAGTGGCAGTAGCCTCTCCATCAGTCAATAAATTCTCATAGCCATGTGAACTCAAAATTAGTCGAGCATGACGAGCCCAACTTATGTAATTTTTAGGCCCAGAAAGTTTTACCGGATTAGGCTCAAGCATTTGCTTCATAACTTCTGGAGCCCCCTTTAACTGCTGCTGTTCAAGCACTTTAGAAAAATTTCACACAATTTCTCAACACTGGGATCCCCCTGATTTTTTCCAGCCGTTTCACCCATCTTGTACCAACCAATTTACCGGGACAAGAAGAAATACTACTGTATAGAACTTGTCCCTAGTGCAACAAACTAGCACGGCAGCACAGCAGAACAACAAACTCGATCACCTTGTTCAAACTGAAGCACTATTGGCTTGTTTATCATTCACAAGGAAAAAACGGATCAAGTATGCATGCACTCACGGGCATACAAAAATAGTGTCTAGTAGCAGGTTCAGTTCAACAACCAAACAAGCACACAGGCAGCTGACCTTTCTTCACGGAAGGCAAGTGGAGACCACAACACCAGCTAGCCAACAACACACCGGGGCAAGAGCTTCTTCCGCACAGCTCAGGAGCTGAGCTTCTCCACAGACCTCTCCCACAGGCAGCCGCACAACCACTTAGGCCTCCTTTGGATTGAAGGAAAATTTTTCCTTTCCTGCGTTTTTCCTGTGAAATTGAACTGTTTCCTGTGAAATTTCTGTGAGATTCCTGTGAAATTCCTGCGTTCCAAAGGAGGCCTTAATTTTTTCCTGAATAAATCTCGGTGGATTTCGACCACCGAACAGCAAAATAGGCTTGATTTGGCGACTTTTACACAAGATCAACCCGCCCTGATACCATCTTGAAGATTAATCGATGGATTTATGTGGAATTTGTGAATTGAGAGTGGAGAGGAAGATAGCCATGAACAGCAGAGAATGGGGAAAATTCTGGATCGCTACCTCTCCATCCTTCTCTCTGTTACTCTGTTACTAGTCATCTGCCCGTGCGTTGCTACGGATCTTTATTAGTAATTCAATTTTAAAACTAAATCGTACAATTGTTCAATCGTGATATGATTTACACTACAATTCATGATAAGTTTTCTATCAATGTGTGTGAAGACCGTTGAAAATTTCCACTAACAATACATTAGCCTTTACAGTAATAAAATTAGTAATGTTCTAACTGGATCCACAATTGCAACTCGTAAGAGGATGACCTGATTAGCTCAGCTGATAAGATTCACAATAGCATCTCTTTTCATCTATACTATGCCTTGTAAGCACCACAGCTCCTGAGTAAAGAACAAAAAGCTGTACACCTTGCTTCTCCGAGAAGCTTCAGCTCTGTCCCATGGCCACACCCACAGCTAGACCAAGAAGCAGAGGAAGAAATTGCGACGCAACAGCTAGACCAAGAAGCCAGGCAAGACGCATAGAGGAAAGGTACCGCAGGGAACTGCCAGCCACAGCGATGATCGGCACGGCGCGTGGGGCTCTGCAGGTCCGCAGCGACGTACGGAACAGCGCGCGGGGCTCTCAGCTGCGGCTGCGAGCAGGGAGGCCCGCCGCGTTGGTGAATGGCATGGGGCTCTCGGCCGCGATGGTGAAGTGAGTCTGACGCTGGAGAAGTGCGGAGGCGGCGGAGGAAGGGTGGCCAGGCGCGGCGGCATCGGCAGAAGGTTCTGGAGGTTGAGGAGACCAGAGCGGACGATGAGGCGGGAGCCCTGCGTGGAGCTACTCGGGCCCACCTGTCGGTGCGTAAGGAATAGATTGGTGAACGACGACGGACCGGACACCACCAACTGCCTTTTTTAAGGGTAGTAAAGATGTTTGCTACGTTTTACACTTTTCTCCCTGGATTACTTTATAATTGCAAACATCAACACACACCAACAAATTTGCAAACCATTTGCTCTGCCAGCCATATTAACAAGAGCATATGTAATTGTTTCTGCAGCTGCTTAAGCTTTAGCGTGGCTGTTGGTGTCTGCCAACCAAGCAAGCCCTTTGGCTCAAAAAAAAAAAAAACAAACCAAGCAAGCCCTATATTCATTACTTTATTCTACTTTTTGAATTCATGTCTTTTACACTATAAACGGTTTGCTTTTATAGTTGATGATCTATTGGTGTCATATTTCTGTATCATTGGTTAATCCACATAAGAAACCGTCCCAACTTTCTTTCTTATCCTGCCTTGTGTTGTTATTGCTTATGTGATATCGCTACTCCAGCAATTGCTTGTGTGCTATCGCCCTATAAATAGTTGTTACCATCCCCACACTCTCTCTCCCATCTCCAAAGTAGCAATCGCAAGACATGTTGAAGTGCAAGCAACAATAATACGAATGCGCTAGGGCAAGCTCGATGGTGTGTAGCGAATAGAGAAAGGAATAAGGGGGATGTGGCCATGGTGCAAGCAATAACAGAAGCGCAACAAGGTGAGCTTGATGACACGACGTGAGGAGGGAAGAGAGAGGCGAGCGGCTCAATGAGGGAGGAGCGTGATAGGATGAGCTCAATGAATGTGCCGTTGTAGCTCAAGAAGGGTGTTGAGCACCTAAGGTGTCGTGAGAGCATGGAGAGTTTGGATGTCCCTACGAGCCAGATGAGCGAAGATGGTGATGTTTATGTTCATTGTTCTTGGCTTCGACGTGCTTTGACGCGGGCATGAGTGGCGGCACTAGGGGTAGGTGGGCTTGGCATGAGCCATGGCGATCGATGGAGCTCATAGGCGCACATACTCGGCAAGCTGGGCGCGTGATAGTTCTACTGTGGGGGTGGGAAGTTGCCCTGGCTTTGATCAGGGAGGTCAAAGGAGTCTTCTAGATGTGAGAGGTGGAGGTTGGATGAGAGAGCTCTCAGACTTAGAACCAGATGAAGAATTGTTGGATACCATTTTCTATTTTTTGAAATTTTTGTTCTAAATCTAAAATGAGAGGGCAAATAAGAGACTCATTGGAGATGCTCTTACTTTGGGAGCATTTTGCTATCTCGTCTCTCCATGTGTCTGTGGGTCGCTGTTTGTCCGTTGTCCCACCTCATGTTCTCGTCCGCAAAGCCCTCTGGTTGTGGGGAAACTCCGTGACCCGACCGTGGTGTTCACCAGGATTTCATTATATTGCTGAGTGAGTGAAAGTTCGACCTTTCAATTCTCAATGCTTTTCTTAGGGAAAGCAAAACTAAATGGAACCAGAAATTTGAATATAGCGACAATGAAACATAGATAAGAGCTATGCAACCGGGCGACAGCCGGGTTGCCTGCCTGTGGCGGACCCGTTTCCTTAGCCTGGGTCTACTTCCAAATTGAAGACCAGGTGCGAACGTTACAGTGATCGTCTCACCCCACATCAGCTCAATGGATCAATGTTAAATCAATCGAGGTTTCAATTATTCAACTGCTAGCAAGTCTTGCATAAGTGGACATATCAACTATAGGATCACAAAGTTTGCGACTTGACAAGTATTTAAAATCCCAAGGCTTGAGAGCACTCCATTAGCAGAAATGCAGCACCCAAATAACCATCTTCCATGCATCTGCCTAGACACCACATGATTGACTAAAATATAGCACAAAAAGCAAGCGAATTAGTACAGTCTCACAGTGAGTACAAATTTAAAAGCAACGGAAGCTATTCATGAGAACAAATATTGTTAACACATAAATTTAGCAGAATGTAACAACATCAGTCCCTAACCATAAGTGACCGACCGACATGCAGATGGTGCTTGGGAAAAACATGGTTACCAATACAAATGATGAGTAAAATAGTAGGCCGAAAAGAGGTACTATATTGTGCACAGTGCATTATGTGAAATCCAAAGTCCAAACATTGCAATTTCACATAACTTTTATGACTATTTCCTTAACAGCTGAACTAGATGCAAACAAATTTCAGCAAAAATATGAGGACCCAGCTATGCTGTGAGGTCGGTTTAAATCAAGGTTGGACCAGGGACCTCACAACAGAGCAGGCTGCTAGACTAATGTATACAATAAAGGATCAATATGTTTACACCACGGGGCCAAATTTTTCCAAAAAAAAGAAAAAAAAAAGAGAAAATATGTTCCAATAGGCTCCAAGGGACTGGTTTCAATAGGACACTGCTGGATCCAACTATGTTCATGATCAATTTAAACAAGAGTATGACCTGCCAGCTACCCCCAACATTGTACAGATAATATTTACAGGAAGAATATATTCATTCAACTTTCTACGACACACCTCCCATCATCAATTTCAGTCATCAGCAGAGACCAGACCACAACAAGAGTACATAGTCCCAACCAGGTTGTGAAAACTTAAAAAGGTCCGGCTAAGATCTGCTTGTGTTTGGTACCTCAACAATACAATTTAGCTTAGGGGCAGGGGGTGCAGGAAAGAAACAAAACAAATTATTAAACCAGTTAGCCTCTAATTTGGCTCCGATAGATCCAACATATAATAATATGAAATTTGAGACGAATAGGATCATCAAGTTAAGTCTAATTTTGCCTTCAATAGACTCAATCTCTGCATTTGATCTAAGCTAGAACGGAGATCAATGTCGGGTGGAATTATATTTCAGGCTCAAGATCAGTAATGAATTTGTCACTTTTTGATAGCTGTCAGTTGTCACAGACAATACATACGAGAAATAGTAATTGGGAGTATGAGCATTAATAAATGAAATTTGCATAATACAACCTTGGGGTCTGAGGGTAGAGCATCAACTTCTTACTTCAAGAATAATAATTCTAGCTTTTCAGTAAAAGTTCATACAATAAAGTCAGAAAACCATAGTAGATACTCTCAAATAATCTGGAACAAACAACAAATATCCAATCGTAAAGCAAGTCTTACGAAGTTGTTACAAGCATCGATATGTTGGTGGCATTTTAGTAGTCAAATTGTACAAGTAACCTGAAAATTCTTGTGAAGGATGAATAACGTCGTGAATTCTGTAAAAACTCAATGGAATATTCCACTACAGCTGATGGAAAACTACCTTTACCAGCAAGAAATTGCTTTATATTATTTACCCAGTTACCTGAAGATAACAGCATGCATGATAATTGGTGAACAGGACAGCATCATATCGTCAATAACACAGAACAGTATTAACTATTGACGAGCCAAATCAAATGGGAAACCTATATCACAGACAGATTATCAAAAAAAAAAAAAGCTACAAGGTAATGTTGATCAACATGACGACCAACAGCAGATAAATTGGAATGCTACCTCAATAACTCTACATGAAGCCACGGATTATTGGTCAGTGAAGCACCACTAACATAACTAAATATTCTTACTACTTGACATAGTAAAATCCCTAATATCCGTGGAAAACAAAAAGAAACATGGAAATTGCATGACAGAAAGCTTAATATTTACCAGTTCATATGCAGGGTTTTGACAATGACGGTGGGAAGCCAAAGTACGCCAGAACACGGAAGAAGTACTCCGGCATACCTCAGATCTTCTTAAGTTCAGAAGTCTTGATGTCCAGCAAACAATAATCATGAGCCGGATATTCTTCTGAAGAGCATACCGAGCTCTGAGCTTTTAGAACGCAACGAAGAAACAAGAAACCCTCAGCTGCACCCAACGTCAAATAATAACAATACTTTCTGGGCAGTTGTATAACATTCTCCAACTGTCATTTGTCAGAAGGTTTATTGCCATTTTGCTTGGTGACATGAAACTGAAGTAGGTCAAACGAATCACCAAGAAAAAACATCTCAGGGGTCCCTTCTTTACCCACAACAATGCAAGGCTCACCAGTGTCAAGCTTACGGTATCTGTATGGAACGTTTTGGACGATAGAGAACTCCATCTTACCGTGTCAAGCACAAGCAACCTCTCCCTCCAGGGCGTCCAGAAGAAGCAGCCTTGCGAGTAGTCGAAAATGGAGAAGCCTCCGAGGCCAAGCGTTGCCACAGTGCCCAATGACCTCCAGCTGGGAGACGCAACGATACACCATTGCCCAGTAACGGAAGAGTAGAGAAACGCAACCATTCTAGTATTATTCGATGCAATGCACATCACCCTGAATGAAGTCTCCTCATCGTCGCCCGTGGGAACGAGGAAGAGCCCAAAATCACAGAGGCGCTTATCCTTGGCAGCTAGATCTGCGGGTATGGTAGGGAGCAGCACGTATCGCCGGAATATCGGATCACACACCGCGAGCACGAGATCCACCGGTCTCATGTTCAATGATTGATGCTCGAGGGCGTACGGGGGGCTGCACTCGATGAGGACGCGGCCTTGGCGAACGTCGAGGGTTCTCCAGGGCGTGAGCCACCTCCCGGTGGGAACGAAGGAGTAGGAGAAGTCGGCGGCGTCGGTGAGGGCGCGGGCGAGCGGCGCCGAGTGGTGGCGTGGCTGCGCGGGGTAAAAGTCGGATTGCTTGTAGGGGACGAAGCCGAGGAGCGGAGGCGGGTGGATGGCGCGGAAGCGGCGGAGGAAGGCGCGGTCAGTGATGATGCGGCGGAAGGAGGAGCAGGCGGCGCAGGCGCGGGCGAGGTCGGTCGGGGTGGGAAGGCGGAGGAGGATATCCTCGAGGAGGTCATCGGTGAGGGTTGGGAGCGGCTGCGGAGAATGGCGGTCGCCGATTGGTTGCGCCGGCGAGGCCATGTCCGCCGCCGCCAGGCAATCGGCCGGCGGCGCGGGCGAGAAGGAAAGACAAGGGGATCGGCGGTACAGGACTACAGGGTTTGCAGGAACGGCGCCGAATCAAAGCAGGAACGTTAATCATGTTTGCAGGACTACATGCGTTTCGCCACGTCGGCAGACAATAACAATTTTTAGTCCCATACCGAAGTTTTTTAGCGCGTTAATCATGTTTAACGAGACATGTTAGTCCCTGACCGGACCTGTTACCTGGAGCAACTCCAGCGGTTCCCTTAAAATCCATGCATCAAATCCTGGTATAGGGGAAGTATCAAATCTAATTTCAGGATTTGATGCATGACTGCTCCAGCAGTTTTCCTAAACTCCATCCCCTTCTCGTGAGCCCCACAATGCCACGTCAGCGCCTGAGTGCCCCACGGCGTCAAGCCGTGGGCAGCTACGCCTGTGTGTTGCTTGGCAGGGACGCGCCTCGGGAAGACAGAGACGCGCGGGAGGGGCGCCGCCGCGCCTAGCCCCCGTGCCACGTCCAGCAAGCGGAGCACGCCGCCACCTGGACCGCCAAGGGGCTCCGTCCTCCATGGCCATAGTCCCTGGGTGGCCCGATTTGGGCGCCACCGACCCCAAATCGGGTCAAGGGCGGGCGGCGGATCTCGACGTGGCCGTGCTATAGCTTCGGCGTGAGGCCGCGGCACGGGTGAGCTCCAGCGAGAGGCCACGGCCATTTGGGGCCCGGGGGAGGGCGGGCGGCGGCGCTCCGGTGAGATTCAACGGCGGCGACGTGAGCGGGAAGACAGCGAGCGGGAAGGAGGGAGATGATTGAAACTGTTTCGCGAGAGTGGTAGTTGGAGACTTGGAGTAGGGGAAAGGAGAGATGGAAGGGGGAATTTGATGCAAGGAGTAAAAAAGGAGATAGGATAGGGGAATTGCTGGAGAATGTTTTTTCTCTCCTATGCATCAAATGATAATTTTTTTTGCTATAGAGGATGGGAAAGGGGAACTGCTGAAGTTGGTCTAACGGGGGGCACGTTCAGGTGACTTCCTTATCAGTTGTACATTCGCACTTTTTTCTTTCTTTTTTCTTAAAAGAGAGAAGAGCACATAAATGGACACAAACAGATACAAATTTGGACACAAACATCAACCTTTCTATCCTGTATATGAAACAAACGGGGTTATGTAAAAACATCAACAGTGCATGAAATAAACAATAACTGAAAATATGCTCAGATAATATGTGACAAGTTCAGTGTCCAACCAATCTAAAACCACAATTTAGCGGTCCTCCAAGTAATATATACACAGGGATAGCTGGATAAGAAACACTGACGCTGTTTGTACAGAACTCACATAAAGGACAATGAGCACCTTGTCCCCGGCAAAGCATTCTCTTTACTTTATTTTCTTGAATTAAAAGCATTCTTATTTAACCTTTTTTTTTTGCGACCAGCATTCTTATTTAACCTAATGAAAAATTATATAATTTATTTTGCAGCAGTGACATCTTTAGTTCATCAAAATAAAACACATGCCGGTCATAATATATCACAATACATACCAAAGCAACAATATTCAACACAATGCAGGCCAAAGAAAAATTATTGTCCAACTAATAAGAGCTCCATAACATGTCTTGATTACAGATACTTCAAGATGACATGCGTTTAACATAGGCTCGTCATGTATCCCAACAAAAGAAGGTTCATCAAGACCGCATCACCCACCCGACCACCCCTGTAAGGCCAGCCATACTGCAGAAAAGCCCCAGAGCATGAACATCAGTCCCTGCAGATATATGTATTCAAACGCCTGATCATGGCTGTCTAAAAACAATTTCACTACCATATTTTGTCCAAAATTGCTTGAAGTAACAAAAATATATTGTATAGGCAAATAAATTAAACCAAAGCTTGGTGTCCCGAAGTATATATATAGTACTATCTGTTGTGTTACTCATTAGGAACTTACGATTGCTCAAACTAAAACTCGAGTTTTTGTTTGGAATCAATATTTTGCCTGAATCAATTCAGGGTGTAAAAATGAACCAACGAGGAAACACAACAATGATACTATTTGTAACAGATCATCGAAATCAATATTAAGTTTCATGTTTACTGTGGGGCATGCTAGATGGAGAGAAAGATACAATAAAAATCATTATAACAAAATTCACACAAGCACCTCAGTTTGAAAGGACACACAGCTAGAGTCTCAAACAGCAGACAAGCTGGCAATGCCTACAAACAGGTGATAGTTTGCAAGTCCACTCCATGCTAATAAGCAGGTTAACTAACATTATGAAACAAAATGCACTAAGCACGAAGGAATTTTCAATCAATGGAAAAAAAACAGAATAAGAATGCATATTGTATGACATCAAGCTTACCAGTGTACCATTTCATATACATGGTTCTGATAGTGATGGTGGAAAGCCAAAATATGCATGCACCCTGAAGAAGCGGCGCCTCATTCTGCAAACCCTCTTAAGTTCAGAAGTATTGATCTCCAGGGCAAAATAGTGTCGTGTGCTATGATCTTCTTCTGGAACGCCACGGAGGAATAAGAAATCCTCGGCTGCACCCAAGGTGAAAAACTCGTAGTCTTTGGGCAATGGTATAATTTTCTCCAGTTCCCATTGGTCCCTAGTGTCATTTAGCTTAGTAACATGTAAACGTGGTATGTCGTCAATGGAGCCATTTTCATTGAGATCCCCGAAGAAAAACATCAGCGGGATTCCTTCCGCACTCACTGAAATGCATGGTTGACCATGCCCACTTGCACGGTAGATGGACCAATCATTGTTGATAATAGAGAAATCCATCCTGACTGAGTCAAGCATGAGCATCTTGTCCCTCCAGAGCGCCGTCAAGTAGAAGCAGCCCTGTGCATAATCAAAACATGTGGAGCAATGGTGGCTAGAGGGCATGTCAGTGCCTAAAGAATACCAGCTTGGAGACGCAGCCAAATTCCATTGCTCAGTGACCGAATAAAAGACGAATGCAAACAGCCTAGTTTCATTCCACGCCGTGCATATCACCCTGAATGATGTCTCCTCATCGTCGTCGCCAGTGGGAGCTAAGAAGGCCCCGAAATCAACTAGGCGTCCGTGCCCAGCGGTTAGCTCGTCTGGTACGGGAGGGAGAAGCACGTACCGTCGGAACAAGGGATCACACACCACGAGCTCGAAGTCCCCCAGATCGGTGATGTCGTAGTACTCAGAGGTAACTTGTTCCGGGCTGCACTCGAGGAGTACGCGGCCCTGGCGTACGTCGAGGGTACACCAGGGCGTGGACCATTTTCCAGCGGGGATGAACGAGAAGAAGTCGTCGGCGTGAGCGAGGGCCCGGACGAGTGGTGCAGAGGGGTGCGGAGGCTGTGCGCTGTGGAAGTCATCGACTCCAATGAATCCGAGAAGGGGAGGCGGGTGGATGGCGCGGAAGCGGCGGAGGAAGGAGCGGTCGGTGATGATGCGGCGGAAAGAGGCGCAGCCGACGGAGGCGCGGACCAGATCCGTCGGGGTGGACACGCGGAGAAAGATCTCCTCGAGGAGCTCGTCGGTGAGGGCCGAGAGTGCCTGGGAACCTAAGATTGGTGGCGGCGGCGAGGCCATGGCGGCGGTCAACAGCTGGAGGCGCTCCGCGCTCGTCGGGTAGGAGAAAGGGGATCGATTGTGCGGGGAGAAAACAGAGGAAGTGGGGCTGACGGCTGAGTGACAAAACAGAGAAGTGGAACCGAGGTCCGAGGGACAGAGAGCCAGGGTAATGAATGGGTCACCTAGAAACAGAACCGGCAACGTGTTTCCGCCGACACTTTTATTTGATGAAGATTTATCATTTTTTAACGGTTATTGATGAGGAATTGAGCACGCTTGTGAAAGATGAAGATGAGTTCTCCATGTGCACCAAGAGTGATGTGGTTGTATTTGAGTGAGAAAAGGTTTGTTTGAATGTTCAGGGGTGTGGATTTTGTTCTGAATCGCCAATGGTTGTTTTTCTGTTTGTGTACGTTGGTGAAGACATCAAATTTTGCTTGCAACTGCCATGAGTTACGCTGGAGTATTTTATTGAGTTGGAACAGAAGCAGCTAGCTCTGCTCGTGTTTAGGAATCGTGGTGCAGAATGGTGGGAGTGGTTCTCCAAACACAGAAAAGGCTTTTGAGCTTTGTCTCTACAGTACCGTGAAAGGCTTTATTTCCAAGGATAATGACCGAGAAGGTTGAGGAGAGCTTGAGCCAACCGAAATTAGACGTGCGATGATGATAATTCAGACTTACTAGTAGGAGATTAAAAGAGGCTAGCTCTACGTTGTTCCCTTGTCCCACTCCCACATCAGGTCAAGGTTACATCACCCCTGTTCTGCAACATTGCAGTCCAACAATGAACCATTGGTACAACACTGGGACATTCGCATTCTACCCACACCAGTTCAATGGCAGTCCAATGCTTCAACAAATTTCCATCTAGATAGCTCATAACGATGCAGTTCAATAGTTACACATCTATCAAAAACCGAGCCAGCTTTATAACATGTCTCACTTAGAGGCTTCTTGGTTCCTGGCCATAGTCGGCCACGCCACAAGTGATGGGAGCCACAGATTGTGGCGAGGAAAATCGACGCTACAGTTTTACCACACTCGCCACATTCTTTTGCGCTAAAAGCAGACATTCAGGGCCGGTCCTGGGGGAGGGCCAACGGGGCAGCCGCCCAGGGTCCCCAAATCTGAGGGGACCCACCTCAAGTATGTGTATACTATAGATATCTCTGCCCATGGCCTTTTATTCCAGAAAAACTGCAAACACTCAAGCCGTAATGAGCTAATCACCATCTGCAGTCCAGCAGGCTCATTAGGCATCCACGGCTCTTGTTGGCTTGTTGCCTGCAGCGTTTTCCCTTCTAGCCCGACACGTACGGCAATAGCAGTCGAAGAGGCACTTGGCATTGCAATTCTTTGTGCTGTCGCCGCAAGTTGCCGCAACGGCGCAACGATGATCGCTGACGACGAACACTCGCCGCGTGATCTTTGTCATGCTACCTGGTGCTACACCATGATCTTCGGTCCAAGCAAGCCCCTTTCTTTGTTTCGTCAGCTACGCTGACCAAGCTTGGAGATACGTATGTAATGTATACAAGAAGGTCCTAATAAAATGCTATCGCTTAATTGATTTGATCAATTTTTTTGTTAAAATTTTCAGGAAGATCATGTCATCATCATGCAGAAAGTATCATTCTAGTAGTGAAAATAGAAAAAAAAAAGCCTATAGGATCTTATTTATCATGACTTCAGCTGAAAGAAGCTTCTCAAAGTTGAAGTTGTTGAATTTATTTAAGATCTACAATGTCTCAAAAAACAGTAAAGCGACTTGAACACTTTATGTATTGAGAAGAAATTGTTGGACGAGATTGACATCGATACCATTATCAACGACTTCGCATCTAGGAATGTTAGAAGAAAATTTTAAAATAACAATTATGTACAAACACTTCTATATAAATATTTTTGTGATGCACTATTCATTTACTTGCAATAGAAATTTATATTTATATGTATGTGTGTGCGAAAATTTGATTCTTATATAGAGGGGCCCCTGGCAGCTAGAGTCGCCCTGGGCCCCCAAAATCCCCGGACCGGCCTTGCAGACATTCATGCAGAAAAGGACAAGCCAAAGAGTTGAGGCGGGGAAACTTTTTGCAAGAACCAAACACTGGCCACATGCACCGAACTTTAGGCGTGGCCCCTGTGGTAAAATGTGGCGTGGGACCAAGCACACCCTTACAAATACATGCATAACAAACTGATTGCAAGATTATTAATTTCCAACAAGACAAAAGTAATGGGTTGCCAAAACCTTAGCTTACGGCATCGTGTAATCCAGTCACCAGTAATGCAGTATCAACTTTAACTCCGTTATCCTAATTAGCTTAGGACCAGGAGGTGAGCGACCAAAATAAGGCAGTAAGCACATAAACTGGAGTGCAAATGTATGCAGATGTATTATATCATAGTAAATAATTACAATTTTACTAAAAACATCAAGACAAATTGCAAAGCATTAGCTTCTGTAAGTACAAACGTTTTCAGGACATTAAAAGCACCAAAGCCCTCAACCATATGCAGCTTATGCAAGATTCTAAGCTTGTAAGTGAAATACGACGAGTTTGAAAGATGTACAAACTACATTCAAAACATAGCACCCCCACCCACACCCACACCCACACGCACCCACCCACACACACACAACCTCACCAAAAAATACAGATTAATTGGGAACACAATGAGATTATCATAAGGTTAGTCGAATCAGGATTCACAAGATCACAATTGAGAAAGAAGTCAGATCTGAGGGAGTTAAAAACATTTGGCTAAAGCTTCCAAGCATATAATACATGAAATCTGGCTCCACTATGCTCTAATAAGCTTGAATAGTGGGAGCTAGTACCAATTACTGGACGGCCCAACACTAACTCTCCAACAAATATCAAGGGCCCAGCTGAACCCTGCTTGACCTTGGTTAGCTTAAGAGCACAAAAGCTTGGTTTGAGGGAAATAGCAAATACAATGGCACTATAAGAATTTAAAACTAAAAATAATAAGCAACCTCAATATATATATTTTTCAAAAAAAATTAAGGTAAGCTTAAAATTAACTCTAGCAGACTCAATTGTGTACATGAAATTGAGAAACTTCAATAAGAACACAACAGGCCTAAAATTCCCATCCACATAGTCAATTCTGTATTTTGCTCCAATTGAGAACAGAGCTCATTATCAACTAATGGAGGTCAAAACATCAGAATCAAGGCGGCTGGGGATTAGACAGCAACAAATTTGACTCCGAAGTATCATTATAAAAGTTGACAATTTGGAATCTATCAACACGTAAGCTTAAATATTTTGATGAACTAATTCAGTTTCTAAATGACTAAATTTGATCCAAGCTGAAGCAGAACTCAACATTCACTTCACTTAGGTATGTGGCTCAAATATCCATGATCTAGGTACAATTTGGTTTGTAGCAAAACATGGGATAGAATAAGAACAAATTTGCGTTCATGTGTGAAGCAAAAGACAGGACTCTGATGCAATTCTGGAATCTGAATGTTATCTGTAACCTTGACATGGACGTAGGTGTGTGTTCGTGTTAGAGTCGTGTGTGTGCAGGACAGCTGCAGCACGAGGTAGAGTTGGAGAGTTTGAGTCCATGTCCGGCAGGATTGCTGCCGTGGACGCGTCGTCGTAGCTGGTTAGGATTGGTGACTTGGTTTGCACGTAGAAGGCTGTCTTGCGTAGGAGGTAAGCTCCAGGACACCAGAGCCTATAAGATGCAACGTTGTCCTCCGATTCAGTTCGAGTTCACGGAAATAAACAAGGCCAACATACGGGCGATTTGTCGCCGGGGCGTTCGTCGCCGGAATTATCTTGCGTGCTCCAGCTGCTGTTCATCTTCTACCTTGCGTTCTTGTCGCTAGAGAGATAGAGGGCGAAGCTGTGAGGTGCTGGGCTCCAACACTGAACTCAGAGCATTGGGACATAAGAGAATTTGTTCTGAAAAGCATATCCATGCATACACAGTTTCAGTAATCTAAAGGTATCAAGTTATTCTGGAAAACTTGTTCAAAAGAATGGAAAACATCAGAGACTATCAACACATAAATAAAACGTATACCAAAGCTAGATTCTAAATTAGCAGAAAATCTACATGGAACATGCTGCCTCTGTCTCAACATGAATAAATGGTGGTGGAGCACCGCTAACGTAACAAAATATCCTCACTAGTTATTGTTTTGCTTGAGATGAGAGAGTTCCTAACGTCTACAGAAAACAAAACAAGGATGCAAATTATAAGGCTGTCATAGCAGTTCATATACTTGGACTCCATTATAACGGTAGAAACTTGTTGTACCTGAGGACACGGAAGCACTGCTTGTTTGCTTCATCCTACAGAGTACAGACCATCTCAGGTTTGTGTCTTAGACGTTCAGTGAAACATAATCATTGTCGGCATTTCTTTGGCAGAATGCACTAAGCTTTGATTTTTCAGAATGGTCCGAAGAAGAAATAAGAACTTGACAGCTGCAGCCAAGGTGAAAAACTTTTACCAGTGCTCTTCGAAAGCCAGCTGTCAAAGGTTCACCCTCATTTTGCATAGTGAAATGGAATAGTTCAAACAAGCCATTGCCAGTTTGGTCAGATGGGAAAAATCATCTAAAGTGTTCCTTCTGTACGCACTACAATGCCAGACTGATTTCTATTCACCAATTGGTAGCCCGAGAGATCAATGTTAACCATTGAGAACTCAATTCTGAATGGGTTTCCCCTCCAAGGACCTGTCCACTAGAAGCAGCCTCGCGTGGGATAAAAAAGCGGAGAACTAGCAAACTGCAGATGGCGGAACTGTACCCAAATGATTCCAGCTGGGAGATGCAAAGATATGCCAACGTCCAGCGACCGAATAGTAGAACAAAAGGCAACCAGATTAGTTCTGTGCCAGACGTGCATACCACCCTGAACGATGTCTGCTGCTCATCATCGCCGGTGGCAGCAAGGAGGAGCACGAAATCAAAGAGGCCATCATGCGCTTGGCTACCAGCTCGTCTGGTACTGGGGGCGAACCAAAGAAGTTCTTTTCTTTTCGTTGCTGTTCTGGCTCTGCCAGTGAACATCATATGCTTTCAAATAAAGCAGGGAAACTTTGGTCTAAAAACTGGGGGCGAACCGCATGAATCGCCGGGACGAGATCAAAACACCGGGAAAGCGGGGTCGGCCAGCGTCATGTAGATGCGGAGTGCGAAATCGGGGCTGCGCCGGCGGAGGATGCGGCCGTGGAGAACATCGCGGGGGCGGGCGTGGTGTGAGCCGCGTGGAACCCATCGTCGGCGACGAATCCGAGGAGGGAAGGCGTTTGGAGTGCGCGGAAGCGGCGGTGTACGGGGGCGCAGGCCGCTGGCGATGGAGGGGCGGGCGAGCGCGACCGGGGTGGGCAGGCGGAGGATCTCCTCGAGGAGATTAGAGAGTGGCTGTGCGGGCGGGGTGGGAACTGGGAAGAAAAGGGGGTCGGGCCGGTCGGCGGGTTTAAAGATTTCGCGGGCGCGGAACGGTCAACGGAAACAATTTTTAGTCCCATACCGAAGTTTTTGGGCGCGTTAATCGTGTTTAAAAGGAGACGTGTTAGTCCCTGCATCGCCGGGTCCGGTGGCGCGGACCTGTAACCCCAGGTATTGGGGGGCACTCAGGGAGTTAGCATGTTCAGGTAGCTGGCGAGTCTTTGACTTGCCGCCTAGCATCCCGCGCGAGATGCCCTGTAAACAAACACCCTTGGCAATCCAAAATTTTTTGGACTTCCTTTTAAGTTGTACATTCGCACCTAATCTGCTGTTTCAAGGAGACTCGAGTCAAACCCTGAAGAAAGTGAAACGATACTTGATGAACCAACTCCTGACTAAACCGATAAAACTTCCACAATATAACAACGTTGCACATTGCAGACCGAAGCATGAGTATCCAACATACACTTATTAATAGTCTTATGACAGATACAAGTTCTATGACAAACACACTCACTTCAGTGCATATTAACTAATACAAAGATAACCGTTTGACAACATTGCAGACCGTTTGTTCATGTCAGCTATTATATGTGATGCAGCATCCATCATCACCAACATGTAGCAGAGAAGACCCACAAATGCCTTTCTCAGTCCCTGCAGATACATGTAGCAAAATAAGGCCTGTTATTAACCAGCACAGCTTATGAGCTAGTAGAGCTCAAAACTTCATGAGCAAAAGACTACATGTTCATGTCTAGGCCTAGGCCTAGGCATGCTAGGCAAGCTAGGCCATTCCACAATTAAGAAAGACAAGCTAGGCCTAGGCCCTGCACGATATTGCTTTGAATTATGGTTCGACCTCATCATTGAGCAAGAATGAACTTGAAGAATCTCAAGAAAATGAATAAGAGCACAAAATCCCAAAAGATTTGAGTTTTTGAATAAGAGGAAATCTGAATAACTTCATGAGGCTCCAACAAAAGCTTGAAATTAGCTTGTGTAGGCTCATGGCTCAATTGCTGCATGCAAATGGTTCAAGATCCTCTGGAGCAGGATATTAGTTTGCAGCTGCGATAGGAAAAGTAGAAAATTGCAGGCAGAATCACTGCCTTCTGCATTTCCAAAATATGCATTGATCATCATCAACTTATGCAAATCTGCTATCAAGTCCCGACTAGTGGAGGAGGCTGGACACCTGATTCATAGCGGTCTCAAGGTCTAGCTAGCTTGGTTAGCTTAAGAATACGAGATTGGTTGAGGGTGAGAAAACTAATGCAAACAAGAAAGCAAATTTAGAAAACCAGCCAAGCTGGCAAGCTCTAGACTAGCTCTAATATACTTGAGTTAACTCGCGGCCTAACTAGCACCTAGCTTTTTTGGAACACTGTTTACAACAGAAAATTATAGGAAATTCAAAGACTCTCAACAAATGAAGCTCAAATGTCCTTGAACAGACTCAGTTTGAGTGTTTGATCCAAGCCGAAAATGAGTAAATATTGACTGGAGTTAGCTATCAGGCTCAACATCAGCCATTGAAATTGCCACATCTTTTGTTGTAACAATTAATAAGACAACTACAAAATGGTAACAGACAAAGTTTGAGCTTGATAAATAGCAATAGGTAATGGACAGAACATAAGCATGAATATGCACAAATTTGCATACACGTACGAAACAAAATAAAAAAAATCCTAAAACAAATTTGGAGTCCGAACACCAACTTAATAAAAATGATAATGATATCCTGCACCATTAACGTTAACAAATTCAAGCTTACAAAAAAAAACTAAAAGAAAAAAGACAACACAGTTCGTCAACTGGAACAGGTGAGGCATCATATACATTATCACTACTATAAAATCCATATAACAGATAAAGTAGGTAAGAAACCATAACAAAAGATAAGCTCAAATATACTGTCCTATCTGAAACCACATCCACGTGGTTGGGGTTGTTATCAGGTATATGACAAAAAAGTTAGATAGAAAAACTATTATCCTCTGCTGTATTATGTCTCCTCCCCACTTCCCGTGTTCTTTTCTGACTTAGTTGAATACCATTAAGTCTAAAACCACATAATAAACCCAGAAGGACAAGCTCTCTGTTAATTTCTTGACATCTATAATACATAGTTGATTGTCATTAAGGTACAGGGTAACATCCTCCTTTTTATAACAAATAAAATAATTTCTTGACTTGCTTTTAAAGACCATGGTAGTTGAAAACCACAGTTTTTGGTGAAACTTAACAGTTTATGCATACCATAGTACTTACCAGTTTTAAGAAAACCATGCCCTGTTTGGCACTTACAGTGTTGAATGTGATGCATCTTAGAGGTATAGCTAATGACATGCCCAAAGCTGCTACTATCGTAATATATACATAAATATGAATATTTTGGCAAACGGAATTAGCGTTACTGAATTTGATGCTACAATAAAATTAAAAATCTGCATGTAGAATAATTATAACCTTACTCAGCTCAGAGATGTAACATGATGCACATACAAATCAATCTATCACAACATGTCAACGTCAGTCAGATCAATCAATCGAATTTTAAAGTAGATGACACGCAAAGGATAAAACAGAGAAAGTGCATACCTGCATAGCAGGATGCTGCCGCGCGTGGCCAACCAACAAGCTCGCGTAGCTTGGCTTTTAGAAAAGAGGGGCCGGAGTGGATTTTTGGAAACCGCAAAAATACTATGCTTTTGAGGATACCGTGGTTTAAAAAAATGTTATGTTTCTTCCATCCAAACGTGTCAAAGTTTTTCATACCTTGGTAATTTCAACAAACCATGGTATTGTATCAACTTTAAAAATACCTAGTATCCAAACAGGGCCTAAAATGCAACCATGACAAGCCAGGACATAATTTGGAAGCTACCTTAGCCCAACTACAAGAATGAGTAAGCTGGTGAAGCACCACAAACATAAGAAAACATGCTTGCAACTTCACATTAAAGAATCACATATGTGCAGAAAACATGACAAAGTGTGCATAGTGAAAAGGACTATGCGCCAAGCTTTGTAGCTTACCACTTCATATACATGGTTTTGACAATGACAGTGGGAACCCAAAGTATGGTTGGACATCGGGGAAGTAGTGCTTGATTCCACAGACCTTCTTAAGTTCAAAAGTTTTGATGTCAAACGAAAAATATTCTCTGAACAGACATTCCTCCAAAGAATGTAGCGAATGATGATGCTCTTTTGGAATACCATGAAGAAATAAGAACCCCTCTGCCACACCAACGGTGGAATACTTATGTTGCCTGGGCAACGGTATAATATTCTCCAACTGCCATTGCACGGAAGGTCCACTGTCATTTGGCTTACTGATATGTAACAGGTCGCCCGAGTCATCTTCATTGTGATCACTGAGAAAAAGCATCAGAGGTGTTCCATCTTCACCCACTACAAGTCTTGCCTTACTACTGTCCCGAATTAGGTCGTCGTCCGGCAGGTTGTTGATTGAGAACTCCATATTGAACGCGTCAAGGACAAGCAACTTGTCATCCCAAGGCTGACCCCAGTAGAAACAGCCCCGGGCAAAATAAAAATATTCAAAGCCCAGGCAGTAATAGGGTGGGGAAGTGCCCAAAGAACTCCAGCTGGGAGATGCAGCAATATGCCATTGTCCAGTGATGGAAGTGAATACAATGGCGAGCAGTGTTGTGTCATTCGACGCCGTGCATATCACCCTGAAAGATGTCTCCTCCTCATTGTTGCCCATGGGAGCAAGGAAACTCCGGAAATCCATGAGGTCCTCGTGCTGAGCTGTCAGGTCGTCGGGAATGGGAGGAAGCAGCACGTACCGCCGTGACAAGGGATCACACACAGCGAGCTCGAGGTCCCTCAGGAAGACGTCGCCCTCTAAAGTGTCGACGAGGGGGACCTTGCAGACGCACTCGAGGAGGACCCAGCCCTGGCGAACGTCGAGGGGACGCCAGGGTGCGAGCCATCTTCCAGTGGGGACGAACGAGTAGGAGAAATCGGCTTCCCGGGCGAGGGCGCGGGCGAGCGGCGAGGAGGCGTGGGGCGCCTCAGCGGCGTGGAAGCCTTCGGTGACGAGTCCGAGGAGAGGAGGCGGGCGGAGCGCGCGGAAGCGGCGGAGGAACGAGCGATCGGTGATGATGCGGCGGAAGGAAGGGCAGGCGGTGCTGGCGCGTGCGAGGTCCGTCGGGGGGGGGGGGGGGGCAAGCGGAGGAAGATATCGCCGAGGATCCCGTCGGGGAGGGTTGGGAGCTGCGGTGATGCCTGATGATCGGCGATTCGCTGCCGCGGCGCCAGGTGGTCGTCGATTGGCCGCGCCGGCGAGGTCATGGTGGCCGCCGACCGACCGCCGGCGATCGTCCGGGTGGAAGAAAGGGGATCGGCGGCGGTGGAGAAATGTTTTATTTATTAGACCTTGTAAAATGTGGGCTTCGCTCAAAGTCTAGAAAATCATGGACTTCGTTATAATGTCCGTCTATCTTTTCTTTGGCGAAATTGCCCTCACATCTTCTTTTTTCACTCGCTAGCGGATTACCCGCTGTCTCACTTTAACCATCGAACTCATCGCTGCTGACGCGGAAAGACGGAGGTGACGATATCCACGACACTCCTAGTGACTAAGCCGTTGAAGCCGAGTCTTGCCCTGATGTTGATAGCATGTTGAATAGCGTGGGCCCCTTCATGCGGTGGACCATCGTTGAGGTTTCAGTGAAAAAGCCAAAGACCCTCAGCCAACCAACGAAAAGGACTAGGTCGAAGAGGTCTGTAGTGGCGGTGTGTGAGATGAAGTCACAGCGGCGTAGCACCGCCAACACGAGCTAGAGGCTCGCGATGGGGAGGACTCGAAGTTGCCAACACCGAGGAGGGAGAGACGGGTGGGGGCCTAGACAGAGGAAGAAGGGCGAAGGCGATTTTGTCCATGAAAAGATAGATGGCGTTATAGAGGAGTGGCATCGATTACATGTTCATTTTAACGAAGCCTGTAGTTTCATGTCATTTGAACGAAGCCCTGCTTTTAGTGGTCAGAATGGCAAGTTTTTCGTGGCGGTGGGTATGGTTCGGAAGTGCACTCGCAACAAATGCGAGGAATGGGCCGCACGGAACGGGCCGGTCGAGCTCAAAGCCTGAAACAACACCCCTCTCAAGTACTAACGTAGGTTTTCTCCATTTGTGGTGAACAGATTTGGGTTTTGCGTTATATTCAATCTGGCATCACCATTACTTTAAACATACACTTTACTTTATTTACCACACTGATATTATATTAATAGAGAAAATTGGTTCACTAGCACCGAAAGTTCGCCGGTTACGGAAAATACCACTGAAAGTTTGAAGCAATGGAAAATACTATTGAAAGATGCACGTCTCCTCGGAAAATAGCATGCTCTTACTTTCTGGACAAAATGCCCTTGCCTGTTTGATCTGGTTGCTGCTTAGTGCTTACCCATATACAAGCAGCTCGACTCAAAAGAAAAGAGGAAAACAACAATAGCATGTTAAGTTGTTAACAACACAAAAGCATGGTCAGTTCACACACACAAGCATGGTGGGCATACGTGGACCTGGAGGACTCGGAGAAGGACCTGTTGAACAAATGGCCAGCGGGCTTGGTGAGGAAGCCCCTGATAGCGCAGACCCTGAGGTTGGCCGTCCTCCTCTCCAACACAGGGGAGCCATTACTACTAGCACAAGAAGCATCTGCAGCAGGAGGTTGAGGAGTGGCGGTGGAGCAGGAGGCGTCCAAGGACTGGCTCGAGGGGGGAGGCAAGTGGATTGGCTAGCGGCGGCGCAGGTGTCGCAGCAGGCAATCCATTCGCTGCACAACTGACGAAGGGATCGCTTACGCTGCAGGTCGCGGGACCTACAGGAGAGGGCGGTGGTGCCTATTTGGGGGGTACAAGGGCGGCAGGTCCTGGAGAAGGGGGGGGGGGGGGCGCTCGGCGGCGTCACATGGAGAAGGAAGCGACGCCGCACAAGCTGCTCTAGCTGTTTCGTTCGTCAGATGATGAGAGAAGAACGAGAGGAGCCCAATGTTTGCTCAAGGGCACTTCAGTCATTTCCCCTACTTATTATAAGCAAAGTGGTAATTTCTGAGTAGACATGTAACTTTCAATGGTATTTTCCGAAGCGCGAAACTTTCAATGGTATTTTTCGTAGAGGAACTTTCAATGCTACACAACTAATTTTTCTATATTAATATATACATAATGAATGCACCTTACTACTTAGATTAATTTCATATCCAATTCAAGAATTTAGTAATGGTCTTGTTTATTGCACAAACTTTGCATGGACACGTAATTATTTAATTTGTAGTGTTATATTGGGCTAGCACGCACAAACCTAGCACAACTTCAAGCTGACGCACGTGGGCTTCAGCGGGAGGAAGGGTGACATGACATCCATTGTCTGTAAAGAAACATGATTTATGTTAGCGGCTAAATGTGAATGAGTTGGTTTTCGAAATTTCAGAGGGTTAATCGGACTCATGCCACAGTTGGCGGGTTAAAGTGAACCTTTTCCTTCTAAATAGATAAATAATGTTGCCTGCGCTTAAGAATCACACTGAAAAGCATGTATTATCACATTATATGATCAGCTATTAGAGAAGCAAACAACACCACGTGAAACACACATTTCAAACCTAAAACAGAGTGGTGTTCTACACTTTCATATATCCCAGTGCAGACCACCGTAACTATTGAGACTGACAGAACTTAAATTGTTAATATTTAACCCAACAAGGCAATAACCTTCATGCAGTAGCTTTGCTCGTATTGCACTTTGTGTCTGGAGCATGTGATCCAATCTCTGTGAATATTGATAATTTGATTTTGACAGATTTGTCCTCAGTTGTACACAGTTGAATATTGATAATTTGGCGGATGTGTTCCTTACTTGGAATATCTTCCATTGCATTCTATAATATCTCTCTTTCCCCAACTGATCATTTTTTTTTTTTTTTTTTTGGTTAATCGTGCGGAGCACGCTTTTCATTAAGAAGAAGAGAAAGGATTACAGGACGACCGGTTACAACAGAAGAGAGCTGAAAAACAAACAAAAGGTGGGGTTACCGAGAAACCAGTAACGACATACAAACTACCGCACAAAGTACACCAAAAACAAGACCAACACAACACACATCGATCGGTAACAAGCAAGAAGCGTAGAGACTACAACCTGGTACAGGATTACTCTAAGACCTACTCGGAAAGACTAAGTCCTTAATCTTCGAGAAACCCGCCGCTCCCCAGATCGCTGATTCGTCAATAATCTCTTGAGCCAAGGCTATGGGTTGAAGCGCACGGAACTCGAAGATTCTATTATTCCGTTCTTTCCAGAGCCTCCATGACGCCAAAACCATCATGGTGTCAAAGCCTTTCCTCAAGCGCTTGGCTACCCTCTTCCGTGACTGCAGCCACCAATCAATGAAGGGCAGCTGTGTATTCAAGGGGGAAAGATGAGATAAGCCGACCCGTCGCAGCACACGAAACCAAGTCTCTCTGGCGTGCACGCAGTGAAGGAGCAGGTGATCCAGGGTTTCTGGTTCCTGGGCACAAAGTGCGCAGGTATCATCGTCACGCAACCCGTGCCTGAGCAACCTATTGGACGTCCAATTGCGACCAAGCAGTACTAGCCAGAAAAAGAATCTGCATTTGTTTGGAGCTTTTGTTTTCCAAAGCAACCTTGCGCCCAGTACTTCTGATTGCCCAATAAAAAATGCATTGTAAGCACTAGCAGCGGTGAAACGACCGTCCACCGTCCATTTCCAACGGAATTTATCTGGCTCGGCGGTTGCAATACTGATCTGCGAGGTTAACCTCAGTACTAGAAACACTTCCAGTATTACTTGTACTGTAGGCGGGCCTTGGAAATCCTTGATCCACCTCCGGTTATCAACAGCATCGCAGAAAAGGCGCGAATTTTGCGTTCTAGTTGATACCCCCGCTATCAGGTTGGGTGCGAGAGTTTGCAGTGATTTCCCATCGCACCAACTGTCTTTCCAAAAAAGGGCGCAGCGACCATTGCCTATGAGGACTGAAATGGAGGTGTCAAAAAGAGCCTGGGCTGCATTACTTGTGGAGACTGGTAGGCACGCCCATGCTTTGTCCGGTTCGACCCGTGCAAGCCAGTTCCAACGCAATCGCAAGGCCATTCCGCTGAGCCTTAGATCTCGGATGCCCAGCCCCCCTAGCGCTAAGGGGCGGCACACTTTTGGCCACGCGACAGCGCACTTCCCACCGGAGACAACATCTGAGCCTGCCCAAAGGAATGCCTTCATAATCTTTTCTATCGCGTCTATAGCCCATCCCGAGAGGCAAACCGCGATGGATAAATAGACCGGGATGGCTGACAGTGTGTCTTTTGTCAAAGCCAAGCGACCACTCCTGTTTAACAGGCGTCCCTTCCAAGTGGGCAGTCGGTCCGCAACCTTATCGACCAAAGGCTGGAGGTCTGCCTTGGATAGCTTCCAAATGGACAGCGGTACCCCCAAGTATTTGCATGGGAACGTTCCGGCCTGGCAAGGTATAGTGGCAAGCACCAAGTCTACCTCTTCCGCTGTACAGCGTATGGGATAAAAATTGCTTTTGGAGAAGTTCGTTGCCAGGCCTGAGGCCTCCTGGAAAATGCGCAGAATCTCAGCCATGAGCTTGAGATCTGCTTCGACCGGTGAGACGAAAAAGATCACATCATCTGCATATAGTGAAGCCCGGAATTTTGCCCTTGGGATCCCTAGCGGTGCAAACAGCATTTTAGAGTCCGCAAAGGTTACCAGGGCATTAAGGGCCTCCATGGCTAGCAGGAAAAGCATTGGCGACAACGGATCTCCCTGTCGTAACCCGCGAACATGGCAAATTCTGCGACCAGGATTACCATTCAGTAGAATTTTTGTGCTTGCTGTGGAGAGTAAGAGAGAAACCCAATCTCTCCATCTCATTGGGAAGCCCATGTGCTCTAGGACCTGGAGTAGGAAAGGCCAAGAGACAGAATCAAAGGCTTTGGCTATGTCGACCTTGAGTAGGATTCTTGGGAGGCGTTTCCTGTGTAATGCTTTGGCTAGTCCTTGGACGTAGCGAAAATTATCATGGATGTAGCGACCTTTTATAAAAGCACTCTGATTGAGTTTGACTAGTTGGGGCAGTAGGGGTGCCAGCCTGTTCGCCATGGCTTTGGAGAACAACTTTCCGAAGCTGTGAATCAGGCTGATGGGCCTGTAGTCAGAGACTCGTGTTGGGGCGACCTTTTTGGGCAACAGGATTAGGAGAGCATCGTTTAGGTGGTGGAAGCTTCTCCCATCTAGGGCCGAGATCGCATTGAACCCAGCAATGACGTCACTTTTAATGATTGACCACGCTGATTGATAGAATCGACCTGTGAATCCGTCCGGCCCCGGCGATTTGTCAGGAGGCAGGTCACGAATAACTTTCCAGATTTCCTCCTCAGTAAATGGTGTTGCAAGAGCCTCTAGTGATAAGGAGGGGATCCCTAGCTCATGGAGACGCAGGAGAAGCGACCTGTCCTTGTGAATTCCCAAAATATTGTTGAAGAAGTCGTATGCAACCTGGGCCTTCGCCTCCTCTGTTATGACCTGGCTACCGTCGACCAAAAATGAGGGGATGAACCCCTTACGGTGCTTGTATGATGCTTGAATGTGGAAGAATTTTGTACTAGCATCTCCCTCCGAGAGCCAGTGAAGCGAAGATTGTTGGCGGGCAATAGTCCGCTGAAGAGATGTTAGGCCCAGGTATTTAAGCTTGGTCTGCCATCGAAGGCATAGCTCCGCTCGTGAGAGCGGCCTTTTTTCGTGGGCCACATCTAGCTGGTGAATGATTTCTTTAGCGACCTCCACCTTCGTACGTATGCTTCCGACCGTACGAGCACTCCAACTATGAAGTTCTTTCGCCGTTGCACGCAGTTTTTGATCAATAGTGCGTAGAGGGTCCTCAACAGGGCATGGAAAGGCCCACGCCTTCTGGACCGCTTCTAGATACCCATCAAACTTGGGCCAGATTGCTTCAAATTTAAAGCGACGCTTGGGGTGGAGGAGTGAGTCGAACTGCAACAGTAAGGGGGCGTGATCGGAGCACCTAGATGATAAGGCATGTAACTCAGAGTTGGGGAAAATATCTTCCCAGTCGACCGTGGTGAAAACCCGGTCAATACGCTCCAGGGTGGCGTGTTGACGCTCATTACTCCACGTGTAGAGGCGACCATGTAGAAAAACTTCTTTCAGTTCTAGATCGTTAAGGACTTGTCTGAAGCGACCCATCATTCTTCTATTCAGCCTTGCATTGTTCTTGTCTTCCGCTTTGTAAATAAGATTAAAGTCTCCACAGATCATCCATGGACCCATCGAGAGCGACCCTGTGTCTTTGACTTCTTGAAGGAACGCGACCTTTTCCGGCACCTTTTGGGGGCCATATACGTTAGTTAAGCGCCAGCTGCTACGGTTGTGGTCGTTCGCTGAGCGAATGCTAACCGTAATGGAGAAGGTACCGAGGGTCGGGTTTGTTACCACCCAGACATTTCTTCTCCACGCTATAATAATACCACCACGAGTTTGCACAGCAGGCAAGGCGAAGTAATCAAACTCAGCTCCTAACATTTCCAAAATTAAAGAAGAAGTTACATTTACGAGTTTTGTCTCTTGCAAACACAACAAGGAGACATTCTCGAACACGACCAACTCACGCACCGCGGTACGCCGGGATTTTTTATTCAACCCCCGGACGTTCCATACAACCATGTTTAGAGACGCCATAGAGAAACTTAATTAACTACGACCAGGAACCAGGATCTAATCCTCTAGCTCCTCGACCAAGTAGTCTACTGTATAGTTGCTGTTGAGCAACTCTCCCAACGCCACGCACTCCTCATCGGTGAGTCCTCTCTCAAAAACCTTTAGGTACTGGACGAAGGAGTCAATGTCTGGTGGCTGATCACTTGAAATCAACCTCAGAGCCGTCATCATTTTTGTTTGGGCCACCATTTTGGCCGACGAGCCTCGGATGTTGCTGCGCGCCGCAATACGAGGACTGCGCCTCGGTAGCTTTGGTGGTGATTTGGCCCTCCGTAGCCGTGGTGGATGGCGTGAGAGAGGCGCCGGGATCGGCTCCGCCACCATCGAAGCGAAGTTTGACCAAGAGGCCTCCAAACCATTCCCCTGCGCAACTACAGAAGCTGCGGGAGAGGCCGGAGCGGCGAGTACTGTTGATGTAGTCGGCGTGGTAGTTGCCGTCGGTGGAAGAACTGAGTTGAAGGTCGCCAGCAGCGTCTCGAGGATGGTCCCCATTGGCACCGTTGACACAGGGGTGGCCGGCGAGGCCGAGCTCGCCGGCGGCACGGTGCTGGTCGCCGCCGCCGTGCTCGGAGCCGTCTCCATCGCCGCCGCCGGGTGGGGGTTGAGGCTCGTCGTAGCCGCTGATCCGTCGGGGTGGGGATCGAATGCCCCCGGCACAGCGAACCCCGGCGGCCCCGCATCGGGGTCCGAGTCGCCGTCGATTGGCTCGCCGGGGACGGTGTGCGCCGCATCAAGTCGACCGATGGGTTGCAGGGAGGAGTGGACGGCTTGCTCGCACCCCAGCAGCCCGTCAATGAATCCCGAGCCATGCGGCCCGTACTGAGGCGAGAGACCACCTGCACTTGCTGGACCGTGTTGATGGCCCGTGTCCCTTCTTGTAGGCCTGAGATTGTCGTCTGAGAGATTAGGCCCACTACTTGATGGTCCACTTCTTCCCTCCGAGGGCCTCCTGGGGTGTGCTTTGGGGCCGGCCTCTTCCGGCCCATACGCACGCGGCCCATTCTTCGGAACCTTCCCGAACCCCGCCGCACACCCGCGAGCAGCATCTACCGCTTCGTCTGGAGCGACCGGGATCGACTGGCCCACCAGGGTACCTGCCATCTGAAAAGAGACCGAGTTAGGAACAGGTAAGGCCTGGCCGGCGCTCTTTGATTGGACTGACAGATCCATGTGTTCCCCTGCTGCCAAAGCCGAGACCGCGGACCGGACGTATGTAGCAGGAGGCGACAGGATCAGATCGGCCGTTGGTGCTACCTTTTCTTTTTTCTTTTGACTTGCGACCTCTTTGTGCCCTTCTGGATTTGTCTCCACTCGTGTAACCAGCTTTACACTTTCCTTTCTTGTCCCCAAGTGCGGTCCCATTGTGGACGGCTGGAAAGGCTGCGCAAACGGAGACAAGCCGCCAGGGCCCGCGCCAGCCTTACCAAACCGTTGCCGGAAGACCACGTCGTGGGACCAGTTCGCCGGCGGGTGGATGCCCTGGAGGCCCCAGGCCGGGTAAGAGGACGACACCGACACCATCTCGGCTTCCATTGCGGCCGGCGCCCAGGACGCATTGCCGGCGGCCTCGACGACGTCGGCCCCGTCAGCGACGGCATCGCCGCGCGACCGAACGGATCCTCTCGTCCGCTGCGGCGGCCGCGTCGCGCCCTTGCCGGAGTGGTGACGACGCCTGCGCGCATCTGGAGGGGCATCCGAGCGGCCTTCGACCCCGCCACCACGCCCCTCATCGGGAGGGCCATCACCGCGCCTCGGTGGCCTCGGCGGCTCGTCGCCCGTCGGAGGAGGGAGCATCTGCACCTCCTTGATGGCGATCTCAACGTTGTAGAACAGCGACAAGTGCGGTGCGCCAGGTTCCGGGAGTAGCGTCTTCTTCACCTTCGGGATGAGGTTGGGATGCAGGCATGATGCGATCACCATGAACTCCGCCACGTTGGCCTTCGATTCGGTCTCCGCCGCCATGGAGATGATGTTGCAAGATGAGCCTAGCACAGACTGCGCGGTGGAGAGGAGCCAGAGGTGCGCTGGAATCCCCTTCATGTGAATCCGGACCTTGTAGCGCAGCGGCATGGAGTCCGCCTGCATGAACCGGCTCCAGCGCTTGACGGAGAGGTGGAAACTCGCTACCGGCGGGCAAGTGTTCCGCAGGACCCGCATCAGATCAGCAGGTTCTTGAAACATGATCAAGAAGTCTTCTGGCTGGTATGTGTGCACCATGACCGAGGGCGACGGCACTTGGAAGTAGCGCCATAGGTGGTCTTTGATGTCGTTGACGGAGACCGCCGGCCTGCAGCCGCCGACCACCGCAAGAAGCGACCTTGAGAGCGCGAGCTCGTTCGAATCAATCACCGGCGACCGGTGGATGACGCAGACCTCCTCGTCCAGCCGGCCAGCGAGCGGAGCCCAAGGCGGTGGGGTGGGATTGCTCGCGGCCACCATCGTCGTGCGCGCGTCGGGTGGGGGCGGGGGTGGCGGAGAGGAGGGGTGCGACGGCGCCGGGTGCGGAGGCGGAGGGGGGGAGGGAACGGGCCTGGCGTTCGCCGCACGTCGCCGTGAAGATTTGCGGGGTGGCGGCGCCGGGGACTCGGACGTCGAGGAAGCCGACGAAGCGGCGGAGTCGTCGTCGCGCGGCGGTGAGACAGGTGGTGAAGCTGCCCGCTGTCGTCGCCGCACCAGAATGATACGCGCATCGAACGGCTGCCGGCTCGCCTGCAGGGGTGGCCACTCCTGCGTCGAGCGCGGCCTCGCAACCTGCGACCTCCCTCCCACCTGCGACGAGTCCATCGGCGCGCACCGGTCAGCTGCCCGGCGCGGCCGTTTGCACCCGCGTGCCTGGTGGCCGACGTCCCCGCAGCGGAGGCAACGCGCCGGTTCACGGCAGGCCGCGGCCATGTGCTCAGTGGAGAAACAGTTGAAACACTTTCCAACCAAGTCCGCGGGAACCGGTCGGCGCTGCTGCTGGGGAGATGGCGGCGGCGAAGGTGGCGCCTTGCGCTTTGCCTTCCGCCTCGCCACGACCTGCCATCCCTCATCCATCTCCTGCGACACGACCGAGGAGGGGCCGATGGTTGGCTCACCCTCAGCGCGCCAGGGCCGGGTACGCGCGCGACGCTGCGGCGGCGGCTGGCGTGCATCGGCCATGAAGCCTTGGGGCCGCGCGGGCCTGGGTGACGGCGACCTCGAGGAGGCGTCCTCAGACGACTCCTGGGCCTTGCCCTTTCCCTTGGCGTCGAGGACCCCCAGCTCGCGCATGCGACGCACGAAGCCCCCTTCCGACGAGCTTGAGGACTCCGTGGAGCTGGCCTCCCATGGCTCCTCCGTCGCGGGAATGGCGGGACCGAGGTCACCCATGGCGGGCGTCACGACCGCCGCCCACGACGGCGCGACCGAGCCCCCGGCGTGAGAAGCGACCGAGTTGCTAGGAGGAGAGGGAGGGGGCTGTGAGGTGGATGCACGGGAGGGAGAGCCGGGGGCCATGGCGAGGTCGTCCCCGCGGCGGCGGCGCCGGCGGCGGGGCGAGCACGAGGTGGGTGGAGCGAGAGCTGTTCCTTGGGATTCGCAGTGCACACTCTCCTCCCCACCTTGTGACCGTTCTCTCATGAACAATCAGCTGTTCTAACTGATCATTTTTAGAGAACTGCTCCCGTGGAGCTGTTTTAAAAATTAGCACGAATCTTAAAGTGGTTAATTAATTAAATGATTGTGTTAGTTCCTTAATCCACCTTGGCCAGGGCCAGCCCAACTCAGCCCAACCTACGACTACAATTTCGTATTACGCATTCTTGACATGTGAACTGTTGTCATGTACGTATCCGATCCGTATAATTCTTGAATACTTGTTCTAAACAAATCAAATCAATTGAGGCTTGAGCATGGATGGCCTAATGTCTATGCCCAGAGGCGGCGGCGGTGCGATGGTTCATGGGTGATGGAGCATATCAGCGCGTGCTAATAACGTGACCTCGCCGCAGGAGGATGCCGCAAGCTCCGTCGCCTGGAACCAAACTTCTCAGCATGGGAATGGAAACCAGCCGCCGCCGCCGCCATCGATGATGTTCGTCCACGTACACTTGCGCGCCGTGAAGTTCGGCAAAGATACGTAACCGAGGTCCGGGCTGGACTGGGCCGGGTCTAGCAGTCGGATTAAAAAAGTAATAAGATTTATTTCATTAAAAGGCCTTGCTTTAGGATTCGTGCAGCTTTTGAAAAACAGCTCCACCGGAGCAGTTCTCTCATTTTTATCTCTTCATTTTATTTCTGATCGATCCATGCTAGATGATCTAGAATTCCAGGCATAGCGTTTGTGGTGCCAATTGCTTTTCCTTTACACTTTGAAACCAGTCCATGATCGAGCCCTGCAGCCTGGACGGCGCATGGGCAAGCCATAAGTCAAGGAAGTTATGATGCTTCATGCTCGTATTCTTAATTTGAACATAAGCAGTGCCATGTTTAGACTTCCAGAGTATCTGGTAGACCGTGTTCTTGCAGAAGTAATCTATTGCTTTGGGCAGGATGATCTCTTCCAGCTGTTGCAAGGTAATGCTTGTATGCAAGCACTGCTGCTCCTCACCATTGATCACCTGTGTTGCGGAACTTGCATTCGCTGGCAAAAGGTCTTCTGAAGAGCCATGGGGCATAAAGAGGAGTCCAGCTTTCAGTTGTGGATGGTCTTGTCTGTTGTACTCAGATAATGAGACTTGGCACTGCATATTCACTTCGATAACTGGTTCCAGAGAAACATCTTGCGATTCCGAATTGTATACCATGGTACTGTGGAGAAGCTCGTGCTGGTCATGCTTCTTACAACATAATGGGTTTGGACGAAACCATTGAGTGCCAAAGCTATGAAGATTGTCCCAATATTCTTTCAGGTTTGAATCAGCATATGGGACCCATGAGAAGTCCTGTGTAGGTAGTTGCATAAGTTCTTTTCTAACGGTTTCAATTGTAGACTTGAAAAGAGGGGAAAATAGCTGCATACACTTTATTGCAATCCCAACTATGTCCGTGCTCTCTGAAAGTTGTATCATTATGCTAAGGAAAAAATCACCCTCTGGTACATTACTGTCTTTTCGCACAAATATCAGGTTAGCCTCTGTTCCATGATCAGTGATATATGGCATCCACAACAGGAACAAAAGGCACTTGTTTTCCCGAATAATTGTATGCTCTAGTTTCTTGCCAGTAAAAAGGTGCTTGATCAAAGAGTCAAAGGGCATGCCACGATGTGGTGTGCCACCAAGCTCTACAAATCTTATAAACTCGCTCGCACCATCTGCAAACCACTCAAATCTTCGAACAATGGATTTGGTCGATTTGTTGTCACGGTTAAAGATGGAGAAAACAAATGACTTGGTAGCATGTGCTATACGTTTGGGAAAGGAGGATTCCCTCGCCTCCTTCTCCATTTGTTCTTTTTCTATGATTCTCTGCTTGTATTTGTGCAGTGTGTCATCTCATTCTTGAGCAGCACGCTTCAACTTCTTGCACGCTTCAACTTCTTGAGCAGCACGCTTCAACTTTTCAGAAGTCTCAAGAGCAGACTCCAACTTTATGTGCGCCATCTCCAACTTCTCCAAATCTTTATTCGCGTTTGAGCTATCTTTTTCCTCATACTTGTTAACCAGACCAGATACAATTTGGCTAACTGTCTCCTGGACAATTGCAGAACTGACTATTTCTGCCATTATGAGAATTTAAGCATTTGTAGGACCCCTTCCCTGCTCAGAAAAAGAATGTTTACTATTAGGTGGCGTTTGGAAGGCAGGTGGGTTTGGACTAGGGAAATAGCAAGGGTATAAAGAAGATCTCAGGTCACTGAATTGACTTTGTTGTGCAAAAGAATTTTCGATCGCATAAATGATTTAGCCTAAGAAGCATATGGATGTCATGAAAAGGAGATAACAGAAAACAACTAATCCCAAGAGAAATAAATAAATGCAAGTTTATATTGTTTCGAGTCATGTGGTGCCATGAAAAGTAGTTAAGAAAAAAGAACTAATCCCAATAGAAACAAGTAGACAAGTTCGTACTATTTCTGCAATAATAAATTGGACTCTGCTAACATAACTGTTAACTAATCATATTGAAGCATATCCTTGCGCGCACCTCTAAAAAATCATCACGAATAAAATATGGCATAGTATTTGATTATATAAAGCAATATGACCTGAAAAGGTAGAATTGACTTACCCAGGGACCAACACTTATTGAGTAGAGGTTTACTTCAGCAAATTCCTTTTGATGTCCAAATTTGAGCTGAGGCAACCGGCTAAACCTGTTGAAAACAAGAACAATTTAGTTATGATTATTCTAATTCCAGTGAGTAAAAGCAGGAAAACAAACACATGCAATCTAGACATGCAGATCATTACATGTGTGCCTATCTCAGTACACTAGCAAATCATATTGAAACGAGAAAAAGTACCCGCTAACAACAGCGACTAGGATCATTGCAGCGCGAGAGCGTTAGATTCAGGTAGATTACTCTATCCATCCATCATGGGGTTAAAGAAGATGGCTTACAGGGAAGTGCTCTGGTGACGATCGGTGTAGACGGTCGGCAATGTAGATGAACAGCGAGCAGTCGCAATGACGGTTCCCAAAAACATGAACAAGGAGAGCTGAATGGCTGCTAGACTTGGAGAGTGGGGGGTGGAAGAATGGCTTATAAATTTCCTTCTCTAGTCGGGCCGCGCTAGTGGCGCTCCCAGTGATTTGGGATCGTTGTCCGTTTGATTTCCATCGCGCCCAGTGTGCGTCGCCTGGGTCTCGCGGTGACTCGGTGAAGAAATGTTCAACGTACGGCCGCCGTTGCGTGCTTCTCTCCCGTTCGTCGGGCCCGGTCGTGGGCCGCGTGTCCTCGGGCCATTGCGCGCGCTGCGAGGTCGGTTTACTACGGTGGGTGAGGCTGCTGCATTTACTGCCTTCGTCTGCCTCGCCTCGGTTCCTCCTTCCCATTTGCATCGGCCGCTCCTCTCGTTTCCTCCGCTCGGTGTTCTCCCTTCCTCGTTGCCGGCCCGGCCTCAACCTGCGGTGGGTGATTCGTGCTTTTTCTTCCCTTCTCGTCTCGATTTGTCTGTTGGTTTGCGAGGGTTTTTCGTTTTTGGGGGTTTGGATTTGAGTTTCGTGGGGATCGATGTGGCCGATGTCAACTGCGTCCGGCTGGCCGCCGTCTTCTTTCTTCCTTCGGTTCCGTCCTCGTTTGCGTGCTGCCTTCTTTGGGCCTCCGGTTTCGATCTGAACCCTTGCCTGGTTTTCCCTCGTTGCCTAGGGTTTGCCGCTCTGTGGGTTTTCCCCCTTTTTGGTGTGTTGCCCTTTGGCCGTTTCGGGTGCTCCCTTCCACGCCGGCGGCCGCGATGCCGCCGCCGCCTGCCCCTTCCTTTCCTTGCATTCGCTTTTTCGGGTTTCCTGCTTCTGTGCCGTCTATTCGGATTCCTTCTCGTTTGGTTCCGCTGCCTTTCCTGCTTTCCTTCCTTACGATTTCCTCTTGCCTTCCTTCTTTACTGATCAGAGCCACATCGTCGTGTGGGTTGCTTTGTTCGCTCCGATTCGCTTTGTGTGTTTTCCAGCTTATTTCCTTCCTTTGTTTTGTGCTGATCCGTTTTGCTTTTTGTTTTGTTTTCCCTTTCGCCAGATCTGTTGCGCCCGGTTGTGTCGAGCCGTCTTCATCCCGGGGTTCTTCGACCTGCCGCCGCCATGGCGGGGTTTGGCTGAGGTACTGCCGGCCCCCTTCTCTGCTCCTTGTCTCCTCCGTGCGTTTATTTCCTGTCGTACTTTCCCGTCTGCTAACTGTTTCTCTCCTACAGGCTACGACCCTCTCCACTTCGTTCGTCGTCACGTCCTCTGGACCTTTGGTAAGTCTTCTGCTTGCGGATGTGCATGCACCTTCCTTGTGCCTTGCCTAGGGTTTAGGTGTGCCTTTGGTTTAGGCTCCGCTCCAGCTTCAGTTCTCGGTTTAGGGTGCAGGTGCGGTTTCCGGTTCGGTGTTATGCTTAAGCCTTGGTTTCTTTTGGCCGTGTCCTGTCTCGCAGTAAGGTTAATAGTTGCCGGATAGGCCGTCAAATATTTTTGTTGCCCATGTTGCCGCGCTTGCTTTCTGGATTGCCATGTCGGCGTTCTCCGTTTTTTCCCCCTTTTCCCTGCCCCCTCCTCGTTATGATGCTATCGCTTTACCTGTTATTTCCTCTTCCTTGCTGCAGGTTCCTGTACCGTTCTGCCTGACCCTCTTGCTCCTGAGTTAAAGTTATCTATGTTCTGGTAAAGTTACAGCTGCAGTTGGTTTTAATCTAAATTTTTTTAAATGCCAATACAAGTAACATGGGTGTATTGTATTTGCATCTGAAAAAAAAAAACTATAGTCAGCCTTTGAAGAAGGACAAGAGATTCACTTCTAAGTTGGTCAGAGATTATTTAAGTGCCAGTGCACTATTAGGATGCATAATAATCTATAAATGATATACAGTTTGCTTTCTCTTCAGTTATGGGGAAAATAGTTTGCACAAGGCCATCCCATGTCATTTACTTGCCTAAAAAAGGCATGCCGTTTGCCTTCTTACAGATATCTCACTATTATTTTATTCTTGTGCAGCCCTATATAGAGAGATGAATGGATATGGAATATTGAGGCATTATCCTTTTTGTGCTTTTTTATCAATGGTTAGTGCCAGATATAACTGTGTAAATACAAATCCTGCTTTGGTTATGTGCTGATTTGACTAGGCGACTCTTTGAATACTAGATGAGCTGAACATATATTTCCCCATGCCCATGCCAATTCTTTTTTTTTTCTCTTCGCATGATAAGAGGACTATTCTAATCATTTCATTTTTAGGGATCATGTTCCAGTAATTTCTCTAGGTTTGTTTGAGACCGTTAATTGTTAGACTTTCTGAATAACTAATTATTAATGTTAATTGGAGGTTTGAATGCATGCACTAGGCCTCTTGATTTTGCTGTGAGAAAAAACTAGGCATTGATGTACTCTGGAGATGGCTTCAACTAGACAAGTTTTTTACGGTAATGATCCCCTCTTTTTTTGTGAGATGGGCTGTGGTTGTATAGAGTTTTTGAATGTGCCTTAAAGTTTTCTTTTGGATGAAAAAAATTAGTTTGATATGTTCTTGTTCAGCTTCTGCAAATTTTCTGCTATAAAGAAATGGTCAATATCAGTCGACTGAAAGATTGTGGTTCAAAAAAAAAAGGAATCCTGCTTTTCACAACAGTAAAACAGATTGTGTTTTCTTGATTCGACCTTGAAACTATTGCAGTCATTAAGATTTGCCTATTTGGAATATACCACGTTATCTTTTGTTAGACGATGCTGTGTGCATGTTCATTTCTTCCATGGATCATTGGTTCAGATCCTTTTATCACTATTAAATATTAATGCTACCTTTAGCAAGCGGCACACGAAAATCTTGGATTTTAGCTGACCTGGCTTCCTGCAGTGTTATATGTGCCATCATATGCTTGGTGCTCTTTTAAGATAGAAACTGAGAGATGCCCTGATGCTCAGTTAAGTGTGATAGAAAATGTCTGCAAATGGGCTATATCAGAGTATGTAAATATATCCTGTTACTTACTATATGAAATGGATGTTCTTCTCCTATTGAGATCACTCCTCTTTGTAGGTGGCAATCCATTGAGCATTGACTGAGTAGGTGCTACCAAGAGCAATAAGACAAAATTTCTGACAATTTGAAACATAATGACCTGACAACTTCCATAGAAAAGACTATTTTAGTTCTTGGGATTCCTAATATGAGGTTACGCTTTGCAGGCTCCAAATTCATCTTATTTGTATATTGTGTTTTATTAACATGGCAATATATCTTATTTGTGCAGCTTTTCACTTGGAGGCTGTGCTTCATGGGTTGTGGTTGGGCTGCCTGGAGGTTGGCTGTCTCAAGTGCTCCCGGTGGAAGAGTTACACTTGGAGCATACAACCAAAGAGGTTTGCATAGGCAGCACTCAAGGTGAGTTGCTTCCTGCTAGATATATGTTTTCCTTTTGACTTACAAAAGAATCCTCACATGTTCAGAGTTGTATGCATTTTTTTTCTTTTCACTTTTTTGCTTTGTGCTCAATGGCCCAGCGGATGCAGAGGTATAAGGATTTCAGTCATGCTTGCTTTATTTATCTTTAGGCTTTTTGGTGCTTCGCTTTACATGGTTAAAATACTCTGTTTGAATTAAGTGTCCATTAATCTGATGTGCATTCGATCTCTTTGCATTCACAGCCTGCTGCTCCTATTTTCATTGATGAATAACATGATAATTAAATTGTGCTGATGACACCAAATCAACTTTCCTTTGTTCATTACCCCTCGGCAATAGCTTGCATGAAAGTTCAGTGAAAATAATTTATAGGAGTAAGTCAATTCCCATAGGCCATAGGTGTTGTTGTGATGGGGAAGTAGATCTAGTGAGACAACTAAAGGAGTGCACATTCCTTGTGCTTCCTCGCCACGGAAAAATTGGCACGGTGCAAGTGGTTTTTTTGTCCCTGTTGTATCTATAACCTGTTGGTCATATATTTATGCCTTCATGTGGATGCAGTTTTTTAACGGCATAATACAGGACGTTGCTTTTCTAATTAACATGAAGGGACTATTTGCATCCTTTCGTTTGAAAGTCTGAACCTTACAAAGTGTACCTTCTATTTTTCGCCTGTGTAGTAGTTAATGGAGATTTTAACTTCAAACGTTATTGAACTGATACCTTCTTTCACAAAAAAAAGATTTCATTCGTTGTAGCTCCTAATATGACTTGGCATTTGGTATTGGATTTGCAAAGTGAGGGGGGCGGTTGTAACCATTCTGTTTTCTTGCATGTCCTGGATTATATAGTTTTATATATCATATTTAGTTTGCTTGTACATCATGATATAGATTTGCCTTGCAGGGAGTCTGCTTCATGGGTCGTGCAATGGCAGGAAATGAAGGTGGCCGGAGGAGCTCCACCGATGCACATTAATGCTCAACATACAATGAACGAGAGTTATCAATCGCTCCTGGCATTTTGATGGAATATGGATTCAATGTTTAACAATCAATGCGATTTTAACGACCAGGAGACTCAATGAATCTTTGCCACTTTAACAGTCATTGTCGCCGTCCATTGTTCAATCTTGAGTTTGAGTTTGTTTTAACATGTTTAAGTTCCTCGTTTTTGTACTCTCGAATGATGTAGTCTCTATGAATTGATGTGTGTGTAAATAGGAGCAAATTACCCGCATGTTACAACAGTTTTCAATCATTCCTGATGTTTGGCTGAATAGCTCAAATGGTTTGTTGTTATGCCACATAAATGAGCGTTCGCGCGCCGGATCCCACTAGTACTATCTCGCACACGCTGGAAATTTCAGCTCGGTGCCAATGATCGCCCGCGAACAAGCAGAGGCATAATTCGGAGCCAAGGTTACACAGTGGCGTCAACGCTGACCCGGCAATCAGATTTTCCTTTCCCTAAGCTCTCTTCAAATTTTCTTATTTAGGGACAAAAACTTTCCCTTGGCCTGTGTACTGATTAATAGGCAAAGAGAAAACGGTACTTTACTACTTTAATGCACTTTTGATTGAATTGATTTTTGCTATCATGACTACTACCTGAGTGAGAAATTTTGGATTGTAGCGTAGTATAAGATGACAACTAAAGAAGATAGCGATGTCCCAGATTTTGAGTAGAAAGAGAGAAAGTAGATTAGGGAGCGATTGCTCCCTACAAGGGAGAAACAAGTGCCTCTTGAACATATCTAATTTGTGCAAGTGCATCTTGAACATCTCTTATTTGTGCACCAGTTCACAAAAAAAGGGGAAGTCTGCGTGCCTGAATGAAAACTGCTTGTCGATGAAGTCTAATTTGAAAACTGCTTGTCGATGAAGCAAATAATAATTCAGATGCTTGGAAGTTGCAGGACAACTTTCACGCCTTGCGTATGTGACGAATAATGGGTTACGGCCTGTTCCCTTGACAACCTCTTCCCCCTCTCTCTATCATTGCTTCTGTGTCATCTTAATATGTAATGGCTGACAATGTCGGACTAATTAGTGATACTGGCTCATGATATCAACCGCTTCCGCGTCCATATAGTGCGTAAAAGATTGTGGTGTCATATTCGAGACCATTTCCACTCAGTTTACTCTCCAAAACTAGCTCCATCCTCATTGATATCGCATTGACTTACAAGCTTGGCTTATTTGTTTCGACTGTTCGAGTCTCTGTCAACGTGGAACGAATAGGGAGTGGCTTAAACCAACGATAAAAAATCCAGGCAGATCGTCGTCGAGTCACTCTCAAGTCTCAAAGCCGAGGAGAACGGGAAAGGCACACGAAGTTCAATTGTGATATGATCCCACCTCGCGTCCTTGCTCAAACATCTGAACATCTGAAAGCTCATCACACTGGCAAACAACGATGAGACCCGAGGCATCACATAACCAAAAATTTGGAATGTTTCACTGCTTCTCTGTCGTTTTTTTTTACTTGTCGCCCATGCAATAGCGAATCGAACCTTGAGTTTTGCTCCACCCTTGTCTTCTAAGCGTCTGTGGGAGGCTACCTGCCATAGTTACAGCACAGAACACCAACACCTTCTGAAATTGGTTAGTGACCATGGGCCTGCCATCCCTTGTAGCGAGAATACGATTAATCCAACATGTAGTGATGTTTCAAACAAAAAAGAATTTCGTGAAATTGCCATCTTGCAGGTTGACTGCATTAATTTGGTTCGGCATACCAGCGACAATTTAACTTCCACTTCATCTCCAGACTGACTGCTCGTCTATTTGTTGCTTGACAGCTAGGAGGAATTTGAAATTGCACTCCGGCAGGTTTACAAATAGACAGGTATACAATTGTAACTTAACATTTATGCACCGGCTCGCTAATGTTTATTCCAGGTGAATTTGTTTAACTTCAATTGCATAGTTAGAAGGTTGCGCGACCTTGTTTTGTAAGAATTGTAGACCTACAGACTTGCCGCATGCTAAATCATTTGCACATAACTATACAGTTAGTCCTCTGCATTTTTTACTTTTTGATGAGCCTCCGAAAGCATATTTTCCTGCTCTTTCATGATAGTGTTTCCACTGCATCAATTTTGTTGCAGGACTAGTCTCACCAAAAAACCGAGCAAACCAGACCGGTCAAACCCGGTCAGTTTTCGATTTTTGCTACAATACAGTGTCGGTTTTGCAAACCAGAGTTCTTATGAACCATACTCCATATTGAGAGGCCAAAACACAGTTTCACGAGACCTTTTCCTTGGGCCAGACTGACCGAATTTCTGACCCAGTTAGCCCGGTATGATCACTGAAAGCCTGGAAACCTAACTGCCTGGAAATTCGGTCAGGGAGCCCGAATGTGCTCTGGACTTCCTATCCTACTGCTGTTGGAAGCGTGGAAATTCTTTCTCAAAAACAGGGCCGAGCAAAACCCTACAGTCTGCGTTGAGGGTACGGGCTGCCGGGCTGGTCTCCATCTCCAATTTTTCAGTAACACTGAACTGAAGAGACCATTGTCAATGTAATGCAACAGACACTCACCAATTACCATTCAAATTTTAAACACGAACAGAGCTCCAAGTAAAATGGAACAGACAGATTCCCGATTAGCACCAAACTCTGGGATAATAAGCAGTTACAACATCGTCAGAATGAAGGAGTCATGCATCAAACGCATAGAGGACAAACCAGGCAACTAGCCTAGCTGAAGCACAGTACGACTGAAAATCCTTGTAGCGATCAGCAGCGTTTCAGCATGATACCAAAGAAGACCCAAGGCGCAGATTAGGTCCTGAAATCAGATGTAGTGAGGGAACCGTGATATATAACGCAATACAAATACTTGCATTCAGAGACCACTAAATGTTATACTGAAAGATGGGCAAAACTTGGGTACTTCAAATGCTCAGCTAAAACCTACAGGTGTGCAGCACGTTGACGTATGTCCACAAAGTCATAGACCATGTAATTGCAGTTCAGCAGCAAACATTTAACATGCATGAACATTAACATCCATCGAACTGTGTTATTTTTAAGTCATTATTCTGAAAATAAATCTGTTGAACTAAAAATAAACAGTAGCCCATAACTGCTCGCTTATCTATTTGTACCATTTACCATGTCTAAGGACGTCACGTTAGCACCAATCTCTTCAAATCAATCAATCCAATTATAGTTTGAATGGGGAAAAAAATATAGCTGTATCCCCAAGACCTCAACCATGCTCATTGACTATGCTTAAACTGCTGATGTAGTTAATATAACTGTTTTGCTTGTATATGTCCACAATGCTGCTAGGGTTGCATCAATGCCATGCTAAGGGAGCAGAGTGAAGCATCATACAAACAAAGGCAGCGTTTCTGAAATCTGCTTATAAGGTGAAAAAACAGGAGGACCACATCACCTACAGCCATATGTGCTCTGTACTCGTAGGCAGAGCAATCTAGAGGATTGTAACCACATGGACAAAACAGACTAAACTACATAGAAAGCTATAGCCATCAGTGTTCTGTATGACTTCCACATGAACCCGCTAACAAGCCCATAACAAAACATGAAAGACAAGGCCAATCATTGTATATTACTTAAAATTAAAAGACAGCTATTACTAACAGATATATGGACATACTTGCCCTTTCTTCTATTTCTCTAACAAAGTTGTAATGAAGAATAAAAAATTACAGAAATACTTTCTACTGCAATCAGTGGAAAAGGATGGAAGAGTGCTCATCAAATCAGTCATTACCACTTGTGGCAGATAGACCTAGTTACAAGCAAGGGGTGAATCAGTATTTCAATATGGAGTAAAAATAGTTTCCCGGTTAAAGAAGCACAAATATCCTAGTAGTAGCTAATTCATGTCTCATTCCAGCTTACTTCTAATACTTTCCAGAAGGTACATGAATGGCATGAATGAACACAACATAAGAAACGCTTACTTATTTATTGTATTTTCTGCGTTTCATAAGCTGTTATCTCATAGTGTGAATTACAGGTAAAAAAAGATCATGAGCACAACCTTACCATGTTATACAGTTGGTGGAGACAAAGATGGTGGGTGACCAGCATAAAGTTCGGCAAATAAGATGGAGTGGCTAGTTTGACAGAACCACTCAAGCTGCATTGTTCTGAGCTCCAGAGAAAAGCAGGCTATGTTTGGATGCTGTGGCAAATTTATCAAAGACATGCCTTCTGGGATCCCCTGTAGAAGCAAATATCCCCCAGCTACACCCTACGATGTCAAAATGACGCCGTGAGGGCAACGGGAGAATCTCCTGAGACTGCCATTGGTTTGCGTCCTCACCGCCATCTCGCAACATGACATATGAGAGGTGAACTGTGTCATGTGTAATATCACTGCAGAGAGAAAACATGCCAAGCTTTCCTTCCCCTGCCTCCACAATGGCAATCTCTCTTCCAAAGTAATCATGTGGGAGTTCAAGAGTGGAAAAGTTCATCCCACATGTGTTGAGCACAAGTACCATGTTCCTCTATGCATCAACCAACAGAAGCACCTGTGAGCATAGTACCGTTGGGATAACTCAGAACCTGAAGCAGGATCACCGAACCCTGAGATCAAAGGACCCCAGCCGTCGAAGGTAACCGAATGCCATCGTTCAACGCTTGATGAGAAGACGAAGAGCACTAGCTTGGTGGCACATTGCGCCAAACAGATCACTCTGAATGATGTATCCTTGTAATCCTCAGCGGCAGGAGCGAGGAAAGGCTCGAAATCAACGATGTCTGGCGGATGCACGGCGGCGGCTAGGTCGACGGGGATGGCCGGGAGCAGAAGGTAGCGCCGGTGTACAGGGTCGCAGACGACAAGATCCGTGATCCAGACGAGGTCCCCGCGCTTGTGTCCCCTGCCCACGGGGACGGCGGAGAGGAGGAAGCGGCCGTCGCGGCTGTCGCGGCGCCGCCAGCGGTGGGGGGATGGGAGGAAGGAAAACGAGAAATCGGCGGCGTCGGCTTGCGCGAACGTGCCGGCGGCGACGGCGGATGGGTGGGGCGGCTGCGCTGGGATGAATCCGTTGGCGAGGATGCCGAGGAGCGGCGGCGGGTGGAGGGCGTGGTAGCGGCGGAGGAAGCCGTGGTCGGCGATGACGCGGCGGAAGTGGGCGCAGGCGGCGGAGGCGCGGGCGAGGTCGGCAGGACTGTCGAGGTGGAGGAAGATCTCCCGCAGGACGTCATCGGCGAGGTCCGCAGGGGATTGGGGGCGGCGCGGGGTAGGTGGCGCCGGCGACGAAGCCATGGCGGGCGGGCGGGGTAAATGGAACAGGGTAACGGGGTTTTGCGTGCTAATCTACGGAGTCTATGGGTTCGTTTGTTTGGAAGCCCCAACCCCCAACAATTTCTGCCAAAAAATTGTTACGCCTCAACTAATCCCCTTGCCTACGATTATTTGGTTGGCTGAATAGCAATACTCAAATTTAGCAGATTTACTGGAACAGTTTTCAGTCGACCAGCAATAAAATCTAGCAACAAGCAACTTTCCTGAGTTTTATTATATTTTACTGGAGAATTGAGCAGATCTACTAGACCAATTTACTGAGACAGCTATATTTTCAGGTGCTTGAAACCTAGCATCTTCCTAGATTGAACCTATGTCAGCGTATTTGATCACATTCTTACTTTCTTCACGAGAAAGCCTACAAACTTTGCTGAAATTTGACGCTCTAAACCGCTTCCATCATTCACCACTACGACCGCGACTGTTATTACTTCTACTGTTGAATTTAACATATTAGAATGGATAGTTCGTTGGGTCTCAAACTAAACAAGTCCTTGCACCAAGTCAGGGGCATGGTCTTCCCGCTATTGACCTGAAATTTGCAAACTGTCTGTTCGTTAAAAAACAACAACAACAAAAAAAGGTGTCCACCCCTAGCAACTTTTCGATCAGAATCCGTTGCAGCGTTCGCCATGCTTGACTTTCTAGGGAGGGAGAGACAACATACAGTGGCTATGGCGTCAGAGTGGTAAACTCGGATCACTGTAAGCCAGCAGAGACCGACGAAGCATGCAATCGCCATTCTAGAAAAATATGATACAACCTAGGAGGAGCTAGACCAAATGAGCATCCAAATTGAAGCGAACTCGAACATGGGTGGCCAAGGATGAAATACCAACATCCTCCACCAGCACAAGTGAAAAGCATTGGTGGAAAAAATTCAAAGCGGCAGGCTGCTGAGACGTACAGGGCTCAAGATGTCAGCTCCACTCATGCAGGCACATTTCATTCTCCAAAGCATCTCTGTCACCACACTGAGAGCTAATACAAGAATTGGTGCTCGACGAAAAAAAGGTTAACTTATCAGTTAAACAAGGACCTTCACGCATAATGCTTCTAGACATTAGTGGCATCCAGACGCTGCGTGTACACTACTTAGCGTTCAGAATATATGCAACAGTAAAGTTAAGACACAAGAACAAAAGAAGTGGACGGTGGCCAAACTAGACTTAACGAAGAGAAGTAAACTAGCCACTTCCATTCCACATTTCCCAGCAGCAGCATAGCACAAAAGAAGCCCCACAAATGACGATCACACCTGTCATCAAATGCAGGAAGAAGACTATTAGATGCGAAACAATAATATACTGTCAGAGGCTCATCAAAAAGTCAGTAACGGCAGACTAATGCAGTTCAGTACCATGTAATCATAGTTACAGATTTTACCAGGCCCAAATATTAGCAAGCCAATGATAAATGACAGGTCACAACTGCCTATCACAAGTTATGCTAGACCACAGAAGGAAAATGTAGCTTCAATAATACAATTTTTACGGGACTTTCTTGCCCTATCAAAAGCGATATCTATCCTCAATCTCATATAACAGCTATTTCATTGCCACAATACCAATAATTCAGTGATATCTGGATTGAACTGAGCCCCCAATTAAAAAAAAAAAAACTTGTGATAGGCCTGTCCCCGTTGCATGGTCTACTTTACAATCATGAACCAGATGCCTTGACATCATGGAACTGATTCATGGTCATATGGTATCAGAGGCTCCAAGCAGCTGCTAGCACTGTATGAGAATCGGCTTAAGCACTGTACCCGTTATTAACGGACCCATTTGCGTAACCCCATCTTTACAGTGGATCATAACATCACAAAACAAAATAAATTGCGACCACATAGAAACTCATTAGAAGAGATAAGGTGATATCAGTGGTGTTGAAAAACTTAGGCAGTAGTTCAAAAAAGAAATAGAACAGGCTGGGCTCCAGTGTTGCACAATTATGATTTTGTTCGCTGCAAGGCATTTAAAAAGGGCGCCAGCTCCCCTGCTCCTGGTTACTATTATAGAAAAAATCTTTTAGCTGCATGCTCCTTTTTTCTAAGGCAGTGACTATGCCACAGCCCTTTTACACTTATCAGGATCTTAATATAAGGAAATTAAGAAAATGATAACCTGTCACCCTTTGAGCAGAATTTATACATTGGCCTTGCATTATAGCCTGATACTGATAGGCATGGGAGAAGACATAGTTACATGACCAGATAAACTGCTATAAACAGAAGTCAGGAGAAAAATGCACTTGCTACCCAACCGAGATTATAAACACAAATATAAAGTCAAAAATATGCTGATTAATGTAGTTCTTTGGGAACGATGTAAGTGTTATGAATAGCATTTGTATTCATTATGGGGGCAATAGGCCCAAATATATATATGTACAGGTGTAGGCAAATATACACAAAACCCCTTATACAATGGGGAAACTACAAGAATACATATACATCTAACACCCCCCCTCAAACTCAGGGTGGATCAATAACACTGAGTTTGGAGAGATAGAACCTGTGTCGAGCACCAGTTTGTGCCTTTGTAAATAAATCAGCCAACTGAATCTCTGAAGGCACATACTGAGGAGCAACAATACCATCCTGTACCTGCGCTCGTGTATAAAAAGCATCAACACCAACATGCTTACTGAGCTCATGCTTCACCGGATCACGAGCCATACTGATAGCACCTGTACTGTCAGATAAAAGAGGAGTCGGCATAGAAACAGAAACACCAAAATCCTCAAGCAACCACCGCAACCAAGTAACCTCTGCTGTCACAAGAGCCATAGCACGCAACTCAGCCTCTGCACTCGAACGAGAAACTGCTGTCTGCTTCTTAGTCTTCCAAGCAATGAGAGAACCACCAAGAAACACACAAAAAGCAGAAAGAGATCGACGATCAGAGGAATCACTAGCCCAGGTAGCATCACAATATGCCTGAAGCTGTAAAGAGCTGGAGCGTGGAAAAAACAAGCGACGAGATATAGTCCCACGAAGATAACGCAGGACACGAAGCAAGTGAGTATAGTGGAGCTGGGTAGGAGCTGAAACAAACTGACTAAGGATATGCACAGAATGCGAGATATCAGGACTAGTAACACCAAGATAAACAAGACTCCCCACAATATGACGATATCGAGTAGGATCAGTGAGAGGCTCACCATCAATGGCGCGAAGATGAACATTGAGCTCCATGGGAGTCTCAACAGTCCGACGATCAGTGAGAGAAGCACGATCAAGAAGGTCATGAATGTACTTTTCTTGGGATAGATAAAACCCCTCAGGTGTAGAGGAAATCTCAATCCCAAGGAAGTAACGAAGAGGACCAAGATCAGACATCAAAAACTGCTCACTGAGACGCGCCTTAACAAAGTCTATATACTCCGAATCATCTCCTGTAATGATCATATCATCAACATAAAGAAGAAGAAGAGTCCGACCACGAGGAGAAATATGGACAAACAGCGCAGGATCATGATTACTGGCAGAAAAGCCAGCGGCAGTTACCACAGAGGCAAAGCGCTGAAACCAAGCACGAGGAGCCTGCTTAAGGCCATAAAGTGAGCGACGAAGACGACAAACCATGCCCTCAGGAACAGAATACCCAGGTGGAGGACGCATATACACCTCCTCATGCAACTCACCATTAAGAAAGGCATTCTTGACATCAAGCTGAGAGATTGACCACTCACGAACAGAGGCCACAGCAAGAAGAGTGCGAACAGTGGTCATGTGAGCAACAGGCGCAAAGGTCTCATCATAGTCACGGCCATGCTCCTGCTGAAAACCGCGAGCCACAAGACGAGCCTTATAGCGCTCAAGAGAACCATCAGAGCGGGTCTTAACCTTATAGACCCACTTACAGGTAATAGGGCGAACACGTGCAGGAAGAGGAACAAGATCCCACGTGCCTGTACGCTCAAGAGCAGCAATCTCCTCTGCCATAGCATGTTGCCATTCCTGATGAAGAATAGCATCACGATAAGAGGTAGGTTCAGAAAGAACCGTATTAGAATAGGCAGAAGGAGAGAAAAAATCAGGACGCTGACGAATACGAGCACCACGTCTGATAAGCTGCTCGGGAGAAAGATCCTCTGAGGAAGATGCGTCAAGCATAGAAGATGGCCTATCGGGAGTAGAAGGCTCATCAGAAGAAGATGACACATCAGAGAATGCCGGAGCACGTCGAGTATAGACCTGCGTCACCGGTGGCTTCAAAGAATAGTCAGGGCCCATAAAAGAAGGACCCGTAGAAGACTGTCCAGAAGGCACGGGTGAAGAAGACACCACAGGGGAAGGTGTTGGTGCCAATGAAGAAGGCACAAAAGAAGAGGGTACCTGCGGAGGAGGCACCAGACGAGGACTGACAATAGAGACATCAGGCAAAGTCAAGAAAGAAAGTGGATCAACTAAAGATGCAGAAGAGGTGTCTGAAGATGGACGAGGATAGTAAGGACGTGACTCGTCAAAAACAACATCTCGAGAAATCCGCATCCGTCGACCAACAGGATCCCAACACCGATATCCCTTATGCTCAGCACTATAGCCTAGAAAAACACACTCAACAGACTGAGCGGTCAGCTTAGTGCGCTCGCGAGGTGCAAGAAGCACATAGCATACACAACCAAAAAGACGAAGGCTGGAATAATCAGGTAACTTGTCACAAAGACGCTCATAAGGAATCCCTCCATGAAGAGCTGACGAAGGCTGAATATTAACCAAATAGTTGGCAGTAGAAACAGCCTCAGCCCAAAAATGAGGAGGAACAGAAGAAGCAATCATAAGAGCACGAGCAGTCTCAAGAAGATGACGATGCTTGCGCTCAGCGACACCATTCTGGGCATGAGCACCAGGACATGAAAACTGAGCAAGGGTGCCTTGCTCAGAAAGAACCTGACGAAGAGCTCCAGAAAGATACTCTCCTGCGGAGTCGGCACGAAAGACACGAATAGAAGTGTCAAAATGAGCACGAATCATAGCAGTAAAAGTCTTATAGATGGATAAAGCCTCACTACGATGTTTCATAAAATAAATCCATGTGTGGCGAGAAAAATCATCTATAAAAATTATATAATATCGTTGTCCCCCTGTAAAAACAAAGGGAGCAGGACCCCATACATCTGAATGAACAAGATCAAAAGGACGCTGTGTCACTGACTCACTAGAATGGTAGGGAAGCTGTATCTGCTTGCCTAACCTACATCCCTGACACTGAGCTAAAGACTCATGACCTGAAACAGACCCTAAAAGACCACGACGAATCAAAGCCGACAATCGAGAGCCACAGATATGACCCAAGCGATGATGCCACTGAGCAAAAGACGAGGTCGACGAAGCAGCAAAGGCGGAGCCAACAAGACCGGCAGACGCAGCGGAAGGAAGATGTAGCCAGTCAAGCTCCCAAAGACGCTGTGAATCACGGCGCCGGGGGCCAGTGCCAATCACCTGACCCGTGCAACGATCCTGAACATAACAAAAATCAGGATCAAGAATCACACGACAATCATAATCAGTAATTTGGCCGGCTGACATAAGCTGCATGGTCAAATCAGGAACACAAGAGACATCAGGAACGGAAAAAGAGTCAGATAAAAGAGTGCCCTTCCCAACAACAGAAAGAGGAGATCCATCAGCTGTATGAACAAAATGAGAACTAGGCGAAGAAACCATGGAAGAAAGACAGGAGCGATATGGAGTCATATGAAAAGAAGCACCAGAATCAAGAACCCACGGACAAGTACCTGGAGTAGGAGAGCGAGATCCCGCAAGGGAAGACTGAGAAGCAGCAGCAGTACCAGTCGGTGCAGGGGGCTGAGTCACAGAACCAGCAGCTCCTGGTGACGGAGAGGCGACGAGGCGACCAAGCAACCTGATGATCTCCTGTGTGTCTGAACCAGTAGAACCCCTCTGAGAACCTCCAGTACCAGGGCTAGCAGCACTTTGTGAAGACCGACGAGAACGAGCCCGCTGTTCCTTCTTCTTCTTGAAACAATAAGCCTCCACATGACCCTCTTTACCACAATGATCACACTGAAGAGCACTAGTCCGACTCCCAGAAGAAGGCGCCATGGAGGAAGGCACCACAGGAGTAGCAGCAGCTGGAGACAAAGGAGAACGAGGAGCCGACGGCGAAGAGCGAGCAGCCAACACTGAAGAGTACTGTAACAGACCAGCAGCATGAAGACGAGTCTCCTCACTACGAACCTCAGCAAGAGCCTCCATCAGAGTAACACAAGGGTGACGAGCAAGCAACTGAGCACGGCGTGGCTCAAACTCATCACGAAGCCGAGTCAAGAAGTCATAAGTGCGACGTATCTCCAGAAACTTCTTCTGACTCTGGCATGACTGACAAGTGCTGGGAGACAACTGAGGGCCAAGAGTGTCAATCTGACGCCAAATAGCAGATATCTGACCATAGAAATCATCAACTGTGCCATCACCCTGTCGAACAAGCTGCTCCTCACGAACGGCAGCAAGAAAAGTGGACTGTCCAGTAGGCTCATAACGCTCACGAAGAAAGGCCCACATCTGATGTGCATACTCAAACTCAACAATATCAGCAGAAAACCGATCCTCCATGCTAGCAACAAGAATAGAAGCAGCTCGAGCATCCTCATCAATCCAGACCCTGTAGGTAGCATACTGTGACTCATAAGAGGCCATAAGATCATCATAATCAGCCTGCAACTTCTCAACACTAGCATCATAATCAGCAAGCAACTTGTCAAACTGCTTGGTCTCCTCATCAGTAGCTGTCGCAGATAGGGTAGGCTTCACTGGAAGCACAAGCGGCACAGGAGCAGTAGGTCGAGGTGGACAAGGCAGCTCGCCAGTAAGAAACTCCCAAAGACGCAGACCTCGCATATGAATCCGAAGACGAGGAACCCAGCCACGATAGTTGGTGCCATTGAAAAGCACCGGGCAGCGAAGAACAGCAACACCTCCAGATGTAGTCGAAGGAGCCATGTCGACGGCGAGAGCGCAAATGAAGCAGCAGTTTTTTTTTTTTTTAGTACCCTGCTGAAATGTTCCTCTGGCAGATGAACGCGATAAGAAAGTCGCGCGAGAAGCCAACCGAGAGAAAACAGAACAACAGTCCTCTTTTTTTTTTTTCTTTTTTTTTTTATAACGAGCCGCGAGCCGACACGATAAGCCGAGCCGCGAGCTGAGTGTCAGATGAGCTGAGCCGCGAGCCGACAGACGAGCCGACAGACGAGCCGAGCCGACGTAGAGCCGAGCCGAGCCGGGCGAATGAGCCGGCTCAAAAACGAATCGAGCCGACGCCCGATGAAGACGACAGACGGCGGCGGCGTTGAAATCCGGCAGTGGCGCGGCTGCTATCCCGTCGATTCAGGCGACACAGAGGCGGCAGCGACGTCTACCAGTGAGGACGGCGACGCGTCTCGTGCGGGGAATCGACGACGCGTCCAGATGGAGAGGCAGCAGGTCGGCGGCGCGTCCAGATGACGACGCAGGAGGCCGGCGGCGCGTCCAGGTGACGAGGCCTCGCGTCCAAAACGAAGACGACGACGGCAAATCTCCGGGCGGCGCGTCCAGAGAAGAAGGTCGACGGCGTGATCGCGTCAAGATGAAGAAGCGGACGCCGACGGGAAGCTCCAAGACAAAGAAGCTCGCCGGACTTCAAGAACAGAAGTACGGCAGAAAATTGTTCGGTGGAAATCAGGCGCAAGTGCAACGCTCAAAGATCACTAGGGATGGAGTGAAAACCTAACCCTAGATTGGCTCTAATACCATGTTATGAATAGCACTTGTATTTATTATGGGGGCAATAGGCCAAAATATATACATGTACAGGTGTAGGCAAATATGCACAAAACCCCTTATACAATGGAGAAACTACAAGAATACATATACATCTAACAGTAAGCATGTTTGTTAAAATGCAGTAACTAGTAATTGTAATGGGTTTGATTGGAAAGGACTTTAGCATACTCGTTAAAATGCACTCATTAATGCTTGTAGAAAACAGACAAAGAAGAAGCAACGGGTGAAGATGTAACTACAAACAGAACTATGGAAGAAAAGAAGGGCAATATTATGCCTAGCTCACCATGACAGCTTAGTTGATAACATCAAATCATTAAATTGCTTCAGTTCCATAGTACTTCTACTTTCACAGGTAAATTAATCATCCAAACGCCAACATCTACTAGGCTGCATCCTCAATGAGGAGTGTTTCAAGAAAAATCGATTAAAAAAAAGCATAATGCCATCAAAGTGATCTGCATCGTGCAACAATGACATATTCTGTGCATAAAATAAGCGAAGTTGAGAGCACGCTTACCAATTTAAATAGTTGGTGGACACAAGGATGGTGGAAAAGCAGCATACAGTGGGCCGTCTTCAATCAAGGACCGAGTCGTACAAAATGGCTCAATCTGAAAAGTCTTGAGATTCAGCGAGAAACAGTCCATGTCCGGCCTCTCTTGAACAGGGATTGAGGCTTGATAGTGGTCTCTCGGATCCCCTAGTAGCAGTAAGTATCCTCCTTCTACACCCAGGATATTGAATGGATTGTAGTTTAACGGCAGCTGGATCATTTCCTTCAACTGCCACTGGTTTGCACTCTGAACATCATTTCGGAGGATGTAATACGAGAGTTTCCATGTGCCCGATTCCCGGTCCAAACCGACAACAAACATCCCAAATCGTCCATCCTCTGCCTCCACAATGGCCTTCCGTCGCCATGGATCAAGATGAGGGATGTCGACAGTAGAGAACTCCATGGTGCGTGTGTCCAGAAAAAGCAGCTTGTTCCTCCAAGGCATTATCCAGCAAAAGCATCCATGTGCATAGTCCCGCGCGGACAACTGAATCTGGTATAATGGATATGAATTAACACGTCCAAGGGTCGAAGCCGTCCAGCCCTCGGGTACGGCAGCATGCCATTGTCCACTGTCTGAAGAGAAGCTGAAAACGAAAAGCTTGGTGTCAACCTTCTGAACATACTCTGCCACACAGATCACTCCAAATGAGGTGCCATCCTCATCCTCAGAAGGAGCAAGGAAGGCATCGAATTTCATGATGTCCCAACGCTTCAAGCAAGCGGTCAAATGGTCGGGGATGGCTGGGAGAAGACTGTAGCGACGGTGCAAAACATTGCAGACTATAAATTCCTTCACCAATGCGCGCCGATCATAATCTCCGGGAGCGAAGATTCCCTCGGGGACTCTGGAGACAAGAGCGCGGCCGTCGCGGAAGTCGCGGTAGCGACAGCGGTCGGGGGAGGGAAGGAAAGAGCATGAGAAATCGGCCGCGTCAGCGAAGGCTCGGGCGACGGCGGCGGAGGGGTGGGGCGGCTGGGCCGGGAGGAAATCCGGGCCGCAACACCCCGAGAGGGTGCCGAGAAGGAGTGGCTTGTGGACAGCACGGATGCGACGGAGGAACGAGCGGCCTGTGATGACGCGGCGGAAGGCGGGGCAGGCGGCGGAGGCGCGGCCGAGGTCGGCCAGCTTGGGGAGGCGGATCAGGATGTCCGCGAGGAGGTCGTCGGTGAGCTTCCACAGCGGCGCCGCCGGATCTTCGGGCTGGTGGGGCTTCCGCCTCGCCGACGAGGCCATTGCGAGCGGCGGTGGGCGAGCACCAGTAGAGTTTGGGGATTCAACCGGTCGGAGAGGAAGGGGAATTGGTGGAGTGTCGAAATGGCACAGCTGAGCTGATCTATAAAGAGAGAGAAGGCAAGAGTGTGCTGGGCTACTCTGGGTTTTCATTTCCTGCTTGGGCTAACCCACCGAGGCCGCAAGTCCGCAACACTCTTGCCTTGTAAGGCCACGGGCTCTGGATTCCCGCGTGCGCGAGCGCGGTGATGGGCTCTGGATTCCCGTCACATCGCGCAGGTGGATCCTATATGTAAGGCGGGCTATAGTTAACGTTTGATAGAACAGTGTTTGAGATTCGTGCAACGGTTCAGATTCGCGAAGGTGAAGAGGGAAGGGCTGAGGTGCCGCCACGTGTCAGCTTCTGATTGGGGCGGGTGGGAGGTGGAGGGAAAAAAACAGTTTTCAAACTTTAAACGCATTTTTTACCCAAACCGTAAGTCCGTTTTCGAATCCGTTTGAACCATCGTGTTGTTTAGAATTAATGCTACAAAATGAGATCCAATATGAATATTTTTTGAATTTCGAATTTTTCGTTAATATTTTATTTGTACTGTATCAACATTTCATTTGCACTGTGTTAACATTTTTTATGTACTATATCAACATTTTCAGCAAAAATGTTGATTGATTTTTTAAAATGTTGAAATAGAACAACAAGAACTGAGCTGCTCAGATTTGGTGGGTTATTGGGCCGATCTATTGTATATTAACCATACTTCCATATACGAGGCCCCCATCGCGCACGCCCCTCGGGCCTCGGCCTTGCCGAGCCGAGACGATTTTTCGCCGCGTTGCGCGGCAGCTGACATCGGCGGTACTGGCGAGGCGGAACGTGGCTCAAAAATCCGGCTCCGCCCGTGCCTCTTGCATGGTTGCTCTTGCTCATATCAGGCTTCTTTCCGAGCCTGCAGGTTGCCCGGGTCATATAGAAGTGAGAGCGAATTGACGAATACCATCCAATGCACGGTCGATGGGTCCTGCATCCATCGTCTATATCCCCAGTGTGGTAGATGGAGAAACATTCGCTACTGGTATGCACCTAGCCGATCGGCAGATGGCAGCGAGAGTCGGAACGTGAAAGCAAAGAAACTGCACTTCCCACGGACTCGGAGCACGCCGCTACTGACATAAATAGCACAAAATCCTGGTTCTCCAAAAACTGAACCCCTCAATTCAGAAACGCAAAGAGCAGGACAGAAGTAAACTGCAACAGATAGGGGGAGATCAACAAACGAGATGCCATTGTGCCTTGCTCATACATTACAATCAAAAGTAACAAACGAAACATACTGAGCAACAAAAGGTTCAACACCTCGATTTCAACAGATAAAGTTCAAGAACTAAATAGTTTGACAACTAGTTCCAATACACTTTACGTTAAACAGAGATAACGAGGAGAAGTGCATCAGCACAAAAGCAGAGAAGCACCCATCATCATCACTTGCTTCATACCGGCATCATAGAGAGAAGCCCCAACTTCAATTCGATCATGGCAGAAAAAAGGCCCAACTTCAATTTGAATATTCGATCATGGCAAAGGAGCACACGTCATCACCTAGCTTCGTCCTGCAACTGAATGGAGTTAGAACTTGCAAACTACAAGATGCAGCATAAATGCCTACTTTGACACAGTTTCAGTTAGAAGGCATTAACTGTTTTGGGTGGTGAGCACAGTTTTCAAGAGTGCTAGTTTTTAGCCAAAATCAAACCTGTGTTGCTGTGTAACAGTAAACCTTTTCTCACAAATATTTTACTGCTGTTTGACATAGTAAGCATGTAGTTATGAAAATGACAAGATTTAGCATGATGCAGCTCCAACAAAGTTAGCTGTACAGCGAGCCCTAACTTCATGTACTACTCTAAACAGTTTGTTTTGCTTGCCAATTACTCGTATTGTTTAGCACTATGGGATTCCAAAGGAATGAGATAGTCCACCTTTTTCACACACACACTACCTTTATGAATCATAACTGAAATATATCAACATAGCCACCAAAAAGATATGAATAGGGCATTTGGAGGAAAAAGTTAACAAGATTAAAAAAAGGACAAGCCTTTGCTAGGACTGATTTGGTGGAGTTTACTATTTTCCTTCATGTATATCAAGTCACTTGATGAATGCCATGAACTGGCATCGCATCAATTTCTTTTATATCAATAAATTTAACTGACTGATGAATGCCATGAACTGGCGTAGCATCAATTTCTTTTTTATATCAATAAATGTAACTGACTATGTACAGATGAAGCTACACGAATGTGAAACAAGAAACTGAAAATGGCATAAATATGGAATCGCTAAATTCTGAAAGCTGAACATAGAATCTGAATCAAATGCTTACATCAATAAGGTACAAAAGACAGCATTACCAAACTACAGAAAGATCCTGATTGTAAGTCCGTAATCCATCTAATTACATCTTATGGTCATATCATTGAGGTAAAAAACCATGCCATCTCAAACTTAAAACACCACAGTTTTATATTCAGCCACCAAATTGTGCAAAATGACACCAAAATATATAAATAGAAATAAAGTTATGTTCTTTATAGATATATGGGATGAATTCAATGATATGTTTGTCGGCTCTACTATTCGCGATATGCAGCAACATTGTAAAGAAACAGACTTGATCCTTTCTCATTTGATGCCCTACAAATGTTAAACTATTTGCTCCACTTATGCCATGTAGATAAATGATTGATCTATAACGAACACTAGATTCAACACATATGGAGCAAACTGAACTAGCAAATGACAGATAGATCAGACAAACATTTACACAGCAGTTCAACTCTTAAATATACATGTATAAAATGCAGAGGAGAATAATTAAAATCATTTCTTAAAAATATTATTAGCAGAACTATGCACATCGATGGTTTAGCAATGTTGATATATCTGCAGGTGCATAATACATTGCTTAAAAGGTGTAAATAGAAGCAAATAGATCGAAAATCTTGCTAATTCTAAGCCTAGAAGATTGTAAGTTTGTAACTTTAAATAAGAATATTTACACAAACAAAAAAATGGGATAATGCCATCATCTGGAAAGAAAATGAGCATGTCAACTGGAAGTGCGCTGATTAATGCAATCAGTAAAAGGACTCATTACAACCACAGAGGTCACAGATTACATATAACGAATCACAACATCAATTGGAAGAAGCAACTAGAAAAGGAGTACAATAAGAATCACAACATCAATTGTGGAGTCACAGATTACATATAATGAATTCCAGTACCAATACATCGCAAAGCACCACTAATGAGAAACAACAGACTTCAGAACAAGACAACAAAACTGGGATGGGGCGTTCTCTAGGTTGTCTAGCTTTTCAGTACCAAACCATAATTCATTTTCTTTTTACCATCTGATGATTCTGAAATGATAATGCGCATGTTCACAAGATGAAAAAGGAAAATTAGTACATGTTGCTTTCCTGAACCTCACAAGCTTTTACATTTTGCACGCAATAACTTAATTAACCAAACAAACACCAATAGCACTATAAGCGCCCCCCCCCCCCCCCCCCCCCCCCCACACAAAAAAAAGGCATGGTACACAGCAAACATGCAGTGTACTCATCTGCATCTACATAAAGAACTACTGGAAAAAATAAATAGAAAATCATACTACCACCAAACTGACATCACTGCTACTGGGTGCAAAATACAAGTACGCTAAGGTTGAGGTCTTGAGGATAAAGCATACCAATTCAAATGGTCGGTGGAGACAAGGATGGCGGGAAACCAGCATACAGTGGGGCACTTAGAATCAAGTTCTGTGTCTCACAAAACCGCTCAACCTGGAAAGTCTTGAGGTTCAACGAAAAATAGTCAATGTTTGGCGCCTCTGATGCAGGGAATGAGTGCAGGTCTTCAGGAATCCCCTGTAGCAGCAAGTAACCTCCAGCTACACCAGTGATATTGTAGCGATAATTTGACGGCAGAGGGATAAACTCCTCCATTGGCCACCGGGCTGCACTCTTACCATCATTTTGCAAGACAGTGTAAAAGAGGGCATACTTTTCATATCCCACGTCAACACAAAGAGTAAGCATCCCAAACTTTCCTCCTTCTGCCTCTACAATGGCCCTAGGAAGCGGTTTGCTAGTCTGTGGGATGTCAACAGAAGAGAACTCCATTGTGCGTGTGTCGAGCATAAGGAACTTGTGACTCCACTGCATCACCCAACAGAAGCATCCATGCACATAGGACCGCCTGGACAGCTCAGGCTCGAAGCCTGGAGCTGGATTAGTGGATCCAGCGGTCAAAGCCCTCCAGCCATCGAACTCAGTAGCATGCCATGACCCACCGACAGAAGAGAAGATGAAATAGATTAGCTTGGTCTGACACTGCGCCAAGCAAATCACTCTGAATGAGGTGCCTCCCTCATCTTCCTCGTGTGGCGCGAGGAAAGGACTGAATCTCACGATGTCGGGTTGATGGACCAACGCTGCGACGTCTTCGGGGATGGCGGGGAGCAGACGATGGCGACGGTGCAAGGGATCACAAACGGCAAATTCCCTTACCAAAGCACGAGGGTTGTAGTCCCCGTACCGGGAGCCGCTGCCCTCGGGAATGGCAGCGAGGAGAGCTCGGCCATCGCGGAAGTCGCAGTGATGCCAGCGGTCCGGGGATGGGACGAAGCGGCACCAGAAGTCGGCGGCGACCGCGGGGGTGATGGTGCGGGCCAATGTTGCGCAAGGATGGGGCGGCTGCGCCGGGATGAAGGAGATCGACATGATGCCGAGCAGGGGCAGCGGGTGGAGGGCACGGAGGCGGCGGAGGAAGAAGTGGTCGGAGATGACGCGGTGGAACGCGACACAGACCGCGCTGGCGCGGCCGACGTCGGCGAGGGTGGGGAGGCGGATCAGGATCGCCGCGAGAAGATCGTCGGTGAGGGAGGTCAGCGTCGGCGCCGGCGAATCTGGGAGCCGCGCCGGCGACTGCGAAGCCGCCATCGCCGTGGAGATGGAGCGGTGGCCGAGCCTCTCAGTAGGGTTTCCGTTTCATTCGACTGGTCGGAGTGGGGAATTCTTTTTTTTTTTGGAAGGAAGGAGTGGGGGAATGGGAAGGGCCCGAAGGGGCGAACTGGCACCCAGCCGTGGAGGAGAATCCCCGTGCAAAGCAGCTTGTGATGTGGGCCGCACTTGGCTTTTATTTCCCTCTTGGGCCGAATGCGCACGCATTTGGTGATCCTGGACCTGTCCGTGGCGAGCCACGTTGAGCTTCCCTGGTGCACTGGCACCAGGGTAAGTACAGCATTCGTCACTGAAGTGCTTAATCTTGACCATTTATGCACCTGATTTAGCTGCTAATCTATGCATTTGGCACCACCCTTTGGCTGATTCTAGCTTCGCCCCTGCATGCAGCCGGCAGGGTTGATACATTGTCGGCTCGTCGGCCGTTGCCAAGGCGCACGCGCCGCCACCTCCGGTAGCGCCGACGACATCCACGCGTGCTGAGGTTGTCAGCATCTCAACTATCAACAGGTATCAGGTTTGTCTTTCGCTAATGTTGCGGCAGCTGAGTTGGGGGTCCTCTCCCCGCCGCCCTGTTCAACAACTGTTCGGTCTCCGCCCACCCCGTCGTCGGGACTGCCTCGTCGGGAGCCAGCAAGCTGCTGGGGCACCCGGCCCAGCTACAGCCCAGCAAGCAATCAGGCTTCCGTGCGTGCAGGAAGGCCCGATTTTCTTTCCGCTGAAGGCGCGCAGGAAGCTTCGAGGCGCACGACTTCCAAGACGCATGATTAAAAAAGGAAATCTCACATCTCAACAAAAAAAAAAGGGAAAACTCACTGACTGCAATTGATCGGTTCAACGTGAATGAAACATGTAGATTAAAAAGAATTAGAAAAAATATACTACGTGACGAAAGGAGACGGGTCACGGTGACTGCAATTTTTTTACTGGGGCGTTTTTTCTTTGCTGCGGGGCGTGTATTTTTCCCAGTATTTTTAAGCAATTTTTTGTTCATGAAAAAAGAATCAAAATAGATGGCATGTTTTCATTTTTGCACTAAAAAGCAAAATTGCTGGGAAAATTTCCCCTTTTCGTATTTTTTTAGGGAGCGAGGATGATAGGATATACGGGAGGGGCGGCCTACAATTAGCAAAGTGAACTTACAAAAGCAAAAGGAACTTACATTTCCAATAGTTTTAAAATGATTTGAAACAATTCAAAATGCGTCTGGAACAATTTGGAAAAGCACTTAGAACAATTTGAAAAGGGGTTGGAACAATTCGAAAATGCAGCTAGAACAATTTAGAAAAGAGGCTGGAACAGTTCGAAAATACAGATGGAACAATTTCAAAATAGGCTGGAACAATTCGGAAATGCATCAAGAACAAATTACAAAGCCACCTGGAACAATTTGAAAAAAGTGATAGAACAATTTGAAAATGCATCTGGAACGATTTAAAAAAGCGAGAGGAACAATTTGAGAAAGGGGTTGGGACAATTCAAAATGCGGTTGGAACAATTCAATAATACACCTTGAACACTATAGAAAAAGCACGTGAACACAATTTGAAAAATAGGCTGGAACAATTTGAGAATACACTTGGAACAATTTAGAAAAGCACCATAAACAATTTGAAAAATAGGCAAAAATAATTCAAAAATACATCTGAAACAAATTAGAAAAGCAACTGGAACAATTTAAAAAAAAAGGGTCTGGAACAATTTGAAAATGCAGCTGGAACAATTTAGAAAAGCGAGTGGAACAATTTGAAAAAGAGGGAACAATTCGATACTAGAGCTGGAACAATTCGATGATACACCTGGAACACTATAGAAAAGCACCGGGAATAATTTGAAAAATAGGCCAAAACAATTCAAAAGTATCCCGGAACAAATTCGAATAGCATCTGGAACAATTAGAAAAATAGGATGGAACATTTCGAAACTGTAGCTAGAACAATTAAAAATAGCACCGAAAACAATTTGAAAAATAAGATTTAAAAAAAATCATTGAAAAAACAAAATTACAGTAAGACTAAAGGATTTTAAAAAACTTGCAAAATATTGTATATTTTATGTTTTTTCACGAATGGAATAGAACAATTTTTTTTTTTGAGCAACAAAGATGAGCGTCCTAGTTCACCCATTTATGGTGTCATACAAGTGTCTCATGGCTACCTTGGCAAACCTGATGAACCGTTGGATAGTGACTTGTATGTTAACAATATCTTTCGGACATCGGAATGCTGTTCTGTTTAAGCCCAGAAACAAACCAGTCACAGGCCAAAGAAAATAAATACAGCCCAAACAAAATCCTAGGCAGCGGGTCGGAAAAAGGCCCGCTTCGCGAAATACAGCCCGTTAGTGAAACAGAGGGGATTGGGAGGCAGGTGGGCGGAGGAAGGCCACCCGTTGCGGTGGGCGGAGGGGATGATTCCCGGCTGAGTTGTGCCCAATGCTTCCGTAGTCAGTAGAACAAAACGGCAAATTCCATCCAACAGTGGTAAATTAGCGCTTGATACAGGGAGTCTAACAAGATGTCATTGTGTCTAGCATGCCATCGTTACCGCACGGGACGTTGAACAATTTCTCGATCTGTTTGCTATATTTAGTTATTTTTTTCATTAATTGTATTTTTGTGATAATTCAAATTTGAATTGTAAGTGATTCGAATAATGGAATAAAGTGAATGGAAAATTAATATTCATGTTAGTGAGTTCAATGTGAGGCGGTATCCAGGAAATGAAAGGAAATTTCATGAAATATAACCACGAACGTGTAGTCAAATTGTATTTAAATTTTAATAAAAGAAAAAAGTCTGAAAATTTTGAGAATTGTCATGATATCATACGTGGAGGTTGTGGTAAAAAGTAGACAATGTTTCGCGCAAGTTGTCACGTACGTTGCTTACAAAAAGGAGAACCTCCAAAGAAGAACCAACTTGATGGTCGAATTTGATGGTCGAATTTGATTTTGACTTCATATCTTTTGTATAGGCAATAGATCATATAAATTGTGTCATGTCAAATTTCGGTTATTTTTCCAATTAATTTGTTTGATTTTTCTTTTTGAAATTACATGTGTTTAATGTTTGCCGAGTGCCCCAGGACGTCACTCGGCAAACTTGATCTTTGTCGAGTGTCCGCGTCTTTGCCGAGTGTCCGGATCTGGGCACTCGGCAAAGCGATTGAATGGTACACTTAAACTTTGTGCGGCGCGCCGTGTAGTCACCTCTCCCCCGCTCTTCGTCTCGCTCGCCCGCCGTCGTAATATGTTCTCCTTTGTGCAGAATCTTCCTGCATCAACGGCGTCGGATGATGTGCCTCGCGACCAAGACTCGTTGCTCTGTCGCAATCTGTTCCCACCCACTCCGTGATTGGTGTATTTGTGGTTGTGAGATTTGTGAGTTGTTAGCGACTATTTGTGGTTGTGTGACCTATTATTTGTGAATTATCATTTGTGATGCTAATTTGTGGATTGGTGGTTGTGCTATGTGAACTGTTTGTGATCCTTATTGTCATGTATATGAATTGCTTGTGATGTTTGTTGGTTTACACGACCGAGCGATAAAAATGGGTGCTGGATGGAAGCTTTACCGAGTGTCATGGTCATTACACTCGGCAAAGGCTCAAGTCTTTGCTGAGCGTCGTGGCCAGGCTTTGCCGAGTGCCACAACAAGCACTCAGCCTACTTTTTTTTTTGCTGAGAGTTGTCCGGGCACTCGACAAACACTTTGCTGAGTGCCCGATAGAAAACATTCGGCAAAAATCTTTGCCGAGTATTTTTTTTTGTACCGAGTGTACTCTAGATTTTGCCGAGTGTCTGTGGCACTCCGCAAAGGTCCTGTTTCCCGTAGTGAAACTCAGATGTTGTACGTTTTATTCAATTGAGGACTGACTATAATCTAAAGCCCCGAATCCTTAATGACCGAGTCGTAGTGCGGCTGGTGCAACTGTTCATAATCTGGCAATGGGAACCACATTATTCCCATGGAAAAAAATTTGGTCGTTGCATCGCGGTGAAGCATTTCTGCTGGAGGCATGACTAAAGTGTAGCTACAAACTGATGCGATCAACCTGAAGGCTGAAATAACGACATCGTTGACGGATATGACAACAAATGGGGTACTGTTTCGTGAATTAAAGTTCTTTATGTTCCTGGAATTTGTGGGTGATCGGGTTTTGCATAACCCGAGAACTTGTAATGCAGTAGCAGAAAAACTTGCTAAACTAGGTGTGGAGTTAGGTCCGGGCAGTGTCATGCTCTGGCCAGATAGCGTCCCTGCTGCTGTATCCTCTCTTGTGGCCACCGATCCGGTATTGGCCATTAGTTAATGGAAATGATTTTCCATCTAAAAAAAAGAGAAACTAAAGTGATGGGTTTTAAGAACTAGTGGTTTATTAAACCAAACAGAAGTTTGGGAATTCTAATTTTATTCTTGTGTTTCCTTCTATTGTTGTACAAAATCGTTTCTTTTCTCTAGTATATTATAATATGTAGGGGATTCTCCTCTCCAATCAACACAAGGAACAATGCACGGTAATACCAGTGCTGAAGAGGATGGAGCGAATGTGAATGTGTGGATGAATGTTTCGAACCCTGTAATCGTGAGTGGAGCAGCACAACCGCTGTCGTCCCTTGAGCGTGTGAATGTAACAATCATGACACTGTGGTTTCAATAATATGGAACTAGGGGCATCCCTTTTATCGAAAACAGTAGTTAAGTGGACTATAAGTATATATACTTTAGAGAAGTGAAATGGACTTTCCCCCTTTTTTAATCCATATAATTTTACATTTATGGTAGTCCTAAATCTATTATGTCACCTCCTCAGATGAAAGATAAGAAATCAATCAGGGCCACTGAATTTTAGGAGAGGAAACTGAATTTTTTTTGCTTGATTTACTGTAAGTTACCCATAATGGCGCGGTTGGCCGGGCTGAGCACGCGCCAATAGGTTTTCAAAGAAAAGGATCGCACTCTCAGAGCATCTCCAATGAAGCTCTTATATGGACCCTTATACCAGATTTGAGGGAGGAAATGCAAAAAATGGTCTCCAACAATCCCCTCATCCTTCTCCTAAGGATGAGAGCCCTCTCATCCAGCAGTCTCCGCCCCTCATCCGTAGGAGAAAACTTCAGACCCCTCATCCCAACTGCCTGCCTCCCGCGCCCTTGCGGAATTTTCCTGCGCCGCACCCCGCCCATCTTCCCGAGCTCAGGCGACGAGGCTGCTTGGCGGGCGCCGGCTTGCGGTGCTGCTGCATCACTGCTGCACGGCGTGGATTTGAGTTTTGCCGGTGGTGGATTGGATGGTTGGTGCTCGTACTCACCTTGTTGGATGGAGAGAGAGAGAGAGAGTTGGGGCAGGGGGGAATGGAGCGGTAGTGGGGAATCGGAGCAGGGGAACGGAGCTGCAGTGTGGTGCTAGTGCTCTTCTTCTTCTTTTTTTTAACTGATGGTGCTTGAACTTGGGAGAGAGGAGAACAGGTGAGAGAGAGAGCGCGTACAGGTGGGAGATGGAAGAGATGAGGTTGGTTAAAAGAAAATAATAAATTAAAGATAAGGGAGCATATTTGAGGGGATTGTTGGAGATGAAGATGAAATAGGAGTGTAAATGTGGATGAGAGGCCTCTTATATGGAAGAATGAGGGAGCAAAAATAAGAGTTTCATTGGAGATGCTCTCAGAGCCTGCTTGGTTTCATCAGGCTTCCATCCCAGCCTCAGGCAGTTTCGGCAGGGTTTCAACCAAGGAGGCTGGCCCTCAGTCTCCCGTGTAGATATCTTGAGAAAGAATATTGTGGATGATGCTAAATGTGACCTCTGCAATGCTTGCGACGAAACTGCAGACCACATAATCTTCAGGTGCAGCTTTGCTCAAGCATTCTGGACATCTCTGAATATTACCCTGCTCCCATACCAACGGTGCAGACTCTGCTAGACATGGCACCACCCCATCATCTATCCCCCAGCACACTTTGACATGTTTCTAGCCCTGTGCTGCTGGCAGTTGTGGAAGCACTGGCATGAAATGGTCTTCAGACAACAGGACCCGTCACTCCCTCACCTTCTCTTCACCTGCAAGGAAGCTGCTAGCAAATGGCGATGCAGGCTGCCCACTCACGACGCACAAGTTGTTGAAGCATGGCGTCAGTCCTTTCTTCCTATGTAAAATGTTTTCGATTGCTGACCCCCCCCCCCCCCCCCCCCCCCCCCCAAAAAAAAAAAAAAAAAGGAAGCTGGTACCATTTTTTGTCTAGTTGAATTGCAACACCCACACTAGTGTAAAAGCTCTCACCCATAAAGCCCTGAGATCCACCTCAAATTCCAGTTAGAGATGATATAGCCCGTCCAGCACTAATGCATTGCAAAAGTCAGTAAGGTATGAAAACACCCAGATTACTGTAAGATCTCTCACACATACAGCCCTGAGATCACCTCAAATGGATGGCACAAAATTATTCAGGATTACCATGAAATATCTCACACATAAAGGTATAAAATTTGTACACATGTCCAATAAAAAAAAAGCGCAGATCAATCAGTTGAAACACCCAGATTACATCATGGATTTAATAAGTCTATGGCAGCAGCACATCTTACATCATGCTGCAACCAAAATGGATTGAATCCAGATGACCAGTTTTTAATGAAAATTAGATACTCGTCCAGTACAGCAACGAATCCACACCTTGCAATCAGCATCAGCAGTACAAAGAAGCCAGAGCCCCTGCAATCAGAAGAGAGGTGAATCTTCGATGTCAAATGCCATGCAACCCTTTACTTATACAACTCGTTAAAACGTTAGGTTGAAATATAATTTGAAACACGATCCATATATGTGTGTGAAATCTATAGGCTGCAACAGTGTCAGTACCATCAAAATCGTTTCTCACTCAAACCCACAGGTAGCAGCCATGACCGTTATCTATGCCGTGTAAAACAATCCTAATAGCCACCAGGTCATGCATCTGCGGGCAGGAGAGAAGTCCATCCCTAATTAAACCGTCTAAGTACAACCGGAAAAGCTATTTAGGATTACTTGTATTAAAATTAACATAGAGAGTTATACTGAGTTCTGACATGATACAATCCAAAATCTAGCGATAAGCTAGAAGGATATTTTGAGCAAAGGTTTTGAAAAAGTTCAGAGGACTTGAAAAAACTTGTGAGGTGGGTGCGTTTTAGTCACAAAACTTGAAAATTGCTCAATCGAATCACACAACTTGTTATGAGGATGCAAATGAAGTTATAAACTAAAACTAAATTATAGGATAAGTTCATATAGAGCAAAACAAAATCAAGATTAAACATGTATTTAAAGATTTGTTTTCACAACACATTAATCACGTGGCATATGCAAACGTCACTTTGCTTTCTTCCTACACTTGCAAATTCCGCCTCGTTCATTTCTTATCAATGCTACTACTCCAATGAAGTCAAATTCTTCATTGCCATGACTATTAGCTCATAAATCACGATATACATTGATGTGGCATCATTTTGCCTACATTATGGTTATACTTTGCTCTCGTATCATCTAAAATATGATGTTGTGGTATGCTTTATGACTCTATTTGCACCGTAGTAACAAGTGGTATGACTTAATTGAACAATTTTCAAGTTGTGTGACTAAATTACACCCACCTCACAAGTTGTGGTACCGCCAATGCAATTCACTCTTAAAAAAGGGTATGTGGAGCGAGATACTAAACAAATAATGCTAACGCACTTAAAACTATAACAAATATTTACGAGACCAGCCTCATCAAAGCTAATGCAACAAGATATCTACCTTCACAGTTAGGACAGCAAAACACATTACAAACCCGGAATTAGATCCTTTCAGACATTAGAGTAACAAACTCCTGTAAATAGCTGTATGCATATAAAAAGAGCAGGGAAACATCCTCACCACTTCATATACTTGGCAATGATAGTGATGGTGGGTAACCAATATACAGGAATGGTATTGAGTGACCACCCCGGAGCATCCCTCGGATCCTCTGAATCTGTAAAGTCTTGAAGTCTAGTGAAATGCTACTAAACTCTGGCTCGCCCATAAAAGATTGTCTTTGCAGGATTAGTTTCCCATCAGCATCACCTAGAATGCGATACTTATACAAACTAGAAAGTGAGACTTCATTCTCCAATACCCACTCAGTGGTACGAGCACAAAAATTTTGGCTATATGCACTAAAGAGTCGTAGTACAGTACTACCAGTACTACGATGCAACACAAACATCCCACGTTTGCTTCCCCCTAACTCCACAATGGCAACTCCACCCTCAACAGCAAAAGGAAGACGACTCACACAAGAGAACTCCATCCTGCTTGTGTCGAGCACAACCAATTTATCAGAGCCCAATGACCAATAGAAACAACCATATGCATAGCTGCGCCAACTCATTTCGTGGCTCTGATAGAGCCAATTAGGTGATGCTATGGTTCGCCACTCCCAGTTGACAGAACAGAATACGAAAGTAAGCACCTTGGATGGGCAACGAGCTATCCAAAATATCCTGAATGACTCTGAATCCCCCACCTTTGAGGCATGTTCCTCCTCTCCACAAGGAGCAAGGAAGACATCATATCGGCGACTATGTGGACCTTCCACAGTGCTGGCATGTCGAAGGGTAGAGGGCGGCAACACTTGAGGGATTGATGGAAGAATCACATAGCGTTGGGTCAAGGGGTCACATACAGCGATCTTGGTGAAGATCCCATCTTGATGCTCATCATAGTCGAGAATAAAGCGACCCATGCGAACATCACGAACCACCCAGTAGCCCGCACATGGGAGGAACAAAAACCGGAAGCCATCACCTCCGGCTAAGGAATAGGCGGCGACGGAAGAGGGGTGAGGTGGCTCGACTGGTTGGAACAAACCAGTGAAGGTACGGAAGCCCAGGAGGGAGGGAGGGTGGAGCTTGTACATGCGGCGGAGGAAGGAGTGGCTGGTGATGACACGGCGGAACACAACACAGACAGCGCAAGCACGACCAAGATCGGAGAGGGTGGGGAGGCGGATGAGGATCTCAGCAAGGATATCATCGTTGAGGGCCAGAAATTCTATAGATCTGGGGGCCGCCATGGGGAGCCGCGAGGCCGACCTCTAGTAGGGATTTAGTCAGATGCATGAGGATTGGGTATTGAACAAAATACTTATTTGCCCTTGGGAAAAATGTTTATTCCTTCCTTACCATTAATAGAAAAAAATTCCTTATTTGACATCAGTTAGTCATTTGTTTTCTTTCCATCGGTTATTATTTCCTTACTCTTCACTCACTGCTTGGGCCAACCAATTGAGAACGCAACACCAGCTCCTGCAGTAGACGGACACATTGATGGAAAAATCAGTTCCCACAACCCTTAGTATGAAGTTGCAGATCTGCCTTGCCGAGCCGATATGATTCCTCCACGTTGCACAGTAGCACGGCACCGGCTGCGTTGGTCTGTCACCTTCTTTTGCTACCCATGAACTTCCTCGCTCGTAGGCCGTAGCAAGAGTCAAAACGTGGAAGCAGCTGGACATGATGAGGCAGGCCATCAACGAAAACCACAGACTGAACTGAAGTTCCCACGTGCAACTCACAGCTCAAGAGCATCATCTGCTGCTACTAACTTATTAGCACGCATTTAATCCTGGTTCTCCAAAACGTAAACCACACAATTCGTGAAGAGCAATAGAGCAGTAAACTGGCACTCGTAGGAGGAGTCCAACAAACGAGATACCATTGTGTCTACATGGCACACAGTAGCACATGAATGAAACATATAGAACAACTAGCTTGGAGGAATTCATAGGGGGGCGATCAGTTCAGAAGGGCCAGATTAATATACATTTGCCTTTTAAGTAGCAATACAAAGGATTTTTAAAGCAAATTCTTAAGATCAGGTGGGGCCATGGCCACCTTTGGCCATAGGTAAGCAATTTCTAAATACCATGTCAGTACCTCAAATTTATAAGAAGAACCACATATTTGTGTATATCAGCTACCAAATACTATTCTCCACTTTGTCATGTGAAGAAACCAACAATAATGGAACCTTTTTTTCTAATAACAAACACTAGATCAAATATATAGAGTAAACTGTAATATGTAGGATGTCACGTGCAAGATCCATGCAGGCAATACCGCTATGATGGAAGAATTAGACTGGGAAGTAAAAGAACAGAGTTAGTTGCAGAGAATAAATTGGGAAGGCTAGAATAATATCTCAACTTGCTTAATTCATAACTTTGCCATGGCCTCTGTTATACATGAGCCGGCCCATGTGTCTAACTCAAACTCGTGACATTCCAAACTAAATTAGGAAACTATCTAGGGAACTCACTCAGACCCTAATTGGCCTCTAACACAAACTTGACCACACACATGACATAGAAGGTGGGGCCCAGAAACACAGGACTTCAACACTGAAATATCTGTTGATGCATAAAGTGTGCTGAGGTATATATAGCTAGCATGCAGCACAGCATACTTAATTAATTTGCCTTCCTTTGCCGTCTGATATTTCTGAAAGGATTACATGAACGTTCACAAGATGAAAAAGAAAAGGAAAACAAATGGTTTTCCTTAATTTGACAAGCTTTAGCTTTGCACAAAATAAATAAATTAATCAGACAAACACTAACAATGTGTGGAACTATAACTTTTTTTTTTGGAAAGCGACAGACAACATGCAGTGTAGAACGTAACTTATTCGCATCTACAGCAATGCATACTTCTCCACCGACATCCTACTGGGTGCAAAATACAAGCTCGCTAAGGTTGAGGATAAAGCTTACCAGCTCAAATGGTTGGTGGAGACAAGAATGGTGGGAAACCAACATACAACGGGGCACCTTTGATATAGAGCTTAGTAGAAAGAAATGACTCAACCAGAAAAGTCTTGAGATTCAGCAAAAGACAGTATGTGTTTTGCCTTTCTGATATAGGGATTAAGCCTTGGTAGTGAAAGTGCAGATAACATAGTAGCAGTAAGTATCCCCCAGCCACACCTAGGATATCGTAATGATAATTTACTGGAAGCAGGATCTTCGCCTTTGATTGCCACTGGTTTGCACTCTGAACGTCATTTCGAAGGATGGAATACGAGAGGTTAGAGATTCCTGAATCCCCGTCAGAACAGATATCAAACATTCCAAACCTTCCTTCAGATGCCTCAACAATAGCTTTCGGATGAATAGGCAAGTTGACAGGTGGGGTGTCAACAGAAGAGAACTCCATGGTGCGTGTGTCGAGCACAAGCAGCTTGTCCCTCATTTTCATCACCCAGCAGAAGAAGCATCCATGAGCAAAGTGCCGTCCGTCCAACTCAGGAATCGGGATGTTTGAAGCTTGATTCATAGGCGGAGTAATCAAAGCACTCCAACCATCCAATTCAGCGGCATGCCATTGTCCACTGCTCGATGAGAAGGTGAAGATGAGCAGCTTTTCATATAGGCACTCCGCCAGGCAGATCACTCGGAAACGGAATGAGGTGCCCACCTCATGCTCATTCCCGAAGCAAGGAGCAAAGAAGGGATCAAATAGTTTGAGTCGCCGATCGGCTAAATCGGCCTGGTGGTCGGGGATGGCAGGGAGCAGAAGGTAGCGCCGGTGCAAGACGTCACATACCGCGAAGTCCTTTACTAAGGCACACGACTCGAAGGGCCTGGACGGAAGATCCGGCCATCGGGACGTTTGGAGAGGAGGGCGGGGCCGTTGCGGATGTCGCGGTAGCGCCAGCGCTCGGGGGAGGGGAGGAACGAACATGAGAAGTCGGCGGCGGCGGCGGCGAAGGCGCGGGCGATCGCAGCGGAGGGGTGGTGGGGCTGCGCCGGAACGAATTCCGTGCCGCCCCTTACCGAGAGGGCGCCGAGGAGTAGCGGCTTGTGGACAGCACGGATGCGGTGGAGGAATGAGCGGTAGGTGATGACGCGGCGGAAGACGGGGCAGGCGGCGGCGGCGTGGCCGAGGTCGGCCAGCGTCGGGAGGCGGATCAGGATGTCCGCGAGGAGGTCGTCGGTGAGCATCATCAGCGGCGGCTCCGGGGCCTCGTGCTGGTGGTGGTTTCGCAGCTCCGGCGAGGCCATTGCGACGGCGGTGGCCGAGCCGCCGTAGGGTTTCGAACTGGAAGGGGAGGGACGATTCGGCGATGGGCACCGCTAAGCACCTTCTCGTGTGGGCTGCTCTGGGCTCTTTTTAGCGCTTGGGCTGAACTCGCGTGCGAGCCGAGACAACGATCCGCGTTGCTCCACAGTGCAGCACGGCGACAGCGTTTTTTTCTTCTTTTTTTTTTCGTTGCGATTCACGGCGACAGCGGGGTTGATCTGTCGTCGTCGCCGCGTTGCCGAAAGCTTCCTGCAGCCAACGAGTGTGCAACCAGAGAACAGCCGCCTGCCTGTGTCAATGGACGTTTATCTTTCGCCGATGTTGGAGCAGCATGAGATTCATGCTCAAAAAAGTAAGGTGTTAGCGCATAAAAAGAGCTTTCCTTCGCCAGCACATATGGGGAAAAGGTGGTGTTTCCAACTAGGCTCACGATGGGGGAGATGGCATTTACGATGCAGCGGAAATGCCAGTCGAATCGTGTGGGACTAGGCCGGTGGGTTTCACCTTTCACGCATTGTGTCCTCTTGCGAGATGTGGCGACACCCATCACCCTTCACCTCAGTGTGGCAGTGTTCGTCGTGTCTGATCCTACCCACGGCAGTGCGAGTAACCATTCTGCGCTTGAATTGGTGCAGCTTGTGCCATGGAATCAAGAACGTCGCCTCCATCCTACCTTAACCACATCGATTGCTCCTCTAAAAATCAACGGCCATGGAGATCCTCCAAAACCTGAACCCAAACCTTCCTCATACTTTTTTCTTCGTCTTCCTCTCTCTGACTGCATCAAGTGGCGGGTCTTCCCAGTTCCCAACGAGCATGTGTATAAGGATTGGCGCTGCACAAGACCAATGCAATGGCGACAACTGCCCGAGCGAATTGCCACCCACGCCTGATATCAACCATACTGTTAAATTCGAATTGCCACACATGCCTGATATCTACTACTACTTACTCACGAGGCTACCTGGGAGCAGGCGAGCAGCAAAGCTATTCCGTGTGGCCCTGTCGCTCCAGCGTCTCATGCGGTCTTCTTGCACTTGCTACAACAGTATGTTCGATCGTGATCATCACATCATCCATCCCCCGGCCTAGTTCTCCAAGGAGACCACTAAAGAAAAGTCTGTAAAGTACGAAGCAGCAATCTTTGGCACTCTATGTGCATCTGTATATCTCTTATTACATGCCACTAACTACCAGTTGAAAGGGAATTGAACTTCAAATAAACGGAGCAACTAAAATGCCCGCACCACATCAGGCCGAACAATGATAAGTTTGACAAAAACTGGTAGATTGCAAGGCGGCAACTGACAAACCAAAGATAAATAGCTGAAGTGCAACTGGAAAACCGACATCACCAGGAGCATGGCAGAGGAAAAAGGCCCCAGCTTCAGCAGGATCATACGAAAATAGTCCTGCAAGGCAGCAACTGGATACAATTAGAACTTTCAAGCTACAATTGAAGCAGATAAAATGTTTGGGTGGAGAGTTTGGTCTAAAATTGCTCAAAAGTAGTTTCAGTTTGCTCAAAATCTAATGTGTGTAACACTACCAATCCCAATTTCCAAGAGATGTAGCCATTTTATTACAGTAAAGATTAATTAAGTAAACATAAATGTACCAATCTGAACTAAGAAAAAATATAGACAAAATGAAAATTATGTGGCTTCAGCACAATCAAGCATGTTCTCCTTTCTAGAGTCTACTTGTCAGGTGTCTCTTTAGGTCTATACAAGTCAAGGAGGAATAAATTATGGATATGCGACCTCTCCATTCACTACCGCTACGAATCATAATCAGAAATCTGTAACAATAGTTGCCTGTATCTAAATGTAATAAGTCCCCCTATCCTTTTCTTTTCATATATTATCAGGTATTCAGGCTTTTGTGGATGCTATGAATCAGTGTAGTATAATTCTTTCTCATATGTATTTGAGATTAATCTATATGAACACCAAGATGCATGGAGCTATTTCTCGATCACTGAAATGACTGTGATAATCAAATAAAATTGCAGAGTCAGCTGTATCATTTTTTCTTAATGTTGAAAATACAATCTACCTCAAATGCTGAAAGAGATTAAGGTATGAACCAAACATTGAAATTCTGCGAATGGCCTGATTGCGTCTTAATATCAGATATAATTAATGTAAGAAAAAGAGCATAACCTCTCAAACCATCAATAACATACCTTTTTTTAACTCAACTTTGAATCCTGTGAATGGCCAAATACCTGTAGCTAAGTAGAAATACAGTTCAGTTATATGCATAGATCAACAATTTTTTGTAGGACATATAAAAATCAACCAATTCCATTTTTTTTCTTTGATTGTGCTTAACCAGATATAATGCAAACATAATCAGAAAAATTGAAATGCTTAAGCTAATTGAATTGATATTTTTCTCATATTAGCACGTGTAATGTATTCCATAAATAGTAAAAAGTCTGAATAATGAGGAATTATACTGATCATTCAACTATAACAAACACAGTAACTACAATCAGGCTGGCATGTGTAAACTGTAATAATTTGCTCTTCTAGACCCAATTAAATCCAAAGGATGAAAACAAACATCTAGAAATGTCTCAGATTTACTGAAACTAGCAAATTCTTTGTAGGTCAGATTGACAGATCATTTTCATGAATAAGTTGCTTCCTTTTGCCTTCCAGCTATCTGATAGTTTCAGAATGATGACATCCACATTTGGAGGGGAAAATTAATACGTGTTGCTTTCCAAAGTTTCATCACAAGATTTAAATTGCATAGAATATTATAGTAACCACCTAAAACCAACAATATATAGCACTGAGAAATTTTAAAACTGCTGCAAAATCGCACGGTGAACATATTGGCAGGCTATAACTTGTGGCCTCATGCACAACGAGGACTGTTGAAAAGAATAAGCACACAAAGCACCCTAACACCAACACGATATCTGCACCACATTGTATCATGTCCTACCTAGTTCAAAGTACTAGCTGAAAAGATTGAGAGCACGCTTACCATCTCAAATGGTTGGCGAAGATAAGGACAATGGAAAACCAACATACAGTTCGGCAAGCAAGATGGGATACTTGGTCTCACAAAACCACTCAAGCTCAAGAGTCTTGAGATTCACTGAAAAGCAGTCCAAGCCTGGCCTCTCTGACAATGGTAACGCGTACAGGTTTTCAGGAATCCCTTGTACCAGCAAGTAACCCCCAGCCACTCCCAAGATATTGTAGCGATACTTGTCCGGCAATGAGATTATGTCATCTGCCAGCGGTGGCTGCTGCTGCTGCTTGTTTGCACTCTGACCATCATTACCTTGCAGTCTGCAGAGCAGTATAATGCAGTCTATAGAAGATCATAGGATCCTTAGATTGTATCCTAACAATGTCAGAATGGAGACTAAAGTGCCCAAACTTTCCCTTTTCCCCCTCTACAATGATCCTCGGTTTCATTGGGTGGACAAATGGGATGTCCGAGGAAGAGAACTGCATCGTGCGCTCGTCGAGAACAAGCAACTTCTGCTTCTGCAGCCAGTTCATCACCCAACAGAAGCATCCATGAGCGTAGTACCGCGTGGACAACTCTGCCATGAAGCCTTTATCGGGATTGACGCTTTCCGCAGTCAAGGCCTTCCAACCTTCGAATTCAGAAGCATGCCACTGTCCAGTGCTTGAAGAGAATTCGAAGACAAACAGCCTGCTTTTGCACTCCGCCAAGCTGATCACCCTGAACGAGGTGCCCCCTCATCGTCATCAGAGGCCGGAGCGAGGAAGGGCTGGAACTCCACGAGTTCTTGCTGATCGACTAAGGCCACAAGGTTGTCGGGGATGGGAGGCAGTAGGAGGTAGCGTCGGTGGATAGGGTCGCACACAGCAAGGTCCCTAAACAATAAGGCACCGCGACCATGGTCTTCGCCAGAATCCTCAAGGCCTGCGCCATTATCCTCGGGGCCTGCGGAGAAGAGGATGCGGCCGTCGCGAAGGTCGCGGCGACGCCAGCGGTCACTGGAGGGGAGGAACGAGCACTGGAAGTCGACGGCGACGAAGTCGCCGCCGGCGGCGGCGTAGGGGTGGGGCGGCTCGGCTGGGGTGAAGACATTCGAGACGATCCCGAGGAGAGACGGCGGGTGGAGGGCGCGGAGGCGGCGGAGGAAGGAGTGGCCGGTGATGACGCGGCGGAAGGCCGGGCAGGCGACGCAGGCGCGGCCGAGGTCTTCGAGGGTGGGGAGGCGGATCAGGATCTCGGCGAGGTTGTCGTCGGTGAGGGCCAGAAGGTCCCCTGCCGGCGATGCCATCTCGAGCTGCGCGGCGCGCGGGACTGATCGCCGGTTGGATCGGGAGCTGCCGAGAATTAAGGAATGGTGGGTTAGGGTTCTGGCAAGTAATGCGCCGTGATTAGCACTTTATTAGGCTGCTGTGCATTGCCCCGGCCTGGGTTGGTTACGTTGACACTTGCCGGCCGGCCAAAAGAATCCAACACGGATGGCCTACGAAATTCGTCAGGGTTATTTGCCCTTCCATTGTGTCCCAGTAATACCGTAAGAGTGCTCATCTGAACAAACCAAAAACGTTTCGGAAAATAATAGGATCTAAAAAAATTCCAAAAATAAAGACAATAGCGAAAACAAGGTTAAATAACCCTAGCTAAACTGTTAAGCATCTTCAGCAGGCCACAATAAAAAAAGGGGAAAAAAGAAACCCAGACCTTCCTCTCAGTCAAAATGCAGCTTAACTGCACATGGGTTTTCTCACCAAGTGGTACCTCGCATACCGAATTCTTTTTCTTTGATATCCTTACATTTCAGCAACGTTCAACTTTCCAGCATTGGCATTGCTGATCAACGTAGGGAATTGATGACAACACGATCTTTGTGTATACATTACAGTTACTACACACCGTTACTGGAGTTCAGTCACCTAGATTATATGTCAGAGTTTAACAAGTTCATGGCATCAACAACAATAACGTCTTAAACAGGCTACTATGTATTACATTGAGACGGCTCGTAGCCAAAATACATGCTCGACCAAATTATCGGATAACAGGTAACTAGCCGAAGCAGAGTTCAGGACGAAATCAATCCAGCAGCGCACAGGACCTAGCACGACATCCATCAGGGAGTGCAGGACCAGCAGCATGAAGCAAAACTCAACGTGCAAATTAACCCCTGCAATAGATGAGAATGACAAGCCACTGTTGTTATTATGCTAACATTGAGTTTCAGTATGTAGTATGTACAAGTAGGGCATAAGGTTACTCCAAAAAAAAAAAAAAGTAGGGCATAAGGTACGCCTCAATACTTAAAGCTATAAGCATGCAAATCTACTCAAACAAAAATTCTAGTCCTCAGTCTTGTGAGCATCTGGTTGCATATTAAGGAGTAATTTCAGACCAAAATATATGATACCACCTCAACTATTGGAAATATACTTTTAACCATACAACACTAATTCAATGCCAAGTTTAACTTTCTTAATCATGTTATGTCCAGGTACCTGCCAGGACAGTAACATGGCGTCAAGCAATGAAATCAGTTTCAAAAAAAAAAAAAAAAAAAAGCAAACTCTCTTGAGCTATTTTCTAGGATACTATCACTCATCTAGATGTAATAGTAAACTCAAATTACAGAAAGGGCCATCAAAGATTTGTGCACGCATGACAGTAGGCAGGTAACCATCAACATCATAACTTCAATACATCCACACAAAAAAAAAAACATGGACACTGATATTTAAGTTACTTGGTAGACTTGTGCACAGGGGAACGGGTGATAAGCAATGATATTATAAATCCTTAAACTTAAATCCAGCAAAGAAAATGATTGAAAGTCTTCCCAATTCTACGCCAAGAACTTTGTAATTTTGAAAATAGAGGTGGGTGCTCTCGCGGGCGACTGACTACTGGAGCTTGCACTCAGGCTAGAGACCCAGCTGGTTCAAGCCCTGAATCTTCTTAATTCAAAGCTGGGAGGAGGTTTGCCTTCTTAATTCAAAATTGAAAATAGAAACTTGCCTGATGCAGAAACACTGGTTAATGTAATCCACCAAAAAGGAAACAAAAAAAAAATGCAATGAATAGAAGTTGAAACACAAACAAACAGAAAAGCAAATCAAAATGGAGTTGTCAGGTTACTTTCAGTCAACCACTGAGCCACCAGTTTTTCTCAAAAAGTGGCCTGCATGTTTATGAGATGAAAACTAAATATATCATGCTTGCCTGAATATCACAAGGTTGCCAAACGCAGATAAAGTATCTGCCCTAACAATATGACTCATAGCAAGTTTTTATATGGTTGAGATGCTAGCCTGCATCCACAATGAGTGCTACATGCATGAATCAGTAGAACGCCATACCACGCTACCATCACGGCATCAAACAGATACATGCATTATATTGCAACGTTCAACTGATTGGAACAAGCGCAAAGGTTGAGCAAGCTTACACTTCAAAGGGTTGGTGGACACAAGGATGGCGGGAAACCAGCAAACAGTTGGGCATCATAAATGATATTCTTAGCTCCACAAAATCGCTCGAGCTGAAAAGTCTTGAGATTCAGTGAAAAATAGTTACAATGTAGCCCATCCTGGTCTCTTAGAATCCCTGATATGAGTAAGAATCCCCCAACTGCACCACTGATGCTGCAGTGATTTAATGGCAGTGGGATTGTCACTTGCGGCTGCAGGTGGATTGTGCACTGACCGTCATCTGGCAAAACGGTATAGCATAGGTCGTATGTGTCATTACCAGAGTGAAAACGGAGAACGAACATGCCAAGCCTTCCTTCCCCTGCCTCTACAATTGCCCTCTGTTGAAACAATGGAGCAGGGGGAACATCAATACAAGAGAACTTCATCAGGTGCGTGTCAAGCATGAGCAATTTGTTCCTCGAACGAATCACCCAATAAATGCATCCATGCGTATAGTACCGTTGAGTCAACCCAGGCCGGAATCTAGTCTGACTGCTGGATCCAGCGTCGATCAAATCCTTCCAACCATCGAATGCAACAGCATCCCATCGTCCACTGCTCGAAGAGAAAATGAAGAGGACCAGCTTGGTTTTGCCCATTGCCAAACAAAACACTCTGAATGAGCTATCCCCCTCATCATCGCCGGCAGGATCTAGAAAGGTCTCGTAATGCACAAATCCCTCTTGCCCGACTAAGCCCTCCATGTCTTCGGGCACAACAGGGAGCAGAAGGTAGCGCCGGTGCAAGATGTCGCAGACAGCAAGGTTCTTGACCAAGGCGAACCCCTCGTTCGGAACGGGGACGGCGGATACGAGGGTCAGGCCGTCGCGTAAATCGCGATGACGCCAGCGGTCGGGGGAGGGGAGGAACAAGAGGTTGAAGTCGGCAGGCTGCGGCGAGGGCGCGGGCGGCGGGGGCGGAGGGGTGGGGCGCCTCGGCCGGGTGGAATCCTCCGTCCAAGGTGTGGAAGCCGAGGAGGGTCTGGGGGTGAAGCGCGCGCAGGCGGCGAAGGAAGGAGGGGGCGGTGATGACGCGGCAGAACGCGGGGCAAGACGTGCAGGCGCGGCCGAAGTCGGCGAGGGTGGGGAGGCGGATGAGGATTTCCGCCAGGATGTCGTCGCTGAAGGGCAGCGCCTCCATCTCCGGCTAGGAACTAGCGAGCCGCGGGGCCGGCAGCCGGTGCGCGGCGCACTGGAGAGGAGGAGAGCCGCAGGGCCGGTAGCACGGCAGGGGATCCCGGTGCAGGGAAATGGGGATTTGGGGCCGGTAGCCGCAGAGACGACGAACTCGAAGAGGGAAACGCCCTGCCCCGGTGACGGCGAGCGGGCTACTGGGCTATACTCACTTGTCTCCGGCTGTAATGAGGCCTTGTTCCAGTCATGTCTGCGTGGGCCGCCATTTTTCGCTCCATACCGCCCGTTGCGTTGTGCCGGCCCCATTGCGAGGCAAACCTTATGAGCAATTCATAATCTTCTTTTTTTTTTAATACCGCTTTGCTCCAGCCGGAGCCACGTTCCTCGTTTAGGACATGTGTTCATGATCATCTCACTGTCACTGTCACTACGAGGCCTGCCCAGGTTACTTTACCATGTCATTAATCTTTAATGTAGTATTTCAGTCCGTTTAAAATTAGCATAAACGAAGAAATTATTAACTGATAACAAAGTCATTACATGCTTGCTGCTCATAGACTTCAGTCACATTCAGGTTTCAGAATAAGAGAGGTCATTGGAACATATTGCTTGAAGACTTAGTAGCATCCAGAACATTGTCCTTGCATGCATAGCAAAAAGGATAACTTATTCTCCAATCAACAGACACCGAGGGACAACTACCTTAACAAAGTGTAGTAGAATTGCAATCCACACTTAAAGTTCACATTCCACACTGGCAGCATGGCGCAGAATTTAGGAGAACAAAGCATTTCATGTGGACTTGTATCGATATAATTCATCATTATATTCATCTTTGACCATACAAAATCATAAAAACAAGAATATATAAATCAAAATTGTTTTTGATATATTAGATTGCGGAGGGGAAAACTGGTGACTGCAAACGAAAAAGACCCCCCGCATCGTCCTCATGGGGGCGACTCAGGGCGGAACCCTAGCCAGCCGCCGCCGCCGCCTTCTCCACCGCAGTCCAGCCGCGCCGCCGCCTTCTCCAAAGCGGGCGGGCTCAAGGACGGCGGTGGCGTGGCGTTTTCTTCCCCCGATGCCTCTTCCCCACACCCGAAGGTGGCTCGGCGGGAGCCATGGCGCTGGTGGCGAGTTCATCATCGTTCGACGGCGGATTCACGGCCTTGGTGGTCGGATTGAGGTCGTGGGAGAGTAGAGCTGGTGGCGCCCTCGACGGAGATGCGTCACATGACGCGAAGCGGCGTTGGCGGCCTCCATGGCGGAGACTTGGGTTTTGCTGTGCATGGCGGCAGCCGGCTTCTGCGGGGAGGTCAGGCCCTCTATGCGCGTCGGCGGCGGCGGTCTCCATGGCGGGGAGCGTGGCACGTGATGCGTAACGTCGACGGAAGCCACCGGTTGCGCGGAGCTGGCGTGCGCCCGCCGGGCGCACGGCAACTTCTGCGTCTTCCATGGCGGAGGTGCAGTCTTCGACGTTGGTCGATGGCAGTTTGGGAGAGTGGATGGTCGGGGATGGTGTCCTCTTCTCCGGACTTTTCCCGGGGAGGAGCGGGACAGCCCGGCGGTGTGGCTGCGGTGGAACTACGCCTTGTGGCATCTCCGGCGGATGTGGACAGTTTGGGTGCTGAACACCGGGTGAAAGCTTTGCCCGGGAAACTCTGCCGGTGCCGGCAACATCAGCATCTTTGGGTGCCGAATTTCTGGTTGGAGGTGTTGTCGTGGTGCTTCTCAGCTACCCAAGGAGGTTCTCCAGGTGAAAACCCAATTCCGGATCTTCGGATGGGCGATGGCGGCGGTTTCAATGGTCGTGTTCTCCTTGGAGGCGTCGTCTTGGAGGACTCAAATTATGTTCAGGTGGTCACAGGTTCGCGGGGTGGTGATCGTCATCTTCACGTCAAAGCGATTATTCCTAATTCTGGAGTTTTGGTTGCTCATTGAGTTTCCTTGGTCGTGGCTTCGGAGTGATAGGTCGCTGGCTCGTGTCGTGTGTGTGCTTCATGTAATTTCTACTTTCTCGGTGTGTCAGGGATCGTTGCTCACCTAGAGCAGCGATCCGTTGTAAAACTCTAACTTCTTCTTAATGAAATACATGCAAAGCATGTTCTAGAAAAAAAATGTTTTTGATGATACATCCAATAATATTAATTTGATATTCATTTCATGTTAAGTAATTAATTAATTAAATATATATTTTTGGTAGAATACCAAGTTAAAAATAACGACATAGTATACTCAAAACCGGAGGAAGTATAAAACATGAGCAACCTAATGCGACCCAAGATGTCAGGGAGGAGGTTTTCTTTCCTTGCTGGTGCGAGTAAGCACCCAGGGCCGGCCCTGGAGGGGGGGCGAGCGGGGCGGCCGCCCAAGGCCCCCGAATCTGAGGGGGCCCTCCCGTGGCTTGTATAACGTTGGTAGTATAAGCAGCGGGCCTATAGTCTTGGCCAGCAAACGGGATGTAGGGCTGTAGCGTAGGATAAAAAATTCTGCTTCGCGTCTGTCAAAGAACGCCCACGCTTGGCCTTTGTCTGTGTCATCCCGGGCTATATACGGAAATCAGCAACAACAAAGTGCAATTCACATCATATTTCTCTTGAGCGGCACACACCTACAAAGGTCTCGCAATTGCTAATCGCTCCAACACTGCCTGAACCTTGATGTCGATGAGATTTCTAGTACATCGAAAGGATAAATATTTATCCTAATATTTCTATTGCTTATCATATCTTACTTATTTTTAAAGAACTATTTGGGGTCCATAATGTCTAGAGAATAGTTGAACAATGTTACATTTGAGAAGAAATTATTGGATCAGTGTAGAGAATTGGATGGAGGCGCAAAACACCGCACACACCGATAGGTGGGGGTGGCTGGTTTATATAGCCGGGCAATGTGCCGGGTTAGGAATGTACAGGGAGTCCACGATTACAGGAGCTAATCTAGGGATTACAATTATACACAATATCTCTAATACCCGCCCGCAGTCGCAGCGGGAGGACTACGGACGCAAAGACTGGACCTAAAGTCATTGAAAAGCTGTACAAGAAGGCCCTTGGTCATGATGTCAGCGAACTGGTGTGATGAGGGCACATGGAGTACCCGAATGAGGCCGAGCGATACCTTCTCGCGAACGAAATGGATGTCGATCTCGATGTGCTTGGTGCGACGATGTTGAACTGGATTTGATGACATGTAGACGGCACTGACATTGTCGCAGTATACCACCGTGGCAGAGGAGATGTGTACATGAAGCTCCTGAAGTAGTTGCCGTAGCCAGGAGCACTCTGCAACGGCATGGGCAACGGCGCGGTACTCGGCCTCGGCGCTGGATCGAGACACCGTGGTCTGGTGTTTGGATGACCAGGACACGAGGTTGTCGCCGAGGTAGACGCAGAAGCCGGAGGTTGAGCGGCGGGAGTCGGGGCAGCCCGCCCAATCGGCGTCGGAATAGGCGGTGACGGAGGTGGTCGGAGAGGTACCGAGGTGCAGACCGGCGTCGATGGTGCCCTTCACATAGCGCTGGATGCGCTTAATGAGGGCGAGATGGGGCTCCCTTGGATCATGCATGAAGAGGCAGACTTGCTGGACGGCGTAGGCGAGGTCGGGCCGTGTCAGCGTGAGGTACTGTAAGGCGCCCGCGAGACTCCTGTACTCGGACGGGTCGGCCACCGGCACACCCTCGACGGTGGACAGCTTGGCATGGGTGTCGACCGGCGTCGATGTGGGGTGACACTCAGCCATGCCAGTGCGCCGGAGGAGCTCCACGGCATACTGGCGCTGGGAGAGGACGAGACCATCGGGCGAGCGCACGACGGAGATGCCGAGGAAGAAGTGCAGCGCCCCGAGGTCCGTCATGGCGAACTCCGAGTGGAGGGAGTCGGTGATGTGTCGAAGGAGAGCTGGCGTCGAGGCGGTGAGCACAATGTCGTCGACGTACAACAGCAGGTAGGCGATGGAGTCTCCGTCTTTGTAAACAAAGAGGGACGTGTCGGAGGCGGAGGGGACGAAGCCTAGGCGACGGATGTATGTCGCAAACCGCTGGTACCAAGCTCGGGGCGCCTGTTTCAGGCCGTAGAGGGACTTCCGGAGGGGACGCACATGGTCCGGAGCCGAGGGGTCGACGAAGCCTGCAGGCTGCTGAGAGTACACTGTTTCATCAAGGTTACCATGAAGGAAGGCGTTCTTGACGTCGAGCTGGTGGATGGGCCAGGCACGGGAAGCGGCAATGCTGAGGACAGTTCGTATAGTGGCCGGCTTGACCACCGGGCTGAAGGTCTCGTCGTAGTCGATGCCGTGTTGCTGGGAGTAGCCCTGCACGACCCAACGTGCCTTGTGCCGAGCAAGGGAGCCGTCGGAGTGGTGCTTGTGCTTGTAGATACATTTGTCGGTGTCGACATTGGCGCCTGGAGGTCGAGGAACGAGTGTCCACGTGCCGTTGTCAACGAGTGCCTTGTATTCGTCCACCATGGCGGCGCGCCAATTGGGATCAGCCAAGGCAGCCCTGTAGTTGCCCGGGACGGGTGAAGCCGATGTGTGTACAGCAGACAGGTTCAGCTTGTCGATGGGCTTGGCGATGCCGTGTCGTGCACGCGTGACCATCTCATGGGGGCCAGGCGCGGGACGAGGAACCGCGGACGGCACCGTCGGCGGAGCAGGTGTGCGCGTCCTGGTGCGCGCCGTGGTGCGCAACGGCGCCAGGCCATGTGGCGCGGGGGCGCGCTCGTCGTGCATGGCCTGAGAACCCGCGCCGGGGTCCGAGGAGGCCGGGGCGGGCTGCCGAGACGATCCGTCTCGAGGAGGCCGGGGCGGGCTGCCGAGACGATCCGTCTCGAGGCAGCACGCCCGAGGGTGGTGGCTCGACGTCGCTAGGGGACGGAGCGACCACCGGAGATGGAGCAGGCGGGTGCTCAATGTCACGATGGGACGGAGCAGCCACGGAAGAGGGAGCCAACACAGGTGGCTGGAGCTCATCATCGTCGCCGCTGAGGAAGTCCAAGGCAGCCGGACTTGGTGGAGTAGTACAAGCTGCAAAAGGGAACACCGTCTCGTCGAAGACAACATGATGTGAGATAATTATCCTCTTGGTAGCTATGTCAAGGCACCGATAACCCTTGTGCGCGCTGGGGTATCCCAAGAATACGCAGGCGGTGGAGCGAGGCGCGAGCTTATGTTGGGAGGTAGCGGTGAGGTTCGGGTAACAGAGGCACCCGAAGACGCGCAAGTGATCGTAGGTTGGCGGCTTGTTGTACAAGAGCTCAAAGGGAATGGCATGCGCGATGGACGAGGAAGGACGGCGATTGAGGATGTGAGTGGCGGCGGAAAGAGCTTCAGCCCAGTAGTGCGGCTGCATGTGTGCATGGAGCAGAAGGCAGCGGACTAAGTTGTTTAGTGTGCGTATCATGCGTTCGGATTTGCCGTTTTGAGGGGAGGTATAGGGGCAGGAGAGGCGCATGGTTGTGCCACGGGAAGAGAGGAAGGTGGTGAGAGTGTGGTTAATAAACTCGGTACCGTTGTCTGCCTGAAAAGATTTGGGTGATAGACCAAACTGCGTGTGCACGAAGGCAAAGAAATCGATGATGTGCTGCGCGACCTTGGACTTTTTGTGTAAAGGAAATGTCCAGCAAAAGTGGGTGAAATCGTCAACAACCACGAGATAATATATGTAGCCGGAGGTGCTGGGGACCGGAGAAGTCCAAACATCACAGTGAATAAGATCAAAAGGTGCAGTGGTACGCGACAATGAGCGAGTAAATGGTAACCGAGTATGTTTCCCAACTTGACACGAATGACCTAGAGTTTGCTTATTACATGAAATAAGAGAGATTTTATTCAAAGTATCAAGGGCTTCGTGACTGGGATGACCGAGGCGGGCGTGCCATATGGTGGAGGAGGTGGCGACAAGGGCGTGTGCAGCGATGGTTTGAGCATCGGCGGAGCTGAGGGTGTAGAGGTCGCCCGAGCTATTGCAGCGAAGAATCACGCGCCAAGTCCGGAGGTCCTTGATAAAGAAACCAAAAGGGTCAAACTCGATAGAACAAAGGTTGTCCCTTGTGAATTGTCGGACGGAGAGAAGGTTCCGAACGAGGGATGGGACAATTAAAACATTGTTCAAGGTGAAAGTAGATGAAGGAGTGTGAAGTGCGGAGGTGCCACGGGCGGTGACGGGTATGCGAGCACCGTTACCGACCGTGATGTCCGTGGAAAGTGGGGGTAGGCGGAAGAGGAGGATACCTTCTTGAGAGGACATGTGGGAGGAGGCGCCGGAGTCAACAACCCATGCATTCGAGTTCGGGAGGGCGAGTTGATTCAAAGCGGCGACAAGGGCCGCCGGATCCCACTGTGGTGCAGCGCTGGAGGACTGCGCAGGAGCAAAGGCCGTGTGGGCCTGGGGATAGGGCCTAAGCACGCCTTGCGTCGAGGTACGTTGCTGCTGGGCCGCCTGTTGAGCGACGCCGGGGAGGTCATAAGGGTTGAAGCAGACCCAAGGCCCTGCCAGCTGAGGTGCGCCCTGTGGTGGACGGGGAGCGCCGCCGCGGCGACGCTGGTTCCTGTCGTTGCGCTCACGGTTGCCTTGCGGAGGAGGACGAGAGCACGAGGAGGAGGCGAACTGCTGGGGAGCAGCACGGGGTGCCGGCGCGGGTGTGTTGAAGCCCGTGGGAGAGGAGGGAGAGCCGCGGCAGCCGCCGGGGCCGCAGTGGGAGGCGACGAGGGCAGTGTTGGCGAGGCGTTGCTCCTTGAGAGACAGCGAGGCGTTGCTCCTTGAGAGACAGCGAGGAACGTGCCTTGGCGAAGTCGGGGAACGGGGACATCTCGGCGAGGTTGTCTGCGGTCCCGGAGAACTTGGGGTTGATGCCGCGCAAGATGTTGAGGACGAGCTGAGATTTATAGCTGGCCAGGTGGGCCGGGCTAAAAGGGCCGCTAACGGCCCGGTCCTTTTAGCCCGGTCCGAGCACGGCCCGGGCCCGGTGGTCAACGGGCCATGCCGGCCCGCAGCCCGTTACGGGCCGTGCTTGGGCCTGGGCGTAGGCCCGTCGGGCTAGTCCGAGCACGGCCCGTTTAGCGGTGGCCCGTTAGACCATCATTCGGGCCGTGCTAAATGGGCCGGCACGGTCCGTTTAGCCCGTTTATATTTTTAAAAAATAAAAAATAGTGTAAAAATATTTTTTTATCCAGAGGGCCGGCCCGGCACGGCCCAGTCCGTTTAGCCCGTGGCCCGTTTAGCCCGTTTAAAACAGACCGTGCCGTGCTTGGGCTTGAAGTGAAGGCCCGTGTGTCGGCCCGGCCCGGTCTGTTATTATAAGGGCCGTGCTGTGCCTTTTCCTCAGCGGCCCGAGCCCGGCCGGGCCCGTGCCGTGCCGGCCCGTCACGGCCCGTTGGCCAGGACTACTGAGATTCGGACACGCCATGACCGGCGTCCTGAAGGGCGTCGGCGAGCTCCTTCATCTTCTGGCAGTAGTCGTCGACGCATAAGTAGCCCTGCACCATGGAGTGGAATTGGTTGCTGATGAAGATGGCCAGAGATTCCTTATTGGCGGTGAAGAGGTTGGCAATGGCGGCGTAGAGGGCGTTGGCATCTTGGTCATTCTCCGCGACGAGGCCGAGGACGTCGTCCAAGACGGAGCCGAGGAGCCAGCTCCGAACGGAGAAGTCAGCCTGGAGCCAGATGGGATCGGTGGGGCGCGATGGATATCCATCGATGTGCGCCATCAACCCAAATTTGCCGCACATGATGCGGAAGAAAGAGGACCAACGAGTGAAATTGGGCTTCTTCAGCTCGAGCGTGATGGGGACGTGCGTCTTCACGTTGACGGTGCAGTAGGGGTTGAGGAGGATCGCCGGGGTCGCGCTCGCGATGACGTCGCTGGTAGCGGGGAGGAGGCCGAGGCAGATGGAGAACCCTCGGGGAGCGACATGGCATCGAGGTTGGAGGAGAGGCGGCGGCGGCGCTGGAGAAGAGCGCGGCGACGGCTAGGGTTTTTGGTGGGTGTTGGCTAGAGGAGAGGCAGCGGAAAGGATCGGAGATCGTCTGATACCATGTAGAGAATTGGATGGAGGCGCAAAACACCGCACACACCGATAGGTGGGGGTGGCTGGTTTATATAGCCGGGCAATGTGCCGAGTTAGGAATGTACAGGGAGTCCACGATTACAGGAGCTAATCTAGGGATTACAATTATACACAATATCTCTAATAATCAGATCGATTTTGTAATGTCATAAGTGGGGTCACATATACAAATTTATATAAAAAAATTGAAGGTAATATGTATAAATCATTTCATAAAAAAAAATTATAAATTTTTTAGTGGCAAAATTTGATATATAGATATAGTAATTTTTTATTCCTTTTACATAGAGAGGGCCTCAACTTTTTGATCCGCCCCGGGCCCCCAAAATCTCAGAACCGGCCTTGGTCAGCACCTCCCACGCCGCCTGCGGTGCCATCGTGAGGTGAGGAGTCGCCGGGGAGAGTGACCGAGTGAGTGAGACAGTTGCTCGCGTGGGCTGGAATGCGGATTGAAATTTTGGCGAGCGCGCCTTCACTTTTCTTTTGGCGCTGGCGGTGAAGAGGGACGAGCGGTGCCGTGGAGAGGTGACCGGTGGCTGGTGAGCATCAGTGCGTGAGCCGGACTGAAGAGGGCAGCTAGCCCTTTATTACGCACGTGCCTGCCCCAGGTGGACGACTCGCCGCGGGCTGCTCCAATCTCTGCCTGCCGCTGTGGAGCACCGCCGGTCGTCGGCCGCACCGCTAGTTACAGTTTGACCCGTTTCTACGTGGCCAGCCGTGCCGCCTCGGCGCCTCGCCGAGCTGTGCGCTACTTCGCACCATGCCGCGGCAGTGCCGGCGTAGCGAGGACTCGACGAGAACGGGGGAAAGTCAGACCGTCAGAGGTACTGAAACACGAGAACATCGTACTAGTGCGTCAATCCGCTTTGGCTATACGAAAACAAGGTTAATGAACTGAAGCCTGAACCAACTTTACCTTTTCGAATCAAGCCATCGTGTTTACGACCTCCCCGGCGTTAAAAATCAGGTCACCACTGGCAACAATCTGCACAACATCGTGTTTAGCACTAGGTTTCAGCAGGCTCGTCACCCTGCTTTACATTGCAGTCACATACACATTCCACCAGCACAACACTTGATGATATATATAGAGGGAAGGATGATTAACAAAGATCCTTGAATAAGCATTACACACCACTAGAGTTCAAAGACGGAAGCACCAAGCTTCTGCACATAGCTAAACCAAAGGCTAACCACATATCTGTTCAGGTCAGGTCAATAGTGCAATCACCCCGATTACAGTACAGTTTACCAGGACCGGCAACACTACAACAAACGTCTTAATGAGCTACTGGTAGTAGTATCTTGTTTGCTACACTGAAGGATATTACTGTAGCATCTAGCCGAAGCACAAAATCCATTTAGAAGTTAACACCAGCAGCATGCAACAAAAGAAGCCAAGATATGAAGTAGTACCCCTGCAAAAGATGGAAAGGGAGAAACCATTGTTGTTAGATATAATACGAACATGACAACCTTTTATATTTGAAACAACACATCTTTACTAACATTTTTGGTCAAAGTGCCTCCTGGAGACAGTGCTGATCACCTAATTAATGTACATGACTGCCTTATGGATGTCTCCAGAACGCACTTTGGATTGGAACAAACATATTTCAAACAAAATCCGTGCTACCACCTAAGCCTTATGGTTGTCTCCAGAACACACTTTGGATTGGAACAAGCATATTTCAAACGAAAATTCTACAGATTCTGATTCAGTGCCATTATAATTCTACAACGATTTGTAAAAAAATGTAACTGATACTTCCTCTCACGTAATGGCAGTTGCATGCACAGTTACGTAATGCCTCATAAATATCAGTTTGAGAAACTATCCTAGTGCAGCTCTGGAATCTATACTTTAGTGAAATATTTGCAAATGACACAGATAGGCAATCATCAACAGCGATACTTTAAAAAGGTGCCACCGAAGTTTGTACACATTATTTAACTAACATGATAAACTTGTGCATACAAAATGTGTGAAGCATGATAGACAATGATAATCAATTGGACAAATCTCACAAAACAAAAATACAGAAAACCTTGCCAATCCTACTCCTGGAAAATTAAAAAAAATTCAATATAGAAAAGTGATGGTACAAAGACAATGACTATGGGATCAAACAAAAAGGAAATGTGACGTGCAATGAAAGACCAAACATGAGAGCAGAAAAAGGATAACAAAGCCAATCAAAATGCTCCAAAGACATGAGGAAAAGTGTGTAGCGCAAGACCGTTAAATCGCAACATACCAGCATTATGCTGAAGTACCAACTACCTACCAACACCACAGTGATTACTAACCACAGAATATTCTACGAACAAGAATTAGATACTGCTCTGCAATGCATAGTGCTAACGTGCATACCAAATAATTTGTCTTTGGACCGAAAGCACACAATAATTTCAGCACATGTCAGCCTTATGGCTGCATTATTGGTAGGCAAGAATAGGGCTGGCTGTCGAGCCAGCTCGGCTCGGCTCGGCTCAACTCATCCTAGCTCATTAGAATGTCGAGCTAGCTCGGCTCGGCTCATTACGGTAAACGAGCAAAAATCGTAGCTCAGCTCGGCTCTATATGCTCACGAGCTAGCTCATTATGACTCAACGAGCTAAGGATGAAAAAACAAATTTTCAATAGCTTTTTAGAAGAAGAATACAACAGCACATGCGCAAATAGCATATATCATCACTCGTGCATGTCCATCTATCTAAGGTAACTCAAATGTCTTAAACAAGCATTTAAATAAAATAATTACATGTTGTAGTCTTCTAGCATGATGACGGATCAGCGATCGTGCGTTCTACTTTGCCGATGGTGGCGGCGGCGGCGTTGCCGTGAGTAAATGTATACGTGGAAGCGCACCTATTTCGTGACCTGCCCTTAATTATACGTTCCGGCTTGTACGCTGGTTGGGCTTTTGCAAAGAAGAACTGAGACCAAGGTTCTGGGCCGTGGGCTAGGTTTCTTACTCTCATGTAGCTCGTTTTGGCTCGTGAGCTGTTCATGAGCTGGCTCAAATTGGCTCGTAAAATTAACGAGCTAAAAACCTAGCTCAGCTCGATAAAAATTTAAACGAGTCAAGCCGAGTCGAGTCGAGTTTGCTCCGAGCTGAGCTAGCTTGTGAGCTGCGAGTTTTATTGCCAGCCCTAGGCAAGAAGCTCATCAATACTTAACTGTTATTCTCAACATAAAGAAAATCATCCCCTTCTCTACATGAATTTTATCTATATGAAATTATCCTAAGGGTGAAAACATGGCCAAATACAAAGATACAACACATTAGCAACGGTCATCAATTTACCCAGAACAATGTTGAGTCACATAAGAACAAATGACGATTCACGAGCTTTCAAACACCACCAAGCCACAATAGTTAAGAAATTATCTAAACAGGATTTACATGAGTTAATAGTACAGCAACAAACAGCTAAAAAAAGGATAAGATGTAAGAATCTACAACAAGGCATCTAGTATGATAAATATGAGCGCAAAATATGTGACAAACCACTTCACAGTAATGAACAAGCAAAGATGACAAGAGCAAGCTTACCCCTTCATATAGTTGGCAATGACAAGGATGGCGGGTAGCCACGATACAGGGATGGCGGGGGGCCAAACAGGGCTGGCAATGGACAATACCTATCGTGAACCATCCCTTGGACTCTCTGAAGCTGCAAAGTCTTGCAATCTAGCGAAATGCAACCAAACTCTGTCTTTCGTTGATAGAAAACAATTGCAGAACCGACTTTGACTTCCACTACCTCTGTTGTTTGTAGGAATAGTTTCCCATCAGCCACACCTAGCATGCCATTGTTGGTTGGGTCACTTGAGTGAGGCAGTAAGACCTCATTCTCTAGCACCCACTCATTGGCACCCTCATCAAGATTTTGCGTGTCAGCACTAAAGAGATGCAGTACGTAACCTTCAGCTCCATCAAATTGGCTACTACCAAACATGAATATGCCACATCTGTTGTTCCCTAGCTCCACAGTAGTGAATTCCTCAATGCTATGGTTAAACGGAGGATTGATGGGGGAGAACTCCATCCTTGTCATGTCAAGTGTAATCAGATTGGGGCGACATGGAAATTGAGACAGATGCCAGTAGAAACAGCCATATGCATAGTTGCGGTGAAGCAGTGAGTTATGCTCAGTGACAGGATTCATATAAGGGTTCAGATCGCCCCAGCTGCGAGATGCAATGGCTCGCCACTGCTGGCTAGCAGAAGAGAAGACAAATCCGAGAACCTTGGTTGGACATTCGGCCATCCAGACCACAGTGAATGAGTCCGTCAGCCTCGCCGCCGCCGCCTCCCCACTGCAGGGAGCGAGAAAGATATCGCATCTGCGCTTAACATTATCCAGTCAAGAGGTGCGGCTGCTGGACGGTGGCGGCCATGTCTCCCGGGATTGGAGGAAGAAGGACGTAGCGGCTGAACAGGGGGTCGCAGACCGCGACTGTGGTGAAGGTGATATCCGTACCTTCAGCGCGGTCGAGGACGAAGCGGCCATCGCGGGCGTCTCGGACCATCCAGGTGCCCGGCTCGGGGAGGAAGGAGAACTTGAAGTCGGCGGCCTCGGAGACGGCGCGGACGATGGGAGCGGAGGGGTGCGGCGGCTTAACGGGATGGAACCCAGTGAACGAGCCGAAGCCGATGAGGGGCGGAGCGTGGAGCGCGTGGAGGCGGCGGAGGAAGGATGGGGCGGTGATGACGCGGCGGAACGCGGGGCAGGACGCGCAGGCGCAGCCGAAGTCGGTGAGGGTTGGGAGGCGGATGAGGATGTCGGCGAGGATGTCATCGGTGAAGGGCAGCACCTCCATCGCCGGCGAGGCCATCACTGGTAGAATGGGATTGGGGATTGGTGGGGAATGAAGGATTCAGAGACTTGGAGGAGTTCTTTTGTTTTTGCGAGAGGCGAAACTCAAGTGCGGGCACCAGTGATGTGGGAAGAGAACGCAGCGGTGGGCGGGAATGGGGATTGAAATTTTGGCGAGCGCGCCTTCATGATGCTTTCTTTGGGCGCAGGCGGTGAAGGACGAGCGGTGCACAGTGGAGAGGTGACCGGTGGCTAGTGAGCATCGGTGCCTGCGCCGGAGTGAAGAGGGCAGCTACTCCCTCCCTCCAAAAAAAACTTAACGCTTTTATTTTCAGATAAAAAATTTGATTGTTCGTCTTATTTAAATTTTTTTGTAAATATTATTTATTTTTTTATAACTTATTTTATCATTAGTAATACTTTAATCATGACATATTTGTTTTAAAATTTGTATAAAAATTTTGAATAAGACAGACGATCAAACATGATGGTAAAAAGTAAAAACGTCATTCTTTTTGGGACAGAGGAAGTAGTCTTTACGCGCGTGCCTGCCGGAGGTGGACGACTCGCGATTGCACGGCTCGCCGCTGGCTGCTCCAATCTCCGCCTGCCGCCGTGGAGCGCCTACCCGTGTCGGCCTGCGGCCTGCAGCACGGCGGGTCGTCGGCCGCAGCACTAGGGATTTGGATCTTCTGAAGTGGAGGTATAAATTCAGAGGCGCTACAGTAATTCGGTATCAGCTTCCACCTCAGCCTTTGGGTAGGAAGCAGACGGACAAGATCGAGCGCTACAGTAAAGGTTGAACAGTACCAGAATTGCTCCACAGTAAAATAGGGAACCGTTTCTACAGTGTTTTGCTACAGGATAAATTCAGGCTTTTGTACTTCCTCTCACAATTTACTGTTCTACCTGCTACAGTCGCCTGAATTTAGACCTCCACTGTAGAGGACCCCGATCCCAGCACTAGTTACAGTTTGACCCGTTTCTGCGTGGCCAGCCGTGCTGCCTCGCCGAGCTGCGCGCTTCGCACCAATGGTTAGCGAGGAGACTCGATGCGAACGTGGTAGAGGTACTGAAACACGCGAACATCGTACGAGTGTGTCGCTATAATCCTCTTTGGCTATACGAAAACACGGTTAATAAATTGAAAGCCTGAACCAAGTTTACTTTCTCGAATCAAGCCATCGTGTTTAACCTCGCCGGCGTTAAAAATCAGGTCACCACTGGCAACAATCTACACAACATCGTGTTTAGCACTAGGTTTCAGAATCGTCACCCTACTTTACATTGCAGTCAGCCAGTCACTTTCTACCAGCACAACACTTGACGATACAGAGGGAAGAATCATTAACAAAGAACCTTGCATAAGCATTACGCCACTAAAGGAGTTCAAATACGGAAGCGCCAAGCTTCTGCACATACCTAAACTAAAGGCAAACCAAGTATCTGGTCAGGTCAGGTCAACAGTACAATCACCCCAATTACAGAAGAGTTTAACAGGACCGGCAACACTACACCTAACGTCTTAATCAACTACTAGGGGTTACATTGTACCAACTGCACAACCAAACTAGTACCTTGCTTGCTAGACTGAAGGATATTAGCATATAGCCATAGCACAAAGTCTAGCACAAAATTCGTTTTGAAGTTAACACCATCAGCATGAAACAAAAGAAGCCAAGGAAGTGAAGTAGTACCCCTGCAAAAGATGGAAAGGGAGAAACGGTTATTGTTGGATGCAATGCGAACATGACAACCTTATATATTTCAAGCACAGAGTTTAATATAGTCTCTAGTCTAAATCAGTATTCAATATGCTGCAAGCAGGGCATACGACACACCTAAGCATGCAAATCTAGTCAAACAAGTTTCTCATCCTCAATCCAACAGACATATGGTTGCACCTTAAGGAGTAACCACCCCAAAAAAAAAAAAGGAATACCATCTCAACTATCCAAAAGTGTATACACATTACTAATTCAATGCCAAGTTTTATACGCTAACTGATAATAATGGATAAGCATAATGAAACTAAACACTTTCTCGATCCTGTTATGTCCAAGTAGCTGCTAGAGGCGATAACATGTGCCAAGCAAAGAAATCAGTATGGAAAAAATAACCATACTAGTGAAGTATCTATGGAGCAAACTGCTCCTTGATGTATTTTCAAGGATACCGTCAAAATTCAGATGTAATAGTAAACTGAAATTACAGAAAAAGCCATCAAAGATTTGTGCACGCATGACAGTAACATCAACATCACAACTTCAATACACAAAAAGAAAAATGGACACCGATAAAGTAACATGCTAGACTTGTGCACACAGCACAAGTGATAAGCAATGATCCTATAAATCCTTAAGTCCAAAGTCTTGCTAATTCTACTCGAGGAACTTTGTAATTTCAAAAATAGAAATTTGGCTAATACAGAGAACTGATTATGTAATCGACCAATAATGCAATCAATAGAAGTCTAAATACAAGCAAAGAGGTAAGCAAATCAAGATGAAGCTATCAAGTTACTTTCAGTCAGCCACCAGTTTTGTCTCAAAAGTGGGCTGCATGTTAACGAGATGAAAAATAAATGTACCATGTTTGCCTGAATATCACAAGGTTGCCAAAGAAAGACAAAATATCTGCCCAATCAAGATGACTAACGAATTTTCAAATGGTGGGGATACTAGCCTGCATACACAATGAGAGCTACATGCAAGAAAAAGTAGAACGCCACACCACGCTACCATCAAGGCATCAAACAGATACCTGCAGCATATTGCAATGTCCAACTATGTGCAAATTACAAGTGTAAAGGTTGATAGCAAGCTTACGACTTCAAATGGCAGGTGCACTCAAAGATGGTGGGAAACCAGCAAGCACATGGGCAAGTGAAACGACATTCTTGCCTCCACAAAACCGCTCAAGCTGAAAAGTCTTGAGGTTCAGTGAAAAACAGTCATAGTTTGGCTCCTCCTGGTCTTCGATACGCCCTGCTAGGAGCAAGAATCCCCCAGCTGCACCGATGATAGTGTAGCTATGGTTTGATGGCAATGGGATTATCACTTCAGGATGTAGGTGGTTTGTGCCCAGACCATCATTTGGCAACACGGTATAGCATAGGTCATACGTGCCATTCCCCAAGTGAAAGTGAAGAGCGAACATGCCAAGCCTTCCTTCCCCTGCCTCTACAATTGCCCTGGTATGCCTTCTGGATGCAGGTGGAACATCGATATCAGAGAACTTCATCAATTGTGTATCAAGCATCAGTAGTTTGTTCCTCCGACACATCACCCAACAAACACATCCATGCGCATAGCACCGTGGACTCAACTCAGGCACCAATCCTCGACATCGATTCAAGGATCCAGCGACCAAATCCTTCCAACCATCGAATGCAACAGCACACCATCGTCCTTTTTTCGAAGAGAAAAGGAAAATGGACATCTTGGTTTTATCATACACCAAGCAGATAACTCTGAATGAGGTATCTCCCTCATCCTTGCCGGAAGGATCGAGGAAGGGCTCAAAATGCATGATCTCCCGTCGTTCTATTAAGTCCGCTCTGTCCACGGGGACAGAAGGGAGGCGAAGGTAGCGCCGGTGCAAGGGATCGCAGACAGCAAGGTCTTGGATAATGACTAATCCATCATGGCGGCCGGGATTGTAGTAGTATTCATCGGGGATGGCAGAGAGGAGGGCCAGGCCGTCGCGGAAATCGCGAAGACGCCAGCGGTCGGGGTAGGGGAGGAACGAGAGGCTGAAGTCGGCGGCTGCGGCGAGGGCGCGGCCGGCCGGGGCTGAGGGGTGGGGCGCCTCCGCCGGGAGGAACCCTGCGTCGCCGGTGTGGATGCCGAGGAGGAGCGGGGGGTGGAGCGCGCGCAGGCGGCGGAGGAAGGAGGGGGCGGTGATGACGCGGCGGAACGCGGGGCAGGACGCGCAGGCCCGGCCGAAGTCGCCAAGGGTGGGGAGGTGGATTAGGATTTCCGCCAGGATGTCATCAGTGAAGGGCAGCACCTCCACCGCCGGCTGGGCCATCGCTAGCGACGGTGCCGGCGGCCGGCGAGCTGGAGAGAGACTGGGGGGAAGTGGGATTCGGCGGCCGCGCTGGAGAGAGACGATCGATCTGAAGAAGGAAGAAGCCTAGGGGCCAGTGACGGTGAGCGGCTGTGTGAAGCGGACTACTGGGCTGTACCCACCGCCCACTTCTGCGTGGGCCGCCAGCTTTCGCTCCACTTCTGCTCACTTCTGCCCGTTGAGCTGTGCCGGCCCTTCTAGAGCTTACATTCGAGGCCCGTTTTGCAGCGTACAGCTGCTGTCTCCACTACGCATCGCTTGTTGCGTACAACTACGGATAACTGCAAACCGAACCTCAAGAACAATACACATCTACTAGTATTTGAAGTACTAATTGCTTACCGCTTTGTTCCAGCGGGGAGTTCAGTGACTAATGTCAATTATTCAGGAGATGGTCACGGAAGTCGCTGGTCGGAGGTGTTCCTCGTTTAGCACATAGGTTCATGATCATCTGACTGACACTACCTGGTTACTTTACCATGTCATTTCTCTTGAATGCGGCATTGCAGCCCCGTTTACATTAGCATGAACATATAATTTATTAAGATATCAAGGTCATTGCATGCTTGCTGCTCATGGACTTCCGTCGCGCATTCAGGTTTCAGAACAACAGAAGTCCTTGTAACATACTGCTCATGACTTAGGTAGCATCCAGAATAACATTGCCCTTTTGTATGCCTAGCGAAAAAAGTAATTAATTCTCCAATCAACAGACACTGAGGGACAACTACCCTAACAAAGTGCAATAGAATTTCAGTCCACACTTGAATTAAGTTCACATTCCACACCGGTGAAAGGGGTCTTGGCCTAGTGGTTAAGGCACCCAAGTAGCACCTTTGAGGTCCTGGGTTCGACTCCCAGTGGGAGCGAATTTTCTACGATTTAACGGCATTTGTGCTTTCAGCGGTAGGCGACGTGGCCGTCGACAGCGAGATGCCAGTGGTGACTTCGGGAATCTGGAGAATTTGCCGGCTCAGTCTTTGAAGATGCTCATTGGGGTAGAGTTTACGTATGTGCGTTCATAGGGGTGAGTGTGCGTGCGTTGTGAGTATCTGAGTTGTACTGTGTAATTTCTAAAAAAAAAAAGTTCACATTCCACACCGGCAGCATGGCGTAGAATTTAGGAGAACAAGGCAGTTCATGTAAACCTGTATCGATATAATTCACCATTATATTCATCTTTGATCAGAAAAAATCACGATTCACGAAAATAAACCAAATACAAAGCATGAGCAACCTAATGCTCAGTTCCACGTATTGTCAACCTGCCTCACAGTGAACTGTATATAGTCCAGCAGATACGTGACTACATGAGTATAGTAAATGAATAAACCATGAGCTTTTATCTACTTTACATTCACCTTAGACCCTTCGAGAACATGACAATTCAATCGCCTCTGCAATGAACTGTTTACCCCCATCTAAACACCATGTGGAGTACAAACTAAGCTCTTCCAACCAATTTACCAAATCTTTCCGTTTGGTATACTAAACTGGAGTTACAGTTTACTGATACAATGTTTGCGTTCGTGTTCCACAGGAAAGAAGTTCATCACTGCTTAATTAAATGTCATTCTTAATAACGATTTGAAAAGCAACTTGGGCGGGAACAGCCATATGCGTAGTTGAGACAGGTTAGGGATTGGCGCTCAGACATGAAAGGCGTGGCAGGGTTCATCTTGATATCACACCGGCTGGGAGAGGCAGTGGCCGCTGGCGGAAGAGAAGACGAACACGGCAATCTTGGTTGGGCATTGGCCAATCAGATCACGTAGCGCCGGAACACGGGGTCGCAGACCGCGACCGTGGTGAAGGTGTCCGTCCGGCCGCAGTCGAGGGAGCGGCCGCCGCGGTCCATCGAGAAGCCCCGCGGCCGGAGGAACAAGTGGAAGTCGCCGGCCGCGCGGGCAGTGGGCGTAGCCGGTGCGACACCGCAATGTAACAGACGTTCCTGCACACAGACTGCTTGTCGACTTTAGCAGCATCCAGGCCACCCAGGACACAAGTGAATTGGCGTTCAGTGCTTCCTTCCCCGTTCGGATCAGTGGCTGAAGCGATCATCAGTGGTCATATCTACGGACACGAGCCATCGTTAAGAAGCAGCTGCAGATCAAAAGCCAAACACTTCCTTCCCCGTTCGGATCAGTGGCTGAAGCGATCATCAGTGGTCATATCTACGGACACGAGCCATCGTTAAGAAGCAGCTGCAGATCAAAAGCCAAACAATCTGTACGAAACACGAGAACAAGCCGAACAGGCCGTGATGCACTTTAGGTAGGGGTAGACACAAAGTGAACCCTGTATGAATGCGTCACTATTATAAGTCGTTTTGACGACTACAAGTCCAAGTTGATATTTCGAATCTGAGCCTAAACCAAGCTGATATTCCGAATCAAGCTTGAGAGCCGTTTACATTCACGACCTCCCTGGCATTAAAAACAGGTCACCTGAAGCAGACAATCTGCACCATATCTGGTTTAGCTAGCACTAGGTTTCAGGCTCGTTACACTACTACTACTTTAAATTGCATAGTACTTCTACCAGCACAACACTTCATGATACAGAGGAAACGATGATAACAAAGATCCTTGCATAAGCATTACACACCACTAGAAAAGTTCAAATACAGAAGCACCAAGCTTCTGCACATACCTAAACCAAAGGCTAACCACTGATACAGTTCAAGTCAGTTCAACGTACGGTACAATCAACAAAATAACAGTAGAGTTTAGCAGGACCGGCAACTCTACACCTAACGTCTTAATCAACTACTAGGTGTTACATTTTACCAACTGCACAACCAAACTATCTTGCTTGCTAGACTGAAGGATATTAGCATCTAGCCAAAGCTCAGTCTAGTACAAAATCCATTTGGAAGTTGATACCAGCAGCATGAAACAAAAGAAGCCAAGATATGAAGTAGTACCCCTGCAAAAGATGGAAAGGAAGAAACCATTGTTGTTAGATGTAATGCAAACTTGACAACCTTTTATATTTGAGAAAACATATCTTTACTAGTAACATTTTTGGTCAAAGTGCCTACTGGAGACGGTGCTGATCTCCTATAACGCACTTTGGATTGGAACGAGCATATTTCAAACGAAAATCCATGGTACTTCCTCACAATAAAGTATTTAAGGTTTATTCCCATAGATTCTGATTCAATTGCATTATAATTCAACAATGATTTGTAAGAAATAATGTAAATGATACTTCCTCACGTCATGTATTAAGCAGCTGCCAGGACAGTTACGTAATGCCACATAAATATCAGTTTGAGAAACTATCCTAGTCCAGCTCTGGAATCTATCCTTAGAAAACCAATGAACTATTTGCAAGTGAAAAGATAGGCAAACATCAAGCATCAGTACTTTAGAAAAGGTGCCACCAAAGTATGGACATCATTATTTAAGTAACATGCTAAATTAACCTGTGCACACAAAATGTGTCAAGCATAATAGACAATGATAATCACTTGAACAAGTCCCACAAAAAGATACAGAAAACCTTGACAATCCTACTCCTGGAAAATTGAGATTTCAATATAAAAAAAATGATCACAAAGACAACGACTATGGGATAAAATCAAGAGGAAATGTGGTGTGAAATAAAAGATTAAATACAAGGGGGGAAAAAGGCAAACAAAGCCAATCAAAATGTTCCAAGGACACTAGGGAAAAGTGTGGAGCACAAGACCATTAAACAAGACGCAATATACCAGCATTATGCTGAAGTACTAGCTACCTTCCAACATCACGGTAATAGCTAACCAAAAGAATATCCTATGAACAAGAATTAGACACTGTTAGTCAATCTATAGTGTTAACGTGTAATAGCTAACCAAACAATTTGTCTTTAGACATAAAGCTCACAATAATACCAGCACATGATAGCCTTATGGCTGCATTATTGGCAGGCAAGAAACTCATCAATACTTCACTGTTATTCTCAACAGAAAGAAAAACACATACTTCTCGACATGAATTATATCTATACGACATTATCCTAAGATTGAAAACATGGCCAAATACACATATACAAATTAGCAACGAGCATAGATTTACCCAGAACAATGCTGAACAAATGATGTTTCACAAGCTTTCTAACATCACCAAGCCACATTAGTTAAGAAATAAGCTAAACAAGACTTTGAGTTAATAGCACAGCAACAGACAGCAAAAAAGGGACAAAATGCCAGAATCTACAACAAGGCATCTAGTACAATATAAACAGGAGCGCAAAACATGTGACAAACCACTTCACAGTAATGCACAAGCAAAGATGACGAGAGGAAGCTCACCCTTCATATAGTTGGCAACGACAGGGATGGCGGGTAGCCAACATACAGGGCTGGCAATGGACGATAACCATCGTGAATCATCCCCTGGACTGTCTGAAACTGCGAAGTCTTGCAATCTAGCGAAATGCAAGATCTGCCTCCCTCCGTTGTATGCAGAAATAGTTTCCCATCAGCCACACCTAGCATGCCATACCTGTATGGGTGAGGCAATAAGATCTCATTCTCTAGCACCCACTTGTTGGCACCCTCATCAAGATTTTGCATGTAAGCACAAAAGAGATGCAGTACGGAATCTCCAGCTCCATAAAATTGGTTACTACCAAACATGAATATGCCACATCTGTTGTCCCCTAGCTCCACAGTAGTGAATTCCTCAATCCTATGGTTAAACGGAGGATTGATGGGGGAGAACTCCATCCTTGTCATGTCAAGTGTAATCAGATTGGAGCGATTTGGAAATCCAGACAGATACCAGTAGAAACGGCCATATGCGTAGTTGCGGTAAAGCAGGGAGTAACGCTCAGTAACTGGATTCATATAAGGGTTCAGATCGCCCCAGCTGCGAGATGGAATGGCTCGCCACTGCTGGCTAGCAGAAGAGAAGACGAATCCAAGAACCTTGGTTGGGCATTGTGCCATCCAGACCACAGTGAATGACCCCGTCAGCCCCGCCGCCGCCGCCGCCTCCCCACTGCAGGGAGCGAGAAAGATATCGCATCTGCGCTCACCATTCAGGAGGTGCGGCTGCTGGACGGTGGCGGCCATGTCTGCCGGGATTGGAGGAAGAAGCACGTAGCGGCGGAACAGGGGGTCGCAGACCGCGACAGTGGTGAAGGTGTCATCCCTACCTTCGTCGCGGTCGAGGACGAAGCGGCCATCGCGGGCGTCTCGGACCAACCAGTAGCCTGGCCGGGGGAGGAATGGGAACCTGAAGTCGGCGGCCGCGGCGACGGCGCGGGCGACCGGGGCGGAGGGGTGCGGCGGCTCTGCGGGATGGAACCCGAAGAACGAGCGGAAGCCGAGGAGAAGCGGGGCGTGGAGCGCGTGCAGGCGGCGGAGGAAGGATGGGGAGGTGATGACGCGGCGGAAAGCGGGGCAGGACGCGCAGGCGCAGCCGAAGTCGGCGAGTGTTGGGAGGCGGATGAGGATGTCGGCGAGGATGTCATCGGTAAAGGGCAGTGCCTCCGCCGCCGGCGAGGCCATCACTGGTAGAATGGGATTTGGGAATGGTGGGGAAATGAAGGATTCAGAGATTTGGAGCTCTTTTGTTTTTGCGAGAGGCGAACTGAGTGCGGGCAGGAGTGATGTGGGAAGAAGGGAACGCAACGGCGGCGAAGAGAAGGCGGTCGGGCGGGCGTGTCTTGGGAGACGAGCCAGCATTGAGCCCCGAGCTGCCGATATGTACAGTAATTCATGAGAAGGTGAACAGTAGTCTACATCAAATTCCGATGGCTTCTCTGCGACTCCATGTGATTCCTAATCTTCAAAAGCTTTTTTTTTAGGAAAAATAAATAAGCCACATTGTTAAAAAAAGAGCTTTACCAGCTTATTTTCCCATGACATCATTTTTTTTACATAATTATCACTAAAAATGCGGCTGACAAAAATGGATTTTTTTTAATATATACAACTCAGACACTCACAACGCATGCACACTCACCCTATGAATGCACATACGCAAACCCTATCTCTATGAGCATCTTCGAAGACTGAGTCGGTAAATTCTCCATATTGACGAAGTCACTACTGGCGCCTCGCTGTCGACGGCCACGTCGGCTACCGCTGAAAACACAAATGCTGTTAAATCCTAGAAATTTCGCTCCCATCGAGAGTCGAACCCAGGACCTTAAAAGTGCTACTCGGTTGCCTTAACCACTAAGCCAAGACCCCTTTCACGACCAAAGTCGCTTTGACAAATGTTTTAAGTGCAATCACATACATAGCGCATTCATTTTTCTAAATAAACTAAAAACACAGCCAAAATCAATACAACTACAACCTTACAAAAAGGTCATAAATAATAACTACTGTATACATTGAATCATGTACTGCTACTGCAATTTTTACTGTTCATTGAATTCTGTAGCAGTTAGTTTAATTTCCTCCATCTATTTCCATCCGTTATAGTATTTGTATTTATTTTTTAAGCAGCTGCTACACTAAAACAGCAGCTTTCAAGCTTGCCGTACAGGGCCACTATATCTCTTATTTTACCTTCACTCACCTACCCATCAACTTGCAAAGTTTGTCTTATATATAGAATCTCTTATATTTTAGGACAAAATTCAAACCCTTCCGTCCTTTATATTTTGGAACATAGGGAGTAAGAGCTAGCAGTCATCTCTTAGAGAGGATTGATAAGGAATGGGTCTTATTTTTCTTAGAGACTATCTCTTGAAGAAGAGTTAGCTGCATTCTCTCCATTCTTTTGTTTTTCAATAAACAATTATAAGAGCTAGTTTAGAGTCAGTCTTTAGAGACGCTCTAAGGCCAGTCTCAATGCATTCTCTCATAAGCATTAAATTCTATGCCACATATGTATTTTTTTATACTTCGCAACTAATTATGAGGAGAGAGGAGATAAACTTTCATCTCTTGTGAGAGGCCTTTCATAGGGATGAAAGGAAGCTGGCTCTATTTGCTAAAATTTGTCTTGAAAACAATGAAATGAAATTGAAAATAGCCTAATTTATGAGAAGGTGAACAGTAGCCTGCATCAAATTCCAATGGCTTCTACTGCGACTCGACGTGATTCCTAATCTTCAAATGCTTTTCTTAAAGAAAAATAAAGAAACCACAATCTATACCTAATAAGTCTAACTTGCATGCTTTGTCAGCCCGGCAGGACGAAGTTGCTATGTAACGCACGATTTGGAATCACACGGTCGTCCGCCCTTCGTTCGCTCGTTAACCTGGATCGTCAGACCTCAATCTTCGTCCCTCTGTCTGCCAAGTCTGATTCAGCCTCTACCGAACGAGTTCGACTCCAATTAGAAGAGAGGGCGCTAGGAGGACAAAGCCTAATATAAACGGGGGAGAGAAGGGTGCGGGTGGCGGCTGCCCTCATCGTGAGGAGGGCGACGGTGTAGGGGAAGAGCTGGACAAAGAGAAAGCCGAGCCAGCGGTCGTTTTGTCATGATCCAGGCCAAAGGAAATCAGCACACGACCATGCATCCCACGTTGAGATTCTTCTTGCCGCCGCCGCCAGGATTCATCTCTGCATTGACGGCGTCGATGAGGTTGATCTGATCCTCTTCCTCATCAAGGGCTACAAGGATCGCTCCTCCAAGAGAAGGTGATCGAGGGCGCCTGTGACAAGTTCGTTGCCATCATCCAAGTCAAGCTCGTGCCTAGGTTTGGCTGCACGGACATCCATATGGTGATCGTGCCCTTCGATGCCACCCGCAACCTCGGACTCATCCGCAAGATGTTCTACAGATTGCCTGGCTTCAGCGCCAGGACTATTCCATCAAATGCGGCCGATTTGGAGGCTCAATGGAAGCTCTCTTCATCACAAATAATGTCAACTACATCATTGAGATGCTCCTCGAGAACGGTGTTCACGACAAATCTGCACGACATCAGCGGCTGCTCGCTCCGCATCACCGGCGTCATCGAGCACGCACAACAAGTTGATCTTGGGCATGGCTACCACCGTCATCGTCGCAACAAGGATGGCCGCTTTTGCAGTAATCAACTGAACGGCCAAGCCACTAGGCTCATGTCTGGCTCTTTACAGGACAGGTAAAATTTACACACTGTACATGACCAATCGGTGGTTCTTCTTATGAAATTTATTTGTATAAGAGTCCTACATAATATACTTTTAAAAGGCTACATATTGCACACGTCGGAATTGGTATGTCTGCTGACTGATTTCAGTGAGGAGGTATATATACACTGTTGGATTGTTGCTGAGCAATTTAAATTCTCAATCTGAAAATAGAAAAAGGTTTCTTGGAGTGATAAAATGCCTTATATCCTTTAGTTCAATGAACACTGAGGAAACAGACTCAAGTTTTGTTACTTACATGTATGGTTGCGATGCTTTGATGATAAATGTTTGAAGGGCCTCAGTGACTACGTTTCACTGCTTGCATGCACCTGTGTGAATGGTTTTCTACTTTTCTAGCCGTTTACTTTACTGATCCTTGCATTTTTACCCTGCTGCCATGTTCGCTAGAACTGTGCGTTGGAAGCATTTATTTGATTATTTCATCATTCCACTATGATGTGAGAAAATAGTTGTTTTATTATATTCCATAGAATTAATTTCAGATATCGTAAAAAAGGCTTTTTCAGAATTCTCAAACTTTGAGGTTCCAGCCTATGCTGCTGTTAATGTGGTATTTTGAGTTTTCTTCTTAGCCTTGCTCTAAATATAAGTTAGCTATTTGTGTAGTTTAAGGTGTTGGGTGATCAAATCATTAGACTTAGATCCATGCCAGGTGAGTTGATCGGGCATATGTTGTGTGTTTTTTCTTCTCTGTTGTGCCCTACTTTCCAGCCCATGATCGGTCAGAGATTGCTCTGAATAGTTTTGAAAATAATTAGGGAAAGCCATGTTGTCCTAGTATATATATTAAAAAGTAAACAGATGTACAAAGGTTAGGTCTCAAGGAAAATATTTACAAGATTCTCAAAAAAAAAAAGAAAAGATTTACAAGCAGCCGGGAGCATACACTATCTGTAGATTTCTGTATAGTTAATAAAAACAGAACGTTTATCCTCCTTTATTTAGTACATCAATCAAATTTGTCTTACTAAATATTAGATACAAAAATAGTGCATGTTCAGTATTTTGTTCAAAATTATAGCTGCCCGTTGCAACGCACGGACAAATTGCTAGTGTAGAAAAAAGAGCATAAAGCCGTAGCTTTACATATTTATTCTAAAAATAAAAATAAAGCCGCTGACAAAAGTCGATTTGACAAATGTTTTAGGCAGAGTCACATACACAGCCAGCTCATTCATTTTTCTAAATAAACCAAAGACACAACCAAAACAAGTACAGTCACACTCTTATTAAAGAGGCCCTAAGTAGCAAATACTGTATACATTGAACCTACAGCAAATTTTACTGATCGTTGAATTCTGTAGCGGTTAGTTTAATTTCCTCCATCTATTTTCCATATCCAACGGTAAACAGTTGCAGCTAATTCCCATCATGTAGGTTCTGCAATGAGACGTCAGGTCATCCAACCACCGTGGTAAGTCAGAGAACGCGCAATCGGCACCCGCTACTTCATTCTTCAGCATCCAGCGTTTTCTCGGTCATCGTCCCCGTCAGGCAGGTGCTTCCAGTGTTGTCCCAGGAAGGCACCGTCGTCGTGAGTGGCGGAGCCATAATTTGACAATCGGGTATTATGAGAAGAGTCCGGGAGCAGCAGGAACCAGCAGGATCGAGCCTTGACCCTGACAAATAACCTCAAGATCGGTTCGGTTGAGCTCGCGAGCTTCAAAGCATGCTCGAGCTTGGCTCGTTTTTTATCCGAATCAAGGTCGGTCGAATCGATTTTTTAGCGAGTCGTAAGCTTCAAGCTTTTTTGACAGCCCTGTTTGTCAAGCTTTGAGCTTTTTTGACAGCCCTGTTTGTCACGCTCGAGTTGGATGGTCCGCGACGGCCTCTTCCAGTCTTCCTTGTCAACTGTGACGCTAGGAACACTCACACTTTCACCACGGTCCCAGTCTGCACCCCCTGTTACCTGTGCTACATGTTGCTGCCATCCATCCCTCCCTCTAGACTTGGCTGGGCGCAGTCTAGCAGCTGAAAGCTTACTAATGATGAGCGCAAATGCTAATGTGGTCATTTAAATTTAGCTTCAAATTCAATTTGTACGTCAAAAAATAAAAAAGAATAAATCATGATAGAGGAGTATATTGCACCAACGTGAAATGTTTAAGGGAGTAAATTGAGACAAGATTTTGTTCGTATGGTCGAACAGACATAGTGAATTGTTCGAAGCAATGAAACTGATTTCTTTTTTTTTCCCTTTCATAAACGTTACAGACCACTAGAGAGTTCAAATATGGAAGAACCAAAGCTTCTGCACATACCTTACAAAAAGGCTACGTGTTACAAAACGTTTTAATCAACTGCGGCTAAGTGTAACATTGAACCAATTGCACACACAAACCAAAATATCTTGCTGCCTAGGCTGAAGGATATTACTATAGGAAATTAGCAACTAGCTGAAGCCCAAAGTCTTGTAACGTTTGGCAGTTAATACCAACACCATGGAACAAAAGTAGCCAGGACATGAAGACCAACCCCTGCAGAAGATGAAATGTGAGAAACCATTGTTGCTAGATGCAGTGCAAACATCTAGATTCACATTTTCATAGTATATAACCTTTATATTTGAAACAATACATATTTACTAATGTTACAGATAATGCTGATCTCCTAATGAACTTATATTTTTGGATTGGAGGGAGCTTATTTCAAACGAAAGTGTACGCTACCACCAAACACTATCCAAAAGTCAGCTTTTTACCTTCACAATAAAGTATGTTTAGGTCTATAATCCATAGTTTCTAGGTCAATGTCATTCTGATTCAACGATGATTAGTACAAATAATGTATCAAACTCTTCAGAACCAGGAAAAAAAATTCTATTACTAATAAACTCAACGTGCTCAAGTTGCGGATATTGCTGAACCTATTTTACAATGCCATGATGGCTAGGGCGCTCGGCATCGTGAAACAAAATCATGGTCATACTACTACAAATTAAGCGACCCGCCGGAACATTGTGGTGTATAATGCTAAGTTTCACGATGCCAATAATGTTCCTGTTCTCAGCATTGTATCCATGATATGCAAGCAATCAGGTTCAAGCACTGCACAAAAGAAACCAACTCCAGCATCTAGCCATATATACTTCTGTCTTAATATGTGAAGTGATCAATATGTGTGGCTTTCAAGACAACACAGGGAAGGGCTCATACATTGCAGGATTAGAAGTATGATTCTGGTTGTGTAAGTAAGAACAATAAAATTATAAAAGTGGTGATGACATTCAATTTTTTGTCAGTGTATGTCTGGTTGTATAATGATTTATGTCTAAATTATGTCAGTAGTCACCTAGTTGTTTTCTGCTTCTAAGGCACACAGCCCATCGTTATTTATGAAGAACACCAAATGAACATCGTCTGATAGCAAAGATACAAAACCACCCCTCATTACTTAAACCATAATTAGGAATAGAAATGTAGAGAATGTTGAACAAGCAAGTTATGCAAAGGAAAAAGAAAAGAAAAGATAGGCATAGTGACTGATGTGATATATGGATGGGAATGAGCATGAGAGTTCTTACTTAAACTAAGCCATTGACACTTATAAACCAAGCACCTCGTACAAAGAAAGGGGATAAGAGGTAGCTAGAAATTGATTCACAGTACACGCAACAACAACAACAAAAACCCTCCTTCCTTGAAATGATGATGTTAGGACAAGAACTTTTGGCTTGTGGCTAGTACAAACTATTATCTGAAACGATATAAAAAAAAAAGAATGGAAAGAGTATATCTCTACGTTGATCTTGCTGGAACATTGTGGTGTATAATGCTAAGTTACTCCGGTTGGTGCTTAATAGTCTCAAAGTTAAAACAATTGCAAGTTGGCATGATGGAAAATAAATACCTTTAAAATTCATCAGTTAGTGGGTTTCACATGATTCAAATTAGAAAGATAAATTAACCATGCATAAATCAACAATACATAACATAAATAAATTTCCAACTGCAACAAATATTACATGGTGACCACGCTGACCAGAATTTAACTTGGATGAATCTTCTATGAGAACTTCTTGCAAGATAAGCAGAAAAACAAGGTATGCTCCCATCAAACTGACATATGTGTCATAAATGAATGTACTCCTGCGAGAAAAACACAAGCAAAGGTCAAGGACAAGCTTACCAGTTCAAATGCTTGGTGGAGACAAGGATGTTGGGAAACCAGCGTACAGCCCACCAGACAGCGGGCAAATTATAGCGGCATCATCAGTTTTACAAAAGTGCTCCACCTGAAGAGTCTTGAGATTCAATGAAAAACAGTCATAGTTTGCCTCAGGGTCTATTGCATATCCATGCAGGAGTACGTAACCCCCAGCTACGCCCAAAATGTTATGGCGATAATTCAAGGGCAATGGGATTACTGAGTCTAAGTGCCACTGGTTTGCGCCCTGGACATCAGTTTGCAAAATGGTATACCAGAGGTGATATCTCTCAGGTCCTGATCCTGTGACAGAATAGCAAGTAAACATCCCAAGCCTGCCTTCTCCTGACTCAACAATGGCCCAATCAGGTAAACCCGTTGTTTTGGGGGCAGGTGGGAGATCAAAGCTGGATAACTCCATGCTGCGCGTGTTGAACACGAGCAACTTGTTCCTTCGATTCATCACCCAACAGAAACAGCCATGTGCATAGTACTTATCGGATATTGCACACTCGAAGCCTGAATCTAGACTGCTGGCTCCCGTGGCAAAATTGTTCCAACCATCGAATGCAACAGCAGACCATGATCCGCGGCTCAACTGGAACATGAAAACAACCAGCTTGTTTTTACACGTCGTCAAGCATACCACCCTGAATGAGGAACCCATCTCATCCTCACCAGCAGGAGCGAGGAGGGGATCGAACTCCAAAATGTCCGGTTCATTGACCAAGGCCGCCAGGTCTTCAGGGATGGCAGGGAGCAGAAGGTAGCGTCAGTGCACAGGGTCGCAGACCGCGAATTCCCTGTACAAAGCACGGGGACTGCAGTCATTGGGGCGGAATCCGCTTCCCTCGGGGACGGCGGAGAGAAGGGCGCGACCGTCGCGGAAGTCGCGTTCAGCCCAGCGGTCAGGGAAGGGGAGGAAGGAGCATAAGAAGTCGGCGCTGGCGTCGGCGGCGTCGGCGAAGGCGCGGGCGGCGGCAGCGGAAGGGTGGGGCGGCTCAGCCGGCATGAAGGGGATCGTCGCGATGCCGAGGAGGGGCGGCGGGTGGAGAGCGCGGAAGCGGCGTAGGAAGGAGTGGTCGGCGATGACGCGGCGAAAGGTGGTGCAGGCGGTGGAGGCGCGGGCGAGATCTGCGGCCGTGGGTAGGCGGAGGAAGATCTCCTCGAGGAGCTCGTCGGTGAGGGCCGCCTGCGCCGCCGGGACCAGCGCCGCCAAGGCCATCGCGGTGGGGATGGAACGGATCGGTATGTCGCTAGGGGGGTCGTCCAAACTTTTGGAGTCCTTTTTTTTCGTCCAAGCTAAATGTTAACGTCCTAATAATTCGTCCAAACGTTTCAAGGGTCCGGAGACCGCAATTTTCTCTCGCCTACGGCCAGTCTTGAACTCTTTGATCCCACAATTTTTTTCAAAAATGACAGACCATAAATTAAAGTATCTATAGATGGCCTTTTATTTGGGACAAAAAAAGACCCTCAATTTAGTTCATTATAGAAAACAGTGCTCACATCCTTTGATGAGGATAAAATGCATTTTCTCACTTTCATATTAAATTCTTGTCAGTTTTTATTTTATTTTTTTAATGTACATCTAATTAATTGCAAATAAAAAAGCCACTACAACCGGCCTAAGGACGGCCGACATGAAGATGGTCTTGGAGTTTTGGGCTCTAGGCCTCGAGGCTCAACAGTTTGGCTAACTTTTCCTTTTTCGATGAGAATTAAATTCCGAGAGTTTGGAACAAAGCACGAATACTTAGTTGAAACCTGCCAATTATTGAAAATATACAAACATGTGAACCGTCCGACAAAGGCAATCTTAAACGTCGTCGGTGCGAGTGGAAGAGCCCGGCCACTTCGCCTTCAACCTCCGGTTGTAGATCAATCCATTAGCTATGTGGATTTGTAACACCCCCAGTTGAGGTACATGTATCTGTCGGGGTCAGTTGACACCGATAAACTGTGACAAATTCAAAGTAAATCAGTGCTCGTGATAGTGGCCGATCTGTCGTAAAAAAGGTTGATCTTGATGCCATACTTTCCTTGCTTCACCCCTGCCCTTTTGACCCCCTCGTCCTTCGAACATAGGATAAATGATGCCAAATCGGCCTGTTAGTGGGAGGCGATGTGCGGATGACACGGCGAGGCGACACGACACGACGCCGCTAGCCGTCGGCGGTGGAGGAGGGGCGGGAGCGTCATGGTGACCGGCGTGACGAAGTCGGTTAGTGTGGCAGCGGCCGTGGGCGCCGCCGGAGTTGGGCTGGCAATGGCGATGTGTGCGTCACGGCAGTCGGATTAGCGCGGGAGTGGAGATTCATGATGGAGTTGTTTTTTCATTTTTTGAGATGCATCATGGAGAGTTTTTTTAGCAAAGATGGAGTAGTTTTTTTTAGAGATGAGAGATGGAGTAGTTAATAAGGCACCAACGCCACTGATTTTATTTGGGGGAGGTTATTGACCGTCCGGTCACGTAAGGGATCGCGCGACCCTCCTCCCCAGGCGTCGCCACGTGTCCTCGGCCCTTTCTTCCTCATCGAGCTCGAACTGAGTCGTCATGGTTCTCTACCTCGAGCTCTCGCCCACAACCACCTCCGGCCACACCGCCCGCCGCTTGCCTTGCCCACCGCTGGCCTGCCACCCGCGGCTCCAATGGTGCCACCGCCACCTCGCTGCATCACCGTTCACCGTCGACTGGTGTGCGCCCCCCCCTCCCCCCCACAACCTCTGAACCCTAACTCCGGCTGCCCTCCTCCACCTCCGGCGACACGGTGGCGGCCTCGCCGCCGGCCCCCGGCCGGCCGCTTGCACCCTTCTCGCCGATGGGCCGGGCTGCACTAGACGCGCGCGAGCAGTCACGCCTTAGACTTTCCGTTTTCAATTTTCATCAACGTGAAAACAACTGGAGCGGGCTGCGCAACGTCTAGTGCGGCAGCATAGTCTAGTGTGGCACACGATCCAGTAGGACAGCCCACTTTACAGACCTGGTCTCGAGCTTCCCCCCCCCCCAAAAAAATAATAAAAAAAAGACCTGGTCTCGAGCTTCCACTCGAAGTCTCGCCAGAGCACAATCCCCAATTCCCCCATTCCCCGTGCGCCTTAGAGCAGGCCCAACGGTGGGCGCGTCGCCAACTTGTGTCAGCCTTTTCAGAGAAAAGTTAAGAGAGAGAACGTTGCTCAGCGCAAACTGAAGCGCCGGTCTCGTGGTCAGACTGAGGCACTGCTGGTGGGCCAGCCTTCATATGATGAGACAAGTTAATTGAGTGAGTTGTCTATTTATTTGGCTGTAAGACAAATGTTTGACTCAACTATTGGGCTTGCTCTTACCGGCGTCAGCCACCGCGACTGGCTATGGCGACGCCCGCCTGGGAGGCGCTGCTGCTCGGAACACTCACCGACGACCTCATCGCGGAGATCCTGATCCAACTCCCCGCCCTCGCCGACCTTGGCCGTGCCTGCGCCGCCTGCCCCGCGTTCCACCGCGTCATCACCGGCCGCAGCTTCCTCCGCCGCCTGCACGCGCTCCATTCCCCGTCCCTCCTCGGCTTCCACACCTTCTCCGGGGGGTTCCAGCCCGTCGAGTCGCCCCACCCCTCCGCCCCGGCCGCCCGCGCCCTCGCTGCGGCCGCTGATTTCACCTTCTCGTTCCTCCCCTCGTTGGGATCCTGGATGGTCCGCGACGCTCGCGACGGCCGGTTCCTCCTCGATTGCGGCGAGGGAAGGAACGGGACCTTCACCACCATCGCGGTCTGCGACCCCTTGTTCCGGCGCTACATCCTTGTCCCTCCTATCCCACGGGAGCTCACCGCGGCGGTACGGCAGCCGCACCTCGTGAATGGATTGAATGGCGAACGCAGATGCGATGTCTTCCTCGCTCCCTACTGCGACAACGAGGTTGCTGCGGCTGGGTCGTCGGAGTCATTCAAGGTGATCTGGATGGCCCAATGCCGAACAGAGCTTGTCGCGTTCGTCTTCGCATCGGCCAGCAGGGAGTGGCGAGCCATTGCATCTCCCTGCTGGCGCTATCTGAACCCTGCCATGCCTTCTGAGACCGTGCGCCGCTCCCTCCACTGCCGCAGCTATGCATTTGGCTCCTTCTACTGGTTGCTATCGAATTTCCCCAGGCCCTCCAAAATGATCAGGCTCGACATGGGCAGAATGGAGTTCTCCCCAGTCAATTTCCAGGCTGGTTACAGGGTTGCGGAGTTTGCTATTGTTGAGCTAGAGGAAAGCAAACTTGGGATGTTTGCCAGTGACTACATTGAAGGTTCTGTACTGAAACTCTTTCGAGCAAACATGAAAAATCACGGTGAGGGTGCCAGCAAGTGGGAGCTACATGGTGAAGTCTCGCCGGATCCCATGTATAAGTATTACATGTTAGGTGTGGATGATGGGCAATTACTTCTACAAAGAACACCTAATGCTGGTATTGCAACAGAGTTTGGTTGCTTTTCGCTGGATTTCAAGACATTGCGTTGTCGAAGGATCCGAGGGATGCTCAAAAGTGGTTACCGTCCTCTGCCAGCCCTATATACGGGTTATCTACCATCATTGTCATTGCCTACTGTATAAAGTGGTAAGCTTACTCTCACAGTCTTTGCTTGGCACCCTGTTATTTGCAGCCATTGGGAAGTCCCATGCCATGAACAGATTGTTTAAGGCTTGTACTATTTTGTGCACTCATATTTATGGTAGTACATATATGTTGTATTTATTCTGAATTTAGCTTTTTAGCGATAAGTTGTTTTGAGGCATTGGAAAGGTTCCCTTAACCCTTAAGATCTATATATTTTCCCTTTGTTTTACTACGTTTTAGTATTTGATCATGTCTCCTGACCCCTTACACTTTATGGTTAGTCCATGCCGATTTTAATTGGCTGCGTAAGCTTGTAGGCTGTAGCTTTTCATAGATCACCTTCAAGGATCACAAGTGAAAATTCTTATTTTCTTGTGAGAGTTATGGATTCAGAAGTTATGAGCTTCTACCTGTCATGCATCCATGTATCCATGATGCTGAATTTTGGTGTGTTCCGCTAGATGGTTGCCTTATTTCTTTTTATACAATCACGGGCTCCCTAACATTTAGGCATTGGCATACGTTGTATGTGGCACAGTGGCATAGGAGGAATTATTCCATCTTGTTTGTACTTCATTTTGCTCCTTTTGATATTTTGACCATTTTACTTCATTTGTAGTTACTTTCGTCACACCTTTGCTTGTATTAGGATTGACGACGTTAAGCAATGTCATATCCATTTGATGAACGAGCTTATTTCAAATCCAATGAATGGCATTGTTACCATTTGATGAACAATGTTAATCTTTGTTGAAAATTACAAACCTGGAGTGGGACTGTCAAAATCCCTGTGATTGAAAGGTTTAAGGCTTTAAGTAATGATTTTAATATTTCCTGTTGCTTATTGGTTTGTTGTGCTGCCTAAATTATAGTCTCCATTCTTTTCTTGGGATTTCCATTTTTGTCCTCTCCCTTAATAATGATTTTCTAGAGGAAGTAGTGATACTAATAACTATCTGTCAATTACTATGCATGGCATGGATGCATATTTCAGTGGTGTGCATCGGTGAATTTAAGAATTTGGGCAGAATGCTTGCCTTACTTTTAGCATAACTGTTTTAAGGGTCTGAAACTGAATATTCTAATTGCTTTTGACAAAAATGGTTTACCTTTTCTATTGCATCTTCCAATTATGATTTCTCACTCACCATCTAATTGCAGGCTTTAAACTGGGCGGATATTGTGTTGGGCTTGTGCTTAGCTATTTTCTGGTTATCCTACATTATATGTAAATATCGACATGTCAAGCAAGCTATTTTGGGTTATTCAATCGGCTCTAGTAACAGCTGCTAGAAGTAGTCTGGTGAACATGTAATTATTTGGTAATTTATTTACTAAGACTCATTAAACTCTGGCATATTATCTGGATGCTTCAGTCTGGTTAACCTGGCCCATGACGAAGGATAGCCAATTGGCTTGATATATTCGAGAACCTATTGCTTTGGTATCTTTTGTGTACTTCACAAGTGGTAAAGTGCAAGTATCTCGTTGAGATTTTGTCAAGCATTTCGTCTCTTGAATATCGATGCTATTGATGTATTGGTGGAATGTGGCTGCTCTGTAGCATATAAGCCGAGACGATGTTGTGAACTTAGTAGTGCGTGGATATGATAGCCTAGTGCACGATTATATGAGCCGCAGAGGTTAATAGAGCGATAATGATGTTCTTCAAGGTACAGGGGATGTGTAAGATGAAAAGCGCAAGTGAAATTGCAATTTTTGAACAGTTCTCGCTTACATGTTGACCTTTTATGTTTGATGCCAGGTAGGTTGTGATCTGTGAATGTAAAGCTTCCTCTGATTGGTTCAGAAATGGAGTTCGGTTAGTTTTTTTGTTTGGTAATTCAGCTTGGGAGCAAAGGATTTGATCAGTTTCACGATCATTTTCACGGTACTCTTGACGCTTGTTACTTTCAAATGCTCATAAGGCTGAAATGCTCTAGTACTTTGGAATGCTCGGAAGGCTAATAGTAGGATGAACTGCTCTAGTATTTTGTCGGTTCAAAAGTTCACACAAGAGGTTTGTTGCGTGCATTGTGATCAGTGACTTGATATTCCAAAGAAAATAGTAGGGTGAAGTGCAGGATGATGATTGTTAATGTTTCTGGATGAACGAGACCGCAGCGAAAGAGCATTTTGGAGATGAACGGAGAGACGACGGTAAGTAATTTGTCCAAATGGAATGGTAATCCTAATCCTAGTAGTAACGTGACCACGGGAAACAGGTTGGTGAAAACTGCCACGCCGGCGCCACCGTCCACCGTTCAGGATCAGTGCAGGGGCTGTAGGCGCGCCGCGCCGGGCGCCGGCGAAAGAAGGCAGCTGTCCAGTGTCCAGTCCAATCGGTGCACGCGTAATCGAGCCAGCGTTGAGCCCCGAGCCGCCGCCCGCCGGGGAGCAGAGCTCATTTATTCCGCGTGCCATCGTTGCCAACGAACCCTTCCGAAGCGTCACTTCATTCACTCTTGCTCGGAAAAGAAAAGAAAAGAAAAAAGCCAAAAACCAAAAATCCTCGCTCCCTCTCTCTCGCCGAAACCCAAATCCCCATTCCTCGAGAGCACCTCGCCGTCGCAGCGCCATCCGCGATGAGCAGGCTGGAGGAGGCGTGGGAGGCGCTGACCCGCACCGACGACCTCGTCGCCGACATCCTGATCCGCCTCCCGACCCTCGCCGACCTCGGCCGCGCTGGTGCCGCCTACGCCGCGTTCCGCCGCGTCGTCACCAGCCCGCTCTTCCACCGCCGCCTGCGCGCGCTCCACCGGCCGTCCCTCCTCGGCGTCCACGCCCTCTGCACGGGGTTCCACCCCGTCGAGCCGCCGCACCGGTCCGCGGCCGCCGCGCGGGACCTCGCCGCGTCGGCCGACTTCGGGCTCTCGTTCCTACCCGCACTGGGCTCGGGATGGATGGTCCGCGACGTCCGCGGCGGTCGCTTCCTCGTCGACTGCGACGCCGGGAACGGCCGCGCCTTCACCACCGTCGCGGTCTGCGACCCTCTTTACCGGCGGTACGTGCTGCTGCCTCCGATCCCCCTCGACTTGGCCGCCGCCGTCCAGGAGCCGCACCTCGCGAACGCTGAGCGCAGGTGCGATGTCTTCCTCGCCCCCTGCAGCGACGAGGAAGCGGCGGCAGCCGCGGCGGTCGGGTCGCCGGAGCCGTTCAGGGTGATTTGGATGGCCCAGTGCCCAACCAAGCTCGTCGCGTTCGTGTTCTCTTCCTCCAGTGGGCAGTGGCAGGCCATTGCGTCCCCCAGCTGGAGCGAGCTGAACCCTGAGATGCCTGCTACGACTGGCATGCGCTCCCTGTTTTGGCGCAACTACGGGTGCGGCTCTTTCTTCTGGCTGCTATCGAATTTCCCAAAGGACTGTAATTTGCTTGTCCTCGACGCAAGTACAATGGAGTTCTCCGTCACCAAGTCTCCGTTTGGCAGCTGGGATAAGGAATTCGCTATCGTGGAGCTGAAGGAGAGCAAACTTGGGATGTTTGTCACTGAAGTTGACAGTTTTCACCTGCAACTCTTTTGTGCAAAATGGCAGAATAATGGTGAGGGTACCTATGAGTGGGAGTGGAAGTATCAGAGTACCGTCCCTCTGCCTCTCTCGTTTAAGTATGACATGCTAGGTGTTTTTGCTGGGAAATTATACCTGCAAGCAAGGAGAGCTGCTGGTTCGACTACAAGGGAGTTGGGTTGTTTTTCAGTAGATTTCAAGACTTCCAAGCGTCGGAAGGTCAGAGGGGTGCTTGGGGATGAATTCCGTCCCCTGTCAGCCCTGTACACTGGTTACCCACCATCGTTGTCACCACCCGCTATTTGAAGTGGTAATCCCTCTCTCCCAGTCTTTTGTGTGTGCACTGCTGTTTGCAGCTACCGCTAATCATCATGTCATGAACATTTATTTAGAATTTGAATCATGTACGATGTAATTCATGATTGCAGATACGCCTTATTCATTTATTTTCATTTCTAGGTTAGATATCAGATATGTTTAGCTAATAGAGCTTTGGAAAGCTTAATGAATCTTTAATCTCTTTCTCGCACAAGGGTATGACAATGTTTTGCTTTCTTTTTGAACTCTTGTTCAATAGTCTTACCCTCTATTGCTATATAGTCTCAAACTCCCAATTGATCTCATTTTCCGATGAATATATTATTTCTATGCATCACCTTCAGGAAACGGAAGTGCAAACTTAATTTTTTTTCCTGTTTAGAATAGCGGCACAAATTGTGATGAGCTTCTCTTCTGTCTGCCTTGCTTCCTGATGCCAGAAGTTCCTTATATGCAACTAAATATGTGTCTAATTCTCTGTATACCCATCATTGTTTCAGTAACATGTGGTCCAGAACACCTATGTACCACTGACAAAATGAATCAAAGAAGTATTTCATAAAGCTTGAGTGCAACTTATAAGGATTTATTCCTTATTACGTAATTTATGTTTACTCTAGTTGACGTTGTGTGTACTATTTTACTCCATTTCTTGTTGCCTTCACCCCTTTTGCTTATACTATGTATTCATATAGATTATATATGTTATGATCATGCTTATTTTCTAAACTGATGGCATCATTGTCATTTATCTATGTTAAAGTCACAGACTTGGGAGTAAAACTTGTAAGGTTTTCTCAATAGTTTCTGTGACTGTCAGTTTGAGTAAACTACTTATTTAACCTTATCTGTTAGGCTGCTACCTTTAATCTGTGAAATCCATTATATTGCCTAAATATTTGACCTCATACGGAATTTGTTTTAACTTGTAAGTAATCATGTGCATGCTGGTTATTTTTGCATGAATAGATATCATTGCTGTACACCTATGGTCTTATTATTTCTTTGAGGAAGATTACATGTCGAACATTTGGCATAGTGATTTAAGAGTCTTTGAAGCTGACTGCTCTCATTGCTTCATTCAAAAATAACTAATATTTTTACGGCAGGTTCTAATCTGGATGTGTTGACTTTTGTTATGTCATCCTGCTGGTGTTCTTGTGTCAAGGTGGAGATATTTAAGTGATGACATGTATCAGACAAGGTATCTTAGTTTATCTAGGCATCAGCTGGATGTACCAGTATTACTCTGATTGAGATGTAAGGTGTAGTAGCTACTGTAGTGGCCTAGAATTGTTAAGCTCTGGCATGTATTCTGGGTATTTGGACCTGAACTTATGAACAGTTGCCCTTTGGTTTGATATGTGCCAGAACTTGGTGCTTCGATATATTCGCCACATTGCAAATGGTACTCCCTCCATCCCTTTATATAAGGGATCGAAGCGTTTTTCAGATGTCTCAAAATATAAGGGATCGGCGAGTGGGGTCCACGCGTTTCTCTGTCACCCACCCGAGTCGCGCACGATGTGGGGCAGAACCTTATCGCTTCGTTACCGCAGCGCCGCTTCTCCCTCCTCCGTCGACCACACGCTCGCCCCTGCGCCGACGCGACCAAGGCTGTGCCCGCCCCTGCCGCCGCCGCCACCAGCAGCTCGGCCGCCCCTGCCGCCGCCGCCACCAGCAGGTCGCCCACCCCTGCCGCCGCCGCCACCAGCAGCTCGGCGTTCCCTGCCGATGCCGATAGGTCGCCCACCCCTGATTCGCACGAGGTCATCCATGGAGAAGGCCGACGGCCCCGCGGCTGGATCGACGGAGACAGGCCTCGCCGCTGCCTGTGGGCTCCCGGAGGCGGCGGCCTACCACGATTCGGCGTTGGAGGAAAAGGGCGGCGCGCCAGCGTCCCCGGCGTCCGAGACGCGCGCCACTGTTCGTCTTCCTCAGGCGCGCGCCTCTCCCGGCTCGCTCTTGGAGAAGGGCGGCTCCGTGGAGCACTCCACCCCGTCGCGCGCCTCTTTTGGTGCACCGTTGAAGAAGGGCGGCTCCATGGAGCAATGGAGCACGGACGAGCCGGGGGGCAGTAGTGGCTGCGGGAGTAGCCGTGGCCGTAAAAGGGTTCGGAGTTTCAGCGAGTGGCTCGAGAAAGAGGGGGCACGGCAGGACGAACAGACGGCGCAGCTTCAGAAGTTGTTCCCTGATTACAACCCCGGGACGTGCCTCGACTCCGACGAAGAAGCTGACTTCGATTTTCTGATTCGATCCGTGGACGACGAGTTGATGGCCCATGCGGCTCGTCCCGTGGACCCTCTGTCGCAGGAGGCAATCCCTCCGGCGCATCAGATCATCGAGCCGGCAAAAGGTATCCACTGCTGCATCAGATAATCAGATTCCTTTGGTGTTTGTGATGTATATCAGTGGTTTACTACATTTTTGTGTTTTCTTTGCGATGAGCAGTCTGCAGCGAACAAGAGGTCCCTCTAGTTGAAGGAGATTGTAGAGTGAAAGACCCGGTGGCTACTCAAGCGGGCGTCGATGGAGATGGTTGGGTGACTGTGCGGAAAACATATGGTGCACGGAGAATTGGTAAATGAATTCACATGACCAATCTTGGTACTTGACTTCCTCCTGACCCTTAGTGGATATAGTCATGCTAGTGGTGGTGACATGTGTGTAATTGTGGCTGGAAGGTAGTCGTATTTTGGTGGTTAAAGGGTCAGTGATATTTTGGGTCTGAAATGCCCATATTATTGATGTGTTGTTGGTGAAATGCTCCTGCCAGTTAGTAGTCTTAGTGATGTAGTGATGCAATGTGATATGATAACTTAAGTTGGCATATAATGTTCGATCTTGTGTCATGTTCGATTCATGGAATGCACAAACAAACCAATATAAGACATGTAATTTACTTGACAATATTTCTGGACGAGCACTTTATATATAGTTACAAAATAACCTTACTAGCAGTAGCACTGTCTTCACCTGCACCATCTACTTGCAAAATAATGCTACTAGCAGTAGCACTTTCTAATTACAAATTACTACCACCACAAAATAACCCTTTGAGCAGCACTGTCTACGTGCTTAGCTGCTGAATTACACTGTCAAACAGATCTTTGTCGACCGTTAGGCTCCTTGGCAGCATATTTTGCATCTCTAGACCATCCTTGTACATATGAGGTACCTTATACCTGTTTGCACCAGCAATTTTCATCACTTCAATCATGCAACCTTGTAGAGTTAGGAAGACCTTTCTTAACAATGATGCATCATATACACTGAATTCCTGCTGTACATTGCTAATTAGCTGGTCAATGTTCCTACAACTTCTTAAATATGCCTTTGACTGAAGAGAAGCAAAGAAACCCAGGTCAAGCACATTCATGTCAGGTGAATTAGGAGGCTGATTCATTAAGCGTATGTCTAGGCCACTTTGTTGTACGGCAAGGAGAAATGCTGGATCATCTGGCTTCACATGTGTACGTGCATTATCTTGTTGTATCCAGATTGTCTTTCCTGCATCTTCTCTAGGCCAACGTGCTCTAATTGCTGGGATCACTTTAGTAATCAGATAAGACCTACTCACATCCTTTGTTACAATAATTGGCTTTGTGATCATGGTACCAGCAGGTCTGTTACGACTTCTCCTTTGTGCTGGCTCCTGCAAAAAATAAATAAAATAGCAGTGGTAGGATCACATTACATAGAAAAAGATGCAACAAATATGAACATGTATTTCACCTTTCTAACAAATGGCCATATGCCTATCTTTCCATCAAAGTAGCAGAAGCCTTCTGAATCATATCGAGGCTGTGCAACTCCTGAAAGCAACATACATTTTGGAATTGAATTTGTGTTGTGAATTGCTCTGTATGGATCTTCTTCCTCAGGATGCAGGTAAAATGTTTTCTTCTTCTTGGTCGCATTGAACCACTTTTCGTCTATATGCACGATGTTTGTCATTTCAATGAATTTTGGTTCAGTACCAACAGATTGAGCATCCACCATGCTAGCACACCACTTGAACCGCTCTTTCTTATTTTCCTCTTTCAAATATGGCTTTAGTGTGCTAGAGTGTCGACGTAACTTTCCTTCTGTGAATAACCTATGCAGCGATGACTTGTTCACATGCAATTCATTGGCCAAGGACTCAATAGAAGTCCTTTTATCTAAATCTATTGTTGCAACTTGGCTCAGATCAATGTTTAGCTTCTTCCTGCCACATGCTTTTGCTCTTTTACAACTAACATTAACTGGTATCCCTGCTGCCTTGCAATCCTTAGCAAGTTTCCATATAGCCTGCACTTGTTTCCTATTAACATTGAACATAGCTGCTACTTCAGTGGTTGTCGTCCTCTGAATTATGCCCTGGTTGCATTTCCAAAGCACTGCTTCATAAATCTGTTGCTTTACATCATCTTTCAAATTCTTCCTTTTCCTAACAATGTTTCCATTTCCTTGCTGGATGCCTGGGACATCATCTTCTTCACTGCTGGAGTCTTCGAGCTCCTCTACGTCAAAGAGGACATCATCATGGTGCACATGCACATGGCCACTTCCTGGCTGGATACCTACAAGGTTAAATTATGTTTATTGCTCTTGCATTGTACAAAAATAAAGTTATTTAGCTGCTGAAAGTAACAGTTTGTTTGCCTTGATTTCCTAGGCCATCTTCGTTGCTGGACCCCTGGACCTCATCTTCCTCGAATTCCACATCAATGTGGTCAGTATAGACATGATCATCGTCATCTTCATTGCATGAAAAAATAAAAACATGTCATATATGGTTTGTTCTCTAATAGTTTCCCATTTTATTTATTTCTTTTGTTTTGCATCTTATATGTTGCACATCTTTCTTACCTGAATCTTCAGCTTCAATGTTAAGATCAAAATCTCTTGCTGGTCTAGAAGGACAAGGGATTGAATACAAGGCAGCAACATGTTCGTCTACATGGCGGGAAGAAGAAGATGAATGAGGTAAAATCTGGGCTCAAAAGTGCATCTGTTTGGTTGCATTTCTCTTCATTTGCCTAAAAGAAACTTGTGTTACCTGGCTCATAGGACTCCATGTTGAGGTCGAACCAAGAGGCTGCATCTTCACCTCCCTCGGGGTCCACCTGGGCCTCCTCCTCCTCCTGGCCACCAAGAGCTTCTTGCACCACGTGAGCAGCAGCTTCTTGCAGCATGTGGGCACCAGCTTCTTGTACCATGTGCTCACCATGTTCTTCTAATGGTGGCAAGTTTAGGTCCACAGCCATGGTGGCAGGCTGCTGTCTCAAAGTTGTGTTTTTGTTCAGGTTGGGAATGAGCACGGGTCTTTATATAGCTGGCTTCCAGTTTGTATTTTGGGTTCCTTTGAGCTTGGCGCCGGTTAGTTTTCCACTGGTCCCTTTGTAATTTTCATGCTTTACTTTGGTTTGGCGCCACCAAGTTTGTGGCCGGGCAGTGAGAGTGTGAATTTGGCATCATTGTTTATTCTCTCACCCACTTGGTTGCAATAAATGAGCACATGGAGCATTCAGTTCATCTGGTCAAGAATTCCCTTTACTGAGGGCATGTTAGTATTTTTGCACTCCTACTATTCTCTCATTTGAATCTCTCAATCCCTTATATAAAGGGATGGAGGGAGTACGTAGCAAGTACCGATCCTTGGTCGTATATTTGTTAGGATGTGACTGCATTGCATTTCTGTCGAAAAGAAACACCTGTTCAGCTTTTGAAGCTTACCTCAAGGAGCAGAGGTGGGGTTCCAGTTAGTTTTTTTTTTCCACTATTGATTTCGTATTGGTTGGGTAATATAATGATGCATTATCTACTATATTCTTACCATATTGAAAGTGATAGTTATTTGGAAGTGCGAATATATGGATAGTTATTGGAAACCCCTTTGTTTGGTTTGAACTTCCTGTTATACAGTAAATGTGTTGCTGGCCTTTCTAACAAAGGTGCATTTGGTAGCCTCGACCATTTTTCCAGTCTCGTCGCAGCAGAGATTTTTACTGAGGCTGCCCCGATGCTTACCTATGTGCTCGGCAGCCTGTGCGTGTACAACTAGGCTGAAATTGCACGCTGTGTTTGGTAGCCTGCACAACTTGATATGCTTGCCTTGCATTGGCTATACGGTAGAGTTACCATCCTCTTCCTTGAGAACTCCACTGCGCTGATTCCTCGATTGCAACTATGTTCGAGGCATGGAGGCGATAACCAACTGCCCGCGCTAGGCTACAGTCAGCTCCGCTCCGAGCGCCGCTGCCCGCGAGCTTGCCCCCGCACCACTCTCGCCTTGCCGAGCTCCCTGATCGTATGTATGTTTAGAACCATACCAGCTTATAATTCTGGATTTTAGTATAACTATGAAAGGGATCTTTGCTATTCTGAGAGGCACTGTACTAGTACAGTTTCTAAGCATCATTTTTTTTTGTGAGGAAAGAAAATTGTAAGCATACACTACTGGAAAACGGAATTTCCCTGTGTGCCAAAATCCGTCAATGAAATTGCGAAAACCGTCAGGGAAATTATCCCTGTGGGCGACCCGTCAGACAAAAGCCGTCAGGAATATGACGACAGGGAAATAGAATTTGTGCCGTCAAAGATAATTTCCCTAACGGCAAGCTCTGTCGGCAAACACGCAGGGAAATTTGTCGACGTCAAGTTTTTGTTCAGCAAAGCTGACGGACCGAAACCAACAGGGGAATAGCGTTTGCCGACAAAGAAAGTAATATATTTTCCTGTGGGCCGCCAACCGTCAAAGTATTTCTTCATTTCCTTGACGGCTTTTTAACGAAAGGAAAATGTTTTTGCCAGGGAAGACCTGGTTCTTTCCTTGACAAAATTAGCCGTCAGGGAAATTGTTCTTGCCAATAATAAAATTAAAATTAATTCCTTTAAAATGCCACATGTTCATCATCACACATTATGCATCAATACAAAGCAATAGGCAGATCACATCCATTAATTACATATATATAGTAGTATATTAATACAATGTCCACATGTCTGGCATCATAATAGGAGCACCATATGTCACTTTCTGAAATGACAGTCCACAAAAGCTACTTCACCATCAGAACATCGTAGTCGCTAATCTTCCTACTGTTAGCTACCCACAAAAGCTAAACTGACAGGCAGCATCACAACGCTACCTCAAACGGTCAAACTAATTAAGAGCTATCATTCTTCTTGGAAAGAAGCTTCCAACAAGCTAGCTGGAGCATCACAGCAATGCATCAAAAGGTCAAACTATGAGCTGTCATTATATTTTGAAAGTAAGAAGCTTCCAGCATCAAAGAGATACATGGTTCCCACTTGGACTGTTGTTGTTTTCAACGCCGAGGTTCTCCCTTCCATGCCCACTTGGGCTGTTGTTGTTTTCGGCGCCGAGATTCTCGCTTCCATGACCACTTGGGCTGTTGATGTTGTCGTCGTTGGTAGATTCCAAGCCAATATGAGATGAGCCAATCACCTGCATTTCAGTGAGTCATAAGGATAATGAAATTTCTACTAATCAGCGAGGAATTTTCAGTTGTGTTTTTGCTTTTTGAAGTAAAATTCTCAAGACATATGGAAGCTACGTGCCTCCAACTAGGACATAGCACAAATAAAAAAAAAAGACCCGAATCTTGCAACCAGACATGGACAACAGGTTGTCATTTCGCAACCAGACATGGTCACATGACGAAAAGGTCATGTCATTTTGCAATATGTACAGTAATAATTCTACTCACATGCCATTTTGTAATTCTATAGACTGCCACAGGTCATGTCATTTTGTAATTCCGTATATATATTTGGTTTCTTAGGAGACATGAACTAATGAAAATAATGTCCAGTTGGTATGCAAGAATCAACATGAGGCCACTTCCTCACTGCTGCACTGGGTGTTGCCACTCTGAATACCACAAAAATTATCAGTTTTCTGGTTCAAGTAGTGTTCCAAAAAGAACATGTTCATGTTACAATTTACAGTGGTTCTTTGTATACTGTGGAGTAGTAAGCTGAGTAACTCACATTAGCTTCGGAAGACGACATCCGTTGCAATGCTGCAGCTGGTATTTCCTTGCCTAAGTTCTGATAAAGGCATACATAAGTCATCAGAGCATTATTAGACATGATGGCATATTCAAAACATTGATTGACACTTAGCCACTATAAGGAACTTGATCAGATAAGTACCAAAAGCAATTCTGTAGTAACTTGGTTCCGCTCACGTAGCTGTGCATTTTCACGACGTAGCTGTGCATTTTCACGACGTAGCTGTGCATTTTCTCTAGCCATGTTCTGCAAAGACACTGGATTTGATGGCTGTTGACGGTGTAAAAACCATGAAATTACCGTTAACATATCGGTAAATAAAAGGCTAATCACCAAAGTTCTGTGCATAGTAGTTAGGAATTAATCTACTTCCACGAATTTTGATGATTTTTGAATGCAGGAGTGAATTATGCAATAAAGTGGGCCTGCACCGAGGAAAATGCAGGCCGGCCGGCCCCACCATAGGCCGGCCGGCCCCCCTTGGCGCCCAAAGGCCTCGGCCTCTCTCCAGCAGGCTGTAAATGGGCTTGGCTTCCCCGCCACTCCACCTCGCGCTATAAGACCCCCCTGGTCCTAAAGATCCTATAAATACCCCAGTGGTCTGCAGAAACAATTCGCACCTCATTGATCCAAGAGATCCATTACTCATTTGTGTAGAAGTAGAGTTAGTATTGAGAGTTAGAGTAGAGTAGAGTAGAGTGAGAGCTCTTCTCGAGGTTCCGGAAGTCTGCTCGGAGTTTCGGTATTGTTCTTGTATCTTAACTCTTGTAGAATTACTCTTTTATTATTTATATAATTATTTCTATTATTATTTACTTTATTCTTTATTTATTTCTTTTAGTAATTCTTTTCTATTTAAGTTTATTTACTTAGTTATGCTAGTGCTCATAATAGTCTTGTTGTGGGTTTCGTGATTGTGTCTAAGTAGTATGAGTGAGTGCTTTGCCGAAATGGAGTTCGCGCTTAGTGAAAGCTATGCTACATTCTTAGATAGGGCTATTCTCTCGATCAAGAGTAGTTCCTCTAGGATAGTTGTAAGCGCGGTGCTTAGAGCTATACCTATGCACGTTTGGCGTCTGTCTTTACGGATGACGGTAGCCCCACGTGTGACAGGCGTGTTCAGGCCTCTGCAATCCGCCACGTTCAAAGGCAAACCAACCGGGTTCTAAATAGCGGTTAGATCCCAGGGGGAACCTGCAGTATTGGGGTTCAGTACCAACCCTGGCACGATGACCGTGCTTTGAAACAACATGACTTGAGTGTGCATAACCTTGTAGAATTAATTGCTAGAAGTAAATAGATGTAAGATTAACTTATGGGAATCTTTGTCTCTATCTCGTTGTTCTCCTAGTGTAACTTCTACTATACTCTTTTATTTTCTTGAATTATATGGTGAGTGCCATCTATATATCATGTACCCCTTTTACCCCCGTCTTAAGTAAGGTATTGTTATTTCACACAATTATATCTACTTTGTTACATTTCAACTTCTTATTGCTCTACTTCCCTGCAGAGATATAAATACGATAACCCTGGAATACTCCAAAGTGAAATGCTATAATGGTGATCCGTGCGCTTGCGGAATTAATGAAAATTATATTACGCATATGAACCGCCGACAATGGCCGCACATGTTTTTCCTTTGCGGCTGCCCTGACATCAGCTGCTCTAACAACACAATTTGCTATGGCTACACGGCCATGAGGTGTGCCCCCCGACACCTCATACAATACCGGCCCATTCAAACCTTGCTCCTGCTCTTGCTCCTGCCCTTGCTCTTCCAAATCCTCATCATCTTCATCCCCTGCTTCTGTACGTGAAACCCGCCTAGCACCTGTAAGATAGTCATCCTACAAACAATCCCCATTAATCAAGTAGAGTGAGACATATACAATTTACGCAATGCAAAAGAACATGCATACCATTCGCTTTTGCGCTTTGCGGCTCTTGATTGCGTCACTATTACGACTGCCATCCACACTTTTCATGCCAGATTTCATCACTGCATATGTATTAATATGGGTTGCTCTCTCTGGTCCAAATTTAGCTGCCTACATAGGTAAAGACTAGTTCAGTGAGTAACAACAAATACGCAGCTATGTTCATATGTAGTTGTACTATACTAATGGGTATACACAAGCGTACCAGAACTTGTTGTGTATGTGTGAATGGCCTAGATCCTCCATGGTTTTGAGCAATATCTTCAGAACTCAGGCGAGATTCTTGCCCTCTTTTCCTTTTAAGCTTGAAGTTGTCTGAGCACCAATAACGACAGAGGTATGGCCAGTCCTGCTCACTGCACCACTGAAGCCTGCCATCCACGTATTGTTCATACTCAAGCTCTATTGGCCGAGCTAGAGCGTCATCGAGTTTCTGCTTATTATGCTTCCTGTGTGCTATCACAACCACCGTCAAAGAAACACATTTCCCTGTGTGTTATCAGGAGACGCACAGTAAAATCATTCTTTTCCTGTGCGTTCCATAAAAACCGTCATGGAAATTACTGGCCGTCACGGAAATTTTGGTTTCCAGTAGTGATAATGTATGCAAGGATTCAGTACCAGTTAAGCTTGTCTATGTCGAAAAGTGTTTGTTTTTTCTATGGCTGCAAGGATTCAGTACCAGTTGTTTATAACTAGAAGAAATCATATGGTATGTAATTCCGCACTGTAGGAAAATTTCTAGGCTATCATTCACTCGTTCTAAGCTCCCGTCAACTTGACAGCTGACAGGACCCAAGTGTTGGTCTGAGAACATAAACATTTTGCTTACCTAGTACAAGACCCTAGTTCCATTGTGGTATAACGGCATAGGGTTCAAAGTTTAGTCCAGAGAATCACCCATCCAGTCTCTAGCTTTTTTTTTGAATGAAAGAGAGCTTTATTACTCAGAAACCGACTTGCAATCCTGAGTAACTAAAGACCGAGTGCACACGGGTTCTGAACCTCCGCACTGCTCAATTCGTTCTACTGTCTTCTCACATGGCCAACGACGAAACCTGGAAGGCGTAGTGTCATATTTAAAGCATCCTCCATGATGAAGAAGACTGTCGACCTCTGAACCGCCTGCTTCTTCAAGTACTTTGCCATAGTAATATTTCCAGTCACCAACACAGCATGTTGATTATGCCATTCAGCTGGCAGCCTCAGGCCCTCTTTGCACGCCAAAGCCTCCACTTTCTCCAGACCCGCAGCATTGAACCCTCCATGAAGTTAGGATTACCTGATCCGCATGGCCTCTTATGATGATACCGACCCCAATCTCGCTAGCTGACAGCTACAGAACATGGATGTGCAATCTTGATGTCTTAAAATAGCAACATATGTAACAGCATCCTAGATGACCAAGACATAACCACGCAAGATTTTGTAACATGGATTTTAGTAACTAGATGTCACTCCTACATCTTAGACGCCACTGACCAGATCGAGCAGCACCTTAAATATATGGAGAAACCCAAAATGTTTGATTACAGATCCTTAACTGAACAGACAATACCAGTAGAAGCATCGAATAACCAGGAAAACCTTCCTTATTAATACATGCCAGCAATGTCACACGGAGTAGAAGTTCACATAAAGGCGTGCACGATCTCCCAGCTCCAGCCTCAAGATCAACAGCATGCCACAGACCGTCGACGCCCCAGCTTGGAGATGTGAATTGACTTCCACGTACCATACCAATTTGGTCCTGCATGGATGTAGTTAGAAAGGCAATATAAGATGAGCATGGACATATATTTACTTTCCACAATTTCACAATTTCCCCAGCATAATTGCTCAATAGAAGGTGCAAGCCCTAATAATGCCCAGACAAATGCCATTTTAGTGAGTGCCAGTGTAGTAGACAGACAGTAACATCATCGATTGATACACTGATTTCTGGAACACTTGTCATTTCAGCCCATGCATGTACACATGAAAATAATTAATGTTGTCTTGTTTACATACACTGCTTCTGTTAACAATCATTCCTGAACACTGACTTTACCACAGAAAATGATATACATGGTTGGAGGAGTAAAAGTATCCTAAAAGATGTAATACGAGAGATTCACCTACTCCCTCCTTCTTTGAAATGATCACGTTAGGAAAATATTTTTTGACTTAATGGCTATTACAAATAGGCTGTCTAAAACGACATAAAAAAAAAAGAATGGAGACCATATGCAGCATCGTCTCACCGTAGGTACACTACTATCTGTTACCTGAAAGATTGAATGGACTGACAATATCGTAAGTCTTTTGTTCACTTAAGTCAAATTAAATTGACTAACTGACCCAGATAAACTGAAACACAAAGCTGAAACTACTTCATGGTCATTACTGACAAAGTGCGATGATGGAATTAAAGTCATTTTTAATTTTATAAGAAACTGAGTTTTCCTTTTCAATTTATGCCAATAGAAAAGTGCACACGCTATTACTATATTACGATTAATTGGCTTAGTTATCAGTTGTCACAATTATGAATTTCTAGCTAGATACAAGAAAAAGATTTTGTCCAGACAAGCCAGACAAGCATAGAGGCAATAAACATAAGCCCCATAAGAACCAAGGGAATTTTCGGCCAACCTAGCTTAGGCCTGTCATACAAGCCAATAGCTTTACTCCACACATAAACTCCATACAAGCCTGTCTTACTCACGTGTTTCAGCATCACATGTTGGAGACTGTACTGATGTTCACTTTCTAGTATAAATCAAACTACTAGCAGCCTTGTTATCTGAGCAATTGAGGTCCTAATTATTCCTCGCTTCAGCGCTGGTACTCATGACTGTTTGTGCAGTACTAGCAGCCTTGTTATCTGAGCAATTGAGGTCCTAATTATTCAATTCAGAGAAGACTTATATTCGTTGTTCAGTACCATGAAAGATCGGGACAAAACTTGGACACCGTCTCCGTGTCCTCATCATTAGGCTTGTCATACAAGCCAGTAGCTTACTCCACACATAAATTCCCTAAGGCAAACATTTTGCAGGCCAAAAATAGTGTATCCTATAAAGAATTACCATTCAGCTCATATATGCTCTTATGGTGATATGTTTAGCATAACTAAGTCTTAGTATAAGTTTTTAGTGGATGCTTATTTTTCCTATAAAACTTGTATAAGAATGACAGGAACACTGTGAACGCATTGAAACCCTACAACTAATCATTTCTACAAGGTCATAAGGATACCGATAAAATGATTTTCTCGCTAGCTACGTACCACTCCACAGTGATAGAGCTGCCTTACAAATTTCAAACTAAGAGACAACCTAGCATAATCCATTGGATGTACAGAATGGGGCTGCTGATTAAAAAAATCAATATAATTGACATATTATATGCATGTATACCTTGATCAAATGAGAAAATTAGTATAGGCACCACAGCCTGATATGTGCATGACTACCAAAAGCACTATATATAGTGATGGTCGCATTTGGCTCTGTACGTAGTGATGGGTATGGTTTCCACCGTTACTAGCTTGAGTGTCACTACAAATGGCACTTGTACCAGTGGGCCTCTGCTGCAAATTGATTTGTAGTGGACGTTTGCTGAGATCAGCTCGGTCCGTGTGTGGTACCCCACTGCAACTAGTATTTGTAGTGGCGGTCCATGTTACGGACTGCCACTATTTCTTGCACAGAAAAAAGCTATCGAATAACTTCGGTTTACCTTAGAGACCAATGTAAAAAAAAGGAACCAAAACCTCCCCCTTATTTCTATGAATTTTTGGGCCGCCACTGTTTGAACAAAAGAGTGAGCCTCGATGGGTTATTTATACACCACGGCGATTTGTGTAGCGGTGATCTATAATTAAGGTGGGGCTAGAAATAAACATGAGATGTCAGCCTGTTCATGTTCTTTTGAAAGAACACTCAATGGCCCATTCTACATATAGAGATGCGCTTCTCATTTCCTGGTGCATATGGACAACAAGGAATGATTGGCTATTCTGTAATATTGACCCGATGGTTGGAAAGTTGCACAACTTGAATTCTAAGACAATTTAAGCTCAGCCTAATGAATAACACCCCCCCCCCCCCCCCCCCCACCCCCACACCCACAGGGCTAGCTGCACCCTTCTTTGGAACATCTTGTATCAATATACATAATAACCAGGAGGGGGTAACCACTCCTTTTCCATAAAAAAACCTAATCGGTTCTTCAAGAAGGTCATAAGCATGCCAGTGAACATGAAATTCTTTCTGCCAACCTAAAACTACAGTCTACAGATCAGTGCTAGAAGATTTTAAAATAGAAGATGCACCTTGACATGATCTGTTGGACGGATGGGACTGCAAAACAAAACCTATAGCATTCAAAATCAACAACAAATCTATAACATAACACATTAAATCTATAAAATATATAGTTTGATTCATGAGTAAATTAGAAGACATGACAACCATCTAATAGAATTTAGTTCAAGGTTTCCTGAAATGTATATGAGGGTTGAATGATCCTAATGCGTAAGTACTTACCACAATGTATATGATCAAAATATAAGCTTCCAAAAATGAGATATCGATCTGTCATCTTCAAACTGAACCTGTGATATAACTTTATACTTCTTCAGCATTAAAAAATTTGATAACAGTTTGGTAACAAGATGTCATTGTTACATCTTACACACCACTCAGAGTAGAACTTAAGATACATGGAGAAGCTGAAACTATTGATAACGGAGTCTTAACTGGATAGTTAGAGTTTGACAGACAAACAGCAGGGCATACAATAACTAGGAAAACCCTCATTATTGATATATGCCGGCAATGTCACACAGAACAAAAGTTCACATTAAAGGCCTGCACGATCTTTCAGCTCCACCCTCAGGATCAGCAGCAGCTACAGCCGGTCCGACTAGATGTAGTTAGAAAGACAATTGAAGATATGACAAGTTAGCTATGTTAGTGAGTGCCAATGTGGTAGACAAACATCAAAATAGTTGATTGGCAGGGGAGTTTAATTTAAAACCCACATAGACTCAACGAATTTTCTATTTTGATTCTGAAGCCCATCAAAGATTTATGTTTTGTATTGATCTCTGGAAGAGTTGTCATTTTGGCCAAATGCATATAGACATGAACGAAGATGTCTCTAGTAACTATAATTTCTGATCCGTGACTTTAACACAAGAATTAATATATGTAAAGGTTTATTTGGAGGGGGAAAAATGTATCCTAATAGATATAAGAGACAAGCACTTAAACTGAAACCATATATGTGCAGCATTGATTTTCTACGTACAGTTGCAGTATGTTTTCATGGATCAAGTTACTTGGAAGAATGTATGAACTGACATCTCATCATTCTCTATTCCTTTAGGCCAATGAATAAAATTGACCCTGAATAGAAACAGATAATTTGTGTATGGAGCACAGTACAAAGCCAATTTTGTGTGTAGGACACTGGATCAAAAAACATTGTGTGTAGGACACTACAAATGAACCGCGGGCAAAGTTTTTTGGTTTAGTGTCCTACACACAAAACCAACATAATTCAGGGTCCTGAATCCTGATTTCCCCCACAAAAACAGAAAGCCAAAATAGAATGCTAATATAAGAACTATGAGAAAGAGCTTACATTTTATTATATCCTTCTCAGCGGTGACATGAAAGGCGGGAACCCAAAATATGGGCGGACCTCGTAATAAAGGTACTTAGGCGAACAAATCCTCTCAATCTTTGAAGTCTTAATTTGAAGTGAGAAGCACATTGCCTTCATGTCATCTTCAAAGCCTATTAAGAAAATGTATCCTCCCGCTACACCAACCATGTTACACTGGCAGGGCAACGTGATTTCTTTCTCCCACTGCCACTCATTGGCCCCTTCACCCTCAGTCTTCGTAGTGGTGTAGTAAGACACAGCGCTGACGCATTGTATCTGATTAAACATGGCAAACCTGCCTTCCCCTGCCTCAACAATGGCCACTTCCCCGACAGTGTCTAGTGGAAGGTCTACAATGGAGAGGTCCATTGTGTCGATGTTGAGCTTGAGCACCTTGGTCCTGCCGATCAATTTCCAGTAGAAGCAACCGTGATCATATTGGGGCCAACTAAAATTATAAAAAGTCAGCGGTACGTTGAACCCTAGATCAGTCCAACTTGTAGATGCACCGACACTCCACTGGCCAGACTCCGACGAGAAGATAAATATCACCACCTTGTCCGCAGAATGTGTCCTGCCCATCACTTGGAACGATGTGTCCTCATGGTGTCCGGATGGCACGAGAAATGACCCAAAAAAGCAGCTCTTATGGTTCTGAGCCTGAACAGACGTAATTAGGTCAACAGGGATGGGAGGAAGCAGCTGGTACCGACGGGAAAGTGGGTCGCACACGGCGAGCTCCGGCAAGACGTCGCCGCCGCCCTTCCTGCCGTCACAGACGCGCTTGAGCAGCACGCGGCCCTCGCAGACGTCGGTGTGTATCCGTCTGCCGCTGCCGCGCGGGAGGTAGTCGAAGGAGAAGGCGTCGGCGCTGGCGGCGAGGGCGCGGGCAGCAGCCGCGTTGGGGTGGGACGCCGCCTTGACGCGGCGGAAGCGGTCGCTGAGGAAGCCCAGGAAGAGCGGCGGGTGGACGGCGCGGTGCCGGCGGAGGAAGCCTTGGTCGGCGATTATTTGCCGGAACGCGGCGCAGGTGGCGGAGACACACGCGAGGTCGACGGGGGAGGCGAGGCGGAGGAAGATGGCCTCCAGGAGATCGACGCCGAGAGGCAGCGTCTGCTGCGCTGGCGGCCCCGTGGAATCGAGCGGCTGCGACGCCATCGCCGGCTGGACACGCTCCGCCGGCGACTGGAGGGGCTGGGAAATGGGGATCGAGTGTGTTTGGGCAGTTTTCGGGATCTGTGTCTGTCTGTGTGAGAAGAGAGTGACTGGCGTGACGACGGCGAGGGAGCGGCCTCTGGGGCAATTAGATACCGTCGAACTCACAAGTCACGCAAGAAGCCGTCGAACTCGCGTGGAGCGGTCCTTGAGTGACTTGTGAATTGGACGACCTAGGTAGTCCAGCCGGCGTAAAGATAACAATTAGAAAACAAAAGATAAGGCTTGGAGTCCTGGAAAATTAATAACTTAATATCTTGGCACTGGTGCCATACTTCCATTCACTTCTATAACTCATGTAATCTCAATCAATTAGCTTACCGTCTGGCCGCTGGATCAAACATGGTGATTTGCACTTCGGTTGGTTATATCGGGTCATTTCATTCACTACCAGAAATCGGCTTTTTACTGAGTGCCAAAAGATTTGCCGAGTGTATTCTATCGGGCACTCGGCAAAAGTATGTTTTGCTGAGTGCCGGCCGAAAAACACTCGGCAACAGTGACCTTTGCTGAGTGCCCAGGGCCGCCGGCACTCGGCATAGGTGCAGCACACGGCAAATAGGACTTTTGCCGAGTGTCTGGGCACCTCGACACTCGGGAAAACTCCCGGGCCCACCCTGAGACAACCGACGGCGTTAGGGTGCTGACGATGCTTGGACTTTTGCTAAGTGTCGACCGTTGGACACTCGGCAAATCTCTCTTTTACTGAGTGCCTGCACTGCACACTCGGCAAAATATTTTTTTTTTCAGATTTTGGTAACCAAATTTTTTTTCTTGCCTAAATACACGTCATTGTACTTCGTGTTGAAATTTGGTACATTTTCCGATCCGTTTGCTAAATTTAGTAACTTATTTTCTTTAATTATATTTTTTAGTGATAAACTAAATTTGAACTTGAAGTCATTCGAATAATGGAATTGAGTGAGTGAAAAAATAATATTTGTGTCAATGAGTTGAACGTCAGGCTGTATCTAGAAAATGAAACGAATTTTCGCACATTTTTCTCATAAAATATGAAAACGATCGTGTGCCCCTTTTTTAAAAAAATTCTATAAAATACAAATAACATCAAAAAATCGTTAGATTTGTCGGGATGTCATGATATCACACGGGGATGTTGTGATAAATAGTATATAAGCTTTCGCGCAAGTTGTCACGTATGTTGTTTACAAAACGGATAATATCCGATGAAGTGACAAAGAGTTTAGAGTGGCTTTAAGATAAGTAGTCACGTGATTTTTTAAATTTGAATTTGAGTTGAAACATATTTTTTATAGGTAATAGATCATCTAAAAAGTGTCATGTCAAAATGTTATGATTTTTTGAATTTGTTTGATATTTTTTAAAAAATTTAAGCCGCTCATGAATAATATATGCTGAGTGTACCTGAAATACACTCGGCAAAAGTTACTTTTGCTGAGTGCCTGCTGCGCTAGCACTCGGCAAATGTTGAGTATTTTTCGAGTGTAATAGAAAAACACTCAGGAAAAGTAGACACTCAGAAAAAAAAACTTTTGCCGAGTGTCGCGGATCTTGGCACTCAGCAAAAGTCCAACTTTTGCCGTGTGTTCTAGATCTGACACTCAGCAAAAGTGGGGGGAGGAGTAGCCGTTCGCGTCTCGCTCGTCTCCCGTTCGTCTCTCACACTCGCGTCTCGCGCCCGCCGCCGACCTTCCGCCCTCGCGCCGCCGCCGACGTCCCCCGGCCGCACCGCCCCCCGCCACCGGCCGTGCCGCCCACCACCCCCGGACGCGGCACCGCCCCCGCCCCTGCTGCCCCCCGGCGCCCACCGCCCCCGGCTCCGGCCGCGGCCCCGGCGCCCACTCGACTCCCCTGCTGCCCACCGTCGACGTCCCCCGCCCTCCCGTCGACGTCCCCCGCCCTCCCCTGCCTCCTCCGCCCTCCCCTCGCCGGGGCTGCGATTCCGGCGACCCGGCGTCCTCCGGCGCTCCAGCGAAGGGGCCCCGATCGCGCCACCCGCCGCCGCCGCGCCGAGCCCCCACCCCCGGCGCCCACCCGACTCCCCTGCCTCCTCCGCCCTCCCCTCGCCGGGGCTGCGATTCCGGCGACCCGGCGTCCTCCGGCGCTCCGGCGAAGGGGCCCCGACCGCGCGTTCGCCCTAGAGCAAGTCCCGCTGCTTCTTGCCCTGCGTTTGTCGTGGTCCGCCCAATGGCAAGTCCAGCTGCCTCGCCTGCATACGAAGTACGAACCGCCGTATCACGGTGCCTCAGCAACGCCCCTGCTTGTGACGACGGCCGTGGCCAATCCCCTCCTTGATTTGCTCCGCTGCTCCACCTGGGAGCCCCTTCCATGGCATGCGCGATGTAAAGATCGAGTACTAGCGCAAGGTGATTTTTCCGTCTACTTTTATTTCACAACATTTGCATCTCCTTCTGTTATTATGATTAAACATTTATCAGTCAGACGCCAGTTGTTGTCATTACTGATAATTCTATCTTGGAATCATGTCGAGCCTTGGTGACACATCGACACCTAATGATCGCCGTAAACATAGGTCACTAACAACATCATCCTCAGCTCGAGATTAGTACGATGTTTGGTGACTGATTGGCTTATTGTGTGCCGTTTGTTGTTCTCTGTTACTCAACAACTGATTTCAATGCATATCTTACTCTATAGGGTATGTAATTAGTATTACACGTTGAAAAGTACATCACCAAGGTAACCCACACTTTCAATTGCTTGGATCTCATGCCTCGAGTTCATTAGCACCTCCCAATAGGCTACTGAACTGTCCAAAACATGTATTGGCAACTTACATGGTATCGATTGGATTGTGCTGGTGCTGAGCATGCATGTTTCGAGTTGATCTGATTGATATGCATGAGGACCTTTGTAATACCTCAGTATTAGTTAGATGAACAAATGCAATTGGACATTTCCAATTGTGGGCCAAGAAAGTTCAGAATTTTTGCTTTTTTAGGCATAAATTTTGTTTTTAGATTAATAACATCGTGGTCATGGGAAGATCTATTGATCATGCCAAATTCTCTTACATGATATCCAACTTGGTACTTCAGTGTTTTGCAACTGATATGTTGGGCTCAATGGCTCATATACTGGAGCTCAAGTCAAACTTTGATTGTTTGTATTTATGGCGCACACTTGAGATTGTCTCAACTGCATTGATACAAAGACATGACCTCCCCATGGAGGTCTACGGCAAGTTGAACCGGGAGGCGTGAGGCGGCTTCTCATGGGAACTTCTGAACTCCGCACCTTGCAGGAAGCGAGCAGGAAGCTAGCAAAAGGGTTGTGAACATCCAGGTATGTTCATTTCTGTACTGATTGTACTCGATTCAAATGAATAGTTTGGTTTTTTTTTTCTCTGTTTTAACCTTCCTTCTACTGCTGCAGTGATAAACTGATAATAATGGTGGCGTCTAAGAATATGATGCTGGGCTTTTGGGATGGTGTTGCAAACACAGCACTACATCTCAGTTGTCTTTCACTTTGGTGAGAATTTTTTTTATTTTATCCTTCTCCTGCACACCTATCTGTGAAAGATAGATTAGTCAATTGGCTGTGTTATTACTTGCAGTTATTTTTTCAATCAGTGATGCTCTTGTAGCAATGTAACATGGAAACAATATATGTGGCCGACTATATGTGAAATGTCAGATGGAGTTTAGCAAATTGAGTATTTTTCCATGTGATTGTTTTCATAGTAATGTGATGATAGTATGATACCCGCGGCAACGCGCGGGGTTTTGGATAGTATATATATAATGCCTGTGTGTTTTCGAAAGAATTTGCGAAAAAAACAAATAAAACATGTTCTGGAAAATCACTTTTGCCGAGTGTATGTACACTAACACTCGGCAAAGGTAGGGACTTTTGCCGAGTGTATTCTGAATTACACTCGGCAAAAGTGGTGACTTTTGCCGAGTGTCTTCTGAATTACACTCGGCAAAAGTATCACCGAGTGCTGATTTTGGCACTCGGCGAAACTCGCGCCGTCAAGTCGACGTCCGTCAACTTTTTACTGCCGAGTGTCCTTTTTGACACTCGGCAAAACCTTTGCCGAGTGCCCGAGAAAAGACACTCGGCAAAAGTGGTTTTCGCCGTGTATAGGGTCGCCGAGTGTAACACTCGGCAAAAGTTTCGCCGAGTGTTTTTTGGCTTTTGCAAAAACGGGCATCCTGGTAGTGATTACGTCGGCTTTCATGGCAGACCCAAGACTGGAGTTAGGGCTCACTCGACTCAGCCATGTGGATGAAACACTACCGGAAAACCGGTTTTTGCCGATATGCTTTATATAATCAAGGCTGTTCTGTTCCTGCCTACCACTACTATAAAAGGGATATGTAGCTACGTTTGGAAAGTCATCTCTAGCGTGGCCCGACGGTGTAGGGCAAGCCCTAACGAGGCTTGAAGTGCATCCCCGGCACGGCCCCGACTTCCTGATGATGCAGTGTGAGGCACATTCCCCACACGGCGAGATGTGGCACAAAGCAAGCTTTTAGATCCACATTGGGACGACGGCTATGGGAAGGTGAGGCCAGGACATGGACAAGTGGCAGTGACAGGAGGCGCAGCTGGGACGTGGACACGCGGGGAGGCATGACGTCACTGAGGTCGCGTCGCTGGGAGGTGGAGGCGCGACACTGACAGTGGCTTCTTCAGATCTCTTGAATTGGCGCTTGCATCTGGGTGGTGTGGGCAACAGATCGTCTAGTAGTCGCGTGGACCCAAGCGCCCCGATGGCGATGAGGGCGAGGAGTCTGCTTTGCACCGACTGCTTCGGGGCGGATGGAATGAGGCAGGGTCTACTTGGTGCTGTGTGTGGGCGCATGCTTTACAAAACTAGAGTTGGTTTTTTCTTTTTTTTTGTTGGGGGGGGGGGGGGGGGGGGGGGGGGCTCGACGGCTACCGCACTGAAAATATCCGCTGTTTCAATGGGCCACAACATTACCTGCCGCTACAAATGCTTTTGTTGTGGCGGTTCTCACATGCCGTTAAAAATGACTTCTATTTGTTGCTTCGTTTACAGTTTCATAGTAACTACCCCTAGTACTAGTTTGATTCTTGGCTGAAAGATCTCCGTTTGGAAGGGTGAAGCATCTCCGTTTCTTGGCTGAAAGATCTCCGTTTGGAAGGGTGAAACATCCGTTTCTTGGCTGAAAGACTTGAAAACCTGCCAAAGGCTGCTTTTTAAAAAAGCTTCAGCCCCGAAATGGCCTGAAACATTTCTTGTTTTTTTGCCTGCGAGCGTGAAACGCCTGAAGGACAATTTCACACTAATTCTCTTCCTCACCTCTTCTACTTTCCCATATAATTGTGCTCTACTTACTAACGATGCAATCAGCTAATAACGTGAGATAGGTAGAGAGCGTGCCCATCGCAGTATGCAGGAGAGCCTGACCAACGATTCACCCGGACGTGCTCACCGGTGAATATGAATTTGCAGTATGCGACTTATGGATATGGTAACAGCATATCTATATGGAACATTAGATACATAAATCTATATAAAAGTTCCAGAAGGTATTAAAGTCCCAAATGAAGATGACCGCAAATTATATAGTGTTAAATTACAGAAGTCACTATATGGTTTGAAACAATCAGGAAGAATGTGATACAACAAGCTGAGTACAGTATGTGTCTGTGTGAGAAGAGAATGACAACGGTGATCAGTTACTCGTGAATCTCGGAAGACCTGTCCTGCCTGCCAAAAGAAGAAAGAAAAGAAAAGAAAGAAAGAAAGAAAAGGCAAGGCTTGGAGTCAAGGACAGATATCTTGGCACTGGTTCGATTCTCTTGTAGAACTCACGTAATCTTAATCTATTTCTCTTGTACATCGGGACGGCGATGTGAAGGTGCAGCTGGGACGTGGAGACGCGAAGAAGTGCGACGACAATGAGGTGGCTTCAGATCCCATGATTTGGTGCCTGAATCTGGGTTGTGGGTAGCGGATCCATCGAGTCATCACTTTGGACCCGGGGGCTCCAACAGCGACGAGAGGAGTTTGCTTTGAACCGGCTTCTTTGGGGCATGCCTCTAAATCCTAAACTCTAAACTCCGCCAGCGCTATTTATAGCCAGGGGCTAGCGAGAGGATATACATGCCACATCTACAATGACGTGTATTATTGTGTCATTAGCGAGAAAGTAAAGTGCGCGTCAGTTTTCCCGTGCACGCATAGTTTTATCATTGCCTTATGCAATGAGAGCGATCCTATGCGAAAGTAATTATTTATCTGCTTGGTAGTTATTTTAATTTTCAGTTTTAAAATTTACCAATCGGTGATACATATTTTTATTAGTGTTGGCTTAGATGGTTAACTATTTTGGCAGACCATGCTATACTAATTAACCATCAATAATTTAGTGTGAAGATCTTTTTCTTCATAGTGGTATATACAAATTGCTATATAGGATTTGTATTTTCGACGCCGCATTTTGATTGCATAATTTTCGAAGGTCCTAGCTGATAAATATCATATGACGGAGGACTCCACCAAATAGAAATCTGTTTTCACCATTTCTATTAAAACATGATTTAACTGACGTTCATTTTTTTGATGGAATTAACTTATGTTCATGGATACGATGCCAGCCCTCCAGCATCATGAAACGCACGGTCATGTGCATTGATTTTGTGCAGAGTTTTTTTTTGAGAGAGAATTTTGTGCAGAGGTTATGAATTCTGTGGGCTGCTTTGCTTATCGAAACAGTGCAAGCAAACTTTGTTTTCTAATCACACAAAAAGAGGAAAAAGCTATATAACAAACCAGCTTTTCTATGGACTGCGAGCGACGTTTGCGTGAGCCATCCGAACGAAACGCTGAGGGAAAGGCTGCGTGGTCCACGCGACCGCGCCGCGGCGTGGATGCAAGAACTGGCTGCAGGTTCGTCCGTGTGTCAGCCGGCTTGCCCGCGCGCGAGGTCGACGAGGACGAGCTAGCCCCGTACAGGTCAGGTTCCTTTCTTCGAGTCGCGCGAATCGGCAGGGCCTGCCACGCCACGCCACGGCGTTCGGCTTTCCGTTGCGCCACGGGACAAACCCCCACCCAGCACCTGCAGCCCCTGGTACACCATCCATGCGCGGAGAGCCGGAGTAATTATGTCAGCGTTGTGCTTAAGCATCTGTTTGGGGGCGCGCATGACACACACGCCACGCGCGGTGAGGACGGTAATCGATCACCGGCCGGCCGTTCGTGCGAGGTGGGCGTCGATCGCGTGTTTTTGTGTGGGGCACCGCTGGACCGATCGGCCGTCGCGCACCGTCATATCAATTCGTGCACAGCGTGTCGCTTCTGCATATGTCGTGGCGCTTTTTAGTGCAGTTTTTTCCGGAGCATGATTTAAAGCTGGTGCTTAGATAAACATCGAACAGCCAGGCGGACTTACAAGTACCTGCTTGGAGTGTCGGTGATGGAGTTTGAGATGCCCCCTAGTCAGCTTGATTATCTGTAGAGGAGGATAGATTACAGCCGTTTTGGATGCATAGCCGTGCTCAGCCGCTTGCTTCACGAGTTGACTTAGGAATTGAGACCACTCAATCATATGGCTTTTGCTGTTTGCATTGACTGCTTGGTCTGGTAGGCCTACAAGTCCACACACCACAATATTCTTCGATTTATGTTCTCTTTCATTTTCAGTAACACAAGGAGACAGCTTTCAGAAAAACGCACTATGCCCCTTTGCCGTCAGCCCTTTATTCTTTGCTTGAAATATATATTCCTTTACCTAACATTCTATGGATGAATAATGTCACGGGCATTTATTGATGTTGCTCATAATCAAAATTCGATAGTTGTTGCAATCAGAGGAACTCAAGAAAACATGTACTTATTAACATAGTTTCATTTGCATCAAGTGTTCGCAGTTAAAATCTTTGCTCAATATTCACTGTTTCAGCTCAGAAGTTATTATTTGATTGCATTAAACAGTGTACAAAATTGGATAGGACTTGATATGGAAGAAAATTGGATAAAATAACGCCCCTCTCGCTTCCAGGGCACCTCCATTGTGGCGCTGACCCATCCAGATGCACGCATGGACGACGCCATGAACTGCACGACATATAAAGCAAAGCGTGTAATGTAACAATAAGTAGATGTTGTTACAATAGAAATATAGATGATGCACGCGGCAGGGCTCTGGAAGGTAGGGTGCACGCGCGGGTCGCGGCAGCAAGCGCGCTCCCTGTGGTGCGAGTACAGACACTCCATCCAGCCGTGCCTAACAGCAGGCACCGCTGCACTTTGTAAAAGTTGGCTCAGAACGTGACCGGCATGAACGCGCACAGCTGGTGCCCCTGATGCGACCACGACTAGTATTGCTCCGTGGGGACGGAGTACTAAACAAATGCAAACATGTCGACCAAGCTAGCTAGATCTCCCCTTATGCTAACAGACATTGGTACACTACTACCACTACAGGATCCAACAGTGGTGTAGTAGTAGTGTACTCGTGTGGGTTGGTATAAGAGGATCTAGCTAGCTTGATGGCCATGATCATGTCTACATTGGTTTGGTACCCTGTCTCCATGGAGCAATACTTGTCTTGGCCACATGAAGGGCGCCGACTGTTTGCCTCCATGGGGATCGCATTCTAGGTGTATTTTCTTCAAGGTGCATATTCGCAACAAATAGGAGGACCTCCGCACAATAAGAATATTGCTTCTGATGTGAGATAAAAAACATAACATAAATATAATTGAACAAATTGATCCATAAAAACCCATGTTTCTAAGGAAAGATAGATCTAGCATATATGTCAATTCAAAGTAGACGGGGAACAATTTTGCGGGCTTCAAGAATATGCTCTCGAAAGGAAGAAAATAAATAAAAAAAGATGAAATAATTATTGGATTGAACCTTGAAACTCTAAATAGGATATCTTCCCCATGGTTGCGAATATAACACCGGGATATGCAAAGATATATACATATTGAAATTGGACAGAGTACACGAGTGAGGATAGGGAAGGATAACATGACATTTACTTGGAGCACTTACGGTATCGCTAATATCTACAAAAGAGCAATTCGATAGAGGGATCGACTAGATTGGTGCTATTTATAGCCGGGGGGCTAGCCAAAGGATATACATGCCACAACCACAATGACGTGTATTATGTCGTTAGCGAGAAAGTAAAGCACACCTCGGTTTTCCTGTGCACGTCTAGTTTTGATCTTTGCCGTATAATGAGAAAATCCTATGTGAATATAATTATTTTAAATTTCATTTTTCAAAGTTTACCAATTTTGTTATATACTTTCCTAGTGTTGGCTAAGATGGCTACCCATCTTTCTTTTTTGAGAATCAAAAGATGGCTAACCGTCTCGCACAGGTGGATCATATACTATTCTACTTTACTAGCAAGTTCTTTTTCTTCACAACCAGATAAAAACTGATCACTTATTATACATATAGGTCAATGCCATTTTAGAAGCACATTTTTCGAGGGCTTCTTTGTAAACGATTTCTCTCTATAATGTGGTTGTTCTGTTTACAACCTTTTTTTTCGTACGTAGTTGAACTAGTTGATAATAATCATACAACGGAGGACTCCAGCAAATAAAAATCCGTTTTGACCATTTCAATTACAAATGATTTAATAATTTAAGTTCGTGCAAACAGAACCCGCCATGGCGGCATAAAACGCACGGTCATGTGTATTGCTTTTGTGCCGGGCACGGTTCATTGAGGATCGCCATCCCACTGTTTAATCGAGGACTGTTTTGTTTCAGAAAGTAAAACCTGGGTGCAGAGTACCTGTGTTGTCGAGACGACTCAGCGAAAAGGCACTTTCCATCCGAGACAACACAAAAACCGTCGCTTCATGTGTACACAATCAACAGTGTCACGTACACGTGTACTGCTGTCTAGCAGACTTTCTTTTCCAATCACACATACCAGAAAAAGCTACAACAAACCAGCGGCTGCGTTTCTCTAAATCTATTGAGCTGTTTCTCTGGACGGCGAGCGTTCAGCAGAGCCCACTGGAATCTCCGAGAGGGAAAAGCTAGGCAGCGTCGACGTCCACGGCCGCACCCCGCGCTCGCGTTACAAAATGGCGTGGTGCGCGCGAGGACGGCGCCGAGACGAGACGAGGCCCACGTCGCGTCGCGCGCGGCTCGGTAGGACCTGCCACGCCACGGCGTTTTGACGCCACCCGGCTGGCTTTCCGTTGCGCCAGCGGACAAACCCCTACCAGTACCTGCAGCCCCCGGCACCGTGCCGGGCGCGGAGAGCCAGAGACATGTGTGCTCTCCTGGCTGCGCCCGACTCAGTCACGCGCTTCGGTTAATTGTAGCCGCGACCACTTCCTGTTCCTCCCCGACGTCGCGGCGGCGGCCCGGCCTCTCCTCCCCCTCCCTGACGGCGCGGCGCGGCCTTGCCCCTCCTCTCTCTCCCTCGACGGCGCGGTGGAGGCGGATTTGCGGCCGGGCGCGCGGCGGCCTGGAGGTCCGGTTGGGACCCAACGTGGTCTTGATTTCTTTTGGGCAAATTCCTTCAAAATCATTGGCTAAAACTTGAATCCTCTATTTGCCACCTACAAAACTTGAATCCTCTCGGTGCGGCTACCAGTTAAATTTTATCCCTCTTTGTCAATATTAACTACATTGTAGTATGTTTTTCTAACATAGACGCCTGACAAGACCCATTTGCCCTTCCTTCATCCGCTGGACAAAAATTTGGCAACAGCCTTTTGCTACACCGACCCATTTTATGCTATCAAGTGAACACAAGCACACTACAACGCCTCTGAACAAATAATTTCAGCCATGAACAGAATAAGCGCGCTACAACGCCTCAAAGGGGATCGAGTGTCGGGGCAGTTTTGGGGATCTGGGTCGCTGTCTGTGTGAGAAGAGAGTGATGTGACTGAGGTCCGACTGGCCTGACGACTGGTCAGTAGTTACTCGTGACTCTCGGAAGACCTACCTGTTCGTTTTACGGGGGTCTAAAATTTAGAGGGATCTAAAGAAAAATAGTCCTGCCTGCCAAAAGAAGAAAAGAAACCGAAAGGTAAGGCTTGGGGTCCTGTACAAATATCTTGGCACTGGTTCGATTCTTGAACTTACCGAATCTCAATCAAAGCTTACCGCTGGGTCGCTGAATAAACATGTGATTGATAAAAATAAATGGTTATATCCCGTAGAGGCGACTTAACGACGACTTATAAACATGATTAAAAAACTAAAAACCCCTAAGCATAGACAAAATAAACAAAAGAGCCCGGCGGGCTCGATCCGTCTGATCTACATCGAGCGATCTTCGCTTCGCGTGATCCGTCCAATCTGCTACTTCGCGCGATGTTCACCGTCGGGCTTTGGCTTCTGCTCCGGCGGGGACTCCGGCACCTCACCCTCGGGCTTCGGCCCCGACGCCTCCGGGGACGCTGGCGCCTCCGGCTCGGGATCAGGCTCCACCGGCCAAGGTGCCCACGGGGACGGCGGCCCCGACGGCCAAGGGGCCCACGGGGACGCCGGCGCCTCCGGCTCGGGCTCGGGCGCCGGCGGCCAAGGTGCCCACGGGGACGCTGACGCCTCCGGCTCCGGCTCGGGCTCGAGCGCCGGCGGCCAATGGGCCCATGGGGACGCCGGCGCCGGGGGCCAAGGCGCCGACTCCTCACGGTCTGACCATGGCGACCAAGGCAAGGGCGGATGGGGACGGGGATGACGACGGCAACGGCGGTGGCGACGCCGGAGGGTGCGCTCGCGATCGCGGCGGTCGCGCTCCATCTCCAGCGATTTGTAGCGGCGGCGGATTTGTAGCGACGGGTGACGTTGCTGTCTGCCGCTATAATAGCAGCGACTAACTAGGTTTCTACCCGCCGCTATAAATACTCGGCGCTCGCAACCCGACGGAGGCTAGCCACCGTCACCGACCTGTGGTCCCGCCTATCTGCGGGACCACATGTCAGTGACTGTGGGTGGACTTGGTTTCCACCCGCCGTCACCCGGGATGGCTCGGCCCATCTAGGTGGCCCAGGAGAAGCCCATCCCGGTGGCGCCGGCTATAAGGGGGAGGCGAACCCTAACCCTAAACCTCTCCCCGCCGACGCCGCGACGGCAGCGGTACCCTCTGCCTCTCCCTCGGCGGCGGCGGCGTCCCTCTCCCTCTTCCTCGGCTTCGGCGGCGGGCGGGCGGCGTCCCTTTCCCTCTCCCTCGGGTTCGGCGGCGGCGGGCAGCGTCCTTCTCCCTCTCCCTCGGCGGTGAGCAGTGTTCCTCTCGCCCTTGGTCTCGGCGGCGGCCGGCATCCCTCTCCCTCTTCGTCGCCCGACGGGCGGCGTCCCTCTCCCTCGGCGGCGGCTGGCTTCCCTCTCCCTCGGTCTCGGCGGCAGGCGGCATCCCTCTCCCTCTTCCTCGCCCTCGGCGGCGGGTGGCGTCGTCCCTCTCCCTCTCACTCGGCTTCGGCGGCGGGCAGCGTCCCTCTCCCTCTCCCTCGGCCTCGGCGGCGGGCGGCATCCCTCTCCCTCGGTCTCGGCGGTAGCAACGTCCCTATCCCTCTTCCTCGGCGGCGTCCCTCTCCCTCGACGGCGGGCGGGCGGCCACGCGCGGCGAACGAGCTCCACGGCGGGGCTAGGCGGGCGGGCCTCCCAGATCTGGCGACCATGACGAAACAGCGGCGAGCCCACCCTCCACGACAACCACCTCGACGATGACCTGCATCTCCGATCATGAGATCAGGAGCTGGAGCCCCCCCCCCCCCCCTTTTTTGTTTTTTGGGATCCACAACAGCGGTGGATGAAGCCGTCGTCTGCCGCTGAAAACAAAGACTGTAGCGGCGGGCCACAGTGTCGTCCACTGCTACAAACGCTTACTGCAGCGACAGGCCACAGTATCGACCGCCGCTACAAACGCTGACTGCTGCGGCGGACCAGCGTAGCGGCGTAACACCAAGCCTTTGTGTTGTTGTGGTAGCTACGTTTAGAAAATCATCAGGGGCTGTTGAAAAATCATCTCCGATGTGGATCCAACGCAGGGTGAGGTACATCCCTGGCGCGGGGCAAGGTGTGTCCCTGGCTTCCCGATGGCGTAGGGTGAAGTAAAGCCCCCTCATGGATAGACACAACCCGGTGCAAGATTCTAGATCCACCTCGAGACGGTTGCGATGGGAAGGTGGCTGGGACGTGGAGACGCGGGGAAGCACGACGTGAACAGGGTGACCTCGACGGGATGTGGAGGCTTGGCGATCACAGTGGCTTCAGATTCAGTGATTATTTAGCGCCTGGATCTAGGTGGTGAGCAAAGGATGCATCAAGTCGTCGCACGGATCACTCGGGGGGCTTCGAGGATGACGAGTCTGCTTTGCACCGCCTACTTTTTTCGGAGGGGTGGGGGGACTGCATATTGGGCCACGACTGCTTGGCATGTTGAAGCCACAGGCCTTGAGCATTTTTTTCAAAAAAAAAAATATATACCTACTGTAGCAACAGTCCACGGCATTGCTTGCCACTGCAAATGCTTTTGCAAAAATTATTCCGTGAGCACATTCCCCGTTGCATACGCCATGAGAGCAGTCGACGCGTGGCCACCTACCTCCTGGACCGGCAGTTAGGGATGTAAACTAACTGGGAGGTGCACTCGCGCACCTGGTTTATCTCTCCGTAGGGGGTGCACAGCAAATATTTTTGAAATTGTCACGGCCTCCGCGCGACGCGACGTACTCCCTCTGTCCCCAAATAGGTGTCGCTGTCGACTTTTTTGACCGCTCATCTTATTCAATTTTTTACGTAAATCTTATTTATTTTTTTATAATTTATTTTATCATTGAATATATTTTAATCATGACATATTTTTTATATATTTAAATATTTTTTTGAATAAGACGAATGGTCAAACATGATGTCCAGTTACAACTATTTTGGGACGGAAGGAGTAGGACGACTACCCAAATTAACTTCAACCCAACCGGCCCGCATGACGCACCAGCCGCATCGCCAGCCCTAAAGCTACATTCATTCATGCCGGACCCGGCCGTTTGCCCGTATTAATTGCCAACATAACAAAGACTAAGAGCGTCCCCTATAGTAGAGTTAGCTAAGAGGTAGCAGTCAGCTCTTAGAAAGGATTGATGATGAGTGGGGTCCATGTTTAAGTCTATCATTTTCCTTAGGGACTACCTCTTGAGGAAGAGGTAGCAACCTTCTCTTTTTTCTTTTTCTCCAATAAAAAAAATTCTAAAAGGCAGCTAAGAGGCAACCTTTAGAGACGTTCTAATACATGCCGCCATGGCTGAGCTGCAGTTTACATGCGCTGCTTCAGAGAGTTTGCCATATCCGGTTTGCGGTGGCCATGCGCCTGGATCCTCTGACTCCTTCCGCGATATACTCTCCAGGTTCTGGTGCTTCTGCTTGGAGTAGAACGGTATGGATCACAGAGCTGGTGCACGAGCTGCACGATGCTGGTCCCAAGCAGCGGCAACCAGGTGTTGCTGGATTACGCTGCAAAATCTTATGGCCGGAGGACCACACGACAGATGCACGCTGAACGAACGGTTCACGATGAAAATACTCCTAGGCAAAACAGATGCACAACACTCCAACAGTAACTGCAGTTCGTCTCTTATTGAATTTACAACTGCAAAGGAGCAAGACGCTTGCAAGACGGCTGTAGGCAAGTTCCGAACATTATTGCGTCGAGGCTATCTGCAAAACTAGGCGTCTGGCGGCCGGCATCTGGGATGGTTGCGAACGAATTCAAATTTCCCGCCATGGTTGTAACACCCCTACTTTTAGAGCCAAAAAGAAAAAAAGAAAAGAAAAATAAAAAGGAATAAAAATCACTCCAAATTAAAAATTTTATCCAACCTCTTACCTTGAAATGAATTTTCAAAATAAAATTCACTAAATAAATTAAACTTAGTTTGAATATGAAATTTTTGAAATATAAAACTTGTGCTCAAGTGGTTGCTTTCATTTAAATATTGTACTAAAAATTTGAAGCTTTTGAATTTACAACAAATAAAATCAAAGTAGGATTAAATCCCAAGTTGATTTTCAAATTTTTGAATTTTAAACTTGCATAAAACTTCACCATATGCATTTCAGTGTTTTATTTGATTTGTTTTGAGTGTTTGATCAACCTTTGTTTTTGTTTGAATTTGAAATTCCTTCAAATTCAAATTCCAGAAAAAGATGAACCTTTTTCCTCTCCCTTTTGCCTTCGGGCCGAAACCTCCTCCTTCCTTCCTTCTGGCCCAGCCCATCCCCGTTTTTCTTTTTCTTTTTTCTTTCTTTTTCCCTGGGCCGCTTCCTCCCTCCCGGCCCAGCAGCAGCCCAGCGCGCCCACCAGCCCGCCTTCTCCCCTCTGCCGCTGACGCGCGGACCCCACGCCCATCGTCTACCTCCGGGCGACGCGTGCGAATACCGCGCCGCCCATCCCTCGCTGCCGGCGCCGGCGCCTTACTAGCGCCACTGCCCTACTGCTCCGCACCGCCTTCACCGCCGATAAAAGGGCACCGAGCCCCTCCTTTCTCTCCTCTCCCGTGCCCGCGAGTCCTCCTCTCTCTCCATCTCTCTCTCCGGCACGACCTAGGGTTCCGGCGACCCAAGCGCCGCCTCCCGAGCTCGCTCCCGCCCTCCTCCGGCCGTGCCGCACCCACGGTGAGCTCCCTCCGGCTCTCCTCTCTCTCATGCGCCTCTCCTTTCTCCTCCTCTCCTCTCGCACGAGCTCACCACCGAGCCACCCTCACCGCCGCCGTCTTCCCTCTCGTCGCCGGCTGCCGTAGCGCTTCTCTGGCCGAGCTGAGGCGCCCAAACACTTCGCCACACACGCGCGCACCCGTGCGGCAACACGCCCGAGCACGAGCACGCGCGCGCACACACTTCCCCGTCACGCACCGCCGCCGTGAGCGACTCCGGCGAGCCACCGTCGCCGCTCCCCTGCGTCCCGACGTCAACGTGTACCACCAGCCGCTCCACCTTCGTACGCTCGTCCTCCGCGACGACCTCCCGCAGACCGCCATCCACCCTAGCCGGCGGCGGCGAGGATTCCGGTAAGCCGCCGCCGGTGCGCGCGCGTCCCCGTCCACTGTGGACCGGTGGACCGCCGCCCATCCCCGGTCCATGGAGCCCGTGGACCCAGTCCACCGGGTTCTCGATTTATTTTAAACCATTTCCCACCTTTATTGCGTCAGCACCACGCAATAAATAATTTCCAATACAAAAATAATTCTTAAAATTCTGAAAATCCCGGCCCCTGTACATTTTACAGATAAGCCCCTGACCTTTTCAATAATCATGTTCAAGCCCTGTCTTTTTACAGAAAAGTACCTAAACTTTTCTGTAATATAATTTAGCCCCTATCTTTTTACACCAAGGTCCCTAAACTTTTCTAATTACATATAGGTCCCTAGACCTTCTCTGTAATTACAAAAAAGTCCTCTGTAATTACAGATGAGCCCCCAAAACTTCAAATATTCATATCTTTTCAACCATATCTCCGTTTTGGGCGATTCTTGCGCCCACTTGTTCGTGGAAACGCATAGTACCTCATGGTACTATTATTGGAGCACCATCTTTAACCTAGACACCATCAATGATGCAAAATCCTCTCACCTATTATATCTTTTCCCGGCAGTTATGCAATGTCTCGCACGTCACAATCATTGTTCATCCAAAACCTAACCAATCCTGTGATGCTAGTTATCTAGTACCCTCCACACGACAACACACAACCCGCTCTATTCCTATTTTACATATTCACTCCTTTACCTATTAGCAATAAACCTTTTATATTGTATCGCTTCAAACGAAGCAATCTCTCGTGTCGTTTCACTTAAAACCCCGTACCCTCCTTTATATCACAAATCCAAATTCCAAACCCAGCTTTGATCAATCATCGCTCAATCCAACTTATGTGCCGCCAACCATCGCCTAGCTCCATTTGATTCATTTATCCGCTTTTATAAAAGTGCTCTTTTATCGGCTCTTATTGGAGTTATTGTTTCATTGTTATCTTAATTGCCAGTTGTCTTTATTCGATCTTAGTATTTTTTATCTGCAGTCATGCATTCATGACATACATGCTCACGTACACGTACCATCGTCATGCGTCCGACGCGTGACAACCAACTTAATAAATAATAGTTTAGTTTTAGTAATTAATCAATCTAGTAAGTAATTAATAGCTAAGTCATCATTAGTTAACGATATAAGGTATAGGAGCCCTAAGCTGACACACCTTGTACTTCGTACACGTGTTGCATGAACCTTTATATAGGTTACTACCTGTATGAAGGCTAGTACCACGAATGTACGAAGAATACGTACACACGCTGTCCCCGTCACTTCATGCATTCATGCTCTTCTCTTCGTGTTTAGCATCTCTCATTACACCAAAAGCCATAGAGTACGATGCATCACCTCTAATGGCCTTTTTAAGGTAACAAAACCTTGTTAAAGTAAAACTGGATGCATCATCCGTGTTTTGGATCTTTTGTTCTTCATTTACTTTCTATCGGTTTTGTTGGAGTTAATTGGATCTTATTCGGCTCTTTTCGCTCTTTATTTTCTTTTGCGGTAGTTTATTTACACGTAGTATTTCTATACGCTAGATTACGCGAGAATCAAGGAAGAACCAGAAGAATCCAAGGACTCGTCGAGAAACGTCAGGTCAAGACCCGTCGAAAGATACGAGCTTCAAGGGAGGGCTCGAAGACATCAATTCGACAAAAAAAGACTAAGGACCCAGAACTTAAAGATTAGGAAAGTGATTATCAGGCAAGCCCTAACTCCCCTTTGATTATATTGATCCTATGATTGCAAAGAAACCCATTTAGAGCCTATTTTGAAAATAAAGTATGCATGGTATTTAAAAGTGATTTACATGCTTAGTATGTCCTAAGTACTTGTTGATTGCCATGCTTGTTTTTGCTTATCCTGATTCCTTGTTAAACCTAGGAACCCACATCATTAATTCTTTAATGATGTGTTGGATTTAAATGCTGCTTAGGACCTACTACACCGTGTACTTAATTAATCTTGCTCACATGTTTTTGTGTTAAAATGTGTGCGTTCTTGGTGGTGTGTGTAAATGTGAAAATGGGTGGATGGTGATAAAGTGCAACCCATAGTGGGGAATGTTTTGGACAGGAGCAAGCGGGATAGTCCTCAGTGGGGAGGCTATCTCTGGGACGCTGTTCCTCGTGGAGGGTAGCTATTGAAGATGCTTGCTTCGGTCGTATAAGGACCGGTTCATGTGCCGCCTGGCCTAGCACCTTTCGTACAACCACAAGCCTTGTATGGGAAAGGTTTGGAACCACACCCTACTATAGCGTTCACTCGGTACCCACCTGGAGGCGGGAGTCGCAACGGAAGCTAGGAGAAGATTCGATGAGATTGGCATCGGGTCCGACATGTGGAGACAATTATGGCCTTGGCTTTTTATTATATGATGATGGAAGCTCCTGATCGGTGTTTTTCCGTGGTGGTGCCGTGGTGACGCCAAGTAGGTACGGAACCATTAGTATCCAGTCCAAGCCATGGTAGTGGGAGGACTGGGTACCTTGTGGGGAAAGTGTACAACCTCTGCAGAGTGTATAATCTATCTGGATAGCCGTGTTCCACGGTATTGGACAACGCGAAAGCTATGGCCACACAATGATTAGTCTTTTCTGTGTGAGTTATCCTTGGCGTGTTTTTGGAAAACACCGGCGTGGAGCCGTGCGCTGGTTTCCTGCCAGCACTAAAATTTGGGAACTGGCGGGATGGATTGCATCTCCCCCAGGGCCAACCAACCCCACTAAACATAATGACAATACCTGACTGTAGTTTGCGAACTGTTTTAATTTCAAAAACAACATTTGCACAAAATTGGCTTTCCGCCGATATGATAAACCTTAGCCTCATCCTTGTTTATACCCTTGCATATATTTGCCCCTTGTGTTAGGGTTTGCTGAGTACCTTATGTACTCACGCGTTTGCAATTATTGTTTTTAGTAGGAGAAGTCTTCGTAGGTGACGACGACGCCTTGGTTTTCGGTTCTGCTTCTCAAGTCTGCCTGTGGCTTGGGTCGTGCTTTCCGCTGTCTGTGTGTGTTTGCTTCGCCTTTATTTGACGGAAGGACTTTGAAGACTTCTGCATCCTTGTCGTACCGCCACTAAAGGCTCAATATATCAGGTACTATACCTATTTACCTATTCGAAGTATGCTTGTGATTACCATATCTGTGTTCCTGTGCGTATCAGCTACTGATCCAGGGACTGATACATGATGCACAGAGTACTCCAGAGATGGGGTACGACAATGGTTTACCGGGCGTCCCGTGGCCGGCTGCCAGTTATTGTGCACGGCGTCACAATCGGGTCACAATAATAACGAGCTACGGACCTACGGCCAACCTAGGAAGGTCAAGCAAATTGCGACATCAACTGTAATGATGAGGGACATTTAACTCGTTGCGCATCTCCGCACCTACCCCTACGTGTACGGTGGATAGTCGGGGGTTCACTTGACAATGTGCTCACGGAATCCGCTCTCACATTATATATATCATGTGTGTTCTTAAAATTGATATTGACATGATTTCTTGTTTCAATTTCTCTGCTTTAGAATCGTATATACATGTTTCCGCCATTATCAGAATTCAAGAAGATGGAAGTTGCAATCTGAACAATTGCGTCCATTTTCTTGTTTCGAATTGGTTCGAGCCTGTACTGATAGGAATAAGGGGTGCTTGTTTCAGATCTCTGCCTTTTGTTTCAGGTTCTGAACTCCTGTTTTATTTGTCTGTCTTTTTTGCCTTTGCTGTTCCAGATTGTTGTGCTGAACATTGTATAGTGTATTATAGCATCTGCTGTTGCCGTTGCTTCTATGAAAATCAGCACGCTGCAATTTGAAACATAGGTGCACACATTTGCTTCTCTTATGAGTTCAACATTCTCCTACTGTAACTCAGTAGCTGTTGCAGAATTTAGCGCTACAAGGTGAACTGGATGGCAGAAAACAGAACACGGAATCACCCATATCACATGTTCCAAGTAAACAGTTGTCATACAATGGAGAGCCAAATAAGTCCTGCTATAATGATACATCAAGCCTTTCTAGAACAGCTATGAAAGGGTACATGAAAAGGCAGTTTATGAGCATGTGTCAACTATACGATAGACTCTTTACTAAATATTTTTTTCTAAGGTATACAACTCGTAGAATCAGAACAAAAATGAGAAACAGCATAAACTGCTTGCCTGTCTATGTTTTGCCGTACTCCCAATCCTTGGGAATGACGTCATACTGGGCCCAATCCTTGGATGAGCGTCTTGCCACCGCTTGCTACAAGGGCAGGAGGAACAGCTCTATTTTGTGACCTCATTAGCTCCCACGACCTGCGACGATTTGCATATAACAAGTTCTGAAGATTGGGTTTATGTTTGTCACCAAATACTGGCATTTAATTTACAACTTACGTTTTCAGATATATATGTTTCTGCTCTTGTCTGAGGGACCTTGATGATGCTGCCTTCTCCTGTCTCATGAGGTGTTCTTTTCTTGTTTTACCCATTAATAGAAACACATTAGTAAAATGCGATAACACTGAAAAAAACCCGTCTTGCTGATGACCATATGCTGTGCTAATTAACCTCATCATCGCCCACAACAGGCTCAGCAGATGCGCCCCGGACATCATGGACCTTTAGGATACAAACATAGCGAATAGAGACATTTGAAATAGAAACCCAGCTCGAACCTTTGGCGTGAACCCGTAATCCACAATAGGGGCCTGCACCCAGCCAGTAGGAAGCTGCAGCTGGCCATTGAGATGTCGCGATGGCAAAGCAGCCTTCTTCATCGCGCTATCCTCCTCGAGTGCGAGAGGCAACTTGCTTCCTAATACGAATGCCCAACTTGCTTTATCTCAAATCAGCAATGAAGACCGGTAGCTAATCATCAATGCAGTGCCCCTATATCTAATATTGGATCTAATGTCAGTCTGGTACATGATCACGTTGCACCATTGTACAGAGCGGTACACCACAGCCCAGTAAATCCTCCCGTCCGTGGTCCTCTAAATGAACAGCGGTCTGATACTCCATAATAGTCATCTAATACTCCTGTAATTATCTCCGTAATGATTTGCTGGGAGTGAGAAGTAAATAATTAATAAGACATATTAAGGTGTTAGCAGATAAATCAATACAATTGTATTTTCATTCAATGTGCTGAATCAAAACACAAAAGTTATCACCTAATGAGAATAGCATACTACCATTTACATCAATTAAGGTAATTTCACCCCATGAGCTCTACGTAAACATCTTCATATGTTCGCAAGGAGGAAGCTTTTGGAGAAGATATTAGTGTTAGTGTTTACGGGTTTTGCGACGGGTTTTCACCGATCACGGGCTGAAAGTATATGTAGGTCCCGAATTAAGTTCTGGTTGATTGATGACAAAAAAAAAGGTTAAAAGGCATTAATGATTTTTTTGAGAAATGTGTATAATTTTAGTCCCATGGTGTTAATGTGGAGAAAATATGACCCACAAAAATGGAAAAGAATGTGGTGGACTCACGATTTAACTCCCGCTACTACTATAGAACTCCTAAAAGATGTAAGGGGATGTCAAGAGACTCAGGACAAAACAAAAAGTACTCAATCATGCTAGCCATATATAAAAGGCAGTTAAGCAATTTTTGCAACTGACACCAAGTTAGTTGGACCTGCATGGGCGATGGATGAAGATAGAAAGTAGTAAGGTGTACTCTACAACCAACAGATTTTCTGGCTAACACTCTCAATGACCACCTTCATAATTTTCATTGCTACCGGCCAACACACGTACCTCATTGACCAGACTCCATTGCTACTGGCCAACGCTAGCAACTTTTCATTAAACTTGTCTTCTGAAGTTTCCATAAAAAAAAGGTTCCATTACTGGAAACCAGGATAGCCATGTGTGCCAAAAACCATCAGGGAATAGCGAAAAACCCTCAGGGTAATAAACTATGTCGGCTTCCTGTTGGGAATAGCCGCCAGGGATAGAATGACAGGGAAATTTTATTTCCCTGACGGGAAGCCGACAATTATTTCCCTGAGGGCAAACCTGACGGCCAGTGCACAGGGAAAAGTTTCCAACCCAGATTTACTTGTTATTTCCCTGACCACTGTGGACGACAAGGAAAAGCATAACAAAAGGAGTTCACATCCAGGCAAGGAACAGTACACAATGTTCTCAAACATTAAATATAAATATCAATATTAATTGTGTTCCAATCGTTTGGCATTGTGATATCAATACAGCACCCATGGGCACACAAAAGGAGCAGTTCACAAAAGCCATAACTTTCAGCATGACCTTTGGTTCAGGCAAGGCCACATTACCAACATATATACTATCCTAGCAGTTAACATATATACTAATTAACCTAAGAGTGAGCATAAATATAGACCCAACTCTACAAAAGTTGCAACTACGGCATGTCATTCAGTTTTGAAAGTGATCCAAGCTGAGACCATCACTCAAAAGCATAGTTTCGACTTCAGGTGTTGCTCAAACCATGGTTTTCATCACCATCATTGTTAGCAGATTCAGACCCAGCATGAGATGATCCTGTCACCTGCAAATCTGTAATGCCCATATGTATTCTCCAGTGCAACTGTAATGCCCATATGTATTCTTATGCAATCACCACACTCTATATCTAATTCGCCAGAACACAATTAACACAACTTTTTGTAACATACAAAGCAAATAAACAGTTCACAATGATAAATAGAGTTTAGAAACATGATACCATTGTTGCATCTTACACATAACACTACAGGAAACCTGGAGTTTGCCGAGTGCCAGAGGCACTCGGCAAAGCAGCTTTTACACTCGGCAAAGAGTTTGCCGAGCGTTGCACTCGGCAAACACCAGACGGCAAACAGCTCTCGGCAAAGCCGGGTTTGCCGAGTGCTTTTTGTCGGGCACTCGGCAAAGATTTTGCCGAGTGTCAAAAAGGCACTCGGCAAAATAAAGCAACGAGACGGAGGGAAACGACCGTCAAAAGGGTTTGCCGAGTGCCCTAACGGCAGGCACTCGGCAAACTTTCCTTGTTTGCCGAGTGCCAGGCACATGCACTCGGCAAACTATGGCACATGTGCCGAGTGCCTCAGTTTTGGCACTCGGCAAAAATCTGAGGCACTCGGCAAAAAAAATCGACAGATTGCAATAAAATGTTTAAAATCACTGCAACCTGGACCAAAATCACACCAAATCATACATATATGCTCATCATCATCATAGACACATACACATCACCACCATCATCATCACAGGCATTTAAATCATCACAACACATAGAAATCTCCACAAATACATAGAAATGGTCCAAATAGTGATAAACCAAGTCGTCGACAACCACAAGCACAAGTTCATCAAACGTAAGCAAGCACAACTAGTTGGTTCATGACATAGGACTAGAAATACAACTACAAGCTACATCGGAGGGCGATGATGATAAGGATGAAACGGAGAATAAGCATTGGGAGGGGAAACCGGCTGATTGTTCGATCCCGCTGATATGTTCTGCAAAGAGGAGATATTACATGATTAACACAAGATTCTAGATAGACGTGCCGACAGGAAGTGGAATGAAACTACAAGGATTTAGATAGACTCACCGGAGTGCCCTGACTCGGACTCGAAGTGCCGACAGGAGGAAGAGGTAGTGGCGGCGGTTGCATCCCACCACTGTGCCACTGGTGAAACATGAACTGCATTTGCCGCTGCAAGTCCTCCTGCATCCTTGCTTGCTGTTCCTGCAGCCTCGCATCGTACCTCGCCTGCTGTTCCTGCAGCTGTGCCTGGTACTTCGCCTCCTGTGCCTGGAGCTTCGCCTCCATCTCCTCCCGTAGCTGGGCCTACAACATGTCATCCCAATGTTACAATGCAAAGCAAATATATGTCTCAAATCCAACGAAACGACGAATAGAACAGAAATAACCTGGGCTTGGTCAAACTAAAATTTGCATACACTTTAATCTAACAATTGCATACAAAAGCAATTAAAATTTGCATACACTTTAATCAGTCTTTGTTATTTTACATCTAAGCATCACTTTAGGAGTTCGTTGCGTTTATCTGCCCATCCATTTGGGCAAAAGCAGTTTCCAAATGGATTGGTATTTTGCACAGGACACTACCGCAGCAGACGCAAGGTAAAGTTTCCTATTCGTAGCAATCCACAGAAATGGCAAGCTGGGCAGCAGCTGTCGTAACATTTAATGGAGTTGCTTGCTTTTAACTTCACCATTTACTGATCAACGAGAAAGAGAAGGAAGAAATGGCAAAAAGAAGCGACTGGTTGTAAAGACAAGTACTCTTCAGCCACAATGGTGCTACAGCTACTAATGAACCAACCTCTATTTCAGCGACCACTAAACTAAGCACGGAAACAAATCATACAAGGAATGATGGTCTAGCTCCTCCCAAAACCATGTGCTAAATCTCGAAGAGAGCACGGGAGCGGATTATAAAACAAGATACTTTTTCCAGGAACAAAATCGGGGTCCTAGTATAAAACACACGCGCGGTTCTTGAATCGCGCATCAGGGATTAACAAATGACCGGAGCAGATTAACTAATGGCGGTAAAGTACACCTGATCGGAATAAACAAAGAGTTCGGGGCACGGCAGAAGCGGAAACAAGCTAGAACGCCAAAAGCGATACGGCAAAGGATGGCGTCGAGATGAGGAAGAAGAAGAAGAGGGGGAGGAGCCGTACGTGTGGGGTGGCCGTAGAAGCGGGTTGCCAGGGAGTCGAGGCCGCGGCAGATGGGGACGACGAGATCCGGCGGCACGGGCACGCCGGCCACCAGGTACTTGTATATGAGCGCCTGCTGCTCCAGCTCCTCGTACTGCGCCGGCGTGAACGGCAGCGGCCACCTCCCGGTCGTCGGCACGTCACCGGCCAACCCGGCGCCGCCGCTACCCCTGCACCATTACAAATACACGCCGCGACCACGGAGGGGAGGTGGGCCGGGGACGCGGGGAGGGGAGGCGCGCCTGGGAGGCGGGGAGGGGAGGTGCGCCGGCGGCCGGGGAGGCGGGGAGGCGGGCGGGGTGGCGCGGGGAGGCGGCGGCGTGGCGCGGGCCGGGGCGCGGGGCGGAGTGGAGGCGGCGGCGTGGCGCGGGCCGGGGCGCGGGCGGGGAGGCGCGGTGGCGGCGGCGGCAGCCGGGGGTGGCGCAGTGGAGGCGGCGGCGGCGCGTGCTCGTCAGATGCGTGAGGTGGAAGAGGATAAGGGAGGAGGAAGAAAGAAACCGGCCCGCGCCTAAGTCCTGGGCCAAAAGGTTTGCCGAGTGCTAGATCCAGGGCACTCGGCAAACCCAAAGCACTCGGCAAATACTTGTTTGCCGGGTGCTAGGTCCAGGGCCCTCGGCAAACATTTTCTGGAGGAACTAAATTTTTTTTTATAAATTCGAAATAAATTCAAAAAAATGCCAAATTTTGCCATGATACATTTCATATGATCCTTTACCTATAAAAAATAGGTTTAAGGTGAAACCAAATTATGATCGTCGTTTTGGTTCGAAATCCAAACAATCACTTCATAAGTTTATGGATCTTCTTCGAGGATGCTTCTGTTTGTAAACAACGTATATGGCAACTTTTGCGAAACTTTTTCTACGATTTATCATGGTCTCCATGTATGATTTCATGATACCAGCGCGAGTCTTGTAATTTTTGGACTTTGTTTGAATTTTATAAAATTAAAATACTATTCACCCATATCGTCACACTTATATTTTATGTACAAGATGACTGAATTTTCAGTTCATTTCATGGTTGACACCTTACATTGGACTCAAGAATATGAATATAAACTTTCGTGTGAACATATTTTATTATTTGAATCACCTAAAGTTCAAATTTGAATTATCTTAAATATATACTTTATATGTCATAAACACCTTAAATATACCAAACGGATCGAAAAAATCACCAAACTTTCGCATGAAGCACCATTGATACATACATCCACCACGAAAATGGAAACTGTGGGAAAAAATGAAAAAAAAAATATTTTGCCGAGGGCCCACGTTAGCCACTCGGCAAACAAATAGTTTGCCGAGTGCCACTAACGGAGGCACTCGGCAAACTATTTGAGTACCGTGTGTTCAATGTTTGCCGAGTGTCTCCTGTTTTGGCACTCGGCAAAGTATATGTTTGCCGAGTGCCTGCGGCTGGGCACTCGGCAAACAAAAGAAGTGCCGTGTGTCAGACGTTTGCCGAGCGCCGAGCCTCTGGCACTCGGCAAACAGGTGGTTTACCGAGTGCCCAATAAAAGGCACTCGGCAAACTATGTTACACTCGGCATATGGTGGCTTTCCCGTAGTGTAACACATAGAGCAACAAAGTTCAACAACCATATCATACTGAACAACCAGAGTCTGACAGATGGTTCCAGAAGATTAAGATAACAGGAGACAGTCATGGCACAGGAGAATACCCGACATGGATGTGAATTTAATCCTGAGAGTCTGCCAGACTGCCACCCCAATCATCATGTAGCTTCAGACCAGCAGCATGGCGCAGAGAAGCCCCCACTTGGATGTGAATTTAGTCCTGCAAAGTGGGATATAATGGAATCAAGTTAATTGGAATTTGCTGAATCTAACTACTGTGGTTGTCTTTTTACTTGTCTGAAGGAAAAAGAATCAACGAGGAATGCACTAGATATGTGTCACTAGTTCTCACAATACAAAATTTCATCAGGCTAATAAGAGTAAACATTGAAAATACCCAAACTAAAAAAAAAAGAATGAGACCATAGTCCAGACACAAGCAATAGATATAACATAACGAAGACCCACTGAAATCAAATGTCTCTTGCAAAGTTTATTACGATTATCGCATGAGACAGCTGTTGATGCTCATGAACTAGCAGTTTGCTTACATGCTCCAACGGTAAAATTTAATTTCACATAAATACCTACTCAAAACATATTTATCCATCTGTTGATGAGTCCCTCATATCAGTTATAATGATATATGTGGGTTTTACGACAGAATGTGGTAATCAAGATGTTAACTCATAATATGTGCAGCAACCAATTTCAATGTGAAACTTTTATTCATAGACCTGTACTGCCAAAATATATGCAATTTGAAAGAACTGAGTCTTAAAATGCAATCAATGGAACAATGGAAAATCTGAAAGCTCCATGTATAGCCACATATGCTAGTATGCCCACATAGACCATTTTGATGCCTTAGCCGATGCTTCGACAGACTTGCAAAAGCATGGCAGCCATCATATCTCATAATACCTCTTTTAACATGTAAACTTTAAGATGCCGTTTTAATGCCCAATCTCAGAAACAAAAAAAATGTTTTCAATCTGCAAAACGGATTGATCCAGGAGGTAATAATAGACAAGCTTTCAATTTACATGGCACTAACTGTAACTTGCAACAAAGAGTTATATATAACAGTACTGGAAAATCAGAATGTGGTAACATAAGAATATTTCCCAAAACAAATGTTAACATGAAAATTCCTAGAAGTCTAGCATCATAACACTAAAATCAAAGGTCTCTTGCCAAGTTTATTACGGTTATCTCATGAGACAGCTGTTGATGCTCATGAACCAGCAGTCTGCTTACATGCATGCTCACGGTAAAAATTTAGTCACATAAATACCTACTCAAAACATATTTATCCATCTGTTGATGAGTCCCTCATATAAGTTATAATGACATGTGGGTTGTACAACAGAATGTGATAATGGAGGTCATAATTAATATGTGTAGCAACCAATTTCAATGTGAAACTTGCAACAAAAGTTATAACAGTACTGGAAAATCAGAATGCTAACATAAGAATATTTCCCAAAACAAATGTTAATATGAAAATTCCTAGAAGTCTAGCATCATATCACTGTTAACAGCAATATTGAGATAATAAGACAGATACACCCATAATTCAAGCTCTACATGAGATCTACGGAAAACTAAAGCACAGACACTACAAAAACTAGAATGCAATAGAAACACAGATAAGAAGCTTACCACTTTATTATATTCGTCTTGGTGACATGAACGGCGGGAACCCAAAATATGGTTGAACTTGAATATAAATGAGCTCGGGCGAACAGAGCCTCTCAATCTTGAATGTCTCAACCTCAAGTGTGAAATACACTGTGTTCAATATGCCTCCGACATCTTCAAAGCCTATCAGGAAAATGTAACCTCCCGATGCGGCAACGAATCTACAATGGCAGGGCAATGTGATATTATTCTCCCTTCGCCACTCATTGGCCGCTTCACCCTCATGTTTCAGACTGGTATAATAAGCCACAGCTTCTTCATTTGTATAGTGGCTAAACATTGCAAGCCTGTCTGTCCCCGCCTCCACAATGACCACGTCACGAACAATGTGATGTGGCGGAAGGTCCAAAATGGAGAACTCCATCCTAGTGATATCGAGCTTGAGCATCTTGTCCCTTAAGTACACTTTCCAGTAGAAGCAGCCATGATCGTATTGAGGCCAGCTAAGAATGAGAACAGTTGATGCTTACAAGCAACCCTAGATCAACCCAACTCGTAGAAGTACCGATACTCCAGTTGCTAGACTCCGACGAGAAGATAAACACGACCAACTTCTTTGCACAGTGTGTCCTAGCGATCACTTTGAAGGATGTGCCCTCATGGTCTCCAGATGGCACAAGGAATGACTCAAAAAAGTAGCTGTTACGGACAGACGTGATTAGGGCATCAGGGATGGTAGGAAGCAGGAGGCACCGACGTGACAGCGGATCGCACACGGCGAGGTCCGGGAAGAAGACGCCGCCGTCCTCCCTGCGCCCACGGCTGCGCTCCAGCAGCACGCGCCCCTCGCAGACGTCGGAGTAATCCCATCCTTCGCCGCCGCCGGGGAGGTAGTTGAAGTCGAATCCGTCGGCGCGGGCAGCAGCCGCGTTCGGGTGGGGCGCAGCGACGGGGCGGAAGCCCTCCATGACGAAGCCGAGGAAGACAGAAGGGTGGGCGGCGCGGTAGCGGCGGAGGAAGTCGGGGTCGGCGATGGCTTGCCGGAACGATTTGCAGGTTGCGGAGGCGCTCGCAAGGTCGACGGGGGAAGCGAGACGGAGGAAGATGTCCTCCAGGAGCTCGACGCTGAGGGGCAGCGTGGACTCCTGGGGGGACGGGGCCATCTCGCCGGCTGAGCGCCCGCCGCCGGCGAGGGTAGGGTTCGGGATCTGGGAGTCTGCAGTTTTGGGGAATGGGGAACTGGGCTTCTGTGTGGAAAGAATGTGTTGGCCGACGGGACAGACGATTGGTGAGTAACTGACTCGTGACCCGGATGACCTAATCGAGGTAGTACAGCCTCAAGGTGATCGAGTCCACCAGGGCTTTTTTTTTTCCTTCTTCTTCTTCTTTTTTTTTTTTTTGCCTTTTTCCGTTTTGTATTAGGTGAGTAGTCCGACTGGTTTCTTCTTCCTTTTCCACCCTGTTTGTGTCTTTTCCGTTTCATAATAGTCTCGCATATTCTTTTGTTTTTCTTTTGTCTCTTTTCTTTTTTGCTTTTTTTTTTGTCAAAGGTGAATCCTTCTGGTTTTTTTTCAATGTGCCGGCTCCCGGCATATACACAAAAGCTATACCAGTAGGGACAACAATTAATTCAAGCGCCCAACCGACACATGGTTTATTATAGTCTACATATATCCATCTGATCTGTTAAATTTGTGACTACTTAAAATTATACAAGGGTGCCAGAATCAACGTCTCCTTCCTTGTAAACGCCTTCCTTGATTGGTTACATTGAATCAAATCGCATCAGCGTATCAAAGGAGTTGGGTCACCCTTCAACTACTTTCGTGATGTGTTCCTTTGATTGGCCAGCGTCATCGTATGATAATAGTTGATCGGGCTCGTCCCCCTGTATGTTATGTCTGGCTCCCCCGCCGCCATGCCTTTCCATTGCACCTGTTTTCATCGCTTCAAGTACGTATGTGGCACAAGTTGTTCGGTTCAACGCCCATTGCAATGTTTTTCATTGCTTCGAGCCCCTAAGTGACACAGGTTGTCCCGTTCAACGCATTATCTCCCATGAAACCCTTTGCTTTTTATTGTTTGCTCCGTCTGCACATGTTGGTGCTCTCAACCTCGCTCCCAAGAAATCCGCTGCTTGCTGATGTCCTGGATTACGTCGAGATCAAAGCCCTACCCCACTATGTATGTTGGTGGCCTGTGATCTACCTAGGAACGGCAAACCGATATAAGCGACGGTGCTTGTATTCCTCATTGCATGAATGCAGTGGATCGTCATGGAGAAGGGGGGACCGAGTTCTCTCTCCACATCTGGCACTCCGCACTAAACATTCATCAAAAGAATCAGCTTTCCAAAATTGGGTAAAAATGCAATTCGATCACCGAAGAAGTAGGAATATTATGGCACCAGAGATAATATTGTTTCCATAAAGTAAAGAACCAGAAAGAGGCTCACGAATACCCGCAATATCTACTGGAGAAACAGCGAGCCGATTGTCATTGTCGTCACAAACTTAGCTCACAGGGGACATCACGGCGATTGATAGATCGAAGCCATCTTCTTTGACATTGGAGTCTCTGTTTGTCTCCTCACTACCACTCATCGTGGAGAGCTGTGCATCAATGCAGTTAGAGTATTTACTTCTTTACGTAGTGCATGAGTCTGCAGTTTTGGGGAATGGGGATCGATCTGGGTTCTGCGTGGAAAGAATGATGACAGACTGGTCTGACTTCGACTGGCGATGAGTGACTCATGACCAGAATGACCTAATCGAGGTTGTCCGTAAAGCCTGCCAAATTAGAGAAAAGAAACGGACAAGAAACGCTTGGAGGCCCAGACAAATATGATCTTGGCACTAGTTCGATTCACTGGATCCAAATATGAATCAGAATGCATTTTAGCTCAACTTCTCAGAAGGCATTCAATCTAGCATTCTGATAAAAATTTCTAAACATGTAGCCATTTCATTCCATTGCATAAATGAAGTATAAATGTATAGATATCAGCAACAGATTAACATGGTCTAGTTTGTTTGTGGTTTTAGCAACATGCATGTAGAAAGGGATAAATCAGTGCTTTTACATTAATCAACGATCAGGGTGTTCGGAGGAAAGAGCTTCCAAAAGAATAAGATCTGCTACAAACCATTGTACTAGAAGAATAACTTGAAATAATTGTACATAAAAGTAAAAAGGCATGATGCACAGAATATACTCACGTAAACTTCTGGCCCTCATTTTGCCAAATGGAGTACCGAATCATTTGCGCGTTAAATTCTCTAAAGACCCCAAACCTGCCTTGTCCTCCCACAGCAACGGCTATTTCCAGCTTATCATGTCTAGGCTGGAGGTCCACAGTAGAGAACTCACTAGTGTGCTTATGTTGAACTTGAGTAACTTGTTCTTCTCGAACACTAGGCCTCTTGAGCGATTCGAGTCGATCCATTGGGGTCGTAAAGGATCGGTTCGAACCGTGACGAAGCCGGTTCAGAAGGGTCAAGGATCCCATCGACCCTTGGGTCGAACCGAACCCTCGCCTCCAATCCCTCGTCCTCCAACATGTCGCCCAATCCCTCGTCCTCCGGTTCAGAAGGGTCAAGGATCCCATTGACCCTTGGGTCGAACTGAACCCTCTCCATGTCGCCCATCTCGGTGCCGCCGGCAAAGTTTTGTGAGTAAATAAATCTTAATGGGAATATGAGAGCTGCTAATCGTGTAGAGAAACGGTTGCTGGAAATCATCAGGTGTTCGTGCGCGGCGGTGGGCTGCTAATCAACTGGGAATTGCCAGTGTGGAAGACGACGACCTGCGTTCGATAGTTCACAGCGAAAGATAGGATCGGGTTGACCCTTGAACTACCATTTTGACGGGCGGATCGCAAGTTCTGAAAATGGGTCGCTCCAATCCGACCCTTTTGCAGTGCTATTGAACACTTTCTTGTAGAAGCAGCCATATGTGAAGTAACTTGGACCATGTATAACCTAGCACGCGGCCATGTTGTGGTACGGTTAAGCTTACAGCTTCCCAAGTGGTAGATGCGGCCGCACTCCAGCTGCCGCTGCAGGAAGAAAAGATGAACACGACCAATTTCTCAAAGCACTGTGCCACGCCCATCACTCTGAAAGTCGTTTCTTCTTCCTCGTCTCCTGAAGGGACGATCAAGGCATCGAAACACTTGATGCCTTTTTCATGTATCTGGATGGTCAAATTCAGAAAAGTTAGTGATAAATTGTGGAGGGAGGTCTCATAAAGTACAACACAGATAGGCCTAACATCTTCTGTAGTCGTTCTGTTATGTGTAGCTAAAATATCTGTTATGCTGCTGCCATGTGTAGCTGTTAACATCTGTCTCGAGTCCCGAGATGTGTGTTATGTAGCTAACATCTTTTATGCTGCTGCCATGTGTACTTAACATCTGCCTCGTGTTCAGTTATGTGTAGCTAACATAACCGGGTGATACCAGCAGCAACACTGACCATGTGTAGCTAACATCTGTCTCGACTATCGAGTTCTGTTTGAATATGTAGCCAGCTAACATGGTCGATTGCAATGCAATTTAGACAGGGGCTGAGCTATGTGCCCTGAAACTCTAAAACACCTAGATGGAGGCGCGTATAGCATTGGGGATGGGAGGCAGCAGCTGGTATTGCCGGAACAATGGGTCCCACATGGCAAGGTGCGGGAACTTGGAGAAGCTGCTGTCCTTCTTGACCCAGGGCGCGTACCTAAGAAGGACGCGGCCGTTGTGGACGTCGCTGGTGGCCCATCTGAACCACCCTACGCAGGGGACGTAGTCATCGAAGTCGAAGTTGGTGGCACGGGCGTACGCGAGGCTCGGAGGCTTTGCAGGTTGGAATTCACCGTCGATGAAGCCGAGCAGGAGCGGTGGATGGAGCGATCGATACCAGCGGAGGAAGGAATGGTTGGTGACGAGACTGCGGAAGGAGGAGCAGGCGATAGAGGCGTGGACGAGGGCAGTGGGGGGGGCCGGAGAAGGATCTCCTCCAGGATCTCGGTCGTCAGGGAGGGATGGCGGCTGACACAGTGACATCAGGGCTTCGATGTCAGGGGGGATTTAACGCACCGGCAACGTCGGCCATCGCCGCTGGCTCTCGCCTCATGCTCCCGTCCAGAATTTGGAATAGAAAGTGGAAACTGACAGTGGTTTTGGCAGACCGGGGGAGTGTCAATTGTGTCCTTTTTTTTGAAACACGGTACAGAGACACTCACAAACACGCACAAGTTTGCATATCTATTTTGAACACACACACACACACACACACACACACACACACACACACACACACACACACACACACACACACAAAACCCCTACCTTTGAGCGCCTCCAAAAGACTAAGCAGGCTGATTTTGAAATTCATTAAGTCACCACAGGCGCCTCACTGTTGACTGGGACGTCGTCTCCCACTGAAATAATAAATAGCCGTAAATATGCAACACCTTTCAAGTCTGGAACTTGAACCTTGCAGAGTGTCAACCGTATCGCGGGGTGAATTTGAAAAAGAAGATGTCGTCGGGACAACATGTCAGAATCTTGCTGGATACGTTCATTGCTGTGACCAAGCTAATCCTGCAATTTGGCAGACCGATACCAAAATTAAAAATCCAGTTCGACCATTGCTACGTTTCGAAATGAAATTTTCATTTAACTTTTGGTAGAAAGAAGCACTACCGGAAACCGGCTATTTGCCGAGTGCACAGACGTTTGGCGAGAATGTTCCATTGGGCACTGGGCAAAAAGGTCCATTGCCAAGTGTCCTTTGAGCAGCACTCGGCAAAGATGCAAACCGCCATCTTTGCCGAGTGCTCAGCCGGTGACACTCGACAAACATGAAAAAAAAAAAAACAATCGGCAAATCGTCGCACGTGACAGGCACGTGCGACGGCCGTCAGAAATGGACCCAGCCGTCAAAACATTGCCGAGTGTTAGAGACACTTAGCAAAGATTCCATTTTGCCGAGTGCTTAACTCTGCCACTCGGCAAAGATTTCGTTTTACCGAGTGTTTCCAAACAACACTCGGCAAAGTTATATTTTTTCTCCGATCCCCTTCTGCTCTCACAATTTTTTTCTGCAGTCCACAGACTATACATGGTACCCAATTTAAATTTTGGTATATTTCTCAATTTGTTTTCCATATTTAGGTAATTTTTTTGATTCAAAGTATTTTTTCACGATAAGTCAAATTTGAACTGCAAGTGATTGGAATAATGGACTATAGTGAACCGAAAAATGATATTCATGTTTTCTGCGTCCAATGAGGCAGTATCCATGAAAGGAAAGGAAATTTAGCGCATCATGTTCACAAAATATGACCCTCCAATGGGGTTGAATTGTATTTTAATTTTATAAAATGCAAATGAAGTCTGAAAATCATGAGATTTGTCATGATATCATACATGAATGTTGTGGTAAATCATAGAGAAAGTTTCACACAAGTTGTCGCGTATGTTGCTTACAAAACGATGCATCTCCGAAGAAGAACCATAGAGTTGAGAAGGATTCGTTGAGATTTCAAATCAAAATGACGATTGAATTGAGGTTTGACTTCAAAAATTTTGGTATGGACAATAGACCATATAAATTGTAGATGCTTTTTTTTTGGCAAAGAAAGGTGTGGCTTTATTAGATCTCAATAGGGCTACGCTCTGGGTCAAGCAGCGCGCTTACATGAGGAGGGTTGTGGTGGAGCCACACACTACATTGATTTTTTTTATCGTGCTACTCGCGAGAGTGTGTGTTTTTAAGGACCGTGTGACCGAGAGGGGGGGGGGTGAATCAGGCACACCATGAACTAATTATTTGTGCACTTCTAGCTACTCATTCTAATTGCACAAGTAAATAATACATAACAAGATACTACATGTGCACTAGGAGTGTGTGAACAAGCTAGGATAACCATGTGCTAGGACTTGTACATGCTAGGAGCAAGACATACATAAGCATATAAGAACAACCTAGCATAAGACGATAAGCTCAACAAGTCCTACACATGCTAGTATATGAGATAATAACGATCAAGCAATCTAGTATGCATATAGGGAACACATAGGGAAGCTCAACATGTCCTACACACGCTAGTGTATAGATAAGTATGGAACGAGCAAACTAGCATGTATAGGTACACATGGGAAAGCTCAAGCTAGTGATCATGATAACAAGGTATAACAACATAAGCATAACAAGATCACTATATGATGTCAAGCAAGTGAGAGCTATCACAAGTAAGTACAAGCATATATAAGGAAAGCATGTATCACTAGATATAACGAGAAACTAGAACGGAAACAATCGCTAAGCAACCATATGAGATAAGCACAATATCTACTATTAGCTTATAGGATAAACAAGATAACAAGTGCAAGTAGTAGAGAGTAAGAGTTAGAAATTGCTCATCAATTTTTCCCGTGGTATCGGGAGGATGGCGCCTCCTCCTAGTCCACGTTGGGTCACTCCCGCCGGAGTCTCGACCCCATCCCTCCGCTCGATGGCGATCCCCTCTAGAGCACACTTCACTCCTCGAGTCGGTGATGTCTTCAAGAGCACGCTTTACCCTCCAAGTGAAGACACAGGCTTCACCCCGCCGCACCTAGCAATGCTCTCTTCCTTGGGACCATCCACCACTCCTTGAGTGAAGTCGCGAGCACGTCCCGCCGGCATCTCCGGGTACTCTTTCGAGGGTAAGGATCCACACGTGATGCGGTCCAAAGGGCGCTCCACTAGTGATGCTTCTTTCGCACGAGAAGCTCCAAGACCGTGTACAAACATGTGATGGCTTCCACACTCTCCTTGGCAAGCTCACCACCGACGCGTAACCGGTCTAGGCCTTGACATAGACCAAAGGTAACAAACCAAGACCGTCTCCCTATGACCACACTAGTCCTAAACGTATATGGATGCACTCAACCCTCTGAAGCACTAAGATTTCCTCTACAAATCTTCTTCCAAGTGCCCTCTTGCATCCTTTTGTCTTCCCTTGTGTTTTCCCACTGGTAATAATGGCCAAAGGCACCCCAAAGGGCCAAGCAACCGGCTATTTATAGCCCACCAACCATAAACTAGCCGTTGCACTAAAAGTGCCCAGAAACTGTAGTCACCGTATGATCCCCACCGTATCATACGGTGCTCCCTAGACAGCCTGCAGTATTTTGCTCGTAACTCCTTGCTCCGAACAGCGATTGGGGTGTTCTATACATCAATGGAAAGCACTTAAAATTCCCCACAACTTTGAAATTGGGCCAATCTTCACATTCATCCATATTCAAGCTGATATGGGCACTTAATCATTCAAAGGTCATTTCCATATCATTTCTCAGGACAGCCTCTAGTATTTTGGTCATAACTCTCTGCTCCGGCATCAGATGAAGGCGTTCTACATATCCACGGAAAGCTATTCAAATTATCTACAACTTTTATGTTGAACCCATCTTCAGATTCAGCAATATTCAATCCCATATGGTCACCGTATATTATGGTGGCTTAAACTTTTCTGCTTCCTGCGAACTCCGGAGTCTCTGGAAACCATACGGTGATACCACCGTATCATACGGTGATTACCACCATATTATACAGTGAATCCATCTCTTTTCTGTCCAGAAACTTGTGTCTTCATCACCATTAATCACCGTATCATACGGTGATTAACACCGTATTATACGCTGACTCTGCAATCTGCTCTTTCTTGTTTCGGCCATAACTTTTCACTCCGAACTCCGATTTCAGTGATCTTTGGACTTGTTGGAAAGCTTGTGAAGATCTCTACCACATTGAATAGAGATTTAGAGATCATCATCATCTTATCAACCCTCAAAGTCATGAGATAAGTCCAATTCATTCCTCTCTTTGTCTCGGCTTCGATTCTTCAACAAAACTTGGTTCCTCTTCACCTCAGCTGTCACCCTAGTGCCTGAGAGACTCTCTGAGCATCCACATACCTCTACCACTAGTGTGACCTAAGAGAAACGACTCGATCCCCCTTGATAGTCCGGTGTTTCCTATGGACTCAAGCCTACATCTACACCAAGCCAACACTTGCTTGGTTCTAGCATGTCCTTAGCCTTGATCCATCTCTTCAACCACGACCTTCATCAAGTCCAATGATCTTCGTCGTCATCCAACCAATCACTGGGATGTAGATAGAATATTGATGTTGCTCGTCCAATTCTTCCGATCATGTGACCATATGAAAACCTTTCCTTCATCCACAAATGTTAGTCACAATGATCTCGTTGCCATAAAGGACAACTCGGCCGTAACATAATGTGCATAAGATATGTAAATAAAACTAGCATAATAAAATCATCATGATATAAGGATATTAAAGCAAGCTACATGATGAATAGGTAAAGCATGATGACAAGATAGAGTATACATAATAAGCACAAGCATGTCATCATCACAAAAGTCAAGATCATCATGGTATAAGATATAAGGCAAGACTAACATGATGATCAAGAGCATGTCAAGGTATAAGATACATAGAGAAATACATGACATACTTACCTTGTCTCTTACCTCATATGTGTAGTAGTCATCTCGTAGAGTAGTCCTCATGTATACTTCTTCTCTTTACCATCTTCCTTGCAACCTTTGAGGTGTTGGCACTCCAATAGTGTATCACTACATGCATGAGACTAACCATCTTGCACACTAGCAAACCTTGTTAGTCCCATTGACCATGTTGCCATCAATCACCAAAACCTATGAACCATGCTCTAGGTTCATTGATCCTACAGTGTTACCCTATTTTGATCTGTTACACAATGGATCACCTCGACCCCTCTAAGCTCGCCATGGAGCACTTCAACTTCTTTGACCAACGAGGTTAGTCTGCTATGGTTTATCTCCCTGCTGTTAAAATTAAGAGTTGTGGTAAAAAGATATGCAGAGCAGAAAAGGATAGAGAAAACAGACCACATATCCTTCTTGGTGACATGGAAGGTGGGTACCCAAAATTTGGAAAAACATCATCCAGTCAACCATCTTCATATTCAGAGTCTTGATATCAATTGAGAAACAAGCTTTGGCGATCGCATTTCTTTTTTGTTGGCCTCATAGGAAAATGTACCCTCCAAGTGCACCAACAATACAGGAGAGATGATCCTTAGGCAACGGGATTATACTCACCATCTTCCACTCGCTGGACTTTTAGCCCTCATTTTGCCGAATGGAGAGTACCGAATCATTTGCGTGTTAATTTGACTAAACACCCCGAGCCTGCCTTGTCCTGCCTCAACAACGACTATTTCCAGCTTTTCATGCTTGGGAGAGGGAGGTCCAAAGTGGAGAACTCAGTAGTGCTCATACTGAATTTGAGCAACTTGTTATTGAACACCTTTTTGTAGAAGCAGGCAAGCAGCCATAAGTGAAGTAACTTGGACAATAACCTAGCACGCGGCATTGTTGTGGTACGGTTAAGCTTAAAGCATACCAGGTGGTAGATGCGGTGACATTCCAACTGCTGGTGCTCGAAGAGAAGATGAACACGGCCAATTTATCTAAGCATTGCACCATGCCATTGTCTTCTTCCTCATCTCCTGAAGGGACAATGAAGGCATCGAAACACTTGACGCTTTTTCATGTACCTGGATGGTCAGATATCAAAAAAGTTAGTGATAAATTGTGGAGGGAGGTCATAGATCATAAGAACAACACAGATAGGCCTAACATCTTGTGTAGTCGTTCTGTTATGTGTAGCTAACTTCTGTTATGCTGCTGCCATGTGTAGTTAACATCTGTCTCGAGTTGTGTTATGTAGCTAACATCTGTTATATGCTGCTGCCATGTGTAGTTAACATATGTCTCGAGTTCAGTTATGTGTATCTAACATAACAGGGTGATACTGGCAGCAGCACTGACCATGTGTAGCTAACATCTGTCTCGACTCTCGAGTTCTGTCTAAATATGTAGCAGCTATTATGGTCGATTGCAATAATGCAATTTAGACGGGGTCCGAGCTATGTGCCCTGAAACTCTAAAAAACCTGGATGGAGGCGCGTATAGCATCGGGGATGGGAGGCAGTAGCCGGTATCGCCTGAACAACGGGTCGCACACGGTAAGGTGCGGTAATTTGGAGAAGCTGCCATCCTTCTTGACCCAGGGCCCGTACCTTGGAAGGACGTGGCCACTTTTGGTCACCCGGTTCACCACGCCCATCTAAACCACCTGTTGCATGGGACGTACCCATCGAGTCGAGGTTGGTGGCGCGGGTGAACACGCAGCTGCTAGTTCAGAGGCTCTGCAGGTTGGAATTCACCGTCGATGAAGCCGATAAGGAGCGGCGGATGGAGCGATCGGTACTGGCGGAGGAAGGACTGGTCGGCGAGGAGGCGGCGGAAGGAGTAGGCGACAAGAGCGAGAGTGAAGACGGTGGGGGAGGCCATCAGAGGGATGGCAGCTAACGCGGTGACGTTGGAGCTTCGAGGTGGGGGAGGATTTGGCGCGCCGGCAACGCCATCGCCATTGGCTCTCGCCTTCTGCTGTCGCCCACAGTTTGGAGTGGAAAAGGACAATGGTTTTACGGACCGGTGGAGTGTCGATTGTTTTTTTTTTTTGAAACAATGTACACACCCACACACTCACAAACACACACGAGTCCTCACCCTCTATGAACACACACACGTGACCTCTACCTTTATGAGCGCCTCTGAAAGACTGACCCGGATGATCTTGAAATTCACAAAGCCACGACACCCGCCTTGATGCGGTCGACGGGGACGTCGCCTCCTATTGGAATAAAAATAGCCGTAAATATGCAACACCCTTACCAAGTCTAGGACTTGAACCCAAGTGGGTTCATTCCACCACAAAGAACATAATCATCTGAGCTATGCTCGTTGTCAAGTGTCAACTGTACGTTGCAGGGTGAACTTTGAAAAGGAAGATATCGTCAGTCAACGGGACAACGTGTCAGAATTGCTGGATATGTTCATTGTTGTGACCAAGCTAATCTTGGATTTTGGAGGACCGGTACCAAAATTAAATACACGGACGGCCCGTTAACTTGTCACGGGTGTCATCTAGGTCCCTGAACTCTCAAAATACATATTCGGCTCCTTAAACTTGCAAAAGTGTGTCATCTAAGTCCAAAATTCTGAAATTACCCCTCTTGTTGCTAATGTGAATCCATATAACCATAGTTTGTTACTCCCTCTGTCCCTCTACATTTGACGTTCTGGACTCAATGGTTTCTCCCAAAATAATTGATATTCTCGGGTACCGATGTCAAATTTCCATGCGCTTTTCATTCTTGTCCCTCATAAACGCGATCAGCAGCTTCCCAACTTCCCCACGCTTCACGTATAGCCTCTGACACTCTTTCTCCTCGCCTGCGAAGAGATGTCGCTCGCCATCGTGGTCCTGCAGGGTGTCGACAAGCAGATGTGGTGGACGAACTCTGGGAGCCCGTACTGTACCTCGTCGGCGAGGAGTGCTCGCAAGATGACTCACTCGCCGACCTCCGCAACAGGACGATGAGCGAGACAAGCAGGGCGATCGAGATCCAGCGAAGGGACGAGCGGGGTAGCCTATATCCGGCAATGGGATGAGAAGCTAGACGCACTGCGGAGCATGGCGGCCGAGATCTGATGTCGTGACGAGCTTTTGCCGCAGACCATGGTGGCCGGGATCCATGGCGGCATCTCACAAAGGAGGAGCAGTCGGCGACGAGATCCGGCTGGTGGTGGCACGACTCGCTGCCCCACGCGTTGAGCCATGCTGCCCTGGCCGGCATCTCCGCGCGCTCTTCCAGTGCGGCTTGCACCTTCCTTGCCTTCGCGCTCTCCTCGTGCGGCTTGCCTTCATGCCTTGCGCCATGGTTGCTAGGAGAGAGAGAGAGAGAGAGAGAGAGAGAGAGAGAGAGAGAGAGAGAGAGAGAGAGAGAGAGAGAGAGAGAGAGAGAGAGAGAGAGAGAGAGAGAGTAAAACTTTCACCTATCTCTACCTTGCCTTGTTTCTTGTGTAGGTCTCTAAAACATCAAATAAGGGGGGGGGGGGGGGTATTTTTTATCTATAATTATTGCATCATGTAGCCTAATTTTGTCCTTTATCATGAATGGTGATGAAAACAATAATTTAGGAAACGAAAGAATATGAAAAATTATTTTCAAATATAGTTGGCCATCAGGAGCCATGATGGTAATTATGTCCTTTAGCATGAACTGTAATGGCAATACTAATTTGAGGAGAGGAAGAGTGTGAAAATTCATTTTGATCTAGTAGCTAGTCAGAAGTATAAGGGTATTTTGGATACTTTGGACCTACATGACACAACTTAGCAAGTTTAGGAACCCAAAAATGCATTTTGAGAGTTAAGAGACCTAGATGACACACCGTGACAAATTCGAGGACCGTTGGTGCACTTTACTCAAAATTAAAAATCCAGTTCGACCTTTGCTACGTTTCATTTCAGGAAATGAATTTTTCATTTAACTTTTGGTAGAAGGAAGGGTCTGACAGTGGTGCTACTGGCTAAGAAGGTAACCTCCTTAATCAATAGTGGTGAGGTGGATGTCGGGCTCCTGAAAATCGAAAGAATTTCAATCAATGACTAGCCGATCTAATGGCTGAGCTCGCACCGCCAGCGAGGGTAGGGCTTCGGATCCAGGAGTCTGCAGTTTTGGGGAATGGGGATCGATCTGGGGTTCTGCGTGGAAATAATGCAAGATGGCAGACTGGTCTGAGGTTGACTGGTGATGAGTGACTCGTGACTCACTGATCGACTCCCCGGATGACCTAATCGAGGTTGTCCGTCCAGCCTGCCAAATTAGAAAAAAGAAACGTACAGGAACGAAACGCTTGGAGGACCGGACAAATACCTGGCCGGCCTGGTTCGATTCACTGCTAAACCTCATGTAATCTCGAACAATGTATCTTACCGCCTGGCCGCTGGATCAATATGACGTTTTTCACTTTAGAAATGGTTAAGACTGGAGTTAAAGGCTCACTCCACTCAGCCACGTGGATGAAAGATGCGATAAGCCTTTCAGATAGTCCTGCTTCTGCCTGCCCAAATAAAAAGGACGGAGAGAAAACAAAAGGAAAGGTTTTTCAGTTCGATTCTCTGATACTAGAACTCAAGTGACCCAAGTTTCGTAATCTCAATAATTTTCCTTGCCACCGCGGGCTGCTGGATCAACATAGAGATTTGCACCTTAGTAAATTGTCGTATCCCTTTCCCTTCATTTTCGTTATGTTCGCTCCATTCAATTAGTAATTCATCCATGTGTGGCAGAACGAAAAACAACTGGTGGTTCTGTCACACATGTTGACCATAAAAATAAAAATAAAAAAAATAAAAATAAAAAACTGGTTGTTTGTATATATGAAAACAGAAGCACCAACTGGAGTTCCAGTTTTCCACAGGCAATACGAACAGACTATTGTTTATATATACGAATACTCCCTCGCTCCATAATTAAAATTAAGTTGTTATCATTAGTCCACAAATCTAGTTCATTTTTTTTTTACACTAGAAGTGTTCTCTTAATGACAACAACTTAAGAGTTAAGAATGGAGGGAGTATAGGATAACGATAACCACTAGGCAGCACAGCACACAGAAGCACCAGAACATCGATGCCTCCTGCATCATCACCTAGCTCCACATCCACAACAGCAGCACAGCACACAGAAGCACCAGAACTTCGATGTGAATTCAGTCCTGCAATCGAAACATAGTAAGAATTTTTAAAGCACCATTGTAAATGCAGTATTAAATTTACAATCCAAGCAATTTAATTACAAGGTATCCCATGGAAGATGGAGAATTCGAGTGCAGGTTAGCTCAACCTCTCAGAAGGCATTCAATCTAGCATTCCGATAAAAATTACTAAACATGTAGCATTTTCATTCCATTAAGCATAAATAAAATATAAATGCATAGATATCGGCAATTCACAATGATGAAGGATGAAAAAAGTTTAAAATGGTTTGCCACCAATAATATTTGCTCATGCAGCAAACGCTAGATTTTATATATCTACAGCGCAATCTTCCGGTCTAGTTTGTTTGTGGTTTTAGCAATATGCATGTAGAAAGGGATAAATTAGTGCTTTTACATTAATCAGTTATCAGGGAGATTGGAGGAATATAGCTTCCAAAAGAATAATTAAGACCTGCTACAAACCATTGTACTAGAAGAATAACTTGAAATAATTGTACATAAAAGGTAAGGGCATGATGCGCAGAAAATACACACATAAACTTATTGGCGCACCAAGTAAAATTGAGAGCTATATGGTAGAAATATATGTGGAGCAGAAAAGGATAGCAAAGACGGACCTCATATACTTCTTGGTGACATGGAAGGTGGATAACCAAAATATGGAAAAACATGGAATCCCATCATCCAACCAACCCTCTCGATCTTCAAAGTCTTGATCTCAAGTGAGAAGCAAGCTTTAGGGATTGCATTTCTTTTTCGTTGGCATGATAGGAAAATGTACCCTCCAAGTGCACCGACAATACAGGAGAGATGATCACTAGGCAACGGGATTATACTAGCCATTTTCCACTCCATTGACTTGTGGTCGTCATTTTGCCAAAGGAGTACCGAAGCATTTGCGCATTAATTTGACTAAACACCCCGAGCCTGCCTTGTCCTGCCTCAACAACGACTATTTTCATCTTGTCATGTCTAGGTGGGAGATCCACAGTGGAGAACTCCGTAGAGCTCATGTTGAACTTGAGCAACTTGTTCTTCTCGAACACCTTTTTGTAGAAGCAGCCGTATGCAAAGTAACTTGGACCATAACCTAGCACGCGACCTTGTTGTGGTACGGTTAAGCTTAAAGCTTCCCAGGTGGTAGATCCGGACACATACCAGTTGTCGGTGCTGGAAGAGTATATGAACACATCCAGTTTATCCAAGCACTGCACCACACCTATCACTCTGAACGTCGTGTCTTCTTCCTCATCTCCTGAAGGGACGATGAAGGCATCGAAACACTTGACACCTATTTCATGTACCTGGATGGTCAAATATCAAAAAAGATAGTGATAAGTTGTGGAGGGTGGTCATAGATCATATAGTAGAACACAAATAGCTAGGCCTAACATCTTCTGTGGTCTGTTAAAAAAAATCTTCCGTTGAGTAGGATCTTCACAATTCTTTAAGGGAGTTTTCATTGAATGGGATTTATTCTACACAGACATTGTATAGAGTAATTAATAATGGAGGGGTAATTCCTATAAGAATTTGGTGTTTTTACCCCTGGTTTCGAAGCCAATTGCGATTTTACCTCTCGTTTTTCAACTTTGTAATTTTACCCCTAGTTTTTCAAACTGAAGCAAAAACTTACCCCGATGGTTGCGATTTTAACCCTGCTTTGCTTCAAAACCAGGGGTAAATTAAATTGCAACCATAGGGGGTAAGTTTTTGCCTCAGTTTGAAAAACTAGAGATAAAATCACAAAGTTAAAAAATAAGGGGTAAAATCGCAATTGAGATGCAAACCAGGGGTAGAAACGTAAATGCCCCTTCCTATATATACTCTTGTCCTTTGGACCATCAAAGTGCCTCCAAGGGTACACTTCTTTTTGTGGTTAGTCTACTCTCAATGGGAGTTTCATTTTCACTAAATATGATGACATGTCAACAATCTGATGATGTGGCATGGAATTAATGAGAAAAGAGATGGAAGGAGTTTCATCAACATTAAACTATGTATACACTATTTCCAATGTTCTTGTGTCTTGCATGTACTTGTGGGAAACAACAAACATGAAACCATGCATTATGTGAAAGCTATTTCAACAATCAAATAAATGCTTATTTGCTTATGTGGCATCATTCAAACAACAAAATGAAACCTCCCATTGGGAGTAGACTTAGTATCAAGAATAAAATCTTAACTATAGATAATGCAGCTAAAAGGAAAACAACGGTGCTGTAATTTTTCCGTTGATTGCAATGTGTAGTTTAATCAGACGGGGGCTATGTGTCTTGGAACTATAAAATACCTGGATGGAGGCGCGTAGAGCGTCGGGGATGGGAGGCAGCATCCGGTATCGCCGGGACAACGGGTCACACACGGCGAGGTCGGGGAATTTAGAGTAGCTGCCGTCAGTGGAACGAATGAGATGGCCGACGGGACTGACGACAGGTGAGTGACTCTGACTCTGACTCGTGACACCTTGTGATTGTGACCCAGATGACCTAATCGAGGCAGTCCAGCCTGCCAAAATTAGAAAAGGGAAACGGAAAGGAAACGCTTGGAGCCTGCCGGACAAATATCTTTGGCACTGGTTCGATTCACTGCTGTAATTCTTGTATGATCTCAATCAATGTATTTTACGGCCTGGCTGCTGGATCAACATGGTGATTTTAACTTTAGAAATGGTTATATCAATCCCGTGGTTTCATTACGTCAGCCATCATGGTAGAAACATGACCTGCTTCTGCCTGCCCCCCCAAAAAAAAAGACAGAGGAAGGAGAAAAAACAAAAGGAAAGGCTTTTCAGTCTAGGACAAATATCTATGAAACTAGTTTGATTCTCTCTTCTTCTTCTTCTTTTTTGCGAAGAAAGGTGTGGATTTATTAGATCTCAATAGGGCTGCGCTCTGGGTCAAGCAACGCGCTTACATGAGGAGGGTTGTGGCGGAGCCACACCCTACACTGATTTTCTGAACATGCTACACTCGCGAGAGTGTGTGTTACCCTATTTTGATCTCTTACACGATGGATCACCTTGACCTCTCTGAGCTCGCCAACGAGCACTTTAACTTCTTCGACCAACGAGGCTAGTCTGCTCCGGTTTATCTCCCTGCTGTTAAAATCAAGAGCTGTGGTAAAAAGATATGTGGCGCAGAAAAGGATAGTGAAGATGGACCTCATACCCTTCTTGGTGACATGGAAGGTGGGTACCCAAAATATGGAAAAACGTGGAATCCCATCATCCAACCAACCATCTTGATATTCAGAGTCTTGATCTCAATTGAGAAACAAGCTTTGGCGATCACATTTCATTTTTGTTGGCCTCATAGGAAAATGTACCCTCCAAGTGCGCCAACAATAAAATACAAGAGAGATGATCCTTAGGCAACGGGGTTATACTCACCATCTTCCACTCTCTGGACTTATGGCCCTCATTTTGCCGAATAAAGTAACGAATCATTTGCGCGTTAGTTTGACTAAAGACCCCAAGCCTGCCTTGTCCTGCCTCAAAAACGACTATTTCCAGCTTTTCATGCTTGGGAGAGGGAGGTCCAAAAGTGGAGAACTCAGTAGTGCTCACATTGAATTTCTACTCGAACACCTTTTTGTAGAAGCAGCCATATGCGAAGTGGATCATAGCCTAGCACGCGGCCTTGTTGTGGTACGGTTAATCTTAAAGCATAACATGTGGTAGATGCGGCGACCCTCCAACTGCTGGTGCTTGAAGAGAAGATGAGCACGGCCCAATTTATCTAAGCATGCACCACGCCCCATCACTCTGAACGCCGTATCTTATTCCTCATCTCCTGAAGGGACGACCTCATCTCTCCTGAAGGGACGATGAAGGCATCGAAACACTTGACGCCTTTTTCATGTACCTGGATGGTCAGATATCAAAAAAGTTTGCGATAAATTGTGGAGGGAGGTCATAGATCATAAGTACAACACAGATAGCTGGGTCTAACATCTTCTGTAGTCGTTAACATCTGTTATGCTGCAGCCATGTGTAGTTAACATCTGTTATGTGTAGCTCTGCAGCCATGTGTAGTTAACATATGTAGTCTCAACTCTCGAGTTGTGTTATGTAGCTGACATCAGTTATCCTGCTGCCATGTGTAGTTAACATCTGTCTCGAGTCGAGTTCTGTTTTGTGTAGCTAACATAACAGGGCGATGCCGGCAGCATCACTGACCATGTGTAGCTAACATATGTCTCAGACTCTCGAGTTCTGTCTAAATACTATGTAGTAGCTAACATGGTCGATTGCAATGCAATTTAGACAGGGGCGGGCTGTGTGCCCTGGAACTCTAAAAACCTTGATGGAGGCGCGTGTAGCATCGGGGATGGGAGGCAGCAGCCGGTATTGAAGGAACAACGAGTCGCACACGACAAGGTGCAGGAATTTGGAGAAGTTGTCGTCCTTCTTGACCCAGGGCCTGTACCTAAGAAGGACACGGCCATCACTAACGTTGCAGGTGGCCCATCTAAACCACCCGTCGCGGGGGACGCAACCGTCAAAGTCGAAGTTGGTGGCGCGCGTGGGCGAACGCGCAGGGGTTCGGAGGCTCTACGTGCCGGAATTCACTGACAATGATGCTGAGCAGAAGCGGCGGGTGTAGCAATGAGAACCAGTGGAGGAAGGACTGGTCAGCGACGAGGCGGCGGAAGGAGAAGCAGGGGACCGAGGCGCGGACGAGGGCGGTGGAGGAGGGCCGGAGAGGGATGGTGGCTGCAGCGACGTCCGGGCATCGAGGTGGGAGAGGATTTGGCGCGCCGGCAACGCCATCGTCGTTGGCTCTCGCCTCCTGCTATCATCCACAGTTTGGAGTTGAAACTGACAGTGGTTTTGGCGGACCGAGGGAGTGTGTGTCTTTCCATTAACACAGTACACATGCACAAACTCACAAACACACACGAGTCCTCACCCTTATGAACACACACAAGCCCTACTCTAATGGTTGAGCTCGCGCCGCCGACGAGGGTAGGGCTTCGGATCGAGGAGTCTGCAGTTTTGGGGAATGGGGATTGGTCTGGGGTTGTGTGTGGAAAGAATGAGATGGCACACTGGTCTGACGTTGACACTAGTGATGATGAGTGACTCGTGACTCACTGACTCCTCATGACCCGGATGACCTAGGGTGTGTTTGGATGGATGGCGGCGAGTTGGGCGGGGGGCGGTTCCTCTTTTGCACGTGTTTGGTTGGGAGTCAGCTGGTGACAGAGTCAGCACTGGGGCGAATATTCCCTCATATTCGGTGGCAGCGCCATCCCTCCGAAAACGAGCGGCTCGCACGGCCCGCATCCGCTCTCACACGTCACATGGGCCACACGCACGGCTCCGCTCACCCCCACTCCCTCTTCAGTATCGCTCACCTGCTCACTAAGGGTTGCCAAAACAAGCGAGTCAGAGAGCAGCGTTTGGTGGCTGCGGGTCGTAAAGGCGCCGGCACGCAACGTAGGAGATGGAGCAGCGGCGTCAGGAGCATGAGGCCGTTAGGAATCAATTTTTGCAGCTATTGGTTTGAGTTTGCGGAAGATGGTGAGAAATCAATGGGGGGGGAGTGATGTTTATGAGGTGAAGAAGAAAGAACTTCGATGGTGAGGAAGAAGACGGAACGGGAAGCGGCGGCTGCATCGGGGGCTTCGCATCAGATGCGGTAGTGTAGTAACGTATGGGCTTAGAGCATGTTCATCCGTGGCACCAGTCCTCGAGTGCTAAAGGTGGGCCCCACCTCTCTCTCTCTCTCTCTCTAGCATGGCTTTTAGCGACTTCAGCTGTATCCGTAGCGCCAGCTACTCGGCGCTATGCAGTTTTAGCGCATTTAAATGAATTATTTAATCACAGGTCGAGTAACTACTTCTAGCACCGGGGTAAAAGAATGTGTCAGGGTTATCTATTTTGACTGTAGGTGTATCTGTTTGCACCGGGGCAAAGGCATTTTCTCTCCCCTGTGGCGCTGCCTTGGTTCCGGGCGATGCCCATATGCTCTTAGTGGGCTAGTTATGGCCTATGGGCAGCCCATAACATATTTCCTTGTTTTTCTTTTTTCTTTTTTTCTTTCTCTTGATTACATTTCGTTTTTTTTTCTTGTCAATTTTTTAGATATCTACTCACATTAAAATTAACACATGCAAAAAAAACATAATATTTCTTTCTTTCATGGTAACAAGGGGTAAACTCACCACGAGTGACCATATTCATGTGCTTAACCCTATTCATTTATCCAAACAAAAATGTGGGCGACCTCGCTCCCATTTAACCCCCCAACCAAACAAAGAAAACATCCATGCAATCAAACAGCAACTGGAGCGCCTCACCCCGCCCCAACCCACTTTGACCACAGTTTAGGACAAATATCTAGAAAGCTAGTTCGCAACAGGCTCGCCACATCCCTGCAATCAAAAGGAAGGAGAAGAAAACAAAAGGAAAGGCTTTTCAGTCTAGGACAAATATCTAGGAAGCTAGTTCGATTCTCTGATACTAGAACTCAATTGACCCAAGTTTCGTAATCTCAATATTTTTTCTTACCACCGCGGGCTGCTGGATCAACATAGAGATTATTGCACTTAAGTAGTTGTCGTATCCCTTTCCCTTCATTTTCGTTACGTGCACTCCATTCAATTTTGAATTAATCCATGTGTCCCTATAAAGCCACGATATTCCTTTTTCATCTATTTACATCACTGTAACTCTTCTTCCAACATCAATATGTTTCCTACAAAGTCCAAAATTTGACTCTGAACCTATACTATTTACAACCATGTATTTCGCCCTGCGCACTCCTTCACCCAAGCCTTCGATCATATGCAATACCAAATGAGAGAAATCTGGCACAAAATTTCCACGACACCTGTAGCAACCCGCATGTAACAAATGCGGTACTACGTGGAACGTCATTGCAAATGTAAATAAAACAAAACAAAGTCATAAGCAGAAGCAAAATGAAATAACGGTTTAACACACTGGACCGATCCACATGAAAATAAAACATTTTATTTGAAATCCAAGTGTGCTGGAATGTGTGTGTAACCCATGACCCATGCTCATGCTTCTACTCCATTAACCTTTTACCTGGAACAGGAAAGCAAGTGTGAGATGGAAATCTCAGCAAGTAAACCAACACAACAAGGAATAATTGTTGTAAATATAGAGACAAGGAAACGTTGTCAAGGGTTCCAGGTAGCCACGAAAAGGCGAGGCTACGAAAGTGGTAAATATGTAAATATGATAAGGATGTACAAGAGATAGTGAGAATTGCATGGTAAGTTATTGGAAAGTAATAAGTAATGTATGAGTCACATACCAGGAGATATGAGAATGGTCAGGCACCCACCTGACCGTATTCATGTATTGGGTGTTATTTTCCCAACCAGGGCCGTTGATCAGCAAGGCCTATATGGCCGACCGAACAGGGCCCCCAAATATTTGGGGCCCCCAATTCATAATACACACGTAGATACATGGTACTGGTAGAGAAAAAAACTCAGCACAACCCAAAATACGTAAACATATCGTTGGTGAACACGGGCAGGCAGCAGTCTCTTCACATAACACGTTTGGTGGTCGATTAGCTGGCCTTGACAGCCGAGGACAACAACGGACGAGATCACGCTTTTTGGTAGCATTTGCTGGTCTGGTGCTGGTGATCGTGGCCTCGTCCTCAGTCCTCACGAGTGAAGCCCTCAAGCAAGTAGGCAGGCATGCCCTGTTCTTTCTTTGATCTAGCATAGGCGGGGCTCCATATTCTTTTATTTTTCAATCTTGCTAATGCTAGCAATACGTCTAAGACCTAAGCCTGCAATTCATTTTTGATAATTTGTTCTGTACTTTGGTTGATCAAACGGGTCTCAATCATCAAGTATTCAATGAATACGAAAATATATTTGAATATTTTACCTCAAGAAATGCTAGAAAGATGTTGCTTGTCAGTAGAACATATAAGGTCTGTTTATTTATGGTTATGGAATATTACCTTTACCCATTTAGCGTTAATATTTGATGCATTTCTAAATCTAGTGAAAAATAACATGTATTGAAATTATATAGTGAACTACAAGTCTACAAATGTATTTTGGTTACATGAATTTTCAAATTTTAGGGCCTCGCTTTACATTTTGCACCGGGGCCTCATAAACATAGAGACTGCCCTGTCCTAACAACGGGAATGTACGGCCTCTGTACGTTGTTGGGTGGCATATGTTATACCCATATATGTGACCCGAAATATTCGTAGAAAATGTAATGGTACTTGAAAGAAAATTTAGAGTAACAATGGTACTGCAACCGTCAGAAGAAAGGCTGAGATAATAATGCTAATACGTAGCGAGAGCAAGATGTATATCATTTCATAAAATAACTTAAGAAAGTTGTACAGGTGCAAGAGCATGCATGGCCTATGCCATAATCGTGAAACACTGAAGTCCTGGCAGTTAACCTGTGATGAGTAAAAGAACTAATCTAGATGACTTGCAGACCTGCACAAGAAAGTGGACGAAGAACATCAGGTAGAGGCCTGGGTGCAATTAGCAACATCCGCTGGTGCCTACCTTTTAACGAAATCGGCTAGCACATGTACATGCGTACGTGAACAGGTCATTGCTTTCTTTTCACACAAAACTGGATATTAGGCCAAAGAGATTGATTTGCTAATATCAATCAGACGCACAGGTGGTGGCCAAAACTAATCAAGAAAGCAGGAACGATTGCCGTGTGAGGATACTTGCCTGCCGATGCGCTGTCCGGCCATGACCCCGATTCCTGGTGACACGATCCGCCTCTTGGTAGCTAATCCGCCCACTACAAGAAATGTTATGATAAGTGACATTTTAGTTTTGTCATAAAATCTGTGAAATATGTCATGAGTCAAAGTTTGTGACGATTTAATGACGAAAACCAGTTCGTCACCTATCATATGTGTTTAAGCATGTTCTGTGACGAAAATTTATGTTTTCGTCATAGTTTTTTGTGACGATACTTGATCAAAACGTCACAAAACTAAACAAGGCCTTACCAGAAGCAGCCCATTTGCGTCTAGTTTGTGTCCAGAGCCCAATTGGAAGCCCTCCATATATTTCAGCCCATAGGTTTTTCAGTTCAGCTCATTATTTTTTCGGCCTAGCCCACATGGACACGAAATTCACATTTTAGGTGGCCCGTTTTCGTTCCTCTTTCTTTTTCATAGACAGCTCGCCCTTTTTTTCTGTTTCGTAAATAGCTCAGAACCATTTTTTTCTGCGTAGATGGTTCAACCAAATTAAAGAAGCATATATTTCAAGCACGCCATTAATATTAATTAATCATGTTCCCACCAAAATTTCATTAATATTACAGAAGACAATCCAAATACCCAGCTTTCATTAATATAACATAGGACAATCCATAACCAACAATACAAAGTGTCCTAGCGCCGGTCTTGCCGCAGTGAGAAGGAAGCATTGGTGTTAGATAAAATGATCTACCTAAGCCCATCCAAAGGGCTTCCCGGGAGACGGACTAAAGAGAGACGAAGATATCAATCAGTTATAGCAGCACCGGAGAGGGAAAAATGGAGAGAGAGAGAGAAAAAATAATTATTTACGGCAGTTTCCATTTGGGATTGACGTGTGGGAATGAAAAGGCATAATGTATAAGAATTAAATGGCCCAATTAACCAAGAAGTCAGACGGTTCAAAGGAAAAAAGAAAAGATGATTAATTGGCTTTTCCGGAATTTAGGATATTCAGGGTGCTACAGTACTCCCCCCTTAGAAAAGATTCATCCCGAATCGATGAAGTGAAGAGTTACCAAAAACTCAGAAATGATATATACATTACATGGGATAGGCGTCACGAATTAAATATGTAGGAACAATAATGATATGGGAATTAGAAAGATATGGCTGACACTGGAACGAATTATTCTGAAAAATTGGTAATATGCTAATAGAGTAATAGAGCATGATCATGAGTGCACCCGTAACCCGTGTAAGTGTGTAATGAAAATGAAACTTTTGAAAATGAGGAGAAAAAAAAAAGTATCGAACAATGCTCTGATAACCAAATGTAGCAACCCGCATGTAACAAATGCGGTACTACGTGGAACGTCATTGCAAATGTAAATAAAACAAAACAAAGTCATAAGCGGAAGCAAAATGAAATAACGGTTTAACACACTGGACCGGTCCACATGAAAATAAAACATTTTATTTGAAATCCATGGTGCTGGAATGTGTGTGTCACCCGCCATGACCCATGCTCATGCTTCTACTCCATTAACCTTTTACCTGGAACAGGAAAGCAACTGTGAGATAGAAATCTCAGCAAGTAAACCAATACAACAAGGAATAATTGTTGTAAATATAGAGACAAGGAAACGTTGTCAAGGGTTCCAGGTAGGCACGAAAAGGCGAGGCTACGAAAGTGGTAAATATGTAAATATGATAAGGATGTACAAGAGATAGTGAGAATTGCATGGTAAGTGATTGGAAAGTAATAAGTAATGTATGAGACACATACCAGGAGATACGAGAATGGTCAGGCACCCACCTGACCGTATTCCTGTATTGGGTGTTATTTTCCCAACAACGGGAATGTACGGCCTCCGTACGTTGTTGGGTGGCATATGTTATACCCATATATGTGACCCGAAATATTCGTAGAAAATGTAATGGTACTTGAAAGAAAATTTAGAGTAACAATGGCACTGCAACCGTCAGAAGAAAGGCTGAGATAATAATGCTAATACGTAGCGAGAGCAAGATGTATATCATTTCATAAAATAACTTAAGAAAGTTGTACAGGTGCAAGAGCATGCATGGCCTATGCCATAATCGTGAAACACTGAAGTTCTGGCAGTTAACGTGTGATGAGTAAAAGAACTAATCTAGATGACTTGCAGACCTGCACAAGAAAGTGGACGAAGAACATCAAGAGGCCTGGGTGCAATTAGCAACATACGCTGGTTCCTACCTTTTAACGAAATCGGCTAGCACATGTACATGCGTACGTGAACAGGTCATTGCTTTCTTTTCACACAAAACTGGATATTAGGCCAAAGAGATTGATTTGCTAATATCAATCACGCACAGGTGGTGGCCAAAACTAATCAAGGAAGCAGGAACGATTGCCGTGTGAGGATACTTGCCTGCCAATGCGCTGTCCGGCCATGACTCCGATTCCCGGTGACACGATCCGCCTCTTGGTAGCTAATCCGCCGGTCTTGCCGCAGTGAGAAGGAAGCGTTGGTGTTAGATTAAATGATCTACCTAAGCCGATCCAAAGGGCTTCCCGGGAGATGGACTAAAGAGAGACGAAGATATCAATCAGTTATGGCAGCACCGGAGAGGGGAAAATGGAGAGAGAGAGAGAGAAAATAATTATTTATGGCAGTTTCCATTTGGGATTGACGTGTGGGAATGAAAAGGCATAATGTATAAGAATTAAATGGCCCAATTAACCAAGAAGGCAGACGGTTCAAAGGAAAAAAGAAAAGATGATTAATTGGCTTTTCCGGAATTTAGGATATTCAGGGTGCTACAACACCTTGTTTTAAGCTGCGCACTTGCGTGGGCATGGAGCCCAGCCGAACTGGGCAGCGCGACAACAGAACGGTCCAGCTGCTGCTGCCACTAATGCCGTCTTGGACTCGGTGGGGCTTCTTGCAGTATTGCTGCTGCCTGGTGGAGAAGCGTTCGCATGATGGACCATCGTGAACCGGTGAGCACGGGCGGTGTAACCATGTGACGCCAATGTCTAGTCTACTCTAAAAATAAAGGGCACATACAGCCAATGTTGCAAATTCTGCTCTGCTCCCGCATAATCCATCATGCTGCACCGGCCATATTGAGAAAGTCACAATCAGCAAAGCTAGGAAACAAGGCTCTCTGATAGTACCATCTGTTTGGAGTCTCTCCAAAATAATGCCTCTGATACTTGTGCCAGACAATCCTGGTTCTCTATCATAATTCTAGAATGAAAGTTATCCAACGCATCAACCACACATGATTATTGACAACATAACATCAGTTTACAACAACTGGTGGTTCTGCCTTCACGATTGTTGACTCCTGGTGTTCTGCCTTCCATCTGATGTAAAACCTGTTTTTCGTTCTGCCACACATGTGTACACTCATAGCCCGGCCAGCTGATAGCTCTAAGTTGACCGTTGCATATATGAAAACAGAAGTAACAACTGGAGTTCCAGTTTTCCACAGGCAATATGAACAGACTATAGTTTATATATACGAATACTCCCTCACTCCATAATTAATTAATTAAGTTGTTATCATTAGTGCAACAAATCTAGTTCATTTTGTAACTAGAATTGTTCTCTTGATGACAACAACTTAAGAGTTAAGAATGGAGGGAGCATAGGATAACGACGACCACTAGGCAGAACTGCAAGCAGGAAAGCCTGCATCATCTCCTAGCTTCACATCCACAATTAACAGCAGCACAGCACACAGAAGCACCAGAACTTTGATGTGAATTGATCAGTCCTGCAATCAAGACACAGTAAGAATTTTTAAAGCACCATGCAGTATTAAATTTTACATTCCACGCAATGTAATTAACAAGGTATCACATGAAAGATGGAGAATTAGAGTGCAGTTTAGCTCAACTTCTCAGAAGGCATTCAATCTAGCATTCTGATAAAAATTTCTAAACATGTAGCTTTTTCATTCCATTAACCATAAATGCATAGATATCAGCAATTCACAGTGATGAAGGATAGCAAAATATTAAAATGGTTTGCCTCAAAAAATCTTAATTTCCTCATGCATCAAATCCTAGATTTATCTACAACGCGATTCCGGTCATGGTTTTAGCAATATGCATGTCGAAAGGGATAAATTAGTGCTTTTAAATTAATCAATTATCAGGATGCTTGGAGGAAAAAGCTTCCAAAAGAATAATTAAGATCTGCTACAAACCATTGCACTAGAAGAATAATTTGAAATAACTGTACATAAAAGGTAAATAAAAAGGCATAATGCGCAGAATATACACACATAAACTTATTTGTGCGTCAAGTAAAATAAGAGCTATGGTAAAACGATACGCGGAGCAGAAAAGGATAGTAAAGACGGACCTCATATACTTCTTGGTGACATGGAAGGTGGGTAACCAAAATATGGAAAAACATGGAATCCCATCATCCAGCCAACCCTCTCGATCTTCAAAGTCTTGATTTCCATTGAGAAACAAGCTTTGGCGGTTGCATTTCTTCTTTCTTGACCTGATAGGAAAATGTACCCACGAAGTGCGCCGACAATACAGGAGAGATGATCCTTAGGCAACGGGATTATACTAACCATTTTCCACTCCCTCGACTTCTGGCCCTCATTTTGCCGAATGGAGTACCGAATCATTTGCGCATTAATTTGACTAAACACCCCGAGCCTGCCTTGTCCTGCCTCAACAACGACTATTTTCATGTTGTCATGTCTAGGTGGGAGATCCACAGTGGAGAACTCGGTAGTGCTCACGTCGAACTTGAGCAACTTGTTCTTCTCGAACACCTTTTTGTAGAAGCAGCCATATGCGAAGTAACTTGGACCATAACCTAGCACGTGGCCTTGTTGTGGTACGGTTAAGCTTAAAGCTTCCCAGGTGGTAGACGCGGCCACATTCCAGCTGCCGGTGCTGGAAGAGTATATGAACACGGCTAGTTTCTCCAAGCACTGCACCGCACCCATCACTCTGAACATCGTATCTTCTTCATCATCTCCTGAAGGGACAATGAAGGCATCGAAGCATTTGACGCTTTTTTCATGTACCTAGATGGGTCAAATATTAGAAAACATAGTGATAAGTTGTGGAAGGAGGTCAAGATTGTAAGTACAACACAAAATAGCTAGACCTAGTACGTCTTCGGTGGTTGTTTAAAAAAAAACATATTCTTTGGTCGTTGAGTATGACCTTCACAATTAATTCTTTAAGGGAGTTTCATTGAATGGGATTTATTCTACACAGGCTTTGTATAGAGTAATTAATAATAGAGAGTAATTCCACTACATACTCCTGCCTTCTGGAGCTTCAAAGTAGTGATAATGCAGCTAAAAGAGCAGTTTTACTGTCTAAAATAATGACCATTAGTTTATCAAAACTAATGGCCATTAGTTTGATCCGACGATATAGATCTGATCTCAGAATCTACTACTAATGACATCGGAAAATATAATAATAATAATAAACTTGTAATAAATTGTTTTGTTTTAATTAATAAAATCATATTAGTATATGATTAATCGCTAATGCAACATCACATTCCGGCAGCAGCGACGCGCGCTTGTAACACCTACGATCCCAATTGCATCACATGCTTCCTGCAATGACAGTGATCCTTTTTTGCATCGCGCCTAGATGGAAACGGTTGTGATGCTGCTCGTAGAGATGTCGATGCATGAATGCCGATCTCATGGACGATGGACATGAAGTCCCGAGCAGGCACCACCGCCCCCCCCCCCCCCCCCCCCCCCCCCCCCTCCTCCTCCTCTCTCTTTCCGATCATAAATTTTTCAAGGGATGCGCTGCCAATCTGCTAATTTGTCAGTGGCAGACCAACCTGTAGGGGAAAGGCAGGGTGTGACCCCTCTCTTCCTAGCGCGGTAGTGCCAGCAGTCCTGCACGCGAGATCCGTCCCCTCCCCTACCTCGCTCAAGCAATCGACCTAAAGCTCGCAGGTTCGTGTTTGCCGCTATCGCCTATCGGTGCTGTTTATCTCAAGGTTGAAAAGACCGATGGAAAGAGAGAGGAACATAAACAATGAAAGGGTATGGGCTTGGTGGGCCATAGTTAATAGGTCCTAATCATCGGCTAATAAATTTAACTGAGTGGTTAACGGAATTTGATTTGAGATTAAAGCAAAAAAATTAGGAAATCATAAACTCCTAAATTCGTTAACTAGTAGTGCAATTACAAATTTGTCCTTACTAATGGCCATTATTTTGGACAGTAAAACTGCTTAAGAAAAAAATCTTAACTAGATCAGATAATGCAGCTAAAAGGAAAAAAGTAGATGACCCTGAGTGTTTGTTTTGCAAAGAACCTGGAACCTGTAATCTCATTTCTCTGACTGCATAGTTGCTAGTATAATGTGGAATGAGTCATATACGAAATAACGCAGTTAAAGTTAGGGCCTGATTATGAATCTGTAGCTTAGAAAAAAGAAGCATGTGGTAGAAAAAAGAAGCATGTAGTAGAAAAGAAAAACCTGAACGGAGGCGTGCAGAGCGTCGGGGATTGGAGGCAACAGGCGGTATCGCCGGAACACCGGGTCGCACACGGCGAGGTCCGGGAAAATGGAGACGCTGCCGTCCTTCTTGGGCCAGGGCCCGTACCTGAGGAGGACGCGGCCGTCGCGGACGTCGCTGGTCGCCCATCCGAACCAGCCGTCGCGGGGAACGTAGCCGTCGAAGTTGAAGTCGGCGGCGAGGGCGAACGCGCGGCCGGCAACCGCACAGGGGTGCGGCGGCTCGGTCGGCCGGAAGTCGCCGTCGTGGAAGCCGAGCAGCAGCGGCGGGTGGATCGATCTGTACCGGCGGAGGAAGCTTCGGTCGGCGACGAGGCGGCGAAAGGTTGAGCAGGCGACGGAGGCGCGGGCGAGGGTGGTTGGGGAGGCTCGGAGGAGGATCTCCTCCAGGAGCTCGTTGGGGAGGGCCGGCGGCTGACACGGCGGCGGTGTGGATTCGAGGTGGGGGAGAATTCGGCGTGCCGGCGACGCCATCGCCCCACTCTCGCCGCCTGCTGCCGTCCACGGTTTGGACAGGAACCGGAAACTGACAGTACGTGTGGTTTTGGCACCGGGGGAGTGTGAGGAGGTGTGTCGCGGGGTGTGACCTTTGAAAAAGAGGAGATCGTCGGTCGTCCGGATATGGTGTCAGAATCTTGCTGGATCCTACGTCCATTGCTGTCACTAAACTACTTTTGGATTTTTGGAGGACCGGTACGAAAATGATTAAAAATCCAGTTCGCGACCTTGCTATACATTTCAGGAAATGAAAAATCCATTAAACTTTTGTTAGAAAGAAGGGTGTGACAATGGTGCTACTGGCTAAGAAGGTAACTTAATCAATGATGGTGAGGTGGATGTCAGGCACTACTACTGCAGTCGATCGCTAGCGAATCTTATGGCGGGGGATTTTTTTTTAGGGTTTTAGGGGTTTTGACTTTTGAGGCCCTGTACTCACTGCCCGCCTTAGAAAGGTTTGGGAGGATGCCGGCAGACCAACAATGTGGGGTTCGAGAGGTAGCACTTTGAGGTGGCGGCACCAGCGATTTTGCGAGGGGTAGATAGACAGTGGGCCGGGTATGTAGTGCCAGTGAGCTGGGGAGATGAAAATGCAACCAATTAGCACATTGACCGAGGGAGGCGGGGGACGCAAAGGCAGCGGCGGAGACATCGTTGGCCATGGTGGGCGGAGGGGCCGGGGTATGTAGTCGGAACAACTCAACGGACATGAGAGAAAAAAATTGATAGTTATGGCTGGCTAGAGGTAGAAAATGAAATCCAAGGCGTCGATATGGGATCCGATGGCAGGAGTTCATCAAGTGAAATATTGGTCGTTTTCAAACTATTACATAATAGTCCCTATATTCTTGTGTATTTGCTCCCACTTCAAAAGACAATCAGCATTCACATTAGATCCAAGCTACGACTAGCTAGAGGTAGAAGATGAAATCCAAGGCGTCGATATGGGATCCGATGGCGGGAGTTCATCGAGTGAAATATGGGTCGTTTCAAACTATTACATAGTCGACAGTCCCTATATATTGTTATGTATTTACTCCGCTTTAAAAGAGAGAGTCAGCATTCATAGATCGCAGCTAAAGGGAGCGAGTTTTCATGGTCTAGTTTTTGAGTATTGTATACTAGTTTAGGAAAGAGGGTTTTTGATGTTCACATAACTTTTTCTCTAGAAGAAGTTCCGAACGAAGCTGGAAGGGATAGCGAAGGAAGCGAGCAAGATGGCGGAGATACCATGGGATATACAGGTTGTATGAGGACGCTGATTTGCTGGCGGACTAGCACCGGGGTAAGGGTGCTTAACAAAAACCAAAATATCCATATGAGCCAACATATTTTTTTGACATGCACCTAGAGATATTACGTTTTCTTGTAGTGGTAGTGCCTCAAATGGCTTAATACATTTAGACTCTACGGCATGGACATCGTTGGTCAGTTGTCCTTTTCTTTTTAGACTCTACGGCAGCAAATTAGGTAAATATTGAAGGAACTGAAGATGGAAAATTAAGTGTGGCTTGTTGGATCTCTAACGGTTCGAGTACACTCTCCAAGGACGTGTGTTACGGACAAAGCTGATGCAACAGGGGAGAGGTGGAGTTGAGGGGAAAGGATGATCAGAACCAGGACAAAGCTGGTGACAAGGAAAGTGAGGGGCTGACGGTAACCAGGAGAGGTGGATATGAGCGCGGTAGTGGGATATACTCCATGATAAGAGATAATATGACGTTAGCAGGGCAATGAAAACAACAAGTCAATAGATGCTATCCCAAAGATGTGTCCATTTTTTGTCACCTGAACGAATAATTCTAACATCTGAATGAAACTAGTGCCGTACATATCATAACATACAGTAGTTTTTCTTTTCTTTTGGCACTTCAACACATAAACCTACCAGACAAGCATCGAAATAGCCCGGCTGTGGCACCAACCCCAATCCCATGACGGCATGACCGTTTCAATTACACAACTGGATATTTATTATTAAATCATCAGTTCACCAAAAAAAAACTAACGTGATGGCCGTGACAATATGTCAATGTGGAAATCTGGGTCATAGCCTAGCTTAGAGTTCATACAACAAGCTCACTTCACACAGAGTTTTTATTATTATTTTTTTATAAACTACTTCACACACAGTTCATACAACAAGCTCACTGCTCACACCAAATCATTTTGAGCCTTGAAGGGTAGGATGCCTTAACCAAAGCTGATACAAAGAATACAGCAAATCAAAACTAGGTATTGCATAAATTTCATATTATAAGAGCACGTGAGAGCAAATAATAGACTTTAAATCAACAAAGATATAGTACGCAAACTGATATGGAGAAATAAAAAAGGAAGACCAGCTAAGACTATTTTTAGGCCTAATGATGAACCATACAAAATACACAGAACTCTGTAACAGATCTAACAGAATTGTTATGGCTTACAACAAACCAAACATAAATAAAACAGGAGTTCCTTTTAGCCAACAATAATAGTGATCACAACTGATTGAAAAATATTACTGTAAATTATGTCCATATCATTGTAAGCCGCATTACATGTTGGAACTTATACCCGGAAAGAGGAAGTAAACACACAGAAACAAACCATTGAGAATATAGACCAAATACAATTTCGACCATTCAAGACTTTAGATGTGCCAGTGTATAACGTAATTGTGTCATATAATTAAATACTGTAAAGATATAACTACAACATATATTATGGGGTCCGATCTGCCATCATATACAAAATTGAGTGGTATAGTGTGCTCATAATATGGATAAACCCTCCTTACAGATGACCGATCTATAAATGGAACAAAATGAAAGGGGAATGATCAAGAAACAAATTGTTCCCGATGTGTGATTACCAAAACTATACACTAAAACAAAATGGTAGACAAGATTACCAACTACAAATTTACAATAGGAAATAATGACTGTCTAAAAAACATTGGAAGTGCTTCGATGAGCTTTAAATATTATATACGTTTCAGTGTTTTCTAGATGGTAAAAGGTAGACACTCGGTCGACCATCGTTTAGCGTTTAATCTGCCATTTAAACAGGCTAAACGGCTGTTTGGGCATAGACGCTGGTCACCCGTCTAGCGTTTGATGTTGTTTAGTCGGAATTTAATTTCATTTAGGAAAACAAGGACGTTTACAAACTTAAGCCTTTCAAATCAAGCATTGTGAGTAGTTTACAAGTCAGGAAATTTCCCCCTTTCTAATTGTACAAACTGAACTCTTCAGTTCCAAGAAGAATTTAGCCGTTCTAACAGCGCAAACCAAACTAACATTATTAGAGCAGTGAACGGGTTTAATTTTTTTTATTAATGTAGATTATTTCAAATCAACATAAAAAGATAAAATTGTATATCAGGGACGACCAAAAACTATGATATGCTTGGAATAATTCTTCAAAGACTTCTCCAAAAGCTTGAATAAAGTAAGGCAGAATTAGCATGAATCATTTTTTTGCAACTGATAAACATAAACTGGATTTCAAACCAATATTCCTTCTGGAGCAACTAGAACATAAAAATAAATCAACATCAGAAGATAAAATTGTATCTCAGAGGACGACCAAAAACTATTATATTTATACTTGGAATAATTCTAACTAGGCATCTCCAAAAGCTTGAATAAGTAGGCAGGCTTAACACGAATGAGTTTTTGCAGAGGAACTTTTTGCAACTGACAAATATAAACTGGATTTCAACCAATATTCCTTCTCGAGCACCTAGAATATAAATACAATCAAACAACATAATAGTTTTGATCTAGTTCTTTTTACGGTTTTATTGGGTCACAAAAATGGTTGAACTTACTCAAAATATAGAAGGATGATCCTTTTCAAGTCTTAAAATTGAAACATATGCTAGTGGAACAATCAGGCAGTAAAGTACAACTCTGTTCCAAGTATGTTATTACCAAAACTCCAAAACAAAGTAGAATACGCAAATGCAGACATGGTAGCCAATAATGAGCTAACAAGTAACAAGGATACACAAATCTTCGTAACTATTCAGAGAAGGAATTTACCACTTTAGATAGCCTGTGATGACAGCGATGGCGGAAAGTTGGTATATATGTGGGCACGGAAAATGTGGTGCTTTAGCTCACACATCTTCTCAAGCTGCAAAGTCCTGACGTCCAGTGAAAAGCATTCCAAATCTATCTGATCTGTCGGTGAGCTTACATGCACCCCTGATGAGCTAAGGTGTTCAGGAAACCTTAGCAGGAGTAAGTACCTCTCCGTTGCTCCCCTGATGTAGTGCCGGAACCCAGGATCCAACGGGATGATCTTCTCGATCTGCCAATGGCTGGAGCCGTTAACCATGTAATGGAGGCTAACCGGACCGTCTGCAATGTGATCACGGAGGACAAACATCCCAAGCCTGCCTTCCCCTGCCTCCACCATGGCGATCTGGCGCCTGTGGCAGCCAGGAGGGAGGTCAGCAACGGAGAACTCCATCCTCCGGGCGTTGAGCACGAGCAACTTGTCTAGCGAATCCATCACCCAGTAGAAGCAGCCGCGGGCGTACTGGCGCCCGTTGATGACAGGTTTGCGTGACGAGACGCCCGCGCCGGACATCAGATCTCTCCACGCCGGTGACGCGACGGCTCGCCATTGCCCGGTGATAGAGGAGAAGGCGAAGGCGACCAGCTTGGCCTTGCACTGCGCCATCCAGATCACCTCGAACGAAGTCTCGTCCTCCGCCGCCGCCGGATCGACTCCGCCGTCGCCGCGGGGGACGAGGAAGGTCTCGCACCAGCGATCGAACTCCACGCGGAGCGGGTGCTCCACCGCGGCGGCCAGGTCGTCGGGGACCGGGGGCAGCAGGACGCATCGCCAGTGAAGGGGGTCGCACACCGCGACCTCCGTGAACACCGGCGAGCCCTCCCCTCCGCCTCCGTCGTCCTCGGGCGCCGCGCGGTCGAGGAGGACGCGGCCGTCGCGCACGTCGCGGACGACCCAGCGGCCCGGGGACGGGAGGAAGGAGAAGGAGAAGTCCGCGGCGAGGGAGACGGCGCCGGCCGCGGCCGCGGAGGCGTGCGGCGGGAGCGCCGGGTGGAAGCCTTTGTGGTCGAGGAAGCCGAGGAGCGGCGCCGGGTGGAGCGCGCGGAAGCGGCGGAGGAAGGCGCGGTCGGTGGCGAGGCGGCGGTAGGGGACGCAGGCTGCCGAGGCGCGGACGAGGTCGGCTGGATCCGGCAGGCGCAGGAGGACCTCCGCCATGAGGTCGTCAGTCAGCGCCGCCGCCGGCGGCGAGTCCATTTCGCGGGCGGCGAGAGACAGGGTAATCGTGAGTGAATCGGGGGAAGCACCGGTCAAATTGATAGGCTGCTCCGTTGGTGTGGAAAAGTCAATGCTAGCGCGCGGTTGGTGCCAGTCAACAACCTGTGAATCTGTGAAACGACCGGGTCTACGAACTACTGGGCTGGTTGGACCCGGAACCTGCACCTCGCTCGTCTTGTCGAATTCTGACGGACGGAGTCCACGGGCTGGATGGCCTAGTACGATCCGATAGTCCCCTTATCTGGCCCATCCTATGGCTCTTATGGAATGGGCCACCATCAGTTTCCTCCTAAAGGATGGGCTAAAACGAGGAGGGCCCAATATACTTTGGTTCAAGGATTTTCCGGTCCAATTTGAGCCCAAAAATGCTCCTCGTGGTTGTCAAGATAAAGCAACGGGATTTGGGATCGGAAACTCTATGGCGCGTGCGTACGCGCTCAGGTCTTATCGCGCATCCAGTGCGCGGCCCAGCTCAAGCGAAGCAGTGCGAGCGGGGCGAGCAGCCGGCTGGGGGCGGGCGGCGCGGCGCGACGGAGAGGGCGCCGCAACGTCGCCGGAGGCGGGAGAGGGCGGCGGGGTTAGGGTTTGGGTTGTCGGGGGTCGGGGGAGCTCTCTTCACTGCCGGACATAGAGGAGGGGGGGTTCGGGGCGACGGCCACGCCCCGGCGGGCGGCGGTGTGGCGAGGCGGGGGTGGCGCCGCTGTAGCCGCGGGCGGCCGGTGGGCGGAGGCGTCACGACGCGACGGGTTAGAGTGGGCGGCGGCTTGGCGGGCGGCGCGGCGAGGCGGCGAGGGCGCCGCTGCGTCGCCGGAGGCGGGAGAGGGCGGCGGGGTTAGGGTTCGGGTTGTCGGCGGTCGGGGGAGATCTCTTCACTGTCGGACATAGAGGAGGGGGGTTCGGGGGCGGCGGTGTGGCGGTGCGGCGAGGTGGCGGGGGCGCCGCCGTAGCCGCGGGCGGCCGGCGGGTGGTGGGCGGGGTCGGCGGCGGGGGCGTCACGACGCGACGGGTTAGCGTGGGCGGCGGCTGAGCGGGCGGCGACGGCGGGTGCGGGCGGCGCGGCGAGGCGGCGCGGCGCCGCCGACCGCTGGAGGTGGTGGCGGGAGGGGTAGGGGTCGGTGCGGCAGGCAGCGACGTCGCCGGGGACGGCGACGAAGGCCGCAGGGGTGGGGCTCGTCGGGGCGGAAGGCGGTGGCCGGCAACGGCGTCAGAGACGACCGGCTGTCGGACACGTGACGCGTGCGGGGGCGGGACGCGCGCGTCCCTAACGCGCGTCCGTACGCGCGTTATCGGCCCCCATTTGGGATCTTGCAAGTTGCAAATGATTTGCTTGAACGGCTTATGATGTCAGATGCGTTCCCGTGTACGCGTAATAACCTTACAAAATGGAAGCCCGCAACCGATGGCAGTAATGCGCAGGGGCCGCACCACGGGTGGTCCACGGCGCATTGCTCAGATAGCCGTCCCTTTCCGGCCGCATTTCCTTGTGGCGGCACGACATCCCTTGCTTCCTGTATTACTATACTCGCCTGCCGACCATTACCGTGTGAAAGCAAACAGCACTTCGGGTTAAATAACTCGGAGGGGCAGCGCTGCGCGGGCTTGTTTATCTTTTAAGCATGACTACGTGCACTTCTAATCGTACATCTTGCCGTGCTCAAACCATAAGCGCTATTGCAAACAGCACTGCCGACTAATCAAATAGCGCTATTGCATTTCTAATTGTACATCTTGCTACTCCAAATCATAAGCGCTGCTGTCGTAGTGTATTGCGCTAACTTCCGCTGCGAGATTTTTCATTAAAAGCACATGGCCATTGTCACGTATTGCTGTCAAAAATAGCTTTTTCTTGCCAAACATTTGATACTATTTTTTAACTTTGCCGAAACCATATTGACACCCTAGTTTAACTAACTGGACGCCTAAATACAAAGAGAAAATACAGCCGCTGCCTAACTAATGGGGTGTTCGTTTCCAGAGGTCTAAATTTTAGAGGAGTCACATCAAAGAGAATTTTGTTATTTAAAAGTATTAAATAAAGTTTAATTACAAAACTAACTGCAGAACCCCGGTCTAATTCGCGAGACGAATCTAATGAGGATAATTAAGCCGTGATTAGATGTTGGTTACTGTAGCATGACTGTAGCAAAACATAGATTAATTAGGCTCATTAGATTCGTCTCGAAATGAGCATTCATCTGTCAAAAAGGTTTTGTCATTAACTTTATTTAGTGCTCTTAAATGACAAGATTCTCTTTTATTTTAGAAGTCTAAAATTTAGTGAGGTGGAAACGAACACCCGCTAAGAATGCATACCCTAAGCTTTGCTCTAAACAACAAAGAGTACTAGAACATGGTATGGCCTATAGGACTATGGGAGATAAATTCTCCACTTGTCATAAATAGATACTTCACTATAGTTTCCATTAGCAAGATATGGTTATAATCCATTCTCAGATTGGCATAGTCCACTTCTTTTATTTTCAAGTTGCAATATCCATTTCTAGTTCCACGAATGGAAGGAATGGGCGCCGGATTTAGCCAGCGTCACCACAAACCGAATGTGCCCGAAATGGTGCAAATTTTCAGGTAACGTTTTGGTGTGGCTGAAACGGCGGCTGACCCGCAGGAGATATGGACGCCACGGGGGGCCACGCAGCCACGAGCCACCTACTCCCACTGACACATTGGCCCCATAGGTCCACCACCAGTCTGGCGGCCCAACCCAACCACCACTAAACTACTCCAATCACGCGACTCATTATTAGCCTCCCCCACGGGTAACTGCCCGTTTTAACCAGAGCACCCCGTCGTCATCTATACGCACGTTTTGTCGATCTTAATCACTGCCACGTGGGCCATGTTTCGTCTTGGACCTACCTGTCGGCGAGACCGGTCGACATGAAAGATCGTGCTAGCTGTTGTTCAAAGGAATCAAAGCGTTGGGTTAAAGCGACCCCCCGAGATTTACCTATCAAATGTGCGCTTCCCTCCCTCCATACCCCTCCTAATCAAAAGGATTAGACGTTAAAACCCGTCGCCATTCGGAACCCTGCCGCGAGAGAGAGGAGAGAGGGAGAGAGAAGAGCAAAATGGCCGGGCGGGAGGAGGAGGAGGTGTCGACGCCGGCGGCTGCGGGCCGGCCGGAGGAGGAGCGGCGGCGGGGAGACAGCGAGAGCGAGGGGGAGGAGGGGATGACGGCGGTGCTGGACTTCGACATGTTGTGCGCGTCGGTGGCGCTGGCGGCGGAGAGGCGGAAGGGCGCCGTGGTGGCGGCGGATGGCGACGGCGGTGGCGAAGGAGGAGGTGGCGGCGGCGGGGTGCAGAGGATGTGGGAGGGGGACGTGGTGCTGGATTGCCTGGAGGACCGGCGGATCGCGCTCGAGGCAGCCTGGTAGGTGGAACCAACTCGCCTTCCTCCTTTCGTAATTCGTTCGGCTCTGTGTTGGGTTGGTTCTAGTTGTTTGCGTGATTGGGAGGATCCGGTTGTGCTTGTTGTTAAATAGAGCTCGGTGATTTGGCGTCTGCGTGAACGCGGATTCATTTTGATTAGCGGATGGATTGATTTAGGTGCGGATTTAGCAACAGAGGGGATTGTTCTTTGTGCGGAGCTGTAGAAAAGGAGGAATATCGTTCAAATGATATGCCTGTTTTCGGTAATTGGGGCGAGATGTTTGTTCAGAGCAGGAAGGTCCACAGAAAAAAAAATCGTTTTTTTTTCAAATTACTAAGCTTTCTGTTAAAATGGCGTCCACCCGAATATGGCGACGATTTCTGAACTGCACTTTTGAAAAATCTCGATTCTCGGTGCTGCACCTGTATGAGAAAGATAGACATATTTTAGATGAAAGGATGCTAACAGGGAACATTCCCCAAAATGGTGTCTTCCCGACCCTCCTCTGCAATGGTACTATTAATTAATTATTCTCGTGTCTATGCAAAAGATCATCTTTCCTCTGTTGCACTACGTTTGTTTTGGTCAACTGTGATTAAACTTTGCTGAGCCTCGTTTAAAGGTCTTGTTTGCTTGCAACTGTTTGCAGCTGCCCGTGCTACCGGTTTGGCAAGAACCTGCGGAGAGCCAATCTCGGATCTTGCTTTCTTCAGGTACAGATTATCCGCTGACCAGGCTACAGCCATATCCCAGCCATTCATGCGTATTACTTTAATGTGCAAAAGATGTAGTCACATTGCTGTGTGGGTGACCATGTAAGCCGTGACAATAGTTTCTTGTTGTGTTCATGATAAGTTGTCAAATTCAAGCAGCTATCATCCTGACTGTTTGGACAGCAATAGAAATGCTGTATTTTCCCAGCCTTGTGCTTATACAATATTGTGGCTGATGTGTAACTAGTTTGACTTGGCAATGTGAACAGCATTTGCATAGATAAGTCTGTATTTCTGTGGCATATCTTAGACCTGGTCTACCTACATAGCCTCGTGCCTTTTTTTTTTCAAATCCCATAGAGTATAAGTTCCAGTAAAACCTCCTGTCGTTCTATTCTAATATTCTATGTTTGTCGGAACTGTGACATTAAGTTGGACTTCCTAGACAGCTTAGTACTAGTATATTTTACTCATTTTTACCACCCTGTCAATCTTGAAAGGCCTACTTAATTATATATTTAAATTAGTCAGTACTTTTCTATAATAGTTTTATTTAATTTCTCATCTCACTCTGTCAAATATTTATATTATTGTATTGTAACTAAGTTATGAGAGGATATTATCATATTATACCCTTCTTCAACATATTTCCTGCTATATGCACTAAAGATAGCTCTTGCCTATTCCAAATTGGATGGCTCTGTCCTCTATGTCTGCAAAAGTTGCTGTGCTGTGCCATATATGTAGTTGTGGTGATGTGCAACACCCTATTTTGTGTGTTCCTCGTTTATCACAATTTTCTTGAGTGTAGCCATCCTACGCAATTAAGTTTAGTACTTTTCTTTTGTGGACACTGCTGATGCTTCATGAAATTCTTTCAGGCAATGGTCTACTTCATTCTGTTAGTGGCTGTTTTGATCAGTCTAATTGCCTTTTCGGTTACAAGGCATCATATATATTTATACATGGGGCTGGGTTCTGTCCTCTTGATTGCAATCTATACTGGTTACTTCCGAAGAAGAATCAGGAAGCAATTCAACATCCGAGTAAGTTGGGCTAACCATTTTCGAACAGAGTAATCAAAAAATTTGGTTGTTTGTTAGAGCCTAATAATGTTGCTTATTGCAATTGCTTGTAATGTTGAAACTTGCTACACCATTTTGCCACACTAAAACAAAAGTAGCTGAAATTTGGATGTGCTAGGTTTCTCGGCCCCAGTTTTGGGTGCTTCTTCTTAGTAGCAGTACCTCGGTGGTCTTTTCCCTTGGAGCTGACTTTCTTTTTTTAAAAAAAATGCAAGTACATATTGGTGCATGTACTTAAATTAGGGAATTATAAACATAAATAAAAGACTATAGCTATGTCATTGATCGCATTGGTTGGTAATTCTTTTTATAGGACATGATAACAAAAAGGAAAACACTAAAGGACTGAGTCTATCAATGTCTGAATATTTGAAAATATTTCCTCTTTTGGTAGTCTTCCTGCGAATCAAGCTGACCATTCATTCTTTTGCGGTTGCAGGGTACAGAGAGCAGTCTGGATGATTGTGTTCTCCATCTCATATGTCCTTGCTGTACACTGTGTCAGGTCATATTTGCAAAAGCCCATCTGAACACCTATTTAACTTAATCATTCTATGCCTATTGGTGTTTTAAGCTCACATTAGAAGCTTTTGAATTGGCAGGAGGCTAGAACTTTGGAGATGAATAATGTCCAGTGCGGTGTCTGGCATGGACGGGGTGACACCATTTGTTTAGGGAGCAATGGTGAAGGGAACAAGGCTTTTGCTGCCCTGAACAAGCCCTCATTTGTGCCAATAAAGTCCCCAGGTTTGTGTGGCATGGACAGAACATCAAATGGAGCTGACGAGCATGAGCCACTTGTCCCGCCAGCCCAGCCACAGCAGGTGTAGGGAGTAATAGTAGTGATATTCCGCCTGAAACTCTGCACATTCCAAAAGGGTTTGGACTGAGTGCAAGATCAGTACTGCAATTCTTTGCCTGCTTTGCCTTGTACTTGATGCCTAGTTGAAGAACTAAGTTTTCAGCAGCCCTGCATAGGGATGACGGCCGCAATCGGCCTGTTGTAAAATTCTGTGAACTTGTAACACGCATTTGTTTTACTTAGGTTCACAAAAGAATCTACATAATGCCACGACACATGCCTGGGCTTTCCTGAATCCAACTGTATATTTCTGATGTAACTTAGGAGGTCGAACGGCATGTTGACATAAATGAAATGAGAATGTTGATTGCATGGGTTCTGGTTGTACTTGTCTTATTGATGCTGTTTCTTGTCAAATTTGCTTCCACGACCTTGGTTGACATATATTTTTGTTCCAAAAATCTTTGAGAGGTGCTGTTGACTATGTCAAGTCATGCACAAAATATTCTATTGAAATTTACTGGATAAAATTATTACAAGGTCCATACTTTCGAACTTCATCTGTCACAAACCTAGTTAACTGCTGGACAGCACAAGAAACAATCTGAGATTTTATTCCAATTCACAAAGGCATGTGGCGGAGATTTCAGAGACCTGTGGGGTTTGTCCGGACAAGCAGATGTGTTTGTACAATCATCCAAAAAGATTAAGTCTCATAAAGCTTGCAAAGTTGCAATAATGCAGTGTCTTTCTTTCTGCCTTCTCCACCATGTGTGATGTCCTTTTGAGTTCTTAATTATACGAGATAACGAAGGACAGCTCAGTATAGGGCTCCAGGGTTTGGCCCACCTTTCACTAACCGAACCGTAAGCTGCTTGCTCGCACTAGAAAGCGTGTGTGTGTCTCTGCGTGTGTCCACGGATTGATGTCTTTTAGTTCAAAGGCGGCTGCATTTTCTGCATTATTTCCCTGTATCAATCATATATCCTGCCTGCAGCTCTCATGAGGATCCTATTTCAGTCTCGCTTTTCTTCATTGATAGGTTGATAGCAGCACGTCTGAATCACTACTATCCATGCACGTGTATTTTCCACTATTAGCTTTCAAAATGCAAACAAGTTTAAATCATAGTTGACAAGAATTTGTTTCTTGCACGAACTGTACACTAGTCAAGGTTTCTCGACTGACCTGCTGATGATCTCACAAACTGATGCTTCTTATATAAAATAACCCATTCTAACCCAAGGCTAGAGCTGCCTTGCAAAAAAAGCATCCTCTAGTTGACATTGAGTATGCACGTGAAGATTATGCCCGGAATCTCTCAAGCAAAAAACAATCACGTGCTCTTAACACATAAACCGTGTTACCGCGTCCCGTGTAAACACACGCATGCATGCGCTCCACGAGGCCCATAACCATGTTGATTAAGCCAATCAATCATGCCAGGGCATCTTCCAATTTCAGTAAATTCTAATAAAGCGCTTTATATAACTGATCATATGTAGTGGAAGGATGCTAGAAAGGAGAAAAGGACATGCGTGTCGGATTAGTTTAGTTGTTAGTCGATAGGAGGACCCCATGGCTTTTAGGGTTTATCAATCTATCATGGTGGATCGGAGGACCCCAGTTATAATTCCGGCTGCGTTTCTTAGTAACGAAGCTATGGTTAGAGGATGTGCATAGTCTTCGTGGCAGAAATTGATTCATTCATGGATTCCTAAAGCACCTTTTGCAGTGTGTTTTGGATGGAGATGAAACTGAACTCACTGTCTGTATCCCATAGGCTCATATAGTGCCATCATATCAGCTATTCAACTAGTAGAACGCAGGTATGTAGACTTTCTGAAACTTCTTTGAGCTATGGCTATGCTCATGAGTGTACATCATGTTGGAATAGGATGAGCTCAACTCTTTAGTTTGAACAGTTCACTGTAGTGGATCAGAAAAGACTCCTACATTGCTCTGGGAAGTGGGAACATTACGGCAAGAATGGTAATGTTCTTGTTGCAGACAGGATCATCAGGAGCGAAGTGGGGAGTCCTAGTACTCTGTTTAGTGTGGAAACCGGCACGTGAATGCAAATACTGTGAAAAGAAATTATTTACATCACATCACGATGCATGGTAGTGGACGCTCCATTAGCACAACGATTTGATTAAGTTAATAATGAGTTGTTTTACTAGCTAGTAGTACATCACATCGGTGCTTTTATCAGCCGCGGTCGTTTCACTTTTCTTAACCTCCTGGCCTTCCTTCAGTTACTGCATTCACAACATTATGTAGTTGCGCACTATGTAATCACTATACTACTGATTGGTGATATAAAACTAGCCCAATAGTCATCTCATACTCGAGAGGGCGCATGCCACAAGTGCGAAACTGCCAATGAACCTTACAAAAAGGGTTTTGTGCTTCTTTTGAAAACAACTTTCACTCGAGCACGGGCCAATGAGTTGTTACACCTAAAAAGTTACTCCATTGTAAATTTAATTCTATCATTGCAAAGCTCGCCAAAGTTACACTACACTTTGGCTAGCTGTTCTTCAGAAGAATGCAACACGTATGCACTTGCGGAACTCGTGGGCGCCCTGCAAGGGAGTCATGAATCATCGATGCTCGATTGTGAGCGCTTCACCTTTCTTTACCCTGCTCTTTCCTCAACAGAAAACATGACAGTAACTTCATGGAAGTAAAGTTACACACAAATTTTTTTTACCTTTCAACTCTTTTTTCAGCAAAAATATCTACAAACTATCTCGGCATCTTCCTGTAAACTAATTTCGGTCACACTAATCCACGATTTGTACTTACAAACTCTGCAACGGAAAAAAAAAACTCTTCTTCCTTCTCAGAGGATCAGAAGGAGAGAGAGAAAAAAAAAAACAAGAGGGTGATCATTTGTTGCGGTTCCTCCCCAAGAACCCGTCCCTAACAACCTTCCTCTTCGCCGATTCCTCATCCTCTGCCTCGCTCGCCGACGAAGCGCCGTCGATCTCGACGTCATGGCGCGCCTTACGCTCCCGCGGCGGCCACCGCCGGGGTAGAAAGTAGAGAGCCGTGGACGTGATCAGCGTCGCCCCGACCCGGCCGCAGAGCACCACCATGAGCAGGCACAGCACGAGCGCCGCGGCCCCCACGGCCGGGGACGCCGCCGTCGACGACGACGCCAACCTTGCCCGTCGCTCCGGCGTCCGAGGACGAGGAAGCGTCCGCAGTGACGACGACGACGTCGAGGAGGACACGGACGAGCGCGACGAGTCCAGCGACGCGGCCGAGCTCAGCGGCGCCGAGGACGGCACCGACCACACCGCTGTCGACGCGCCGAAGAGGGAGTACGCCGCGTCGTCCGCGCCCCGAGTCTTCTTCTCCTCGGCCGTCGTCGGCGACGGTTCCTTCTTCTTGCCTCCAGACAAGAACTTCTTTCGGAACGACGACGACAGGCCCCGGCTCTGGCCCTGGCGACGAGCCGCGGCTGCCTTCACCGCCGCAGCGGCGGCCTCGTCGTCGTCCGCGACAGCCGCGGCGCCGCCGAAGCACGCGAACTTCATGGTCGAAGGAGACTTGTGCGTGCACGGGAGACGAGAGGTTCCCGATCGATCACAGGGTCGTGGGGCTGATGCCGACTGATCAACTGGTGCAGGGATATGGATCGCTGCCTCTCGCTCGCTCCCCTCTCGCGCCCGTGTCGGTTCAGGCCTCAGGCAGCGGCGGTGTCTGCCTCGGATGGATGGAGTGATGAGCGAGGAGAGCAGCGGGCGGGGGCTTGGGAAATATATACGCACGGGTGCGTGGCCAGCGCAGGGATTTTAATGGTGTGGGAAACGGAAAAGGAAACCCGTTGGGTAGGGTTGGGGCGGGGCGGGGGAGACGACACGACAGAGTCGTGTGGTGAGGCGCGCGGAGACGCCGGTTGGGGTCTCGCGTCCGTTTTATCGTGTCGTTTGGGGCGGAGACGCCGGTTGGGGTCTCGCGTCCGTTTTATCGTGTCGTTTGGGCGAGCGGTTGACTGTGACTTGGACTCGGCAAGCTCTCTACTCGGTCGGTGGGGCCCGGCCTCGGTACGTGTTAGGGACATGGAACACTACTACTCGTTCGATCGATCGGCCTTTGTGGCTTTGTGATCTTTCGTTGTTGTTACTCGGTTCGCGTTTAGCACGCTGTCGTTAAGTATTCACGCACGTTTGACTTCCCCCTCCAATTATTCGGAAAAAAAAAGAATTGCTTGCATTGCTTTTGGTGGGAATTTGTGTTGCCAACTTTAGAAAACTCTGCTACCTTTATGAATGAAGCGGCACAAAGTACATTACTACCGGCATAGTAGTTCCCTGTAGTTTCGTTGCACTCTTACTAGTATAATATCGTGGTCAAATATATTCTGATGTTCGGTAAAGCAGGGGATCGGAGCAAGTACACACGCTCAAAAATATGAAGTGAAGAACAAGCTCGGTCGTTTCGTGTTTGACGGTTACGAGTGCTAGCTATGCTCCGATGCTTTCAAGTTTCAACAGAGCAATGCTATTGCTACATGCAAATCCCGTGCCTCCCAAGTTTCCACGTCTTTTTCACCAGCTGCGATGCATCTTCTTCATTCCTCTTCTAGACTCCGCGACTGCCGCCGTTCTTTAGACTCGATTCGACTACGCTCCCCGCCGTGACCAATGATCACGGACATGCAGACGATGCTGCAATTTCACGCCACCGGCAGATTAGGTTGGACAAAAACGAACAGCGCGGCAACGGAAAGGCGGAGAGATTAGCACGGTCATCACCAGCGTGTCTCTTCTCGCGCGGGGACGTGTCCGTCGAGCGCGCAGCTGAGCTGCGGGGGTTGGGACGGGTGGAAGCAGTGGACGGGCGCCGCGAGTCCGCGACGCGCGACCGGAATGTCTCGTACTGTCCCTTCGATCGCGCGCGCACGCGACGTCGTGACCATGCTTCCCGCACTCGATCGTGCCGCGCGGCATTGATGGAGCACGAGCAAGCAACCAACGCGTCGGCCATGCACGCGCTTCGCGTAACCACCACTCCATCGATCGCGGCAGGGCAGGGCAGGTCAGCGCGGAGCCTGGGACACGGCCGGGCGCGCCGGCACGGGAGGGAACGGAACAGAGTCAAAAGTTCACGCGGGCGCACATATTCCTGGAGCACTCCCTATGCAACTGGTGGACTCCCCTCCGGGCTCCGGCTGACGAGATGGGTCGGAAGCGACAGGCCGCAACGGCAACAGCGGCCATGCGTTTTCCCTCGACGAGTGGATACATTACACGCACCGGTCGGTGAACGATCGAACTGGTGGGCCTGGTTGCCGTTGCCGGGTGAAGCTCTAAGGGAAAGATCGAACAAGCTCCTCGCTCGGGTCGGGTGCTTCTTCTGTGATCCCGTCTTCACCGGTGGCATCGGTTCTGTGTGCGTGCGTGCCAGCCATGCGGGGCCAAAATCACACTATACTCGCCTGTGCAGGCAAACACGTTTTTGCAACGCCTATAACGAAAGCAGAGTATTACTACAACTTACAATGAGCCGCGTTCGCTCGTTAGCTACTAAAGCGTGAGTGACTGACAGAGAGAGCAGCAAGCGAGACGGAATCCAGATTCCCAGGGACGAGACAGATGTTACGGATCAGTAGCTTTCGTGGCTCTGCTTCGACTTCTGAACCGCATCAACAACGCCAGCGCCACCATGAAGTTACTGTACTTTCTGTACATTTCGAAGAAGAAAAGGGCACCCTTTTCTTCCTTTCTTTCTTTCCCTAGCCTGTAGCGCTGCTGAGTCTGCAACAACTACAACACACCACCGTGACCGACTGACTTAAGCCGATTGATCGAATGGCATCAACGCAACAACGGTATAAAGCCGATTGAACAGTGGAAACTGGCCAAATATATATAGGTCGAAAGCTAAGATGCTACATTATCCAGAAAGAAAGATGACAAACTGTAGCTCGTGCTTCACTACATGGGATAGCTTCAGGTTGAAAACATATAACCTCCACAGAAGGTTAAAAGAGTTGGCCTGGCTGAATACGGAGAGTTGCACATCAGCAAAAGCAACAAAGGATTCTTTCGTGTATTTGCATGAAATTTCAGAAATGCAGAATATATTATTGCACATTCTTTCTTCAGGGAATTTTTTTCACATCAGAAGGGTCACAAGTGCAGAAGAAACAGGGAAATAAACAGACGGTTTCCTATATTGGATCCGCTGACATGTGTCTACAACCCACAGAATGAATCTGAGACTGGATCATTCCCAATCGATTGTTCTTATATGCCATCATCATCATCATCCTTCAAGTGCTGCCGGGGCTTCCTTTTCCTCAGAAAAGTAGTCTTGCCTGCAAAGCAATCAACATGAACCATGGGTACCTTACACTTATGAGCTGAACAGTAAATGTAGAAATGCACTTGGTTTACAGTAGCAAACCTTATTTTCCGTGAAAGCTGATACAGGCCTGTCCCGGCCATTGCAACATTAACACTGAGAAGGTTCCAGTTTCTCTGCAATATCGTAACATTAGGAAGCAATGAAATGAGCAAGGGAATCAACAAGGAGTGAGAATGATAAATATTCTCATAATCAAGATCCAATCAACTTCACAGCACTATACTTTCTCATTTCAAATCAAGGTTAGTTATTATATGAGGTAGTATCAGAACGGTAAAGATATTATTATTTCCTGACATCAAAACTCTGAAATTTGGGGGAAATGAGATTGCTGAAGAAAGTAGGAAAAATCGATTCAACAAGTAACTTTGTGTCAACAGTACTGTCCACAGGATCATTATAAAAGTATAGATTACATTACTGAAAGAAAAAAATCACTAAATATCATTGCAGCATGAAGGATTGAAGATAAAAAGTTAAACTTCAGCATTTAATAGTCCATGCTGATTCTATTGAGACAAAGGATTCAGTAGTTAGGCAACAGAGCTTACCGGTGTGATAACCATGCTGTAACGCGACCAGACGATTCCAGTGCAAGCCACAGCTACACGCAGCATATTGAAAGTGGATGAAGCAAGTAACATAACAGGCCTAAATTCAGAAATAGGTTAAATCGATTGGGCAACTTAAACATACCAACTTGCTGAGGATAGGATATCTTTTCTGGTGGTTTAGCAAAATCAGCAATGTTGGCGATACTGATACCCCATTTAAACGTCGGAGCCCAGAAATGAACTGCAAAATAGAAGGCTCGGTTAAAGTCTCAGGTACAATAATAGGCCAATAAGAAACATCCTGAGTGGCTCCATGCTTCAGAGTAACCAATTAGATTACACTTTCCACTGTCCAAACAAGTGCAATTAAATGTAAAATAAACCAAAGAATACAGCTCAGGTTTGTCAAGCCATCAATAAATATGCAGAGTCTAGCATGCAGTCTCAGAGGATCACTATATAGCCTCTAAGTTTGTGAAATAAAAGTAAGGATGACAACCGCAATAATGTCAAATAGAAGATTGAGGTAAATAGGAATGTCACTGTTCATGTAAACAGAATCAAGAAAAGAACAATAAGATACTCAACTGGTTTTGGGGCCAGCAGGATGGTTCCACAAGGCTTGGAGCTTCGAAGCCATTTACACAAGCTTTTTCTGTTGATAATAAAAAAGAAGTAGATCAATTTCTGAAGTACCCATTTAAGTGCAACACATAGATGAAACACAAGCAGAGTAGCGACCACAACAACTCGGGTATCATACGATCGTATTGATTCGATACAGTATGCTTAGATACAAGAAGTCAAGAGCCCCTGATACAAACAGTATGGACACCCTATATAAGGATACAAGGGAAACAGTGTAGCCATAAATTATCATGAACATTGGGCAAAATCAGTTCCAATTAGCACATAACTGAAACCTTCTTGAATCTTTGGACGCCAAATGATTTAAAAACCTTAAGCAATGTACTCCTAGTAAACACCGCTGATAGATACGAGTTTGGAGAATTCTGACTAGACCAATGACTCGTATGAACTGGATATAGCTAAATTATTTCTTATTTCCCTTGACGAATAGCTAAATGAGTTTTCACCGGCACAGCAACTTTGATACATCAATAGAGTGACGCACAGAATCAGAATTATATTGTTAAGAAAAGATTGTCAGATTCCAAGGTTACTCGACTAATCCTGTCTGTAATGCCATAAGTGGGTCAAACCAATTTGGGGGGCTGCTCATCTACTAGCAATCGGAGCCTCAGAATCATTGTTACAGACAACTATATGCATTGGTCAACGAAGAAGCTGGAATTATTGAAATATATTCCCTTTTCTAGAAAAACAATTCTTTGTTGTAGCTTTCCACAGCAAAAGGGCGGCTTCTAGCCGCCAGCCGGCCATTCCAATTATAAAATTCATCAAAACAATTCAGACACAACCCCAACAATCCAAGAATCACGCGAGCTGCTAGACGAGAAGGGCGCCGCGGCACAAGCAGGAGGATTCAGGAGCACGGATGGCAACAATTAGGGACCCCAGCTGGCGACGCCAGCCACAAACTGCGGTGGGGGTGACTTCCGGCGAGGGCACAGGGAGGAGGAGGAGGAGGCGATGCTCACCGATCGCGGCGGAAACCACGAGCGCCGAGGTGGAGGCGGGTCCAGGCAAAGCAGCGCCCGGCGGGAGAGGCGGGAGGCGACCGAGCAGAGGATGGGGGATGGGAGGACCGGAGGAGAGTGGCGGCAGGTATAGAGCAGGGATGGAAGATGCCCGGACCTCAATAAAATACGAGAGAATGACGACGGAGTCGGAGACCAAGGGAATGGGCTGATGGGCCGGTTCGGAAGATCCGGGCTTGCGCTGCTTAAATTTCAAACTGGGCCACCCTCGTCTCAGCGCCCGAAATGAAACGGGGACTTGGGCCTACTGGAATGGTATCAAGAGAAGAATCAGCCCACTGTAATGGTTCCACGAGAAGAATCAGCTCACTGAGAGAAGTGAGAACAATGTGTCAATGTCACTATTTTTTTAGATAAAAGAAACTTTATTTCAATGTCACTATAGTGATGATGATGAGTTGCTGCCGCTTTATCGTCGAGACGGTGGCCGGCAAGAGGCGACCGAGAGGTGTTCCAATGTGAGCTCACGAGGTGCCCTCGACTTGGGGCCAAGGTTTGCATTACCGCGGTAAACCGGACCAGTTTTCGCGAAAACCGGAAAAACCGGTCCGGTCCGGTTTACCCGGTAGTCCGGTTTTTTATTTTAAATTTTTAAAAAAATTGAAATTTTGAAAAATTTTGAAACAAAAAATACGTAAAAAAACGGGCAACTCCGACGGCCAGGGGCCATGAACCCACCGCAGTAACGACGGATGCCAATTTGGAGCTCTAAAATCATATGACCATGACAGCAGGCTCGCAGCAGCAGCACATGGAACCTTCAGTGGAGCACCCAGCGTGGCTCGAGCTCCTGCCATTTGAGCAGAACCAGGGCCAAGTTGGCCTTCTTCCTTGTGCGATGCAATGCACCTAGCCACCGCTGCACAGCGAGACATGAATGCGTGACAACAAAAGGTCAGGCCAAATTCCCTCCGCTCCGCCGGTCCGTCCCTTTCCCTTTGGGAATTCACTGTGTAACATAACTCTCTCTTGTCCCTACAAACAACTGCCTCCTATGAATGCTGGCTGATTAATGATGGGTCTCCACACAATAAACAGCTCTTCAATGCATGAACAGAATGATCGCTGAGGCATGCCTTGACATGAGAATTAATAAGGAGGACTAAGATTAGACTTCCAAATCGTCCGTCAACCACGGCAGCTCGGTTCTTCAGCTAGTCATTTGCACCCAGTATTACCCAGTCCCAGTCATCCTGGAGTGCAGAATGGGTCAGGCGGTCAGCTAAATCAACCTCATCACAATAATAAAAGTGGCAGGCAGGTTAATTCCTACCACCAAAGTACTCCTTGTCCTAGGCTCTCAAAGTAGAGGAGATGACGACCTTAAAAATAAACAAAAAAAAAATCACCTGTTCCTCACGGACAATTGTGTAATCAATCGACGACGATGAGGAAAATGACAAATCTGAAGCAACATATACTTACTACACGTTTCAAAGGACAGCACTAGCATTGAACAAAGGCAAGCATCTAGTTGCACTCACCGTGTCACTAGTCTTCTTCCAACATGGTTTTCTGGTCACCATATCTAGAAGTCCCCCACGAGAAAAAGTGGTAAAATCGATACTGTTCAAGGGAGAGGTGATCAGTACCAGACCACAGATTGAATATTCAGCATGATTAGCATTAGAGTGCCGTCGTAGGACGACGAAAAGTCTTAAAAGAGTGCCCATGAACCACCGGCCTCGTTAAACTAGGCCAAGTCAACGCTGCCCTATGGAGCTTTTGCCCGCTGCAGCAAGTCAGCAATACATACCTGGTTTCACACCATTATCCGTTTATTTATTCTAAACAACAATAATTCCAATCAACACTCAACAGTCAACATCACATAATAAATCAGAATGGACGTTGGCATTTCTGTTCTCTAGCTGGAATCTGTAAACATAATAGTGCAAATAAAGTATGCTACCTTCGTTGTAGAAGCAGTTGGATATGCTGCAGATATTAATGAATTAATCAATGCGACAAACACTGTTCTAATTTTCAGATAACATTAAAAACGCTGTGGAATATATATATCTTTTCTTGAGTTCCTTTAGAGAAGAAAATGTCAGGACTGCATCATGTGTAGAATTCTAGTACTAATGTGGACGTTGCAATCATATTAATTGATTGCTCTATTATCCCACACCAGAAGGGCGCTGTGCATGTACTTGTCAAAGAGCACACTGCAAAATACCAGGTCAAAGACGCCTCCTTTTATGATTAGTCTATGAAGTGGAGCCTTGCTGTCCATCAAAACCTGCCTCCAGCAAGTTCAACCACCACCGATTACTCCCTCTCCTCCAAGCCCTGGTTGCTTCCTAGCTCCTATCCATGGCTCCTTTCTTCCTCATCCAGCTCCTGCTCCTCAGCCAAACCCTTCTTTGCACGGCCATCGACACCATCAACTCCTCCACGCCGTTGTCTGGGGCGCAGAAGATTGTTTCCAAGGGGAACAAGTTTGCTTTGGGTTTCTACAGCCCACCCCAAGGTAACACCACCGCTTCCAGTTCCAACCCCAGCAACTACTACATAGCCATATGGTACAGCAACATACCGCAGCAGACCACCGTGTGGACAGCAAACACCGATGTGCCGGTGTCTGACCCGACCACTGCCACCTTTACCATCGGCAGCGATGGCAACCTTGTTCTCCTTGATCAATCCAAGAACCGGCAGCTATGGTCGACCAATGTAAGCACAGCCTCCGACGCCACCATGGCTGTCCTTCAGGACAGTGGTAGCCTCGACCTCATTGATGCCACCAATTCATCCATGGTTTATTGGCGAAGCATAGATCATCCCACAAACACATGGCTTCCTGGGGGCAAGCTTGGGTTGAACAAGACAACCAATGTCAGCCAGCGGCTTGTTCCGTGGAAGAACAGTGCGAACCCATCGCCAGGGCTGTTCTCGCTGGAGCTGGATCCAAATCGCACGACGCAGTATTTCATTCAGTGGAATAAATCCATAACATACTGGAGCAGTGGCCCTTGGAACGGCAATATCTTTAGCCTTGTGCCGGAGATGACGGCCGGTTTCAACTATGACTTCAGCTTCGTCGACAACACCACAGAGAGCTACTTCCTCTACACGATGAAGGACAACTCCATCATCTCACGGTTCATCATCGACGTGACTGGGCAGATCAAGCAACTAACATGGGTCGACGCCTCACAGCAGTGGATCTTGTTCTGGTCTCAGCCACGGACTCAGTGCGAGGTGTACGCGGTCTGTGGGGCGTATGGCAGCTGCAACCTCAATGTCCTGCCATACTGCAACTGCGTCAAGGGGTTCAGTCAGAAGATTCAGAGTGATTGGGACCTCCAGGATTATTCTGGTGGATGCAAGAGAAATGTACCATTGAAGTGCCAGACCAATTCGAGCTCTGCACAAACACAACAAGATAAGTTCTATACCATGCCAGGTGTGAGGCTACCAGATAATGCTCAGAGTGCTGTGGCTGGAAACTCTCAAGACTGTCAGGTGGCTTGTCTGAGCAACTGCTCTTGCAATGCATACACTTACAATAGTAGTGGCTGCTTTGTTTGGCATGGGGACCTGCTTAACCTCCAGGAACAATACAATGGAAACGCAGGAGGCACACTCTTCCTCAGGCTTGCAGCATCTGAGCTGCAAGACTCCAAAAAGAGCAAGAAGGTGATCATTGGTGCAGTCGTTGGTGGAGTTGCTGCAATTTTGATTATATTTGCCATTGTATTGTTCATCCTGTTTCAGAAATGCCGCCGACAGAGGACTCTTCGGATATCCAAGACTACTGGGGGCACACTGATTGCCTTCCGGTACAGTGATCTGCAGCATGTCACTAACAATTTCTCAGAGAGATTAGGGGGAGGTGCCTTTGGCTCAGTGTTTAAAGGCAAGCTCCCAGATTCAACTGCAATTGCAGTGAAGAGACTTGATGGTGTTCACCAAGGTGAGAAGCAATTTCGTGCTGAGGTAAGCACCATTGGCACAATCCAGCATGTCAATTTGGTACGCCTACTAGGATTCTGCTCTGAAGGATCAAGAAGGCTGCTTGTGTATGAGTACATGCCAAAGGGCTCACTGGAACAGCAGCTATTCCCTGGTGAGAAAACAGCATTGAGCTGGGCTACTAGGTATCAAATAGCACTTGGAACCGCAAGAGGACTGAACTATCTGCATGAAAAATGTAGGGACTGCATTATACACTGCGATGTCAAGCCAGAGAACATACTCTTAGATGATTCGTTTGTGCCAAAAGTGGCTGATTTTGGTCTAGCAAAGCTCTTAGGCAGGGACTTCAGCCGTGTATTGACAACCATGAGAGGCACAAGGGGTTACCTCGCACCTGAGTGGATCAGTGGTGTGCCAATAACAGCAAAGGCAGATGTCTTCAGTTATGGCATGATGCTCTTCGAACTCATATCTGGCAGGAGAAATGCTGATCATGGAGAAGACGGCACATCCTCCTTCTTCCCAACCTTGGCTGTAAGCAAGCTTCATGAAGGGGATGTGCAGAGCTTGTTGGACTCCAGACTAAATGGAGATACAAATGCTGATGAACTCACAAGAGCTTGTAAGGTTGCCTGTTGGTGCATCCAAGATGATGAAACTGCTAGACCCACAACTGGCCAGATTGTTCAAATACTCGAGGGATTCCTTGATGTTAATATGCCTCCCGTTCCAAGGGCATTGCGAGTTCTGGGTGAAAGTCCGGATGCCATAAACTTCTTCTCAGATATCTTCAAGTCAGGCTTCTCAGATGCAGAATAGCACCACAACTTCTCAGACGCACAGTTCTACGTCAGGCGGACCATAATTCCAAAGCACATAATTCAGATGGTCCTGCAATTTAAAATGGCGAGGTGATTATTAGACTGAAGATTAGTACTATGAGGACTGAAGTTTTTTGAAGGGAACATGAGTTACTGAAGTTGTGCATATAATTATAGACAAATATGGTTGTATCGTTCTATGTTTCAGCATTGTAAGACTGCAGCATCATGTTATAACAAATATAAAAGAAATAAGACTGCTGTTGTGTTTACCATTTAGATTCCCAAAACAATGTGTTACAATTGTTTTCATTGTTTGGGCATTGCTATCCTAGCCATATTCGTTACGGGGATTAAAATTTATCATTGATCAAGAGTTAATCATGTCCCCTGAATTTGGTGAATTTCTGCACTGAACAAGAGCGAGGCAGATTTCTGATACGACTTACGGTAATTTTTTCTACGCTGCCAACACCAACTCAGGGCACGTGTTCTAAGAATATTCCAGAAAAATAAGGGCCCAATGAATAGATGCAGAAAAATAAATAGCACGGCAGGCCTGAGAACAAAGCCAACTGTAGCTACTGAGCTACCAGTACAGAGAGAAATCAGCAGTGTGAATAAGCATTTTGAAACTACAGCTGTCCCCAATCTTCAGCAGCTGGGTCACCCGTCACATGTAGGTCAACGAACAAATGAGGAAAAAGAATCCAACACCCGCCAAATTGCAGGGTCGGAGCATGCGTGATTAATCTACTACAAAATCGTTTTAACAGGGGACATCCATTTCAGAAGAGAAATAAGTCAAACAAGAAGGCTGACAAAACAGACAACCATTTCAGAGGACAATTCAGTCAAACAAGAAAGCTGACCGCATAGTAGAGCAAAGAAATCAAACCACACTTTCCTTCTCCACAAGTGACCTGTGTATAAACATCTTGAACTCCAGGCATCCGCCACTTCTGTGCAAACTGATGGCCTTCTCCAGCAAGACACATACTTCCTTTCCCTTTTCCATATCACTTCTCTTTCATCTTTGTACAATTACATTTTCTGCAAATGATACAATCTCCAGAATCCAGCCTCTTTCAGGCAACACAATTGTTGTCTCGGAAAATGGAAACTTTGAGCTCAGGTTCTTCTCACCAGGTAACAATGGAAACTTTTATGTTGGTATCTGGTTCAGAACTATTTCCAAGAGAACTGTCGTCTGGGTGGCCAATCGACATGCACCTGTTTCCAACGGGTCATCGCCAGAACTTAAAATATCTGAGGATGGAAATCTAGTCCTGTCCAACTCTCTCGGAGCATCCAAATGGTCATCAAACAGCACAAGGAAGCTCAGCAGATCTACCATTGCAGTTCTCCTTGACAATGGAAACCTTATCTTGAGGGATCAAGAAAAATCTTCTGATGTTTTCTGGCAAAGCTTTGATCACCCAACAGACACAGTACTGAGTGGGCAATGGTTTGGAATGAACAAGATCACAGGCGAATACCAGAATCGTGCTTCTTGGAAGGACCAAGAAGACCCTGCACCAGGTCCTTTTTCCTTTCATGCAGATCAAATTACACTGAGCCAATATGTCTCACTCTGGAACAACTCAAAAGTTTACTGGCAGTCTGGGAACTGGACAGGAAAGGCATTCACATCCATACCTGGAATGTCACTAAAAAGTGACTATCAGTATGATCTCATTAACAATAGTCGTGAGCTTAAATTTCGGTGGACCACAAAAGATGTGTCCAAAATCACAAGAATAATTCTTAGCGTCAATGGCCAACACCAGCGTCATACATGGTCCCATGATACAGAGCAATGGATACAAGAATGGTCTCTACCTGCAGCTATGTGTGACGTATATTCTGTATGTGGGCCTTTTGGAGTCTGCAAGACAGGTGCTGATGAACAATGCTTCTGCTTGCCAGGTTTCAGGCCACTATCCCTACAGAATTGGGATCAAGGAGCATGGAGTGAAGGATGTGTAAGGGAAACAGCGATCCAATGTACCGACTCAAATAAACCAATAGACAGGAAACGGGATGACACATTTCTGAAGATCACAAACATCAAAATTTCAAGCAATCCAATATCACTGAAAGCCCAAAACATGGAGGAGTGCAGATCTATATGCCTGAATAACTGCACCTGTACTGCATATGAACACAGAAATGATTGCAATATCTGGAATGGTGAACTACGGGATATGAAATATTTATCTAATGGTAACACTGATGGTTTTGATATTTATATCCGTTTAGCAGCATCTGATTCTCTAGTTCAAGATAGTGAAAAAAAGTCAAGCCGTGTGAGGCTCACAGTGATAATCGCAGTGCCGAGTAGCGTTTCTATGGCACTGTGTGTTATCGCCATGATATATCAGATATTTCAAAGAATGACCCTAAATGCTTCTACAAGTAATGATACTCTCATCGTATATGACTATACCATTTTAAGGCACTGCACAAAGAATTTCTCAGATAAACTGGGACAAGGTGGCTTTGGTTCAGTGTTCAAAGGATTTCTTCCGGACTCAAAACCAATAGCTGTGAAGAAGCTTCAAGGGATGAGACAAGGCGAGAAACAATTTCAAACTGAGGTGAGGGCTTTGGGTAGAATTCAACACAGTAATCTGGTTCGCCTTATCGGGTTCTGTTTGAGAGGAGCTGAAAGGTTGCTGGTATACGACTTTATGGTGAATGGGTCTCTAGATTCTCATCTATTCAGTAATGCGAAGATATTAGATTGGAAAAGAAGATTCCAGGTCATTTTAGGTGTTGCAAAGGGGTTGCATTATCTCCATGATGAATGCCTGGAACGTATAATACATTGCGATATCAAGCCTGAAAATGTACTTCTTGGTGCAGACTTCAGTCCGAAAGTCGCAGACTTCGGTCTGGCGAAGCTTATGGATCGAAATTACAGCAGGGCCTTGACAACTACGAGAGGAACAATAGGGTATCTCGCACCAGAATGGATTGCTGGTCTTTCCATAACACCAAAAGCAGATGTGTACAGCTATGGAATGATGCTATTCGAGATAATTTCAGGCAGAAGGAATACAGAATTGATGGAGAACGGAGCTTCAAGTTACTTTCCAGTATGGGCTGCCACGAAGATTAGTAAAGGTGACATATCTGGAATCTTGGATCACAGAATCCATGATACAGATTTTCAAGAGCTAGAGAGAGCATGCAAGGTTGCGTGTTGGTGCATTCAGTACAACGAGGCTCACAGACCAACAATGCGGCAAATAGTTCAAATCTTGCAGGGCCTTCAAGATGTCAGCTTAGCCCCAGTACCCGCGTTTCTACAACAACTAGTGGAGGGAGAATATGGTAGCTCTTAATCTTGTAAGCTAGTTAAAGCATTCATAGCAAAAATGTATTGTAGCATTCACAGTTCAATCTGGGAGAATATAAAGAAATGCTCAGCAATCGATATGTTCATCTACAACTTTGTAATCCACTTCATGATTTAACTATTTTTATTTATCTTTCCCCTTAGAGATATAAGCCATTCCAATAAACAACCAAATGACTGTAATTTCCCTATTTCATCACAAAACGCAACAAAGGATAGCACAATAATCCAACAGAGGTGAAAGGAAGAAGAATGTCTGGAAGCTATCCATATTGCGTAAAGTTTATGCCATCCTTAAAATCTTCTGAGTACGAAGGAAGGGTGTTGACAAGAGCAAGCACAGTGACATTTAACGGATTTTTTTCTTGCCATTCCCTGTCGGTAGCCACCTATTGCTACCGCTTTGTAAAGATCAGCTTTATTAAGTGAAAGATTGTGGATTTTGTGTCCAGTGGTTCCCGTAACCCTGTCAGAGAATGCAAGTTGCAACATTTCGAATATTTGATTCAAAGTCAAGTGTGTGCTACACATGAACTCATCATACAAGTCAAGAAACAAAATAAAAAAGAATCAATCTGGCATTGTTCATCATCTGCAAACAACGCCTATTTTTTTCAATAGATATAAAAAAAATGATCTTGTCAGGTTCACATAGCTCTATGCGCACTACATACAGAGTTTTTGTGCTTCTATTTTGTGCTTCTATTTTTAAAAAGTTACAGCTTCCATCACAGCCACAGGGATGCCAAAACACCTGAAAGCATAGACGGAGCTTTCTTAGGGCTAAAGTGGGCCATGGCAGCCCCAACAATTGTTAAATCCTTCATAGTAATAGTAATATTCAAGCAAATGTGCTAATTAAAATCTAAATTCCCCCCCCCCCCCCCCCCCCCCCCTCTAGAGAGTCTAATGCATGGTTTTTTCAATGCTGGCCCCCACTGATACTTTGTCCAAGCTCCGTCACTACCTGAAATTGACACCTGTAAGGCTGTGATTACTACAGATTTGTTTGGGAAAAAAAGGCCGAGATTACTAGAGTTGCCGATTTTGTGGATAGCCTATCCATAGCTCATCTATCTATCAACTGCGTTGCAGGGAATGAAAATCACTCAAGTTCTTATTGCAGGGCAACAACCAGTTCCCAACTTAATTGGATTCCAAATTTCACTGGAGGATCGCTAGACCCACTCAACCAGGCATTTCCAACATATAGCACTAATTTAGCCACAGACTTTTAATTAAATTGCAAGCAAACATATGGTGACGTAACCTGGCACTCAAATTCCAGATTTCTAATAGGATTTCCCTGCAAGTCACCTACCATATATATTATTAAAGCTCAAGCAGATAAAAGTCCACAACCAGAACGCGAAATGGGACGACGGCGCAGAACGGAAGCCGCCGGCGGGGGCCTGAGTGTCGAACCTGGGATTGGATGGGAGCGAAGAAGGCGGCGGCGGTTGCCTTCTTTCTACGCCGGTCGCCGCCGCCCTTCGCTTCTTTATACGCGTCGATCGGCCGACGAGCTGTAGGTATCGCAGGAGACTGGGGAGGAAGGCAGCGACGGTGCGGCGGGCACCGCGAGAGCGCCGGCGGGAGGGGGAGCAGCAGCCATTACGGATATGGAGGGGAGCCAACGGCGAAGACCGGCGAACCGCCGTTGGCTGCTTCCCGGAGCCGGTGCGGGGCCGGGCTGCGATTTGGCGCTGGAGCTCTCGCACCCTTAGGCCCAGGCCCGAACATAGCTGCGATGATGCCGCGGGGAGGATTATGTGGGCCTCGACTTATGGACCTCTATGCGGCCGGCCTTCAAGACGTGAGGCCCATAGTAGGGCACACATGGAAGTCAAGCCCAATCGAATTAGTTTGACTGGTCTTGTATGGTGTGTAATTTTTACAATTTGGCCCTTTTTGAAAAAGTTTTTCACAAATGGACCCTTGGGAAAAACATGTCCAGAAATGGACCCTTCTCTGAGCGCCGTGTTATTTGGCGCTCAGGTCCAACATCTGGGCGCCGAAAGAATTGGCGCTCACATCATCCACGTCAGCTGGCGGGCACGCGGCCGCTCTGCTAACTTGGCGGGGGGTGGGCGCCAGATCCATTGGCGCTCAGGGGGTGAGCGCCGCATCCTTTGGCGCCCACCCCCGGGCAACCATAACGCCCGTGGGCCTTTTCTTTTTTCCTTCTCCTCACTTTCTCCTTCACCGAAGAACAGGCCGGCTCTTTCTCTCTCTTCCCATTCATTCCCCTCCTCCAAATCTCCCAAATCCGGATGGTTTGAGCCCAAATCTTTTGGAGAAATTTGTTCCCCAAGGTAATCTCCTCCACCTTCTTGAATTTCATCCAATAGAATTGCTTGTATGGCTCTAATTTGGGGTAACCCTAACCCTAGGGTTTGAGGTTGAAATTGCTCGATTTGTTAGGTTTGGTTGTTAGATTTGCAATGAGAAGTGTAATGTTGTTGAGATGTTGATGTTTGGAAGGTTCGGTTGTAGTTGGTTTGATTGGTAGCAATGAATTGTTAGTGGGCATGTTAATGACATAGGGTTGTATGCTTAAATTAGTAGAGAATGAAGGTTTGTTTGATGATTTAGAGTGATTGGAGGTAGTTATATATGAAGTGGATGAGATTTGCAGTACGAAATTCGGTAGGGTTATTTTTTATGTTTATTTTGATATGAACAATGCTAAATTGGGAAATGTTTTTTTTTTGTTGAAATGGATGTAGATGGCTAAATGTGTAAGAGTGCATCATGGAGGTTCAGTTGTAAGGACATAGGATGGTAGTGTTGATTTTGTTGGCATGACAGAGGTTGTGTTGCTTTTTGTTGAGACCCCAACTTTATGTATTGTTGCATCTCGAGTGAGGCAACGTTTGGGATGGATTGAGGAGGGTGTTAAGTTGGATTTTGAAGGAAGAATTGATGTGGGTTCGTCGAATGGGCCACGTATGAAGATAATGGCTCCGGTAGGTAGTGAGCAGGAATGGCAAGCATATGTTGAGATTGTTATGAATTCAGAAGTTCGAGCTTTAGATTTGGTGGTTCGGAAGGTAGTGGTGGATGAAGGCGTAGGTATTGGTTGTTCGAATGAAGTAGAAATTGACCTAACGCAGCCATCACAAGCAAGTGTGCATGACGGTTTGGCACGAAATTCTGCAGCAACCGTAGTGATGACTGATTCGGTTGGAGACCAAATGCGTCCGATCGTCCCGAATTGTGGTGATGATCGTAGGGATGAAACTCTGCCGGACATTGAAACGGTTCCTCAAGTGGCACCTAATGAAGTAGTGGCACCTAATGAAGATAACTATGGTGTTGCTACCGATCTAGTGGATGTCCCGGTTTTTGGTGATGATACAAATTATGAGTAGGAGAGAGCGGAGGATTCGGATGATGATCGCCCTATCGGTGGATTGGCAGAATGGGAGAAGAAAATGTTGAGGCAAGTGATTACGGACCGTGATCCATTGGTCCCTGATTGTCGGGATTTGAGCCAGGGTCATAGAGCTGTTGCTGATGGAGAGGAGACCGAGACTGTTGTGCCACGGGTAGAAACAGCTGAAATAATTCAGAAGGGTATTATCTTTGAGGATATGGAGTCAATGAAGATGTGGTTGAATGAGTACTCCGTGTTGCACTGCCGTCCTCATAGTGTGAAGCATTCTCACAAGCAGCGACGGTTCATTGTTGTGTGCAAGCGTGGCTGCCTGTGGACAGTACGCGCTCGGAAGACTCGTCATGCGAAGTGGAAGATTACAAGTGTGGTGCAGCCTCATACTTGTGGCTCTGACAATCCGGATGACAGCCACCCACAGCTGAGCTCCAAATTTATTGCTCAGAGACTTGTCAATATCATAAAGCATACTCCAACCATGCCGGTGGCTTCCCTGATTGAGATGGTACGTTTGAAATGGAGGTACCGCATTAAGTACGGGAAAGGTTGGCGGGCAAAGCAACGCGCTCTGAAGACATGCTACGGCGATTGGGCAGAAGCATATGAGCGCCTGCCTGCAATGTTGCATGCCATGAAAGCAAAAAACCCGGGCATGCATATGGAGTATGTCCCTAAGTCACAAATAAAGAGAGCGGATGGAAGGGAGATTTTCTTCCGAGCATATTGGTCTTTTGCCCAAAGCGCTGAGGCTTTCAAGCATTGTCGGCCTGTGATTTCTATTGATGGCACCTTCCTCACTGGAAAATATCAGGACACCATGCTTATTGCCATCGCAATGGATGCTAACCGGCAGCTTGTACCTTTGGCATTTGCAATTGTTGAGAAAGAAACAACCTCAAGCTGGGGATGGTTTCTGAGAATTGTGAGGAAAGTGGTTGTTGGTCCCGGCCGTGATATTTGTGTCATCTCCGATAGGCATGCTGGCATACTTAATGCGGTGCAAGAGGAGTTGCCGGGGTATGGTCGTATACATCATCAATGGTGTACACGGCATCTAGCACAAAATTTGTTGAAGGTTGATCATATGAAAGAGAACTTCAAATTCTTTGAGGAAGTTTGTCGGCAAACTGAACGTGACCTTTTCAAACAGGGCTTTGATGCATTGAAGACAAGGACCACTGACGCGGGTAGGCAATTCTTAGATGGGATATACGAACAAAGGGAGAAGTGGTCGCTTGCATATGATGTGGGTGGTGCGCGATGCGGATTCATGACTAGCAACATGGCTGAAATGTACAACAGTTTGTTGAGGGGCGTTCGTGCGTTGCCGTTGACTGCTATTGCATCGTTCACATTTTACAAAACAACGGAGTGGTTTGTTCATCGGTTGAAGGAAGCAAATGTTGTTTTAGGCTTGAGGGAGAAATGGGCACCTACATTGACAATAGAGGTTGCCAAGTCTTTGAATCGAGAACTACACGAGAACTACTACAGAGGAAAAACTTCCTTTTGGCTTCATACTCGTGTGTGCTCTGCTCCGGTAATCAAATTGAAACTCTGCACCACTTATTCTTTGAATGCCCTTTTGCACAACAATGCTGGGTACAAGCAAGTATAAACTGGAATTTGTTGCTAACCACATATGAAAGAATAGACCTGGTGAAAAGGAACTCTAACTTGCCTTTTATCAAAGAACTTCTAATGGCAACTTGTTGGGTAATTTGGACACATAGAAATGGTATAATTTTTTATGGGCAGACAGCATCCCACACGAGATGGCAAAGGGAGTGGAAAGAGGAACTAACCTTAACTGTGATTAAGGTCAAACATTCTATAAAAGACGAGTTTCAGAGCTGGATTGACAATCTGTAATTGTTTTTTTCCTTTTCTTTTTGGTTGGGCATAATGCCTTTGTAAAGTCTTTGTTTCTTATTTTGTACAGTTCTTATTAATGAAAATGAAATCAGTAGGGGCCTTCCCTCCTGTTTCGTCAAAAAAAAAGTCTTTGAATCGAGGTAGTGACATGGTTGCCACATGCTTTGATTTTCAGACATGTACTTATGAAGTAATGGAAGGTGGTGGAACAACCGTCGGCGGTGAACATCGTGGTGCTCGAAAGTTCAAGGTGGTGATCACGAGAAACACGTGCACATGTGGAGTGCCTCAGTTGCTACATTATCCTTGTGGCCATATGGTAGCGGCATGTAGGGCTCGAGGTGTTGCTCATGACGGTGGCGCTAGGATCCCTCAATATTTATCTGTGCAAGCTATGGTTCGCACTTGGTCTCCACGGTTCGAGCCATTCCTTGATGAAGATAAATGGGCACCATATGATGGGCCACGATACGTGGCTGATCCAGAGCATCTTGTTCATACGAAGGGTCCGAAGAGGAGGGTACGTTTCACGATGGACATGGACCGGATTAAGCCATCTAAGAAGAAGAGAAAAGGTGCTGCATTCTTTGAAGATCCACAAGAGAAGCGATGTGGCAAGTGTCATGGGAGTGGGCACAATCGGAAAACTTGCAAAATTGATTAAGTAGTCATTGCATTGTTCATTGCTTGACGCTTCATTTCTTTTTTGTTTATCATATGTTAATTTTTTGTATATCTTATGTCCATTATTTTTGTTTGATAAAGCTTGTAATTTTGCAATTTTTATTAACATTGTTGTTTCATGAACAGGATGGCGTGGCCTCTCTTGCTTGACGAGTTCTACGAGAACAAGCACCGTGCACGTCTGATCGAGGAGGGTCAGGTACATATGTTTACTTTCTTTGTCACAAAGCATGCATCTCTCTTTTCAGACATGCAGCTTCAGCTTTTCAACTCGGTGCTTCTCCCTTTCGTTAAATAGAGCCACTTCACTCGTGAATGCAACACACTGAGCAACGCATCTATGGCTAATAGAGGGGGAGGGAGAGGTGGAAAGAGAGGAGGAAGAGCGGGGAGTTCTTCAGCACCGGAAGAGTGGGTTTGGGATGGAGAGCACGGACCGTTCACATATGATCCACCTATTCAACAGTTTCCTCTAGAGTCGAAAGATGATTTTGACTATGTTACCAATCCAATTAGACGGTACGGCAACAGAAAGTTCAAATGGCCAAAATGCGGTCATGGCCTGGATTGCGTCGTCCAAATGTTCGACGGCCAATGCGATAGAGGTCGGCGCTTCTTCAGATGCCCAAATGTACAAGTGAGTTTTAATTCTTACTTGTTTCTCATTCGCCTTTGAGTATCATCTTTAAGCCTCCTCATCTTTATTCAACATTTGCACACCTTTTTTTTACAGAATAACGAGGACCCAGACAATTGTGGCTTCACGCGGTGGGTGGATCCTAAGCCTATCAGCACAACCGTTGAATACATTAGCTACCTGCAAAACCGCATCTTCGACCTACAGCAAGAACTTGAGACGGCAACTCCACGTCAAAGCTAAGAGCTCGTGATTGGCATTGCTGGCCCCGACACCTATTGCCTTGATCCGTACTGCCCATGTCCGCACCACAAGTCAGGCCCAACCAACCCACCACCACAAGCTCCACCAGCACCACCACCACCTTACTACGGTGGTGGTGGGTACAATGACTATGGCTACTCTCAGTCTGGCGGACAGTCAAACTACAGTCCATGGGACTAGATTTCCTACCAAAACCTGGCTAAATGTTACATTCTCGTCATTCAAGTGTTGCATTTTTCAATTCCCTAAAGGCATGTCAGGATTAGTACGGTGCACATATAGGTTAGTCATCATGTGTACCGAACATGCCATTGCAATTTATGTACGTATGTAATTCCATTTCACTGCAATTAAGCCAATGAAGCCAGGTTCTACATCTTTACCATTGCAATATAGCTAGCAAAGTATTACAATTACACAAATACTTAGTTGAAACCAACGGTTCCACATCATAGTCCACAACATACAACAAGGCCTTTTCTTGCGACTGATGACGAGTGAGGAAATGAGAGGAAGAGGAGAAAGAAAGAGAGGACCTTTGTGTGCCCGGGGGTGAGCACCAAATGGTACGGCGCTCATAGGCTGGGCGCCATAGATTCCGGCGCTCACCCCCTGCCAGGTCAGCAGGACGGGCGCGTGCCCTCCAACTGACGTGGCAGGGGTGGGCGCCAATTGTTGCGGCGCCCAGGTGTTCAACCAGAGCGCCAAATCATATGGCGCTCAGAAAAGGGTCCATTTCTGGACATGTTTTTCCAAAGGTCCATTTGTGAATTTTTTTTCAAAAAGGCCAAAATGTAAAAATTAACCCTTGTATGGTTTGATGACAGCCCAACATTTCAGGCGACTAGTCAACTGTGTAGCTATCGAGTGTTGTAGTGTGCGTAGCGAGTGCGATTCGTATCTATCAGACAGATTCAGGTAAAGTTGTAGTCTGTGGAGGTCATCCATGACGGCAACAGTGCCACCGTGGATGGAGAGGCACGTCCTATGTGTGTGAGGAAAATCCTGGCCGTGAAGAATTGCATAAAAGAGACACTGCTTGGCAATTGGGAGGTGAAGCGGTGATCAGAAGGCGATGAACTGGGAAAGGAGGCGAAAGGCCCTCGTTCGATCCTGCTGCCGAGCTGAGTCGATAATCATGTGGTTGCCTATGATTTTCCTGACATATCGCCGCCTCGCCTCCTGAAAGAATTTAAACCTAAACAGCTGCAACATAATTAGTTTGTAGACCTAAATGAATACTTAGAAGTTTATGTAACTAGATGACCATTTATAAATAGTTTAGAGACCTATATAGTTACTTTAGGAGGTTATGTATCTAGACGATCATTTTTAAATAGTTTATGTACTCCGAGTGTATTTCACTCTACTAATTATGGTCTCAAAGAATCTTGCTCGCCAGATTCCGATTCCATGGTGGTCCAGCTGTTGTTCTGGCAAACGAGATGCACGCTCCATGGATGATTCTTACAGCAGACAGAAGCTGCTGGATCAGTGATTGCAATCTTGGGAGCAATTACTCTCATTTCGTTTCACCGGCCTTCAGTGTCGGGCATGATGGGATCTTTGCTGCAACATGTGAAACGGCTGTGTTGTTTATGCAGGCAGTAGATCTCTGCAAGTGTCTCACTTTTACTTGTAACCTGCTCCCTATTTTTCCTACTCGTTTTCTTCTGCTGCTGGACGAGTGGTAATTGGGTGTCAGTGTCACCCTTTTTTAGGGCGTTTTCAGGCGCCCGGCTGCCTGTAGAACAGAGCACCGTCCAAGCGGTTTAGAAGTTGCCGCATGGCGAGTTTCTTGTGCTGGATCTGGTTGGAATTTGCAAGATCATTCCACTAATTTTATATTTACTAATTAGAGGTTTTTTTAAAGCCTCCACGTTAATCGCAGTAAAATACTAGAAATTCTCACAAAAAAGCAAAACATCTGACCGTCTATTTTAATGCTTAACAAAATGTAGCCATTAGATCTTCATAATCTAATCTCTAGCACCACGGCAGCCTTGCAATGTTAAAAGTCCCGGAGTATGTACGTATCCAGCCACGGCAGCCTTGCATTGTTCAAAATCTGAGTATCTCTACATATCCAATCATGGAACAATTGGTGTACGAATTTATTTAGGAAATCCTAGCCGAATAAGAAAGAAAAAAAACCCCATGATAAGTACGTTTGAACATCAAATGCATACATATTCCATGATAAACGTGGAGAGCACGGAAACTAATGTTTCTTACTAAGAGAGAAACGAATCCTTTGATAGTTGCTTCCGGCGGCCGCGAACATGAAGTCCTTCAACGCCGGCATTCATCAGCAGCACGAGGAGGAGCTTCATGGCGTATATATACGAACTTGATGGCGGCGTACTTGCTGGTGATAGAAACAGTCATCCTGCTTGCCACAGATGGCCGGAGAAGACGTACCTACGTACACGCCTCGGTTCTGCCGGACACCAAGCACATTACACTTCTGTTGAACGCAAGGTTGGTTCGATAGAAAAATAGGAGGAACAATTCATCCTGTTTCTGGGTCAACGTCATACCAACGCATACAACAAGCCCATCTCTTTATTACACAACGAAATTTCTGGATCAAATTCGTGGCATTGCAACAATTGAAGCCTTCATGAAGCAAAGGAGCAGCGATCTCTAATCTCTATAAAGGCCATGTCTTGCCAGGTATATATTTTCCAACATACAAAAAGGTCCGTGTTTTTATTTTCAAATTAAATAGCATTAGCACATAAGAGTTGTTGTCAGCTAGGGCCCAAATACCGGGTTGTGAATGTGTTGTATCATATAAATACTTATATTTTTTCCACAGTTTTGCAGTCATTTTGCATTAGTCTCATGAGGCTTTGATGCATGACTTTTCTCTAGATTTCTTTTTGTGATCATAAGTACAGTACAGAGCCCACAAAGTGATCATAAGTACAGTACAGAGCCCACAATATAAGCTGGGTGAGAAAAAGGGCATGTTAATTTGTTATAGCTTATATGTTATGGACCTAGATAGATGGCTTTAGACAATACTTTCGAAAATGCTCAGGGTGTAGATAATATAATCTGATCCAACACTTTGATTGTGCATTGCATCTTATGGAAAATAAGCCATCCTACAGTAATCTCAAGATGCAACAAAATCCCCTAGGAAGTATTGAACTAAACTAGAAATCTCAAGACAGTTTTTTTTTTTATTTTCTTATAAAGCATTGAACTAAAGTAAAAGGTGTTTGTATGTCATAGAAACTGTTTAGTAATGGTTCAAAAATTATTTTCAGGTTTTAATATTTTGACACAAAAAAATGCTTTTAACATGTTGGGGGTACGGCCGTGGTTCATACTTCAAACATGTAACGGTAGAATGGGCACAAGGTGTCCGGTAAGTAACCATCCATTGAGCCAAGGAGGGGAACATACTTTTCCTGAACCAACTTAATATAAGCATATCTTGAGTGAGTTTATCTACATTAAGTTCTAAGAGATCAACTCGGGTCCTTGCTATATCGAGCGAATGCCAATACCGATCAAGAGGTTATAATTGAAAATTCAGGTGAGGTTTAATTTATGATTAGTCGCTAAAAGAAGACACTGGCATATTTTGTTGATTCTCTTAGATGTTAACAATGGTCCCTTAGCATGTGATGCATGTTATATTATAAAACCTTACACATCTCCTTAACAATGATATCCCGTACCATACATAGTCCAGAAAATACCCAGTTAAATATAATCCATCACATAGTGCTTCCGAGTAATTCTTTTCTGTAATAAGAAAATAACCGCAAAGTGGATAGAGACATCATACTGGCTCGGATTATACATATTTTAAAATTTTATTTAAAATTAATGAAGATATAACTTCTATGTACAATTATTTGACAATCATTTTAAAATTTAAAATTTGTAAAACAATGGGAATAATAGT